>JAVIWB010005137.1:0-687254 GCA_031893035.1 Dermolepida albohirtum
ACATTGTATCTATTTATTCGTTTTATAATTAAGTAGATTTTTTATTTATTACATTTATAATGATATACAATAAAAATATTAAGAGATAGAATTGTCTTCATTGAAAGAAAATGTTTTGCAATAAATCGAGGTCTACGCATGAAACCAAACATTCAAGAACCAGTAGATCAAAAGATTTGTATTGGTCGCTTAGAAAATCTTAACGGATTTTTGCAACAGATGGCGACAACTTATTTTTAAAAATGCTGAACTTATTTACATCTATCTTTATGCCACATCATACGACAACTGACAATTCTACATAATTTTGGAAAAAATTAATTTTTTTATGTCTGAAATTTTGTAAAAAGTTGAAAATGTATGACCAAAGTGCATTTCAGACATATTTTACTCTTTTACTCTCGTAAAGGGAAGAATGCGTGCCCAACTTTGAAAAGTTTCTTAAAATTTCCAGCAACACTACTCTACAGATCGTTAACGTTAATGATGGTTCAAGAAATTCAGTGGTCATTTTAATCTAAATGGCGTTTCTTGGTTTAGAAGGCTCACTGAGGTTATTGTCTATAAAATGAAGGCGTTAGTTGAGGAAACTTCACGGTATATAACACGAGAAATTGCAGAAACGTTAGACGAAAATATAAAGACGCTAGAATACATCAGCAAATTCGATGATTGCTTCCTCACCAACTCAGAGAAGGTCACTTAAACGCTCACCCCTTAAACGTGAGGAAAACGATCTTTTTTGAAGCTAGCGATAATTGGTGATGAGAAGTTCATTGTATATAATAATATGGAAAGAAAACTGAAGATTCGTCTTCAGCGTTATTGAAAGAAGATGTTCATCAGGGAAATGTTTGTGGTGAAATGTTAAAGCTGATAAAACGATCCAGAATATCCAGAAATGTTCATAAGTAGCTAAAAGAGTGGTATTTTATTACGCTGTCATAAGACCAAGCACACGTTTGATCGCCTGTCAAAAATTATTTTGGATGAGATGTACTACCATATCCACGATATTTACCGCGTCCTTAATACTTGTGTTTATACATCTTTTAATTCATTATATTTTAAACGAATTTGTTACTTGATGCTGTCGAAAAAATCAATTAATACATTTTTGTTTTTTCCCACGACCTACTGCTAAAAATTTTCAATAAATCCTTATATTAAACTGTTACTAATGCATGGTCTTTTTGTTGCAGGTAAGCGCCGTAGGATTATTAGAGAAAGTTGGTAAGATTAACAAATGAAATTATAATAATTATTGCTAATTTCTATAAAAAAAATATGAAAGTTTTACGTATAATGATGATTTTATAAAAGTTTATGTAAAGAAAAAATAAAGGACAAACATTTTAAAGTTTAACATATAATCATGGCTTCATAAAAAATTATGTAAAGAGAAAATAAAGGCGGAGGGTATATAAGAACTATTTTTAGCCTATAGCAGGATATTTTATATGATTTTTAATGTCGTCAACATATAAATACTATCATAAGACAACCGATGTAAAGTAGGAATACTAAATTGAACCCTATGGAAATCCAGAAGTAATTATGAAATGTTACGATGAGATATATATTTAATGAGATACGGACTAAATCCAAATGAACTTAGTTTGAAAGTAAATCATTGTAACATATAATATTACAAACGTGGTAGATCTGTGTACAAGACAGCGACTGATCTTCGCAAACCCAACACTTCACTCACATACAAGGAAATGGTGCAAAAAGTAAACGCGTGTTGATTTATGAGAGTTTCAGACCCCTTTTCAGTAAAAGATTATTTAGAAGCACCCGGTGCGTACAAAATTTTTTGTTCATGCGCCACATATTGGCGAAACAAAGCGGTCTATCGGCATTTATGTGTGCGTGTTATATGAAAATCGAAAGCGGACATCATATCCAATTCAATTCTATCAAAATCCCAATCGTTACTACTGCGAAAGACCCTTGAATCAATAGAAATCTAAAAATACCCTAATGAACCATGACTGAAAATACTTTATCTCCACACAACGCAATCTTAACACTTCATTCACCCTTTACAAACACTACCCCTATATAAGCCCATCCACAACAAACTTACACCAGTTTCAGCACGACAACTACACCAGTAAGCAGTTAAACCTGAAAGTGTAAATGCAAGTGAAGATGAAACGTCGACAGCAAAAGTATCGAGGAAGCTGTTCCAACTTAGAAGCCAAGATAAAGTGCAATTACTTTCAGATACCAGTAGAAATGTAATGTAGGTGTTCTATCATAATTGCTGTATTTTTCAGAATGTTGAAAGGAATCATTCAAATGTTTATAACACCCTGTCTACTACATATGCTTTCGAGAATTCACTCGTCGTCAGGTAGACCTGTGTTATTAATGAACGATTCCTTCGTAGAGTTCATCGTATCTTTTCGATACAAAATAATGAATTAGAGGGGGGCAAAGTTAATTCAATAGTAGAGTAAGCTCTTTGGTTATCCCCTAAAGAGACGCAGGGGAATGTATGAACGCAATATAGCATTTATTGCTAACGAATTCTAATATGGATAAAAATTAAAATAGTTCAAACATCAGTCTTATCTACCCTCCTCCTGGATCTGTGGATTTATTTTTAAAAACTATAAAACCAAACTACTAATTTTGCTGTTCTTCTAGTACCCACATTCATCTAATATACGCTATTTAAAAATTGACTAACGGTATGGTACTCCTTTCACGAAAACTAATAAACGTGATATTCGATTCAGTAGGCAAATTGTTCTGTGACTTTGGTTCTCATGAGATTATATTAATGATGTCACAATTCGGATGGAGAAATTCAAGGACTTCTGTCTGAAACTTAATTTCCTTAATTTGGAAACCGCGTTATTAAACAGAGGCGACACAAGAAGAGAATAGTAATAGTGGGAATCGCGATGAGGATATAGGGGTGAACGGTAGGGCGTAGCCCCGACTTCGGAAACAATGGAGATAAGGGATGTTAATATTAATTTAATTGAAATCGCATATTCAATTTAATACGTCTTGAGCGATAACTTAGACCGTTTTACGCGACGTCCAGAAGGGAAATACAACGATTTCGTCTACCCTGCGAAGAAACACACTGCTTCGTTTCGTGATTTACGTAATAGGTCAAATTTCGTTAAACGGAATGATGTTTGTGAATGTAAAGAGCTTAGGCCATCCCTGGTTGGAATTGGCTTTGAAGCAGAGACAAATATGAATTTCGAATGTCGTCTGCTCTGTTCACTTTCACAAAATTTTAACGATTTCCTTTACTATTTTATAATGGGTGTTTTTTAAGCTACATGGGGACTATTGACATCGATAACTATGGTTTGACAGCTGATAATGTCAAACTGTGTTGACATTTCTGTTCAGTAAAGTTTGGCAAGTCATCAAGAATCGTTTAACGTCAGAACAGCGCTTCCGAATTGTGGAAATTTACTTTGGAAAAATAAATCTGTTCGCGAAGTTCATAAAGCACTTCGCCTTTTTTACGGTCAACATAATCGGCCTAGTGAGCAAGCAGTTCGTGCAGTTATTGATCGCTTTCGCACTAATTTTACTCTTCTCGATTCAAAACCATCAACGAGACAAAGAAAGGTGCGTAACAAAGAGAATATTGTTGCTGTAGCGCGAAGTATCGAAGAAGATGCCGAAATGTCGATTCGTCGTCGTTCTCAACTTGTTGGCCTATGTCCTTCGACTACGTGGAAAATTTTTACGTAAGGATCTTGGTTTACGTGCCTATAAAATACAGCTCGTGCAAGAATTGAAGCCAAATGACCTTCATTTGCGTCTCATTTTTGCTGATTGGGCTCATTTGAAACTGGCCGAAGACGAGCATTTTTATCAAAGAATTGTGTTTAGTAATGAAGCTCATTTCTGGTTAAATTACTACACCAATAAGCAAAATTGCCGTATTTGTAGCGAAGACAATCCTCAAGCCGTTAACGAATCACCATTGCATGCATTAAAATTGACTGTTTGGTGCGGTTTGCACGCTAGCGGCATCATCGTTGCTTATTTCTTTCGAAATGAGGAAGGAGCTGCCGTTACGGTGAATGGCGTGCGCTATCGAGCCATGCTGACTGAATTTTTGTTTCCCAAAAATTAATTAGCTAAACATGGACGACAATTAGTTCCAGCAAGACGGCGCAACTTGCCATACAGCGCGCTTAACAATCGATTTATTGCAAAATCAATTTGGTGACAACTTTATTTCCGGAAGTGGTCCTGTTCACTGGCCCCCTCGCGATTTAACGCCTCTGGATTACATTTTATGGGGTTATGTCAAGTCATTGGTTTATAAAACCGCGCAATTTGAAACACCTTTTATTTGTAAATATTTACTAGGATATACAGTAGTATACAACAAAATACGAGCAAAGTAAAAACCAATACAAAAAAATCAAACGGTAAACAGCAAAAATTAACCGAAGGGCAGAATGAATTTGTAACAATTTATAGATACGTCCTCGGTTAGGAGAGGGTAAGTAATAACATAAAAAACGTGTCACAGCAATATGCATGTTTTGCTATGAGAATATTTAAAAGTAAATTTAATTTTATTTATATTAATTTTGCAGTCAAACATAGATACTACGAATGTATTCTAAGATTAAATTAATTTTATAAATCTGTTCATCCCACGTTGATCAATTTTCCAAACTTACTTTTCACTCTTCCTTAAATTCCAAGTTTATTTCAAAATGGATGTCTGACATCTTGTACATCTATACATGTATATTTTAAAGTCTAAATTTTAAAGTACTTCCTTCCTGTTTCTCAAACCTAACAAATCGATAACATCTGAACTTGAAGACTCTTTTTTATAGGAAGGTAACCCAGAAAGTATATTTTTAGAGTCATTCTGACGGAGGCCCAGCCGCTCTTACTTACCCGGTGACGTATGGCTTTAATTAAAGAATGACACAGCGACAACAAGGTTTTTCCGATAACCGTTGCCCTTTTCGTAATAAAGGCTCAGAAAAAATATCAACACGGCCGTTATTTATCGTTAGTCATTTAGATCGGACGAAAAAGAGAGAAAGATGGAAAAAATAAAAAGTTCAGCAAACATGGTTTTGATATTTCACAGGCGGACCGATGAAATGAATAAGGTTAGCGGTGACTTTCTTTGCCTTTGATGATTTTTTCTAAATTGGAATTACTCTTTTTTGTTAATTAATTGAACAAACATCGGCGATTTTTATTTCGACTGGTGATTTCCTTGCTCGTTTACTCGTGGTGACTTTTAGACATTTAATTACCGCACTTTGAAATGTTTCATAGAATGAGATTTATCTCGTTTAATTGTACATCAAACGTACACGAAACTTCCCATTTTTTTTTTGGAAATTGTTTTCAACACGGAGGTTTGAGGGAAATTTAATTGCCTTGAACGGGAAGGCAGAGTTAGCGTGTAACTAGAAAAGTAATTGAAAACATGGGATATAGTTTAGTAAGTTTCACGTGTAAACCGCACGATTTGCTGTTATATCTACAGTTAATGAATGTTCAAGTACTGACATTTTTGAAAATTGTAAAACCGATTTCAAAGTCAAAATTTATTTAACACTTTTGGCTTAATCATGAAAGAATAAAAGGATTAAAAAATCATCAAAATATCAACTTTTGAATGTAAAAGGTGTTGCAATAAAACATTTCATTTTCAATAGCCCGCCGTTTTAACAGTTGTCATGACTAAACCTGTAACTACTTGACAGATGATAAGTAAAAACTACGCCATTAATAAAAATGGAACGATATACTCTTCAACAACGCATTGAAATTATTAAAATTCACTACGAAAATGGTGAAAATTTCGCGGTCATAATTCGCAAAACTAAAGTATTTTTGGGTAGCCGTGAAGCAACTTCTCGGCCAGCAATTGTGAAATTGATGGAAAAATTTGAGCTGTTGGGTCAAGTTAGTGATGTAAAGAATTGAACTCGTGCACGTCGTTCAGGAATAACTGAGAATATTGCTGGTGTAGCCCATAGTTTTGAGGAAATCCCGGGTTTGTCAGTTTCTCGTCGATCTTTGAAATTGGACATTCCACAAATGACATTACACCGTATTTTGCATAAAGACTTAGATCTTAAGCTTTTAAAGTTCAGCTAACAAGAACTTACGCCTACAGACTATTAGCGACGTCGTGTCTTTGCTGATTAGGTCCATGAAATGCATCAAACTGATATTGGGTGATGAGGCCCATTTTCGCATCGGAGGCTACGTTTACAAGCAGAATTGTCGCATTTGAGGCTGGGAAAACTCAAGAATTATTGTTGAAAAGCTTCTCCATCCTCAACGTGTGACTGTTTGTGCGGTTTTTGGTCTGGCGGCGTCATTGCCGAACGATGATTAATGATTTTGTTTGACCGGAATTGTAAGATATTGATATGGACAACGTTTACTTTCAACAAGACCGTGCTACGTGCCATACGAGTAACGATATTATCACGCTTTTGTTTGAAAAGTTTCCTGGGCGTGTGATTTCTCGAAGAGGCGATCACAATTGACCACCGAGATCTTATGATTTAACACCTTTAGATTTTTGTCTTTAGGACTACGTGAAAGATAAAGTCTATGATAATGACCCACAATCGATTCAAGACCTCCAAGAATATGAAATTCGTGAAGTTATAGACTTTTAAATTGCTGAAAGCACGCCTCACATGTTATTATGATTGGAGAATGCTCACCTTAAGTTTCTATCAATAAATGATGACTTTTAGCGGGCTTTTTCATTTGATTAAATAAGAAAAGTAATGCATACCTCAAAGGCACTTTTTCAGACACGAAACTCGACATTTTCAGAGAGATATAAATTTAAGATATTTCGCAAAATATAACATATATGGCTCTGAAGCTTGATGTCAGTAGAATAATGTGACATTTGCGTCAAATAATAACACTGCATACCTAAGTCTAGCGACATTTGTTAGAAAAACCGGTAACGACTTTCCGGTACACCTGATAGATGCACAATCATTTATTAATACTTAACAACTTTTAAAAATACCAATTTTTGTGAGTATACTCCGCTAGCAAAATTAAGAGTCAAAATAAAAGGTGTGAAACTTTATCTTCATAGTACATGAAAAATTGAGATTTTCGTCAAAATAAAAAGTTTAGAATTTCGCCTTTATATTTCCCTTGCTGCTTGTGGCAATGTATTTTGTCTTTTAGAAGTCAAACAACAAAAAAGCATCAACAAGAATATTAATCCTATTAAATATAAAATTCATGAGCTAAAAAATCATCACCTTTAAATATAAAATTTATGCCAAAGAATTGAACTAATAGAGGAAAAGTAAATAGGAAATAGTAGCGATTCTAATAAAATTACTGTATATCCCCTTGAGTAATATTGGGTTGGCAACTAAGTACTTTCGGTTTTTACTGATAGAGAGCGTTGCTTTATTTTTTGTATAACGTATGTTAGTGCTGTACTTTATCGTTTGTCGCGTGATACTAGTCACATTGATGTAACTTCAGAAGCAAGTAGTGCGTGATTTTTATTAAAGCTATTAGTTGTGGGTTAATTTTAAATGGAGTTCAGAAACGAACATTTTTCGACATATTTTACTATTTTATTTCCCTAAAGGAAAGAAAGCTGCTGCGGCTCACAAAAAGATATGTGAAGTTTATGATGCTAATTGCTTAACAGAGCGCACGTGTTAGAATTGGTATAAAAATTCCGTTCTGGAGATTTTTCCCTCAAAGATGAGCAATGTTCTGGTCGGCCTACTGAAGTTGATGATGACCAAATCAAAGTCATAATTGAAGAGGATCGTCATATAACTATTCGAGAGGTTGCGGAGAGGCTACATGTATCGCACGCAATAATTGAAAAACATTTAAAATGTCTTGGGCTAGTTAAGAAGCTTGATATTTGGGTACCTCACGAATTGAAAGAAATTCATTTTTAACACAACGAATCAACTTTTGCGATATGCACCTTAGACGAAATGAAACCTACCCTTTCTTAAAAAGAATCATCATTGGTGACGAAAAATGGGTCCTGTACAGTAACATAGTTCGAAAACGACCATGGAGCGAACACGATAAACCAGCTCAAACCACATCGAAAGCTGAATTACATCCAAACAAGATCATGCTGTCAGTTTGGTGGGATTACAAAGGTGTCGTGTTTTTTGAGCTGCTTCCAAGGAACCAAACGTTCAATTCCGATGTTTACTGTCAACAATTAATAAAACTGGATGAAGCAATCAAAGAAAAACGGCCAGAATTGTCAAATCGGAAAGGTGTAGTTTTCCACCAAGATAATGCAAGGCCTCACACATCTTTGGCAACTCGTGGGAAACTATTGGAGCTTGGCTGGGAAGTGATGCCACATCCCCCATACAGCCCTGATCTAGCACCATCTGATTACCATTTATTTCGAAGTTTGAAGAATTCTTTGAATGGTAAAACTTTCGCAAATGACGATGACCTTCACTCGCACCTGGTTCAGTTTTTTGCTGATAAGGACCAGAAATTTTATGAGCGCCGAATCATGCAGCTGAAAGAAAGATGGTAAAAGGTCATTGAGCAAAATGGAAAATATATAATTGATTAAAAACTATTCCTTGCTTTAAAAAAAAGTGTTTTATTTTATACTACAAAACCGAAAGCACTTAGTTGCCAACCCAATACATGAAAAATTGAGATTTTCGTCAAAATAAAAAGTTTAGAATTTCGCCTTTATACGAGGGAGCGTTTTTATATTCGCGGAATGGGGGACAAGGGGTGGAAATAAAAAGACCAAATTATTTTTCTTTTTCAATATATTCACCTGCAAGGCGGATACATTTTTCACATTTTTCAATTAATTTATTTATACCTTCATAAAAAAATGATTTCTCTTTATCTGCAAAATACGCCGAAACTGCCTCCTTGACTTCATCATCGGCAGTAAATTTTTTACCCCGCAGCTCTTTATTCATTTTCGGAAACAGGTAATAATCACTCGGGGCCAGGTCTGGGCTGTAGGGTGGGTGATTCACAATTTCGAAGCCCACCTTATGCAGGGCAGCTAACGCAACGCGGCTCTTGTGGACGGGCACGTTGTCGTGCAAAAGCAGAACACCTTTTGTCAATTTTCCCCGTCTTTTCTCTTTAATGGCTTCTTTTAGTTGCTCTAATATTGAAGCGTAATATTCTCCGGCTATAGAAACACCTTTATCTTTATAATCAATCAACAATATTCCTTCCGAGTCCCAAAATACCGTTGCCATGAGTTTCCCAGCTGATTGTGACACTTTAAATTTCTTGGGAGGTGCTGTGCCCTTTTTATGCCACTGCATGGAGTCTTGTTTGGACTCAGGTTCATAATGATGAACCCAAGTTTCGTCTCCAGTAACAATTCCACTCAATACACCATCCTTGTCTTCATTACAGAGGTCCAAAAATGCACGCGAACACTCTACGCGCTGTTGTTTTTCGGCGGCGTGAGCATTCTCGGCACCCATCTTGCGCTGACCTTAGACATGCCGAGATGATCGTGTAGGATTTTAAAAATTGTTGTATCGGATACTCCAACCATTTCTGCGAGTTGTTTCTTCTTTAGTCGAGCATCTTCGAGTACAATTTGTTCAACTTTTTGGATAAGTGCTGGCGTGGTCACCTCAATGCTCCTGTCCGGCCTCGGGTCGTCTTCAAGGGATTCCCTTCCTTGTTTAAATAAACTATGCCACTTGTACACCATGGTTTTTCCTGGACAAGAGTCGCCGTAAACCAATGACATCTCATTCATTATGGTCGCGACTGATTTTCCTTGCCTGGTAAGGAACTTTATAACGGCACGATATTCGATTTTTCCATATTTCACTTTTCACTCCTGATTATGTTACTTGGTTGACGATAGCTCAAAGACTAACTGTCTAATAACAATGAAACTTCGTATTTATACTAATCATGAGTCGCTGCACAGGCCACGCCCCCAATGCGCCTACTCACCCCTCTACAACCTGCTCATTCCGCGAATATAAAAACGCTCCCTCGTATTTCCCTTGCTGCTTGTGGCAATGTATTTTGTCTTTTAGAAGTCAAACAAGAAAAAAGCATCAACAAGAATATTAATCCTATTAAATACAAAATTCATGAGCTAACCTTCAAATATAAAATATAAAATTTATACCAAAGAATCGAACTAATAGAGGACAAGTAAATAGGAAATAGTAGCGATTCTAATAAAATTACTGTATATCCCTTTGAATAATAGAATGTAATAGAAAATCCTTTGAATTATTTAATTATTACACTTCATATCCTACAAGTAAAAGTTCGTAAGACTTACAAAGAAAGTCAAAGACAAATCCAACTTGTTTCTTTCATGTCTGTATATATTTGTTATAATTAGAAAACTTACCCCAGGCAATCTTTGCGTTCGCCCAAATTGAATCTTATTTTAACTTTAATACTTTGTTACGGAAACATATTTTATCTGCCCTAATACCCAGAGAAATCTTAATATAAAATGCCAGAATCAGATGTACCTATGCGAATGTTTAAATAATAACTTGGACTAATAATTATCGTTATGTAAATTAAGAAGAAGTTAAACAAAGTGTTCCACAAAAGTTATGTAGTAGTCTCTTTATTAGTTAAGACGTGTTCGCCCTAATAGCTCTAAAGAAACTTTCCGAACGGGCGGACGATTTTACTGATTATTTATACAGATGAAGTGCTCATTAGTGTGAACATTTTATGTCAGGTAATGGCTTCACTGATTGCGCGATTTCTGGTTCTTTATACAAATAAAAATCAAGCCGACAAAATTACACGTTCGTGGTATAAATTCGGGACAATTATTCATACTACGGAATTTTTGTTTTATTCGGGGAACCAGAGTACGCTTGGGCTAAAAATTTACGAGTTTATTCAAAAATAATGCGGAAACTATTGACAATAAATTTTCTTTTTTTTTAATATACGCGTTTGTAACTATTTTTTCGCGTTTCGTTTTGAACGAAATATTTCGTGCTACGTGTTAATAAATGTGGCGTAACCACGTTTATATATTTTTGTTTCAATTTTTGATAGTTTCGCGTGAATCGATCGTGTCCGACAAGAATAATAGCCCGTGTTGTTTTAATTTTATGGTACGTCGAGATTAACTATACAAATATCGCAGGGAATTTGCGAGAGTTGTAAACAGGGATATGAAACTTTTTT
This sequence comes from Dermolepida albohirtum, assembly GCA_031893035.1. Taxonomy (NCBI): domain Eukaryota; kingdom Metazoa; phylum Arthropoda; class Insecta; order Coleoptera; family Scarabaeidae; genus Dermolepida; species Dermolepida albohirtum. The sequence continues at coordinate 11,191 of JAVIWB010005137.1, forward strand.
ATTGTAAAAATACTTAGCAATTTCACCCACCCCAATATCAACCGTCAGTCAAATTCACTTAAGTTATATTGTGCAACAGATGACCATGTGTTTAAATTTTTGAAGGGTCTAGAAACGATTTTGATGTCATAATTTGTCTATTTCTTTCGACTTCATCTGGAAAGAATAGAAAAGTTAGAAAATCATGTGTTCGTCTGATTTTTCAAATATTTAACTGGATCATTTGCAAAGCCTAAATGATTTCGTTATAAAAAAAGTAGTGGATTTGTATTCTGCTAGTTCAAAACTACTATTTTACGAAATGTGAAGGCGAATTTCTAAACGTTTCTTTTAAGGACAATCTCTTTTTTTTTCTAAAGGGGTATACTCGCAAAACTTGAGATTTTTGAAAAGTGATTGTGTATTATCTAATGATTGTTTATTTACATTCTCAAAGGACTTAGAACCGATTTTGGAGTCAAAATTTATCTGTTTCCTTCGTCCTCATATGGACAGAATGAAAAGCTTGGAAAATCATGCTTATGTTTGAACTTTTAAAGGTTTAACTGGATCATTTCCAAAGTTTGGATGACTCTGTTATAAAAACTATCAGGTTGTTACATATGAAATGTCCGATTTTGTAAGGAATAAAAAAAGTCTAAATTTAAAAAAATATAAATATCTATTCTGCAAAATAGTCTCCATTTACATCAATAGTTTGTTGCCAACGGCCTAGAAGCTGAAAAATTCCCTTTGAAAAGAAATCTAGATTTTGACGGCTCACATATTGCTCAAACACTGCTATTACAGACTCCCGGTCAGGGAAGTCCCTATTTTTTAAGTGATTGTCTAAACTTCGGAAAAAATGAAAATCAGTTGACGAAAGGTCAGGTGAATAAGGTGGGTGAGGGAGAATTTCGTAACCAAATTCCGAAATTTTTTGGATTGTCTGTCGTGCAACATGAGGTCTTGCATTATCATGAAGAAGTATGGGTCCATGTCTATTGACTAGTGAGGGCTGCAAGCGGCTCAATTTTCCATGCATAGTTTCTAGTTCGGCACAATAGGACGCTGCCGTGATGGTTTCACCAGGTTGCAAAAATGAATAGTGAATAATACCCTTACTGGTCCACCATACAGCCACCATAATCTTTCGCGGGTGAAGTGATGATTGTGTATGCTGTCTTGGTGCTTCACCTCGATCTAACCATTGTCCTGACCGTCTCCGATTATCATAAAGTATCCACTTTTCGTCACACGTTACCACTCGTTGAAGAAGCGGTTCAAATTTCAGTCGATTAGCCAAAGAGGTAGCCACCTCTAATCGACGGAGCTTATTGGCTACTGTTAATTGTTGCGACACCCATCGATCGAGTTTCTTCACTTTGCCAATCGAAGAAAGGTGACGACTAATGGTGGCAATGGACACTTGAAGTGTTTCTACAAGGCTACCCACTGTTGTCGACGGATTACTTTCAACTTCTACACGCAGCTCGTCGTCATTAACGGTGCTACGCGCATATCCGCGAGGCTCATTTTCCAAATCAAAATTTCCCTCGCTGAATTTTTTAAACCATCGCCGTAATGTGCGTTCATTACACGTGGTTTCACCGAACGTCTGATTAATTTCTCGCGTTGCTGCAGCTGCATTTAATCCCTTTTTAAATTGAAAGAGGTAAATTGCCCGAATATCTCTTGCCGACAGCATTTCCATAGGCGAGACAAGGACAGGTGTATTAATCTTTCCAAGAAATGGAACAGGTACACACTTCAAAATAAATACCCTTTTCTACAAATACAATAATAATTTTCACCAAAAACATACACGGTGCGATTCAGTTCAAACTGAAGGAAAAAACGGACATTACATTTGTAACAACCTGATTTGTACTGTTTTTGAAAAGTAGTTGTACATTAACAAACGACTGTGTGTTTACATTTTCGAAAGATCTGGAAACGATTTTGGAGTCAAAATGTATCTATTTTCTTCGTCCTCATCTGAACAGGATGAAAAGCTTAGAGAATCATGCTTATGTTTGAACTTTTAATTGTTTAACTGGATTATTTCCAATGTTTGGATGATTTTGTTATAAAAAGTAGTATGACTTAAATTGTCCTTGTTTTTGAAAAGTGGTTGTACATTAACAAATGATTGTGTATTTACATTTTCGAAAGACCCAAAAACGACTTTGGAGTGAAAATTTATCTATCACTTTCGACATCATCTGGAGAAAATGAAAAACTTCTAGAATCGTGGATATGTCTAAACTTTTAAATGTTTAGCTATATTATTCCCAAAGTTTCAATGATTTCGTTTTAAAAAGTAATAGACTTGTTTTCTGCTTGTTCAAAACTATTAATTTACGAACTATGAAGGCGAAATTCAGAACTCTTTATTTTGGCGAAGATCTCAATTTTTTTAAAACAAAAAATTGGTATTTTTGAAAGATCGTTCTGCATTAATAAATGATCGTATACTTACATGTTCGTAGGACCTGCAATCGATTTTGAAGTCAAAATTTATCTATCTTTCGACTCCATCTGGAGAGGATGATAAACTTTGGGAATTATGCATATATCTGAACTTTTAAATGTTTAACTGGATCATTCGCAAAGTTTGAATGACTTTGTTATAAAAAGTAATAGATTGGTATTCTGCTAGTTCAAAGCTACTATTTTACGAACTATGAAGACGAATTCCAGAATTTTTCATTTTGACAATTTTATTTTTTCAAAACTCACTCTAAATACTCGCAAAAATTGAAATTTTTGAACAAACAAATGATCGCGTATTTACATTCTCGAAAGACTCAGAAACGATTTTGAATTCGAAATCTTCGATTTCATCTGGAAAGAATGGAGAATTTAGATGATCATTTCTACATCTGAACTTTTAAATGTATAATTGAATCATCTCCAAAGTTTGAATGATTTTGTTATAAAAAGCAGCGAAATTGTGTTGTGCTAATTGCAATATTCAAAATGTCTAACCTAATTCACACCTACATACATCGCTCGAAGAGCAGTTTGACTTTCAAAAGCATATTGCAAGCGATCAAGACATAGTTCTCCTTTTAACTAATTATAAAATCGTGGTAAATCGCCACACGATGGTGTTCTCGTGGAAGATCCATATTGACTCTTTAAAAAAATTTATTGGTTATGATTGAGAAAGAAAGTGCACCAAAATGCAGAGTTTGGTATTCTGGTACACCTTCTTTTACATTGATATGAACTTAGTTATGGATTCCTTTTATAAGTAGTGTTATGAAGTATTACAAATAATAAATTATTCTGAAAGCCTTGCAGTTGAGAACAGCCTAAGGTTTCAAAGATTTGATAGATTTTGGAAATATTAAAAAAGATTCTCTACCCTGAGAACCTCTCACAGAGCTGTTAAAAGACATCCTAGACCCCCAAGAACCTCTCACAGGACTTACGTTTGCTATTACCAAAAGATCTTATTTTCTGCATTGGGTAGTTACAAACAGTTAAGTAAAACCTGAGGTCTCAAAGGACTGAAAGATTTTGAAAATACTAAAAAAGATTCTAAATCCTAAGAACCTCTCACAGAGCTGTTAAAAGACATCCTAAACCCCAAGAAAATCTTATAGCATTTACATTTGCTATCGCCAAAAGACCTTATTTTCTCCATTGGGTAGTTGCAAGCAGTTAAGAGTAATCTAAGATATATGCAGAATACTTCCGAAGTTTTCCTTTTATAAGTAGTGTTATGAGGTTTTTCAAAAATTAAATTATTCTAGAAGACTTTGTTCTTTTCTTTAAGACTGTATTTATGTAATTAACATTATATTAGTATAACTGAGTATTAAAATAGTAAATAAAATCTTTTTTCTTATAACGGAAATGTAACTTCCCCTTTAATCTCAAGTAGTGTATCGTATATGCAAATAAAGCAACCATAATGAGGGCACTTGAAAGAAATCCTTCTTCGTAAAATTTATATTTCTAAACAACCGGAAGGCCACTTAACTTGTCGTCGTTTTTAATCTCCGAAACGCCTAGATCCAACTATTTAAGGCAACACAATTTCTAAAGGAAACATCGACTATTTGCTTACAAGTTCGACAAACAGGCTTCGTACTTAAAAAGAGAAGCGAAAAGCGAATTTCCTGAAAAGAGGCGAGAGGATGTTGCAAAGTCCCTTCTAGCTGTTTGTTGCACCCGTGAACACTGAAGGGCAGGAAGGAAGGAGTGATATAATAGTGAAATACGAAGCAAATACGTGCTGCAATTCTGTTTTCAATTTTGTATACTCCATATTTCTCCAGAACGTAATATATAATTCTGTCGTTAATATTGGAGCTCGGTAAATATTTCAAAGCGAAGTAGAAACGATCAACACGGGAGTTTATCTTTATTGCATGATAGAAAAGCAGACAGATAAGATATTATCACAAATGCAGGTGAAAAATTAAATAACTTTTAAACCAAAACGTATTTAAAATATATAATCGGTCTGTATTTGACTCCATTTATGTATTTGAGAATAGTGTAAGGTAATTGTTTCAAAGGAGGTCCGATTTCAAATTTTCGCATTTCAATGCATATAGAATATTAGCGTATGCTGCCATCTATTTTTTATATTTACGTTTGTACAACTACATTCACATACTGTGCATTCTAGTTTGGACAAAGCTTTGATTATTTTCTTGAAAATGTTAAATTTTTTTAAAAATTGCGTTCGTTTGTAGAGATTGATATATGCGTAGCTGTAGTTAAAGGATGACAAGATACATTATTTCATATTTAGATACAACAAAATATCGCAATAAATTTAGGTTAGTTTTAGTGAAATTATAAGTCGCGTTTTAATAGGACCCGTTTCATTCAATAGGTGGGCTTATGCAATTGTCCACACTGAAAACAATAAGTGTTTTTAAGCCTAGAAAGTGATTGTTATTTTTCTAACCCTTAAGCCGGCAGCGTGTTGATGATCAGCAAGTAAGGGCGTAATGGTTTAGCAATACTCGCGAACCCACTCCGTAATCCACACCCTCGGGTTACCTAACAGATGCTTATGAGGTGGAGAATTTGAAGAGTGGTTTCTTATTAGATTGCTCTTTTTTAAGAGCGCCAAAGGTTTGGAAAATTTTGGATATGTTAAAAGAGATCTTAATCTCCAAGAAGATTTATTTTTGCTATTACCGAAAGATCTCATTTTCTCCATTTGGTACTTGCAATCAGTTAAGAATAACCTAAGGTATCAAAGGGTTGCAAAATTTTGGAAATGTTAAGAGATCCTAAGCTGCAAAAGTTTCTCACAGGTTGTTATTGCCAAAAGATCTTATTTTCTGCGTTTGGTAGTTGCAATCAGTTAAGAACAACCTAAGATTTCAAAGGTTTGAAATATTTTGGAAATATTAAAAAAGATCCTAAACCATAGGAACCTTTCAGAGGCCTGTTAAAAGACATCCTAAACCCCAAGAACCTCTTTCAGGATTTAGATTTGCTATTACTAAAAGATCTAATTTCTCCATTGGGTTGCAGGCAGTTAAGAATAACCTAAGATGTTAAATCTTTGAACAATTTTGAGAATGTTGAAAGAGATAATAAATCCCAAGAGCCTCTCACAGGATTTACTTTTGTTGTTACCTAAAGATCTTATTTTCTGCGTTGGGTAGTTGCAAGAACAACATATATATATATATATATATATATATATATATATATATATATATACAGCAAGACCATCATATCCTTAGAAAAATCTGCGCACACTTTCGGTATTACTCGTACTCAGTCGCCAGTGTGTCGCTCGCTTCGGTGATTAGGTACAGCAAGACCATCATATCCTTAGAAAAATCTGCGCACACTTTCGGTATTACTCGTACTCAGTCGCCAGTGTGTCGCTCGCTTCGGTGATTAGGTACATTCCCAACAGAAAGGCGCGGTTTTATTTTGTACTACGCGACGCCAAGAATAAGAATTTAGAAAATTTTTATTTATTAATATATGTTATACTGGTCCACATGGAATGTAAATTATTAATTAATGAGGCTGCTAAGTGTTATTTAATAGTGTTCTATTGAGGATGTACTATGAAAGTAAATCTTAATATGATTAGGTAGATAATGTAATTACAAAATTTTTTAATAATACCCAGTAATTAGAAGCAAATAGCTTTATTTCAAAATGATTACATAATTACATAATAAATTACATAATAAAACACATTCACAAAGCAATGATTACTAAGTTATTCTGAATCATCGCTGAAACCAAAATCACTGTCAGATGTATCAGCACCCACGTTTATAATTAGTGACTCCGTAAGAACATCCATAAAAACTTCATTTTGTTTATATTCATCTTCGACTCTCTTCACGTGAGTGCAAAGTTTGTTCCAGTCATTTACTGTAATGCTTTTAAATTTTTCTTCCGCTAGCCTTTTAGCGTCCTCTAATTTAAATGTGACATTTTGTGATGTCACAAAATTTTTCACAGTCGCCCAAATCATTTCGATTGGATTTAGTTCAGGGTGATACGGAGGCAATCGTAAAGTTGTATGACCGTGTGCCTCCAAAATTGCGTCTATTTTATATCGTAAGTGTTGTTGTTTATTACATTTTATTAACATATATAACTGGGCTTTCGTCATATCAGATGTACAGGCAATACCTTTTTCGGTCAACCAGTGTAACATTTTTTGCTTGTTTGCATTAGAATTAGGCGCTGGATTTATCTGAACATTGTGGTATGGAGCATTGTCAATAACTAGTACTGAATTTTTTGGTAAATTTGGTATTAGTTTTTCAACGAGCCATTTTTGGTAATTTTCGAAATTCATTTCGTGATGGTAATCACCGGATTTTGTTCCGGATTTAAAAAGTAACAAAGCGTTTTCTACAAATCCATGGTTCTCACCTCCAGCGTGCAACATAATTAAACGCTGGCCCTTGGAGATTGTCGAAAATAACCCATTTCTTGACTTGTCTGTCCAACTTTTCGATTTTGTATGGCCGCTATGAATATAGGATTCATCCATATAAATAGTTGGACGATTTTGCCGTCGATATACATCTATTTTTCGTAAAAAATTTGTACGAATGTTTCTGATATCTGGTTTTTCTTGTAATATCTTGCGATTGTTTTGTGTAGCACAGAATCTAAAACCAAGCTTCTTTATAATTTTTCTTAAGGATTCTCGGCCGCCCGGAAAATTTATATCTTCTTTAAGTTTTTGTAGTAAATTTTTAATAGTAATCCGCTGATTATTTGTCTTGTGGAAATTATAAATAATATGTTTTATTTGGTATAGGTCAATGTCGTCTATTGAATCCATTACTAAACATTTCCTCGATCTTTTCTTTTTTGGCGATTTGAAAACTGGTAGTTGTTCTGTGTTCTCTTTCTCATTTCGTTCTGGTTCTGCTTGATATTCGTTCCCCTCTTTTAAAATATTATAGACAGAAGCTCTTGAAACACCAGTTGCTCTTGCTACGTATTCCTTTAATTCGCTTTTTGTACAATTTCTTATGTCTGTTTCGTTATCTGAAATTGTCTTTAAAAACTTAAAAACATTAAACACGACTTCACGGGTTTGTGAATGCAGTCCTTTTCCACCTCCTAAGTTGGACATTATTAATTATAATAAATAAAACAAATAATAACCAATTATAATGCAAGACCTCAATTACTCACTTTGACTAACCGTAACTTAACAACTTAACCACGCAACGATCATAAGCACACTGAGGACACAAACAGCTTACCGATGACTCGGAGTGTACCACCCGGCACGCCTACGATGCGCAGTAGATTTTTGTCCAAGGATATGATGGTCGTGCTGTATATATGTATATATATATATATGTATATATATATATATATATATATATATATATATATATATTTAATAGTACAAACTTTTACTTGTGTAGTTGATTTGACATTACAAGTAAACGAAATGAAATATTAGTTAGAAAAGTATTAGAAAGTATTCTTCTTCTTCCTCTTCTATTCCATTTGCCCCATGAGGGCGTCGGGTTCTTCCTCTGTTCATTCTTCCACACTTCTCTTCCAGTTTTTCCGATCACAGGCTAGTATCTTCATTTCTTTTAGTGCTTTGCCCTTTCGCTTTCCCGTTTCTTCTATCTGCTGTATCCACGTTTTTCTCGCATCCCTTCTCCTCCTGTTCCCTCCTGTCTTTACTTCCATTAATATTTTCACCATTTCGGTAGTTATCCGTTCTTGTTACGTACCCAAACCAGTTCGATATTCTCTTGCGGAATAAGAAAGCTCTTTCATTTTTAGACAACGCCGCGTTAAACCCAAAACTTGAGTTACAAAATGGTAAACTAATATTTTTGCCCTCAAATACTACCTCTCATCGTCAACCACTTAATCAAGGGATTACCAATAATTTTAAAACCAACTACAGCTTTTAGTTCAGAGACTTTTATCGTCTATGGATCATTGTAATTCTACCGAACATACAGAAAAATTCATTAACATTCTCAGTGCTTTAGCATGGACCACTACAAGTTGGAAAACTGGAAGCGCTGTAACTATCAACGAATGTTCTTTTAAAGCTGGATTTGGTGTGTGGAATGCCGAAGATATTTGCGAGGATATAGACTTCAGTGCTGAAGATGATGTGCCATTGTTAGAACTTAACTGACATATTATAGTATGCACAAATTGATGATAATTTACATACCGAGAATCCCGATATTAGCGTCCAAGTGTGTGTGCGTGAATTTCAAAACAGTACCAATGTACGTGATAGTGAAAGTGAGGATGATGATGATATTATTTCAGAAACTAAAAACATTAACGAAGCTTATTAAAAGCTAAATGATATTCATAACATCTTTTTATTGTCTGTCGACATTACTCAAGGAGAAAAAGTCGCTGGGATAGTATTGGTTTGGCAACTAAGTTCTTTCGGTTTTGTAGTATAAAATAAAACACTTTTTTTTAAACAAAGAATAGTTTTTAATCAATTATATATTTTCCATTTTGCTCAATGACCTTTTGCCATCTTTCTTTCAGCTGCATGATTCCGCGCTCGTAAAATTTCTGGTCCTTATCAGCAAAAAACTGAACCAGGTGCGAGTGAAGGTCATCGTCATTTGTGAAAGTTTTACCATTCAAAGAATTCTGCAAACTTCGAAATAAACGGTAATCAGATGGTGTTAGATCAGGGCTGTATGGGGGATAGGGCATCACTTTTCAGCCAAGCTCCAATAGTTTCCCCCGAGTTGCCAATGATGTGTGAGGCGTTGCATTATCTTGGTGGAAAACTACACCTTTCCGATTTGACAATTCTGGCCGTTTTTCTTTGATTGCTTCATCCAGTTTTATTAATTGTTGACAGTAAACATCAGAATTGATCGTTTGGTTCCTTGGAAGCAGCTCAAAATACACAACACCTTTGTAATCCCACCAAACTGACAGCATGATCTTTTTTGGATGCAATTCAGCTCTCGATGTGGTTTGAGCTGGTTTATCGTGTTTGCTCCATGATCGTTTTCGGACTATGTTACTGTACAGGACTCATTTTTCATCATCAGTGATGATTCTTTTTAGGAAAGGGTCGCTTTCATTTCGTCTAAGGTGCATATCGCGAAAGTTTATTCTTTGTGTTAAATGAATTTCTTTCAATTCGTGAGGTACCCAAATATCAAGCTTCTTAACTAGCCCAAGATATTTTAAACGTTTTTCAATTATTGTGTGCGATACATGTAGCCTCTCCGCAACCTCTCGAATAGTTATATGACGATCCTCTTCAATTATGACTTTGATTTGGTCATCATCAACTTCAGTAGGCCGACCAGAACGTTGCTCATCTTTGAGGGAAAAATCTCCAGAACGGAATTTTTTATACCAATTCTGACACGTGCGCTCTGTTAAGCAATTAGCACCATAAACTTCACATATCTTTTTGTGAGCCGCAGCAGCTTTCTTTCATTTACGAAAATAAAATAGTAAAATATGTCGAAAATGTTCGTTTCTGCACTCCATTTAAAATTAACCCACAACTAATAGCTTTAATAAAAATCACGCACTGCTTGTTTCTGAAGTTACATCAATGTGACTAGTATCACGCGACAAACGGTAAAGTACAGCACTAACATACGTTATACAAAAAATAAAGCAACGCTCTCTATCAGTAAAAACCAAAAATACTTAGTTGCCAACCCAATATGCAATGTAGTTGTAAAAGGAAGAATTGTAAATATAAAACAAACCAAAATTTCAGATTCTTTTAGTTAGTTTTAAGTACGTTGTAAGAATCAATTAATTACTCTTTTCTTCTCCCAGCAATGGATATCTCTGAATAACGAATAGTTTTATATACACCGCTGCTGTCCGTTATAAAGAGAATCAACTGTATAATTATCGCACAAAGTAAGAGTGTTCGTTGATGCGACGATATAATTTTTTATTAATAAAATTACACTTTATTTTGTTTTACTGTTCCCTAAGTACACGTGTAAGAATTTTTATGTTTAGCCCGTGGAAATGGAAACAACTTTTATTATTATCATTAATTATTTCAACTGGCCCAAAAATTCTGAAATGTATAGTCGACATTCTCCAGGGTCCATTATCAACGACCAATTTGCGTACCGCAAAGGACGGACGACACACGGTCGTTTGTCAACGTAAGCCCCTGTTAGTCGTAGCATTCTACGAACTCGTAGATTATCTGACACGCTTCTCGTGAACTTGGTGATTATGCGGTTGTCCTGTTTACGAGTTTACACAGTTGACAGGTTGGAAATGACCAGGAAATAGAGTTTGTTCAAACGAAGAAGAGCGCGCGGGTGTCGGGAACCCTTAGGAGACTGTTACAAAATCGGAGCGTCTTTTAAATTTTCAACTGCTGGTCAAAATGGATAACACGCGATTTATACTGTCCATGAACATGGGAAAGAATTATCGCAAAAAGTTGAGCGCCGTTGTTTTCCGTCCGTCGTGAAATTTAATGAAGATTGATTCACTAAAGTACGATCAAAAATAACTTAGAAACACACGAAGAATGTAGTGTAATCTATCATAATGTTAACGAAGTAATAATATAATCAGACTGATTTACGTTCTTGTTGCCGTACAGCCTGCTTATTATCTCATATTTTTAGGCGTTAATTTAAATTCTCGTTTGGGTATTTACGGAAAAAGAAAATCTGTTAAAAACTCTAATGATACACATGTCTGTCGAATCTTTAATTACGCATGCATGAAAGAGATGTCAGCTAAAGGGCGGCATAATTACTTTTTTGTTAGCTTAATAGATAAATTACGATCCGAGATGACGTTACTGAATTGAAGAGGTTTTATAATATTATTTAGTTGATGTAATAGTTATTCCTTTTGTAATCTGAATGTAAAGCTTGTTGATGAATCTCCATCTTGAATATGTAAAGTTTTTCTAATTTCTTCTTTCGTTGTCATTATTTTAAGGTGTTAGATATTACGTTTAAGTTCTTTTTGTATTGGAAAAGGTGAATACCGACTGCTAAAGATCTTAAGTCGCGCCATGAGTACTAGCTAACAATAAAAAAACTGGTGAACTGGTGTTAAGTTGTTCGGAAAGATGACATGGGGTATTATTATTGTTACTATACTACGCCCCCCTTCGTTATGGTTTATAAACTAAAGGGTGTTTCAAATTACGCAGTTTTTTTTAAGAATAAATAAAATACAATATAAGCGATGCACTGAATTTGTCTAGATATGAGGGCATATCGAAAGTGTGATGACATTTATAAAAATAGCTGCGTACACGGTACAACAACGCGTTCAAATTGTTGAATTATTTTATGAAAATCAGCGTTCTGTGAAAAGAGTTTTTGGAAAATTACGTGAATTTTATGGTTTATATAATCGTTCACCTGAAAGCACTATTGGTCGAATTATTAAAAAATTTCGAGAGACCGGTTCCGCGGAAGATCAAAAAGTGAAAAATACAGTCGTAGTGGTCGTTCACAAGAAAATATTGGTTTAGTTCGTGAAAGTGTTGCTGAAGATCCTGAAATGTCCATTAGACGACGTTCGCAACAACTTGGCCTTAGTGGATCAACAACATGGCGTATTTTACACAAGGATTTAGCTCTGAAGGCATATAAGGTTCAAATAACACAGGAACTGAAGCCACTAAATCATTTAAAACGACATTCATTTGTCAATTTCATCAATGAACAACCAGCTGTCTTTTCTCAAAAAATAACGTTTTCCAATGAGACACATTTTGAACTTGGTGGCTATGTTAATAAACAAAATTGCCGTATCTGGGGTGAAGAAAATCCATATATTATTCATGAGAAACCTACGCATCCTAAACGAGTTACTGTTTGGTGTACATTATGGTCAGGTGGTGTAATTGGACCTTACTTCTTTGAAAATGCTGTTGTTGAAGCTGAAACTGACAATGGTGATCGATATCGTCCGATGATAACCGATTTTTTGTGGCCTGAATTAAAGAATATTGATCTAGAGGATATGTTGTTTCAATAGCATGGCGCTACACCTCACTTTGCACACGAATCAATTGATTTATTGAGAGAAAAAAATTTCCTGGACGTGTAATCTCAAGAATCGGTGATGTTAATTGGTCACCAAGATGATGTGATTTGACACCGTTAAACTGTTCTCTTTGGGGTTATGTGAAAAGTCAGATTTATAAAAACAATTCACAATCAATTCCATTCCTGCCTTGAAAGATGAAATTATTCGTGTCATTGGTGAGATAGAGCCTCAATTATGCCAAAATGTCATTAAAAATTTTAACAAAAAAGTGGACGTCTGTGGAGCTGCAAGAGGAGGCCATTTGGCAGATATTATTATTTATCAATAAAAAGTTTTTGAAAGCGAATGCAAATTATGTGTTTTATTTATTCTTTAAAAAAACCGCGAGATTTGGAACACTCTTTAGATGTCTCTTGTTTTTATTGTAGCTTTGCATTTTGCACACATATTATCTTTCTCTATAAAATATCCTCCGAATGTATGTAGTATATATAGCCTTAGATGTAAATAGAATAGATACATACCAGTATCTTATTATCAGTCAAAATTTCAAGAAAAATACTCGATTAACCCTCCACTACAACAAACATTCTTACCTATTTTATTACAGAATCCATCATGCGATGGATTTAATTGCACATTTCGAGACGTTTGACAATTACTCGCTTATATTTTATCTTATCTAAACACAAAGAGAAACAAATTAAATTACAATTGGGAATTGAGCATGCTAACTTTAATTATGAGCAGCACCCTAAGGGAAACGATGTTGTCACCCTAACTGCAATTAATTGGCGTCCCTGGACCTAATATTAGGGTGACTTGCCTCCCACTGCAGTCCTTCGCGATGATCTATTCCGGTAGTGTTGAACAGACGTGTTCCCTGTAGTTAATCAGGAAATTAGATTTGAATGTTGCGGTAAAGGAGTCGTTCTGGATCAAATGGACTTCGAAAAGTAACCGTTACATAAGTTTTCGGTGTAATATTTCATAAAGGAAGTACAACTACATGTACAGAAACAATATTAGCAAATTATAGATACCAAATGTTGAAAAATTAATTTACCACCTTTATATTGCTCGTATTGTAGCTTTGGAATTGCATGCTGTGGTCTTTTCTTATGTATATCATTGCGTTTGATGTAATTGCTTTATCTTCCAAGGATTTCAGTAGTCCTTTGACTTGACGTTGAAGTCGAATTTCTTCCAAAGCATGTTTTGATCAAGCTGTTGCATTTATTTTGATATAATTTTTTTTAATTTCTGTTTTTAAGTGTCAATATAATTATATTATTGTACATTAGGTCACTAAAGGTTGATATATAATCCTAGCCACAATAATTTTCATTTTCTGTATGTATTTCGACAACTAAGTTGTCGTCATCAGCAGATAATTAAGCAGTGTCGCACCTGGACAACTACGGTAAAAATACCCGTACGAAAAACAACTTCCGCACGCGATCAGTACCGCGTCTTATCTAAACACAAAAAAAAAAATTAAATTACAATTGGGAATTGATTTGATTTTGACCGTAGTTGATCATATCATCTGCTGATGATGACAACTTAGTTGTGTTCCGCAATCTAATTCTTCATTGTTAAATGAGTCTAAATAAAAGCCGTCACTACTTTTCAATTCATTTATAATTTCTCCTTGTAAATCTCGGCATTTTCAATATCGCAAAAAGTTTCAAATTATAAAGCAGATTTAAATTACACATACGCTAGAAAATTTACCGCGTGGCGTTCTTTACAAAAGTTAATGAAATTGTGAAAACGTGGAAAAAAAAGATATGTAACGATATATGATTCATTTGGAGGTACTTTTTCAAAAATAAAAAAAATAACGAAATTTTATATCGAATATTCTTTATGTTCATACAAAAAAACAATTCTTGACATTTATTTTTTAAAAATTATTTCCTTCAAACACTGGCTGCAACTGCGACTGACATGGTCCACTTTGAAGTTCCAATTTTCGATGACGCGTTCGAGTATTTCAAGTGCTTTTGGACGAATAACGCGAGTAATGTTGGCTTTTAATTGCTCAATCGTAGCTGGCTTATCGATGTAGACTCTGAAATTTACGTAGGCCCAAAGGAAGAAGTCTAAAGGTGTGATGATCTAGGCGGCTATTGCATATGTCCATTACGTGAAATTAAATATTCACCAATTTGTTCTCCCAATAAAGACCATGGTTTCACAGACTGTGTAGCACGTAGCGCCATCTTGTTGGAGCCAAATATCGCTGAGATCATAGGCTTCAATGTCAGGCAGCAAGTAGTCCTTTATCATGTCGCGATAAGGGGCACCATTCACAGTTACCTTGCGATTGCCTTCATTTTTGAAGAAATACGAGTATGGATGATTCTACTTACTCATAAACCACACCAAACCGTAGTTTCGTTTGGATGTAGCGGCAGCTCTTGAAACATTTCGGATTGCTCTTCAATCCAAATGCGGCAATTGTGCTTATTGATGTAGCCATTCAGAAAGAAATGGCCGTCATTGCTGAACAAAAGTATTTTCAAAAACAGTGGATCTTCTTCAAGCTCTTCAAGTGCTCAAAGATTGAAACAGTGAAGATTCGAAAGATCGGCCGCTTTCAATTCTTTAACTAATTGAATTTCCTATTCTTTTAAGCCAAGATTCTTACGTAAAATACGCGAAGTTGTGGCATTCGACAAACCAAGCTGTTGAGATCTACATCGAATCATTTCTTCACTGTCATCGCTTACACTCTCAGCTACCATCTCCATATTTTCTTCACCACGTGCTGAATGTAATGTATTTGAACACGTATTATCCAATAATGAAAATAGCGTGTAAAACTTTTCGATCGTATAGCGAATTGTGCGTTCGGTGGGCCGATTACGTAGACCATAAATTGCTCTAAGTGCACGAAATCCGTTTCTCGTGGAACGCTGATTTTCGTGATGCAGCTGAATAGTTTGTACATAGACGCTGTACCGGGCTGAGTCTTTCCACAATAAAATGTCACACAATACTTAAATAAAATAGCGTGAAAGTTTGACACGACTCACGCGCTATCTGTCAAAAAATCGCTGTTGAAAATAGTACTTCATAATGAATCACCTATTATATATGTATATCCTCTATACAAGAGTATATAATGGAGTGGGTTTAATAAAAACATACAGCCCTGCTGGTATATATAACCATAAAGGATTTATTATTTTTTACTTTTCATATTCCTCGTTTTGTTTATATAAATAAACTAGCAAAAGTACCCATTCCAAGAACGGGGTTTGTTGTGCTTCATAATTCAACATTTATGTTTGTCGTTAATAAATGCGTTCATTTTTATTTGTTATTTTATCTTCTAAAATACATATCGTTGGTGTAAATAATATATGGAATAATAAAATCTAGAATGGCAACATACGAGCGCAAGGGTACAACGTATAATGTCTTCCGGACGGCGACATACGAGTGGAAAGGTTAATATGCACGGACTAAAT
Source organism: Dermolepida albohirtum (assembly GCA_031893035.1). NCBI lineage: Eukaryota > Metazoa > Arthropoda > Insecta > Coleoptera > Scarabaeidae > Dermolepida > Dermolepida albohirtum. The sequence goes on from JAVIWB010005137.1 coordinate 27,150, forward strand.
AAATTATTAATTTTCAAATGCATAAATTCTACTTTTAGCATTTAATTCTATTTAAAGAATATGCATATTTTCCAGCTTAATATCTCTCACGTATCTTCAGCAGGAAGTTTTATTTTTTATTACCAAATTATGCACTTTAAAACCTAACTTAATGTTAACTCAACTTCAACTTGGAAATGGCAAATTGAGAGAGAGAGAGAGAGAGAGAGGGAAAATGAATATGCAATAAAAGTATTTGCAATGAAATACATTACTTATGTATGTAAATTGATATCTCGAGAAAGTACGTTTATACGACAACGGTCGGTGGTAAATAGAAAATGGAATGCAAATTCCCTTCTGGATAGTTAACAAGCTTAATGAACATTAATCAACAACCCTACTAAGATGTAAGAGGGAGCCGGTTCACTTCGTCACTTCGCCCCGATTTCGCACGTTTTAAATTTCCTTTGTTCCGGTTCATTACCTATTCCCTCTGCGTGGTCAAGCGAATTTCGAAAATTGAAAAACTCAGCTCTATTACGGACGATTATCTGGCAGTCTGCTGGTCCCATGATAAGTACTCGGTTCTTCGGTTAAATGAAGCTTAACGATAATAAGTTAAATATATAAATTCGACGATTAGATTAAAAGTTCCCTTTTTTTTAAATTTAATTTGGGTTATGCAAATTAATCTACAAAGGAAGTATTTACTCCTCTTTAAGTCATGCAAATGCGGTTTCTTACATCTAAAGTTTTTATAAGATTATCTTCGCTCTTAAGTTTTCGTCCGCTTAAAAAAAGTAACTGAAATTTAGAAAATAAATTTTGTAATAAATCACCTCTAATACTAGCATATACGAGGGTGGTCCTAGAAGTATCTGACCCAACAAAGAAAACATAAAAATTTTGGAAAGAAATATATTTATTTTCCAACATAATCTCCTTTCAGCTCTATACACTTTTCCCAGCGATGTTCAATAAGTTACATACCCTTCTTATAATAAGAACAGTCTTGTTACCCAATATAGCCATTAACTGCAGACATCACTTTTTCATCGTTGGCAAATCTTCGACCACTGAGCCATTTTTTCAAGTTTGGGAACAGAAAATAATCCGAGGGGGATAAATCTGGCGAATAGGGTGCATGAGGTAGCAATTCAAACTTTAATTCATCAATTTTGCCATTGCAATAACGGATTTGTGAGCTGATGCATTATCTTGATGAAACAACACCTTCTTCTTATCCAAATGCGGCCGTTTTTGCGTGATTTCTTCACTCAAACGTTGCAATAAGTTCGCATAATAATCGCCGTTGATAATTTTTCCTTTTTCAAGATAGTCAATGAAAATTATTCCACGCGCATCCCAAAAACCGATGCCATGACCTTGCCTGCAGATGAAATGGTCTTCGCCTTCTTTGGAGCCGGTTCTCCCTTTTGAGTCCATTATTTTGATTATTCTTTTGTCTAAAAAAGTTATCGAAAAGTACTTCATGCGATGCTGGGTCAGTCTCCATTTCTTCAAGCAATTTTTTTACTTCTCTTGATCCTAAGGGATCAGTAGAATTTTCCTGTGATTTTCCACAATAAAAATCGGAAGTGTAGCAATATCTGGTTGCTATCCAGGTTTTAAAGCCAAATCGCACTGGTTTTCCACGTATAAACTGCTTAGCAGAGTGATGGCCAAAATATTTTACCATCGACTCATCAATTGAAATGTGTTCGTGCAACACTCCCCACTGAAAAAATTTTTTTCATTACAACATTAGCTAATGGTCGAATTTTAAACATTTTGTCCGTGGTGGTGCCAGCTTCGTCATTGTCCGCAAAATGAATGTCCTTTTTAATATCTTTGTCTAGATAGTGATTTTGATACCATTTCCATGCCAACATCTTCATTGTAAGAGCAGTATAAATCCTCTCTGGGTAATTTGTGATAGTATCAGTACACCTGTAAATTTTTTTTAAGTCGACGGGGTCAAGTTAAAAGTTATGTCTATTATTTTGATTAGCATATAAAACTGTATTGCCGATAATCAAACTAGCCACTTCTTCTTCAGATATTTTCTCGAATACTTGTATTGGGTTGAGATTACTAAGCAACTTCTTTACATTGTCTTGCCCGGCGAGCGCATCAGTCGATACCCGAGATGTTGAAGAGTATGTTGTTGAATACTTCCGCCAAGCTGGTAGATGACTGCTGCATCTCTTTACCTTTTCGGCCAACGGTTCGTCATCGCCACTCTCGTTATCATCACTTAAATTGATTTTTTTGTAGCGTCTAAATACCTCAACGTTACTTGCCACATTTCTCGGCAAGTTGTCAGCTACCATGTCCTCATCACCACCATCTTCTTCATCTGTCAATTCGTCTGTAAAGAATCGTTGTCACCATCTTCCAATATTGGGTTAACAGCTTCTTGTGACCCTTTGAAATCATTACGAACTTTAAAACGTTTGGTACTCATCATAAACTTTTGTATTCTAAACTTATAACCACAACACAATTTAACGATGCTAACTTTCAACACTTAATAACTTTATTCGAAGCAGACACAACGAATGGAATTGATACTTTCATATTTTGGGAATCCCCTTCTTACACATGTAGGTAAACGGACAAGTATGCTTTAATATTTCTGTAGCAGTGTTGCTACAATTTTTATATGGATTCTGACGATGTACTGAATTGAGTACAGGTGTATTTAAAATACGATAACTTTGTAAAAGTAGCTAGCAGATCATTTCTTTTTGCTTATTTTCTCAAAATTAACAGTCTATTTTTTGACAGTTGATATGTATCTAGCCAAATTTTTTTATTTTTTTTAGAGGGGTATAGGTATATAATTCCAAATTTTTAAAACTTTTGGAAATGTTTAGCTGTACTCAAATGAGTACATCGGCGCCAAATGGGTTAAACTCTGATAATCATGTCATGGGACAGCCTGTATATAAAAAACCAAACCCTCTAAACCATAACAATAATGCTTCTATGCTTCAAACTGGGACCTTTTATATGAAATTCCCTATTTATTTTATTAAATATTGCTATGTCATCTTGTAGTCGCTTCAAAATAATCGTCTTACATATATTAATATATTCTAATTAAAGTATTTCCAAAACTGAACATGCACACATATTTGAAAATGATACTCGTTCGTAAATGTTCGCCACTGTATATCGCGCACCAACGTTTTTTTCGAAATTCAATACATGGGTGAGTTTCGCCGCAAAGACAAAAAAGTAATTTGATTTCTAAATCGCCCGAGCTTAAAGCAGTTCAAGGTATTGATTCTTTTTATATCAAGCTGTTACGGGAAACAAGACAATTACTGGAAATAAAGTTTAAAACAAACGGAAAGAATTTCCTCCGAACAAGCTACAATCACAAGACGGACAAAAGTGTAAAGACCCAATAGATGTACGGTAGCAATTCCCGACAATTTCGTTCGGTCTCGAATTAGAAAATGGAGGAAACGTTTAATAAAGTTCTAAACCAGAGGGAACGAGATAGGGATGCGGAATTTTAAATTAAAAATTGCGGAAAAGAAATCTATAAAAGATAAGAACGAACGCAAAAAAATAATTATTTATTAACTTTTAATTGTTTAGTAATAATAAGGAATAAATTACTAATTTGGACGTTTTTAAAAGAGCTTTAATAGAAGAGAGATACTTGGCGACTATTAGTAGTGTATATACGAGGGAGCGTTTTTATATTCGCGGAATGAGCGGGTTGTAGAGGGGTGAGTAGGCGCATTGGGGGCGTGGCCTGTGCAGCGACTCATGATTAGTATAAATACGAAGTTTCATTGTTATTAGACAGTTAGTCTTTGAGCTATCGTCAACCAAGTAACATAATCCGGAGTGAAAAGTGAAATATGGAAAAAATCGAATATCGTGCCGTTATAAAGTTCCTTACCAGGCAAGGAAAATCAGTAGCGACCATAATGACTGAGATGTCATTGGTTTACGGCGACTCTTGTCCAGGAAAAACCATGGTATACAAGTGGCATAGTTTATTTAAACAAGGAAGGGAATCCCTTGAAGACGACCCGAGGCCGGGCAGGAGCATTGAGGTGACCACGCCAGCACTTATGTGAACAAATTGTCTCGAAGATGCTCGACTAAAGAAGAAACAACTCGCAGAAATGGTGTTACAACAATTTTTAAAATTACACGATCATCGGCTTTTAAGGTCAGCGCAAAATAGGTATTTACATAGAGTGTTCGCGTGCATTTTTGGACCTCTGTAATGAAGACAAGGATGGTGTATTGAGTGGAATTGTTACTGGAGACGAAACTTGGGTTCATCATTATGAACCTGAGTCCAAACAAGACTCCATGCAGTGGCATAAAAAGGGCACTGCACCTCCTAAGAAACGGTATTTTGGGATTCGGAAGGAATATTGTTGATTGATTATAAAGATAAAGGTGTTTCTATAACCGGAAAATATTACGCTTCAATATTAGAGCGACTAAAAGACGCCATTAAAGAGAAAAGACGGGGAAAATTGACAAAAGGTGTTCTGCTTTTGCATGACAACGCGCCCGTCCACAAGAGCCGCGTTGCGTTAGCTGCCCTGCATAAGGTGGGCTTCGAAATTGTGAATCACCCACGCTACAGCCCAGACCTGGCCCCGAGTGATTATTACCTGTTTCCGAAAATGAAAAAAGAGCTGCGGGGTAAAAAATTTACTGCCGATGATGAAGTCAAGGGGGCAGTTTCGGCGTATTTTGCAGATAAAGAGAAATCATTTTTTTATGAGGGTATAAATAAATTAATTGAAAGATGTGAAAAATGTATCCGTCTTGCAGGTGGATATATTGAAAAAGAAAAATAATTTGGTTTTTTTATTTCCACCCCTTGTCCCCCATTCCGCGAATATAAAAACGCTCCCTCGTATGTATGTAGGCTCATGCTTCAGGAATGCATAGGCAGGAAGTGAAGTTTACTCATTCGAGTTTTTCTACCTCTTTAGTGGTCGTGATTGGTTCAGACTGATACCTCTTCTTTATTTCTTCATTTACGCCTTGTGTTTCTTTTGCTTCTGTTATTTTTGTATGCTTTTCAAGTATTTAATAACCTGCTCGACCCACCTGTATTTAGATTTGCTCCAATGTCGTTCTCCCCGTACCTGTAGGTCTCAAATTTCGTAAAAAATATAGATATTTCTGAAATTATATGTTACAGAACCATGTAAAGATTATCTGCTTCTGGGTTTCCGGGCTGGAATGGCGTCACTAGTATATCTGCCGACGTTTCGTACCCATTTGTATGGGACATCTTCAGGGCTGAACTACTGCACTGAAACTGGTGTAAGTCGATGGGGGACGGGTTCATATATGGATAATGGGTCATGGGTCAATGGAGCGTTACGGTCGTGCTTGGGTAGTTTGGAGATGCAGGATTGCCAAGCGTTATGTAGGGGGTAGCCATCATCGCCGTTAAAGTTATTGGGGTGCTTAAAGATCTCTATAGTTTCACGGATTTTGCGACCAAAGAAATGGTTAGTGCGGGATAGGGTTTTGGTCGAATTAAACTGAATATGGTGCCCGGTTTCCAGGCTATGCTCGGCAAGTGCAGAACCGGCTATGCGCAGCAACCTAGTACAACGCTCATGTTCAGAAACACGAGTGCCGACACACCGCTTTGTATCACCAATATATGCCCTGCCGCATGAACAAGGAATCTTGTACACACCAGGTGATTCTAAAGAAACATGGTCTTTTACGGAAAAAGGGTCGGATAATTTGGAATGGGGTTTGAAGATGGTTTTGATGTTGTTTTTGAGAAGAACCCTACTGATGCGGTCAGTAACACCTTGTATATAGGGTAGGTGGGCTTTAGAGAGGGGGACAGATGATGTAAGCTGTGTATTAAGTTGTTCCCGACCGGAAACCCAGAAGCAGATAGCATGGACTACGACCGCGGAAGTCTACGTACCATGTAAAGATTAATTTTAATTCGAAAAATTATGTTTACCAGTTATTTATACAATTTTTACTATGCAATTACTTAGTTCTGTCATTTAGTTTGTAATTTTCTTAAGGAAGTAATAATTTTCTATCCACTTATAAAATTCAAACTAGTCGTAATTTCTTTTAATCAGACAAGATAAAATATCTTTCCACAATAATGTTCGTATTCTGTATACGCTTTCAGACAACTAGGTTGTCGTTATTAGCAGATAATGAATTACAGCGTCGCACTATAAGTCGCTGTAAAATTCGCACAGAAACAAATTCGTGCCAGACATTAACCGTCGAAAGACAAACACAGGCTTATGATTCTTTTTTAATTTCTTTTTATAAATACATACTTTGCATTATTATTAACCTACTTTTAGTTACAATTTAATATAAATAATAATGTATAACATATATTTTAAATATTCTAATTGTTATAATTTAGTTTTAGAATATAATTAAGTTTCAATATATCATAATATCAACTATCAGTGTTACTATAATTTTGTTCTTTTGTAATTCATAGCACTATAAGATCTAACAAATTTTATATTATATATGTTATTAACTAGACGATTTTAACGGGTGGCGCAATAGTAATGTCATAACTTGAACTGGCTGCCATTTAGTTATAAACGAGAGAAAAAGAGCTCTATTTTCACAAAATGTTTATTTGAAAGTGTAAAATTGATGACATTAATTGGAAAAAATTATGTCGCTTAAATGGTCACCTCTCGAGTTGATGAATAATTGCGCTCGTTTTACGGCATTTTGAATTGTTGCTCGCAAGACATCTGGCTCTAAAGACTTGCTAGGTTCGTGGTTTGTTGTGGTAAACACGAGATTTTAAAAAGCCCCAAAGGAAGAAGTCTGGTGCTGGTAAATCTGGCGATCTGGATGTCCAATTCAAATCTCCAAAACAGGAGATCACTCGATCTGAAAATTGGCGTCTCAAAATCTCCATAATTGCCCTAACTCTGTGAGCAGTTGCTCCGTTCTGTTGAAAGCAACATTGATCGAGACCCAATGCAGCAATTTGCGGCAAAAAAAACTCGTTTAGCATCTGCCTGTAACGCTTACCATTTACGGTCACGGTGGTGCCATCGGCGTCATCAAAAAAAGAAGGGACAATCACTTTTTCACGGCCAATGCAGCACCAAATAGTCACTTTGATAGGATGCAATGACTCTTCGTGCATTTCATGTGAATTCTCTGAGACTCAGAAACAAAAATTTTGTTTCTTAACATAACTACTTCAGTGGAAATGGGCTTCGTCGCTCATTATAATTTTTGATACGAAATCATCCTCTTCTTCCACCCAGTTTTGCTTGCGTAGAAGCGGATTCCGCATTGAAATTCGTCCATGAAGACCAACCTTCTTTAATCGCCGTTTAACGGTGCAACTGTGGATTTTCGACGAACAGCATTCATTTCTGCTGTGATTTCTGGGGCTGTTTTTCATCTATTTCTCTTGCTTGTTACCACCATTGCGAGATCTTCTGCTGAGGTTGTTGCCTTTAGTCTGCCTTTTCGAGTTCTGTTCAACACACTTCCACATTTGCGGTGATTTTTGATGATATGACCCAAGGTGATTTAATTTAAGTTCTGTGGCAATTTCGCGGTTGCCAGTTTTATGGTATGCGATTATAAACGATCGTGTTTCTACACTCAATTCTTTCCGTTTAGACATTTCTAATCGATTGAACTTCTTCGAAACACACGATGTTGTCCCTATGAGCACCTCTCAAAAACTAACTGCAATTTTGCTAAAATACCCAAGTATATATACTTAATAGTTTACAATAACACCCTATCTTAAAATAAAATCATAACAATCGAAAATTACCAAGAATTGAGAGATCTAATTCCTTAAGTGCAATCATTCTACCTGGAGTTTTATTAGGGTGCTATCATTCATGGTGAATAATAGGGTAACCGCATAATTATTTTTGAATAAGCTTTTATAGATTTTAATGTTCATTATGAAACTATTTCCTACTACGGAAATTAATTTTATAATTACAACTTTTCTATAGAGACTGTAATGAAACAAGGATGACCAAATTCTTATGAGCAATAGTGTATATTGTGCTTTGCTGTGTCGTCCAGATGATTGACTGTAATTGTTGGACAAATAAATTATATTATTATTATTCTTTTTTCTTTGGCATCGCGATTACATTTTCCACTTCGTTTTTTGTTTGTGTTTCAGTTTTTCTACACTGAAGTATCCCCAGGCAATATTCTTTATTTTAGTGTTATACTTTTTTATGATCATCCATTATGATATTAAAAAGATACTGATCCAGTGCCCGACCTTGTCTGACATCAGAAGTGACTGAATTTTTTTAACGTTCTATTTTTTTCTACGACAATTTATGGTGTTACTATAGAGGGCTTTCATATTTTTTTTATCAAATTCTTGCCCGTTTTCCTCCTATATATATAGCATTTCTTTTAACTGAATTGAATTGCTTTGTTGTGTCTACAAAACACATGTATATTAATAAAATTACAAACGTTAACTGAACGTCAATAAGTTCTTCTTATCTCTTTATCCGAACGTTTCAAAAATTATATAAATATTTCTTTAAAAGCAGCAGTTATTTTCCAGCTTTATCTTATATTCATTTAAAGTAGTAGCATACATACATTTAATTCTCCCTATCAATTATAAAATTTTGTCGATATTTACGTGTATTTTCTTTTCATTTTAGCAGATACAATCGCGAATGAATTCAGATCGATATAGTCAATGGTGGTAGAGTGCGCAGTAATTTGGAATAATACTGTGATAGCACATAATAACGACTCTACACTACCCTCTCGGTATTGTTATTACATTCGATGCAGTTGTATTCTAAACGTAGGGGTAACCCACTTGCAAGTATTATAGCTGCGTATGCAAATTTTCTAAATTAAAGATTATTGGAGTTTCAAGCATTGTAGTTCTTTCGCGTCGCTTTTAGTAAGTGAATATTAGAAACACACTTAGACTGAAATACTGTTTATTCAATATAAAAAAAGAATGTGAAGAAATTAATAGAAAATTCAAATTTTAGCGCAATATTGCTTCCATTGTCTATTTCTTTAGGGATTACGAGATAACTTTCATTATCGATATTACATTGGGTGATTGCAAGCCTTGATATTGGAACATAGGAAAGTTTTCTAATACCAAAACAAGTACATATTTTTTTGTCAAATTAAGTTTTATTTTTTAAAATAATCTCCCTGTACGTCTATACACTTTCCCCAGAGATCATCCCATCTTGTTACATCTTCTAAATAGTAGTTGGCATCTTATGCAAAATAGGTGTTCGCCTCGTTCAGCGTAAATCTCCATTCTTCGTGCAAAATTTTGAGCCTAGGGAGCAGGAAAAAGTTCCTAGATTTCAAATCTGGTAAACATGATGGGTGGTGAACCAATTCGAATCCAAAATCGAGAGGTTCTCTCATCGAGACCATTGCAATTTGAGATGGTGTGTTGTTTTGGTGGAATGAAATGTTTTTCCCCAATTTCTGCATTCAGCTTGTTAAGTAGTGATGCGTACTATACCTCTATTATTGTTTCTACCTTTTCAATATAGTCGATTGAAACAACTCCCAGTTCTGAACTGAAAATGAACAGATAAAGGATAGTTTCGAACCAGGTAAACTGTGAAAGTATTCAGTATCAGTTCAAAGGCTTTCTGTTTATTATTAGTTTAGAGCTGTTGATTATCTGTTTGGTGACAGTTCTACGCTGTTGATGGTACAAAATGAAATTAGAAAACTATATCAATTGTAACCTGTATATATATATAGGCACCTTAAATTGCAAATTTAACAGCCATCAGAAGAAAATGTTAGATTTTATAGTGAAATCATCCATAATTCTATCACTAAAGTGTTTTACGAATGAGTTTATGTTCAAAAGTAGAAAGTTGACATTCTGTTAGTTCAAAACTATTTATTACCCAACATACTATGAAGTCTAAATTAAAAACTTTTTATTTTGCTGAAAATCTCAATTCTTCCAAGGGACATACTCGCAAAAATTGTAATTTTTTAAAAGTAATTACAAATGCTCTGATTTGACATTTTCGAGGATCCGAAAACGATTTCGATATCACAACCTACGTAACTGCTTCAGTGAGTCTGGAAGAGTAGGAAACATGAAAAGTTAGAGCAAAATGTCAAATTTTGGAACGTAGAAATGGATTACGTCTAAATTTTTAATGATTTTGCTATAAAAAGTAGAGAATTTATATTTTATTAGCTCAAAACTATTGTTTCGCGTAATAGGAAAGCCAAATTCAAAACTTTTTATTTTGACGAAATCCTCAATTTTTTCAAGGGATATACTCGCAAAAATTGTAATTTTTAAAAAGCAATTACAAATTAATAAACGCTCTGATTTGGCATTTTCGAGGGTCCGAAAACGATTTTGATATCACAATTTACGTAATTGCTTCGGCTTAAGTCTGGAAGGGTAGGAAATGTGAGAAGTTAGAGCAAAATGTGGAATTTCGGAACGTAGAAATGGGTTACGTCTAATTGAATGATTTTACTATAGAAAGTAGTGAGTTTATATTTTATTGGCTCAGAACTATTGTTTCACGTAGTACGAAAGCCAAATTCAAAACTTTTTATTTTGACGAAATTCTCAGTTTTTCCAAGGAGCAAAAATTGGTATTTTAAATAGTGCCTTGAAAATGTCTTGGCATTTTTGAGGATCTGAAAGGCGACTTTGACGTAAAAGTTTACGTAACTCCTTTGGCTCAAGCCTGAAGGAATAGGAAACATAAAAACTTAGAGCAGCAAGCGAAATTTTGAAACGTAGAAATGGGTTACGTCTAAGTTTTGAAAGATTCTGCTATAAAAAGTAGTGAATTTATATATTGCTCGTTCAAAACTATTGTTTCACATAGTACGAAACCCAAATTGAAAACTTTTTAATTTGATGTAAATCTCAGCCCGAGGAGTGTACCAAAAAAAAAGTGGCATTTTCGAAAAATGATTGCAATCGATGCTTCAGAGAAACAGGCCAGTATTCTGCAGCAAATTCTGAAAGTCCCGCACAAAAAGAACTTCCTCCAGAAGAAGCAATACTTGACATAGTTGATGCTCAACCTTCTACTAGTGTTAGGAGGAATAACCAATAGATTTAACGTAAGTCTCAGAGTATGAAGTACTTTACACAATTTCAAACTCTGTACTGTACTCGTACCATATCTTACTTGTAGAAGCTTTTAAAAACTGGCGACTAAACATCGAGACTTAAATTTAATCGCTGATTAGTGACAAATTGAGGACTTTATTGAAAAATAGTGTCTAGAGATGAAGCCTCCTTCACCAGAAACAGCATCTGAAAATGCCAGAAGTACACGTTGTTAGGCACTTGAACATCCATACCAAATTGGATCCCTATTTTCAGATTTTCGGTGAATGTTGGGTGTGGGATTATTGACGACCGTTTCATTGGTCCATTTATAATTGAAGAAAGTCACACGGCAGTTCATTATTTACGTCTCCTCAAAAATGACCTTTCAACGTTACTGATTCACGCTGCTAAGACAACTAATGGGATTACTGCATGATGGCGCACATCCACACTTTGGTAGAGGACTAACAGATTTAGATCAAAGTTATACGAACCAGTGGATTGGAAGAGGTCAGGCAACTGCTTGGCCTCCAAGGTTACTAGACTTAAATCCCCTAGATTTTTTTTATAGGGAAGCCTGAAAAATTTGATTTATGCAAAACAACTTGAGAACAGAGAACAACTTGCTGCCAAAATTATGGATGCCGCAGAAACTATTTGTGCTGATTCTGGGGCTTCAATTTTAAGAAGGGCTAGATTATGTATACAGAAATTAGGTGGACATTTAGGGCAATTAATTCAATAAAGCGACTTTTTTTGAATGGTTTTCATTGAGATGTTTCTTGGCAGCGATATATAATATCTACATTAGTAGGGTTATCTAAAACTACAAATGTTTGTAGCTCAATTATAATAGAGTTTTGGGCATACATTCATTAGTATTTTTAAATTGAAATTGTTTCTGCAGCGCATCCTTAAACTGTGGTGATCATATTATAGGACATCTGGTACATAAAAACGGACAAAAGCAAATTAGGAATTTGAAAATATGCCTGAAGGGTTTCTTTTGTATAAAAGAATATTGAAATTTACTATATTTGATTCCAGATTAAGAGAAAATTCATTGCGTCATTGTACTACAACTATAATATGATTATTTTCACCGCACGTAATTAATAAATTTATATTCGTCTTCGGAACACAAGAAAAGAAATTTAAGTTACTGCAAAAATTGAACAAACTCAAAAGACAAAATATTTTCGATTTTTCAGGAACATTACGTCTCTGTAGCAGTCCTTTTTTCTACTATGTCAATATGACGCAATGTACAGAATGGCAGTAAATATATTTTAGTGTGTTGCCTTAGACAATGTTTCATTTTTATGGGTTATATACGTGACGAACTCTGCGATGGCAAACTGAAAACTGTTTCTGTCCGGAATAACTCGTGCGGGGTTTTGTTTTTTTTCCCCGTCCCCGGTTCGGAATAAAAATCTAACGTGAGACGTGCGCCTGCATTTACATTTTTATAATAGCGCTTCAACACGGTCTAAAGCTGGTAAAATGCATTTTTCAGGCGGCAAATTCTCGTTCGAGTTTAGCTGACATGACATTCATAATAATAGCGATCGGGTTTGTTCTGGAATACACGTTTTTTGAAAATTAATTTGTTAATATCGTCGCCTATGAAATTGCAGGTGTGAAAAACGAGTTAGAACTACTACGCTATCTGCATACTCTTCTTTTTTTGCAAAATAAAGAAGTCAAAAGAGCGTAATAATAATAAATTGACAAAATGTTAGGGCGACAAATACAAGAGAGTGATGAGAGTAACAATGAAAAATAATTAGGATCGTTTGTAAATAATGTCTAGAAGCAAAACCAAAAAAAAATAAGTAAATTAAGGAAGCTGAGTCATAACTAGGATTAATTCTAAAAAGATGCGGAACGTGAAATACAGAAATATAAGTGAATTTATACTATTTTTTTCTGGGCTTCCTTCAACTACTGCTACCGTCTGTCGCACTGAAACAGTTTCATTGCGACAGACAGTAGCAGCAGATGAGCCCTGATGATTTCCTATACGAGTGGGTACGAAACGTCGGCAGTTATACCAGTGACGTGGTTCCAGCCCGGAAGCCCAGAAGCAGATAGTATGGAAAAAATACAAAAATTGTTAACATAATTATTCCCAAAATATTGCAATACATTGTAATAAACGTATAAATTCCAAATACTATTACGAAATAAATAAAAGAAATTTCTACGTCTCTTTACACAGTAGTGTAGATAGTGACAACAAAAAGCCCGTATTTTCTTGTCTGTATTGGCTCATTCTAAGGCTGGAACTAGACCGTAAACTGGAGAGTTTGGCGAGGTTTCCTACTCCAAAGATCCTAAGAAAGAAGACGCTACAGAATTTTAGTACCTAGAAAGAAACGTAGCTATGTTGAAGTACATATCTTAGGTAATATATGTGCTGTTATAAGTCTAACAGTCTCTCGTATATAAAAAATTTTAAAATATTACCGTAATATTAACATACTTAATGTATTGAACACTTGCTGACAATTCGTCAATGATATTACACGATTAAAGATGCCGTCGACATTCCAAACTTATTTCTAGGCAAAGTTGACAATAGCAATAAATACAATTAATACTCAGACCAAATTTTACCGATGATTTACCCTAAATACGTAATCAGTCCACAGATCGTTAGTTTTTTTTTTTATATTTTACCCACAAAATTCCAACATGAGCAACAACGTAAGTCCATGATAATTCATAAACTCATAAACTCTCTACTATCGTTAACTAAAAAAAAAGTTTGCAATGGTAAGCCTTTAATAAGGGAAAAAAGAATAAAATAGTTGACTACTTAAGTTAGGTTAGATCCTAGATTGAATAAAATTACTGAATGATAACGTAAACTTAATACTGAATAACTAACTGCGCATTGACTATTGACTGTATCTAAATAAGAAATAAAGGAAGAAATTGTATAATTAATTACAGGATGATGCTAAAAGAATTGTTTGTATATCAATAGTGGATAATTCAAATGAGTCTATAATTAATAACGGTTCAGGTTGAAGCTATTAATTGGATATCGAGTAATTACGATGACTATATAATTAACTAATTGTAACGTTGTCAGTATACTATAATGACAAATCAAATAATTAAGCCACCTATATGCTTAGCAATTTGTACCGTTATTATTATTAAATTATATATAATACGTTAAACAAGGATACCGTTTCTACTAGGCAATTTCTTTGCATCTAGACATTAAGACATACGAAAATATTGCGACACTACATTGATTCAGCAATTCGAGCTTGGGGGTGCCATACCAGCTTTGGTCTCTGGTGGAGTAGCTACTTTATAATTGAATTCGTACCACCTCTAGTCTGGTAGAACGCAATCGAAGCAGAAGACCATAAAAAGTCATACGTAAGGTGGCTAATTAATGTAAAAAGAAAGGACACAAAGTTATTAGTCAAAGGAAATACAATAATTCATAACGCATACTTTTGATTGTATCGAGTGTCAATTAACGTGACTAAAACTTCCTTCGTTCAAATAGTGAAAGTAATTGAATTCAAGATGGACGTCCTGTTCAACAACTAATAGATCTGCAAGAAACTGACAGTTAAGAATACCTGTTTGAGAATTAATTTGCGATATTTTGTGTGGGAAGGTATTATAAAAGTTATCCTATTATTAGTATTGTAAAGAGGGTTTCAAACTGCACGTTTTCTTTTAAGAATAAATAAAATATAGATGGCGCACTGAATTTGTCTGGATAAGTGGGCACTTAAAAGGTGTGATGTATGACATTTTTTAAAAATGACTTCATGCATGGTACAACAAGGCGTTCAAATTGTTGAATTATTTTATGAAAATCAGCGTTCTGTGAAAAGAGTTTTTAGAAAATTACGTGAATTTTATGGTTTGCATAATCGTCCATCTGAAAGCACTATTGGTCGAATTATTAAAAAAAAAATTCACAAGAAAATATTGGTTTGGTTCGTGAAAGCGTTGCCGAAGATCCTGAAATGTCTATTAGACGACATTCACAATAATTTGGACTTAGTGGATCAACAACATGGCGTATTTTACACAAGGATTTAGCTCTGAAGGCATATATGGTTCAAATAACACAGGAACTGAAGCCATTAGATTATTTAAAACGTCGTTCATTTGTCAATTTCATCAATGAACAACCTGCAGATTTTTCTTAAAAAATAATGTTTTCCGATGAGGCACATTTTGAAGTTGGTGGCTATGCTAATAAACAAAATTGCCGTATCTGCGGTGAGGAAAATCGACGAATTATTCATGAGAAACCTATGCATCCTAAACGAGTTACTGTTTGGTGTGCATTATGGTCAGGTGGTGTAATTGGACCTTCCTTCTTCGAAAATGCTGCTGGTAAAGCTGTAACTGTCAATGGTGATCGATATCGTCGGATGATGACCGAATTTTTGTGGCCTGAATTAATGAATATTGATCTAGTGGATATGTGGTTTCAACAGGATGGCGCTCCACCTCACTTTGAACACGAATCAATTGATTTATTAAGAGAAGGATTTCCTGGACGCGTAATCTCAAGGAACGGTCATGTTAATTGGCCACCAAGATTATGTGATTTGACACCTTTAGACTATTTTCGTTGGGGTTATATGAAAAGTCAGGTTTATAAAAACAATCCACAATCAATTCCTGCTTTGAAAGAAATTATTCGCGTCATTGGTGAGATAGAGCCTTAGTTATGTCAAAATGTCATTGAAAATTTTAACAAAACAGTGGACGTATGTGGAACTGCAAGAGGAGGCTATTTGGAAGATATTATTTTTCGCATATAAATGTCATAACTGATGCTTCAATTACCAATAAAAAGTTTTTGAAAGTGAATGCAAATTATGTGTTTTATTTATTCTTTAAAAGTACCGCGATATTTGAAAGACCCTTTATTTGTTTGCGTTCAATTTATACGTCTTACTAAACCTACATGAGTTTCTGAAATTAGTAGAAGGAAAATTTATATTAGTTGTGTTTGAATTGCAGGACACAGGAGTGGCATTCTTCGCTCATCGATTTTACGGTATTCTAATAATTTCAAAACGTAATCGTCTTTTAAGACTTCCGCATGAAATTTGTTTCAATGGCATTACCTCGGCACACATACTTCATTAAATACGTTTTAATTAAGCATCGATAAAAGTTTAAACTTGCCGTTCTCTGCAGAGAGTAAATTAATTTAAATTACATATGACGCTAACTTGTTCATAAACTTTAGGGACCTATTATAGATTTTCCTCTCCCAGATGAAGTATTGAATAAATTATATATAAGGCAGGCCAGAAAGTTCGAAAATTGGATATAACAACTGAAACCATTAAAGTTTTAGAAAAGTACATTAAGGGAGCCCATACCTAAAAAAAGCTCTGGGAAAATCCGGAACAAACAGAGACAAAATCTATACACCGAATAAAAAAGAAAAACACGTTGCTTAGGTGCCCGGAGTTCATTAACAACATTCGGAGTACACGGGAATAATTTAAACAATCAGACGAGAAACGTTTCATTAATTATTACCATCAATGGAATGGACTGTGGGGAAAAGCGAAGAAGGGAAAAGATGACGGAATAGAAAGAGGGCAAAGTACTTATAATGTACTTTTACAAGTCGACGAAATTTGCAACCGTTGAGCGCGCTGTTTGCAGCTCTTTTTCACTCTTTTTTCAACGGCGCCCCGTTACTTACCCAACTCTGTCTCGGGTCGTCCCCTTATCCTTTAACGCTTAATATTCAGGTTATATTTTTGAAGCTTAAGGACGGCGAATCCTGAAACTTGAAAAATCGTTTGTTCTTGCTTGTTTTATGAAACGCCGTGGCTTTTATTATAAATCTTTCTTGCACATATTCAGGTATACTTTAGCGGAAAACGGTGGAAGAACAATATGAATATAAAGTTGTAAGTACTCCGGAATATGATATTTATCGCGGAGCGCGGCGGTACAATATTTTCAGACCAAATATACTTATGATAATTTTCTGTCTCAATTGCCACTGTTCGAATTTTCTACGTGAACTTTTGCCGGTTTTACATCTTCCGCAACGTAATAAAAGGCCTATAACATTAATATTATCATTCGTAAGCTACATATATCGACGAAAATGATGTCATAATCGTATATTATGTACATACATGTTATGATTTATGGATAATTTTAGAATTTGATGAATGTTTAATCTTTTACACCCGTATATCGACATACAGAAGACATTATACGTTTTACCATTACGCTCATATATTGACATTCTACTTTATATTATTATTTACATATTATTAACTGGAATGATTTGTGTTTTAGTAGATAAAATAACGAACAAAAAAGAACACATTAATAAGCGACAAACATAAATGCTAAACTATCAAACACAACACAACCCATTCTTAGGATATGTTGTGCTAGTTTATTTATAAAAGAAATCAAAGGAAAATAAAAAATAAAAGATAACAAACTCATACCGACTATATGCGGACAGGGATATAAATAATTATTACACCATTATATAATATATATACAGGATATATTTACATACCTGATGTATCATAACCAAATTTTCTAACAGACATCGCTGGCTTGAATATGCAATGTTATCATTTGACATTCATCATTTTATTCTGCTGAAATCTAGCTTCAAAGCCCTACATCTTACATTTTGCGAAAGTAACAACGTCATAGATTTGTACCTCTTTGAAAATTTCCATTCCATGCCTGAAAAAGTGCCTTTGCAGCGTGCATTACTTTTCTTATTTAATCAAAGAAAAGAGCAACGGAAAATCATCGTTTGCTGGTAGAAACTTACGGTGAGCATTCTCCGACTATAAAAACATGTAAAGCGTGGTTTCGATAATTTAAAAGTGGTGATTTCGATGTGCAAAACAAAGAACGTTCTGGTAGACCGAAAAGGTTTGAAGATGCGAAATTGCAGGAGTTATTGTATGAAAACCCAACCCAAACTCAAAAACAATTGGCAGAAGCGTTAAATGTGACCCAAGAAACGATTAGTGACTGATTAGGAGCGATGAGAAAAATCTAGAAGAAGGGAAAATGGTTGCCACATCAATTGAATGACAGGAAAATGGAAAATGCATTTATTACGAAAACCCTCAGCGTAAAAAATCATAGTTATCAACTGGCGAAGCCGGCCATTGACTGTAAGGCCGAGCCATTTTGGTCGCAAGACAATGCCTTGCGTTTGGTGGCGTGGTGTATTACGAACTGTTGAAACCTAGTGAAACAATTAACATGGATCGCTATCGACAACAAACTATCAATATGAACCATGCATTCATAGAAAAACATCCATAATGGGCCGGGGGACACGGTAAAGTGATTTTACAGCACTATAACGTGTCGTCTCATACAGTAAAACCGGTCAAGGAAGCGTTAAAAGCACTTAGATGGGACATAATATCGCATCCACCTTGCTCTCTGGATCATGTCCCGTTCGGCTATCATCTTTTCGCATTGCACAAAACCTATAGGTTTTTTAAATTTTTCTTTTCTCATGAACTTATCGAAAAAATGGTAATCAATAATTAAGTCTGAAAAAAATTGTTAGAAGATTCAAAAATTGCGACGATTTTTGATCTTCGATTTTCGACCGACACCGATCCTACATAACTGGATGCGTATTGAAGCCGGAAATCTACTGGTGCAAAGCGCAATTCGTTGCGACGTCCCGTTCCAGAGTTATGGTTGAGAACCGCAATTGTTCAGGAAAACAAACGCATTTTTGCAAAATTTCAAACTTTCGCTGTAGCCAAACAGCTCGTCCTATCACAACGATACTGCTTTCATTTTAATCGCCTCGAAAAGTACTTTCATCTAGTATAAAGTTTGTGGCGATCGGACGAAAAATATGGAAGCTATGGACGTTTGAAGATTTTGCGATTTATTCGAACCTCAAGTGATGAAATTTAAAAATCCGGAAAACCGAAGTGTCGACGTTTTGATGGCACTACTTTATGTAGTCGGACTCGCTGATTGCGAAAAACGAAATGGCAATGCGCTAGCTCTTCTGGTTGTCGAGATACTCGCGAAAAAATGCAAATCGGCGAAGACGCCAAACACAAAGTGTCAATTTTCGAAGATTCGACGATCCTATCTTATGCATTTTGATCCCCCGATTAAGAAACACTCGAAGGTTGGAATCGTATCTCTTTCGGTTTCCGAGATACTCGCAAAAAACCGTCTCGGAACGTACAATCGTCAAAAACACAGAGAAAAGCGAACTCTCAGTAAAAAATCAGACGAACAGCCTTCTAGAGCATGTACGAAAACCCCTGAGTAGTTTCCGGGTCGAAATTGGATAACAAAAACTTGTTGTTATGTTTAGGACATCGCGACGATTTCTGATCTTAAATTTTCGATCTTCAATTTTGGATCTTCCAATTTGATTCACCGATACTGCATCGCCGGATGCGTATTGACGCCCGGAATCGACTCTCACTTTCAGATTTGTGGGAGAAAAACAGAAATTTGTGATGGAAAAAAACGCATTTTTGTTAAAATTCAAGCTGTCGCGTCGGCTAAACGGTTCGCCCTACTGCAACGAGCTTGTACGCATTCTAGTCGTCTCGAGGAGTACTTTCAACTGATTCAACTTTGTGCTCCAAAAGTCTACATTTGTCTAATTAAAGATGCTTTTCTAAGTACAAATTCGTTGTATAAATGCTTTAAAACGATGTCAAAATTTCGACTATAATTACTCCTTGATGAGCTATAAAAAAACAAAAGACTGTCGCGGTGAAGTTCGAAATAGCTACAATTTTTTTCGACAGTAATTCTTTTGAACTGTCACAACCATAAAATTCAATTCAACATCCTCACTTCATTTAGATAATTGATGAACATCTTTATGATTGTAGTGAATCAACCGTTTCGATAATCTCTTTCAGGCGATTGCATCACATGGTTTACCATTTTCGAGGCGGCAATCGAAAAAGCTAGTGGATAGACCACCCGCCTTCCACTCTCTCCACACAGGCGACAAATTGATACAGCCGCAGCATCGGTGGCAACCCTCTGTGTGTTCTCCGTCTTCTCGACGGTGTCGGCCAATCGGTGAAGTAATGGCACAGCCGTAAATTACGGTTCGAGTAGTAAAGGAAAGACAAGGGGCCCCCATAGAGAATACGCCCTGTCAAACAACTCGTAATAACGAAATTGCTCGAGTGGCAGGTGCAGTATAGTTAAGGAAGGACCTCCGCACCATCCGGCCCGTTTCATTTGTACGTCTTGTTAATTTAATGATGATACTACAGTTGGAATTAGGACAAGGACATTTTAGTTTTAGAGGAAATTCGATAGATAATATACGAAGGAGGAATAGGCAATGTGCGATAATTAAGAAAATTTCATCTAAGACGTTTGCGAAATTGATATTTCTTTATGCAAATCTCCACTAAGGATATTAATATAGATACGTATGTTCTTGGTAGAAAGTCAGCGAATTGCTAATATCGTGCGTTAAGTTCTATAATAACTTTAATTGAATAATTACAAATTATTTGAACAATGAACAACTTTTAATTGAAAGAGAAGGTCGGTTAATAATAATAATTGTCTTTACTATATTATACGAGGGTAGCCGTTCATATTTCGGGAACTGGCAACACTGTTAGTGTTGCCTTCAGTCTGATAATTACATCGTGAAGTTTGTCATTTTTGACAATATATTCACCTTGACAATTTTATTATCCAGTCGCTATTTCTACTGTTGACAGTAACTCGAAAATTTTATGTCAGCAAAAAAATGGAATTAACTCGCGAATATTTTCGTATTTTCGTGCAATTATTTTTCATAACGGTCGGCGTGGATTATCTCAATAAGAATGCATCGGCGAGCTGAATTCTTTATATGTAATGAAGCACCATCGAAAATTACAGTATATCGTTGGTACAGTGAATTTAAAGTTGGTCGGCGTTCTTTTGGTGACGAATTTCATGAAGGTCGTCCCACAAATGTTGTTTTGTCGGAAAACATTAATACAGCGTATGAATTGATAATGCAAAACCGTCGTGTGACATACTGTGAGATCTAGGCATCTCTAGGTATTAGTAATAGCAGCGTGCATAAGATCCTGCATGAACATTTAGCCGATAGGAAGCTATGTTCACGTTGGGTACTACATAATTTGACAACCGCTCAAAAAAGGACTCGCGTTGATTGGTGCCAAGAAATGCACAAAAAATATAATGACGGTGCTTCAAAGAACATTTATAAAGTCGTCACAGGTGACGAATCTTGGATCCATACGTATGAGCCCGTTAGTAAACAGGAGTCGACAATGTGGGTATTCCAAGATGAGCGCTCGAAGCACATCAGAACAAATGGTCGCCTGTTTTTTCGGAAAAACCCGTCACTTTGCAACCGTGCCTTTAGAAGTTGTAGAACGGTCAATTCCGCACACGATCTGTATCGTTGAAAGCCAAAACACGCACTGTATATTCGTTTCACATAATTTGTAAAAATTGTATTCTAGTCTTAAACTAAGACAAAAGAAAAAAGAAAATAAAGGAGAGAGAAGAAAAGTACCTGCCTGCGTTTATTGCACCCTCTCTTGTCGGTCGTTTTCATGGTAGCTAGTCGGAAAACGTTACAAAATTTTAAGCCACTTATTCGCGTACGTAGTGAAAATAGAATTTCATTAGAATTTAAAAATAAAAAGGTGTTATTGTATGTGGACGAAACAACAAATCATAAAAAAATTCCGTTTGTTATGGAGCATACAATGAAACCACATCCATCATTTTCAATCTTATCATCTTTCATGAGAGTATTCGTACAACAATGAACTGCCGAAGCAAGGTAGTGTTAAATACATCGGAAAAGTTTCAAGAAACCAACTTTTAATGTGACTGACGTGGCCGCAACTATGCGTTCTGTAGGTCTCTCCAAGAAGACTGTCGTAACTTCTTGCATATTACGTGTAAAATCCATGCTTTACGTCTTGTGTCAGAAACTATTCGTAGATATTACCCAGAGGAAGATGAATTAATTTCAAGTACAAAGGCAGTGTTTCGCAAGTTCCCCAAACGTACTCGAGAATATCACAGACTGTGTTCGTATATCCCCGGATCACCACAGCAGTTTCTATACGTTGGGGAGCACGGTCACAGGCAGCGTTCTACTATCTTAAATATTTTGAGGATATAAACAAGGCGGTTTTAAAATTCGATCTGTAAAAAACCTCAAAGAAAAACCAGACAAAATTTCAAGGTTGGCTTGAAGAGATTTACAAATTATTCACAATTACTTCTGAGTGGAGGGAATAGAAAAATTAGAAAATCTTGCGCTGTCTTTCGTGAAATCAGTAGATACATGTGCTGTGAAAAACCGCAAAAAGTTATTGTGTTTTAGAAAAGTTGATAAGTGTTTTAGACCAAGATTTGGATTTTACCACATTTAACACAAATTTGCGAATATTGATTGATTGATTTGATTGATTTATTTATTTAGCATTTCTTGTTGCTATTACATAAGTATACAATTTCAAATTAAATATTAAAATTTTTCACAAAAAACATACATTAAATTAAAAGTATACATCTAAATTCCAAAAATGACTGGTTCTTAACATTAAATCATTAAAAATTTCTCTTGACATAATCAATAATCCCACGTTTAAATACATAATAATTTATTTCATTTTTTTAATTCTGGAGTCATTTCATTGAAAACTTTCAGACTATTATAAAATATAATATTTTGACAAAGACTTGTTGTTGCCAAAAGTAATCTATAATCGTTGGCGTTCTTCAAATTGTATGGTTGGACTTCAGCTGCATTGACCAGATATCGCTGCATATAGTTTGGCATATTTCCTGTCTTAATTTTAAATATAAATAATAGAGTATTCATAACGAGTCGTTGGTTGATAGAGAGCCATTGCAGCCTGTTCGACATATCACTTATATGTGTCATTCTGTTACATGTCAGAATACAGCGCATGCCTTTATTTTGTAATTTTTGTAGTCTTTCTTTCATTTGCTGATTACCTAAGAATAATATCGTGGAACAGTACTCAAAATGCGGTTTCATAATTGTGTTGTAGATAATAGTCGTAGTGACAGTTGAAACCCTACAGCGGATTCTTCTCAAAAAATGCAATTTTTTTCGATATCTTTTTGCAAACATATTCAAAATGCGGTATGAAACTCAAATCATCGTCCACTATTATACCCAAATATTTTATTTCTTTTACTTTTTCAATATTTTCATTTTCAATACATATGTTATAATTTGAATTTCCGTTGATCAACATTGCTTTTGTTTTATTCGTTTTTAACTTTATTTTATTCATTTTAAGATATTTCTCAATTTTTGCTAAGTCTTCATTTATGTTATTTACACATTCATCTGGATTTATACCACACGTATAGATGAGTGTATCATCAGCAAACATGCGGACTTTACATTTTTGTAGAATTTCTTCCATGTCATTAACATAAATTAGAAATAATAGTGTTCCAAGCACTACGCCCTGAGGAACACCTATGTCCATTGTTCTTGCCGTTGATATATATCCGCCACACTTTGTTCTTTTAGTTCTATTACTCAAATTGATTCTGAACCATGACAGTTCTGTACCTTCAACTCCATATTTTTCCAATTTCTGTGGTTAGGATTTCTCTATTGACAATTTCAAATGCTTTCTTTCAGTCTAGAAATACTGCCGCAACGCACATTTTACCCCCCACTTCAATCTTCCATTCAGATACGACGAGGTTCAGTACTGATTCACAATTGTGTCCTTTTCTAAATCCGGATTGGACTTCATATAGCAGTCTATGTTTTTCTAAGTATTTACTTAATTGATTATACGCCACCTTTTCCAATATCTTACTTATTGTTGGCAACATATTGACTGGCCTAATTTCATTGGGGTTTAATGTATTTTGAACTTTCTTAATTGGAATGATTGTTGCTTCTTTGAGGCTATCGGGAAAATGTGTCTACAGCTTCCTTAATTAATTTCCAAAAAAAATTTCAGCTGTGAAAATATTACATAATTAGATGTAGAACGGCCATTTTCTGCATATAAGAACGTGTTGTAGAAACATATCTTAAGCTTTAAATATTTAGCGAACCCTATCCAGTTTGTGACGTGTTTCACCACGTTTTATAAATGACCACTTACTATTTGTTTTATGTATGGTACATAAACGCATGCATATAGTGCGCTGGATAATTTTGCTTCTTTAGTATTGTCCAAAGGAAATAAAGAAGCACTAAGGATAAAAGGGAGTCATATAATAGCCTACGTAGATGATTAGATAATTATATACAAGGGAAGAGAAATAATGATTAAAATTCTTCAAGAAATTATGAAGAATAAGAGAAATTTGGTCCAGCGAAGCCAGAATAATGGGAATTGGAAATAAAGAAAATAAAGCAATACAAATAGAAAAGTGTAGATAGGTTCAAATATTTATCAAATATCATTACATCAAGTGATGGAAGCAGATGTGGAAATAAAAGAAAAAATATTTATAATAAATAGAGTATGCTAACAGAAAACTTTTGAAAAATTTTGTTTTTCAAAAGTTTTCTTTTGGAAAACAACATTCTTTCGAAGCAAAATGATGAGTATACATAACACTCATAAAATCAAGAAGATTGGATAGACATGACAACGAGATAATTTTAGAATCTTAGAACGGAAAATGTTAGGAACAATAACAGTCCAAACTCAATTTTCAGTGCGTACCTGGCTTTTAGGGGTGAAAATCCAACACAGACTTGTTCCTGGGCAAGTTTTGCCAGGATGAGCCAAAACCAACAAAAGTTGTTCGCGCTCGAAGCACATCAAAGCAAATGGTCGTCTGTTTTTCCAGAAAAACCGGTCGCATTGCAACCGTGCCTTTAGAGAGTTGTAGAACTGTCAATTCCGAATGGTACATACCAGGTCGGCTGAAAAGTCCCCGGTCTGACACATAGATGGCGTTACTATTATTAAATGCATATATTTTTTTAGATAGTAATAACCTTCAAACGAAACGTGTCAAAATTTGACAGCAATCCGACCATTAGTTACTGAGATATTGCGTTAAGAGTGAAGCTACTTTTGTTATTTAAAAAAATGGAAAAAAAAAGAATTTCGTGTGCTGATAAAGTACTGCTTTTTGAAGGGAAAAAATACCGTTGAAGCAAAAGCATGGCTTGATGAAGAGTTTCCGGACTCTGCGCCAGGAAAATCAACCATAATTGATTGGTATGCTAAGTTTAAACGTGGTGAAATGAGCATCGAAGACGGCGAACGCAGTGGACGACCAAAAGAGGCTGTCACCGACGAAAACATCAAAAAAGTTCGCAAAATCATTTTAAATGACCGTAAAGTAAAGTTGATCGAGATAGCTGACATCCTAAAGATATCAAAGGAACGTGTTGGACACATCGTGCATGAATATTTGGGCATGCGGAAGCTCTGTGCAAAATGGGTGCCGCGCGAGCTCACATTCGATCAAAAACAACGAGTTGATGATTCTGAGCTGTGTTTGAAGCTTTGAAGAGTTTTTGCGTCGATATGTGACAATGGATGAAACATGGATTCATCACTACACTCCAGAGTCCAATCGATAGTCAGCCGAGTGGACTGCACGCGATGAACCGGCTCCAAAGCGTGGAAAGACGCAACAGTCAGCCGGAAAAGTTATGGCGTCAGTTTTTTGGGATGCGCATGGAATAATTTTCATAGATTATCTTAAAAAGGGCCAGTCCATCAACAGCGACTATTATACAGCGTTATTGGACCGTTTGAAGAACGAAATCGCAAAAAAACGGCCCCATATGAAGAAGAAGAAAGTGCTGTTTCACCAAGACAATGCACCGTGTCACAAATCAATGAAAAGAATTGCCAAATTAAGTGAATTGGGTTTCGAATTACTTCCCCATCCACCGTAGTCTCCAGATGTGGCCCCCAGCAACCATTTCCTGTTTGTAGACCACAAGAGAATGCTCGCCAGGAAGAAATTTAGCAGGGATGAGGAGGTGATCGCCGAAACTGAGGCCTATTTCGAGGCTAAAGACAATTCGTACTACAAAAATGGTATCGAAAAGTTGGAAGAACGCTATAATCGGTGTATCGCCCTCGAAGGCAACTATGTTGAATAATAAAATCGAATTTTGCCAAAAAACTGTGTTTTACTATGGTAGACCGGGGACTTTTCAGTTCGACTGTTAACTATTTTTTGGCAAAAGTTTTTGAAGAAATAAGGAAAACAAACCGAAAACGACAGATCATACTCCACCATGACAATGCGAGCTCTCATAAGTCGGTTCAAACAATTGAATATTTGACCGAGCAAAATATTGAATTGATGGGCCATCCGTCGTACAGCCCTGATCTAGCAGCCTGTGATTTCTTTTTGTTCCCACACGTGAAGAATAAACTTCGTGGTCAACGGTTTTCTACGCAGGAAAAGGCAATTGAGGCATTCAAAACTCATATTTTGGAGATACCGCCTTCACAGTGGCAGCAATGCGTTTCGGCTTGGTTTAAACGGATGCAAAAGTGGATTGATTTTCAAGGAGAATATTTTGAAAAGCAATAACACTATTTTCGATAATAAAAAATTTTTTTGTTTGCTATTCCCGAAATATAAGCGGCTATCCTCGTATAACACAATGTGAAATTTGCACATGATGCTCCGTAGTATTTTATTTATTACTTACATACACTCCGCGCAACATGAATAAGACCAACTGCATATATGACATTTGTAGTTGGTATAAACATGGTAGCGCGCTGGAATTGTTATTTTCGAAAATAAGAGGGTTGATAAAAAGATGTATGTAGGTACCAAATATAATTTTTGTAAAAGTCAGTGCAAATGTACGTTACTAATGACAATAAGTAGAGTAATTAAACGCCACTTGAATACGACCAATCTACAAAATAAAAGATTCGTTTGCAATAACAAAATACTTTATTGTTCAATAATGAGTACTTTTGCCATTATTTCTTATAACCTCAAATAGTCGGGATGGAATGGAATTATACAGGGTTCTCAAGTAGTCAACGGGAAGTTCCGCCCAACTTCGTTTCAGCGCCTGCTCTAGTTCGTCAGCGCAACTGAATTGGGTAGCATTGGAGTACAATTTACGCGACAACCATCCCCAAACATTTTCTATGATGTTCAGGTCGGGGGAGAGCGATGGCCAATCGAGAACCTCCATGCCTTGTTCTTGAAACCAGCGTCGAACAATGCGCGCGGTGTGAATACTGGCATTATCCTGTTGGAAAATAAATGGCCCACCTGCCATAACGTTGGAAAATTTGTCTTTCACCTGTTGCAGCAGCTGGACGTACTTTTCCGAATTCTGTCTGCCCTTCACTATTACTAAATCAACAGGTCCGTTATAGGAAACAGCTCCCCATACCATGACTGAACTAACATCGGCTCGCCTTCGTGACTGAATCACTTCATCTTTACGTAAATCGTGGAAATAATAAGAAAACCCATCCGGGCCATCTAAATTAAACTTCTTCTCGTCACTGAAAATAACAGTTTGCCATTCTCTTGTCCACCCCATTTTTGCTTGAGCAAACTGAAGACGTGCAGTGCGCTGAAATTCCCTTAAAGGAGGCCGTCGTTTAATTTTCAAACGTTTTAAATGCGGACAGGTCTTCAGTAACTTCTGTACAGTTCTTACCGATGCATTCGTTCCAACGTTATTCGCGATTTGTCTTGCCGTTAATGCCGAATTCGATGCTTCGCGTAATATGGCTCGACGTTCTCTCTTAGTTGTAACGGATGTTGTTCGCCCTTTAAAACGTTTTCCATAATTCTCGGGATCCCTAATAAAATTGTTCACAACCTGGTGTGATCGACTTATTTTCTTTGCAGTAGCCCTTGAGGAATACCCTTCTTGATGGAACGCTTTAATTTTTCCAATTTCTTCCATACTTAAGCACTTCTGTCGTCCCATCGTTGCACAATACCCTTAATTACAGATGTTTGTTTATCCGGATACACGTTGTAACTCGACACTCATCCGGTAGCTTACTATTAAATACTGGTCGTATCCAACCGGCGCGGTGCATTTTATATGTATGTGGTACTTACGTCACCCAATGCATAACGTTAGGCACTATTGCGCAATAATGCGTATTATTTGCCATATCATACCATTACAAACTTGCATTGTATTTTTAGTAAATGAATTGTTTTTCAAACCACCGAAAGCTTGCAACAAGTCGGGTGGTCCTATTCATGTTGCGCGGAGTGTATATGTATGTCTATCAATCTCCAATACGCATATGGTAAAACTACAGTTTCAACAATACTAGACACCTAATCAACTGGTGGTTTTATTAGATTAAGTCGAATTATTCTTTTTTGATTGCTAATATTTTTTTATGGATCGTTAAAACGTCTTTTTGTGGAGAAGATGTGACCCCAACTAGGGTTGTAATACATTTAAAACGGAGAAAAGGCCTTTTGTTATACAACCGCTCAGTTTCAATAGAAATCTTTCATTTATCGACTAAATAAAAGAAGATATGCCATGAGTAATAGGAAAAATATGTTGTAAACAAAAAAGAAATTCTGTCCGACTGAAAATGTAAACTCTGATAAAGGAATAATTTTTTATTCGGGTCAGTTAAAATGTGATCACACTATATGTCTACGAACTATGCGAAATTCGGTGCTATTAAATTCCTTTTTGGTTCATCCAGGCTTTGTTCTTGTCATACAGATGCTTCAGTATTAGAAATAAACAAAGAAATAACTTATGCTAGGTCCTCGAAATTCATATTTTTCACGCTGTATTTACTTTATATCGTTTCGCCTATGAAAAGAAAAAAAAAATACAGCTCCTCTGAGAAATATTTTCGCTAACCGCCAGAAACAAAGATCGAAATGGAAGGAACAAAAGAAAATACAAAACTGGGCGGCAGATATTTCTAAAATGTGACATTATCCATCGCTGGTGTTGTCTCTTTTTAACCAAGTTGTTGGAGCGAAACAACACGTGCGCTTTGTAAAATAGGACTCGAAGTTCTTGACGAATGAACAACTAATGTCACAGACATTGAATGCGTGTCGTCTTTCGGAGACAAACTTGGGCTATAAAGTAAGCGACCGCTGATAACTTTTTAATGAAAATGAATCGGCATGTATTTCCCTGCCTCATGTAGGTTTATGGATGCGTTTGCATTAGAGGAACAGATGGTGAATAGAATAAAGTCTGACCAGAAAAGCATTCGCGGAGATTGATTCTGAGACGTGGCCAATATTGAAGTTATCTTTTGTTTTGAGTTTTATTGTTTCGAAAGCACAGGTGATATGAAAGTTACGAAATAGTTTGATCCAATGTCAAATAAAAAACGATTTATTCAAATTTATTACTAAAAACTTTTCCTTTTTCATTTATTAAATGACGAAAGTGTATATAAATGGTTTACCTTACATACAAAAACACCAAACAAAATCTAAGAATATTGGTAGTTCATACGTCTCAGTAAGCATACTCTTAATTCGGTTCACACGTACTAATTTTCGTTATATGATCAGGCAGTGAGGGTTTTCAAATGCTAACATTCTTTTGCTCTATTCTTTTAATTGAACAGTTCCATATTACATAATTAGAAATTCGCTCGTTTTCTTCAACTGCAGGTTACTGAATTATCACCTTGGAAGTTTCGGGTTCGACTTCGACGGCCTTCTACTCATCTCACTCGTAGTTTTCTTTTTCCATTTAAGGGAATTACGTCAAAATCTGAAACCGTACAACAAGCGCGTGTGTTATAACTCATGATCTGCCAAAGGTTCATGTAATTGGCATTAAGTTTCCCCAACGACTTAATGCCAATTACATGGAGATATCGATCATTATTATTATGGGTTAGATTTCTTATACTTCCCCAACATGTTTCCAAGAAACTTTTCACTCAGTTCACATAGTTATGGGTTTGAGTTCGGATTGTAAAGGGGTGTTTCAAATATCGCGGTATTCTTAAAGAATAAATAAAACACATAATTTCCATTCACTTTCAAAAACGTTTTATTGGTAATTGAAGCATCAGTTATGGTATTTATATGCGAAAAATTATATCTGCCAAATGGCCTCCTCTTGCAGCTCGACAGACGTCCACTCTTTTGTTAAAATTTTCAATGACATTTTGACATAATTTAGGCTCTATCTCACCAATGACACGAATAATTTCATCTTTCAAAGCAGTAAGTGATTGTGGATTGTTTTTATAAACCCGACTTTTCACATAAACCCCAAAAAAAATAGTCTAACGGTGTCAAATTACATGATCTTGGTAGCCAATTAACATCACCGTTCCTTGAGATTATACTTCCAGGAAATTTTTCTCTCAATAAATCAATTTATTTGTGTGCAAAGTGAGGTGTAGCGCAATGCTGTTGAAACCATATATCCTCTAGATCAATATTTATTAATTCAGGCTACAAAAATCCTGTTATCATCCGAGGTTAGCGATCACCGTTAACAGTTACAGCTTAACCAGCAGCATTTTCAAAGAAGTAATGTCCAATTACACCACCCGACCATAATGCACACCAAACAGTAACTCGTTTAGGATGCATAGGTTTCTTATGAATAATTCGTGGATTTTCCTCACCCCAGATACGGAAATTTTGATTATTAACAAGTTCAAAATATGCCTCGTCGGAAAACATTATTTTTTGAGAAAAATCAGCTGGTTGTTCATTGATGAAATTGACAAATGAACGACGTTTTAAATGATCTAATGGCTTCATTTCCTGTGTTATTTGAACCTTATATGCCTTCAGAGCTAAATCCTTGTGTAAAATACGCCATGTTGTTGATCCGCTAAGTCCAAGTTGTTGTGAACATCGTCTAATGGACATTTCAGGAACCTCAGCAACATTTTCACGAACCAAACCGATATTTTCTTGTGAACGACCACTACGACTGTATTTTTCACTTTTTTAGTCGTCCATGGAACCGGCCTCTTAAAATTTTTTAATAATTCCACCAATAGTGCTTTCAGATGTACGATTATGTAAACCATAAAAGTCACGTAATTTTCTAGAAACTCTTTTCACAGAGCGCTGATTTACGTAAAATAATTAAACAATTTGGATGCGTTATTGAACCGTGTACGAACCCATTTTTATAAATGTCATACATCGTACTTTCTAAATGCCTACATACCCAGACAAATTCAGTGTGCCATCTATATTTTATTTATTCTTAAAAAAACCGCGCAATTTGAAACATCCTTTACATTGCTTTTATTATCTTTCACAAAACGGTACTTACTATAATCTTTATGATGTTTTGTATCCTCATTTAAAGGTGGTTATCATAACTCAGATGGAATTGATCAAATATCGAATATTGGTCAGGTTATGATATCTATTGTCAGCTAAGAAATTTCTTGAGCATTTATGTTTTTATAATGATTGTTTTTTGTATGTTGGTGTGTATGCAGACTCATTTCTAGAGACTGTACGTCATGCAGAAATTGTTTTGTTGTAATACTTGTTACTGACATCACAGTGGGTATTATTATTGCTGCTTCTTGGTTCCAAATCTTTAATTCGGTTGTAAGTGTTATATATTTTACTATGTTTTCTTGTTCTTTTTGGGTAATGTTTGTATCATTTGGTATCGCAATGTTTATAATGTAAACGTTCTTTTGTTTTTATCAATAAGTGTAATATCTGTCCTTTTAGTAGTAATTTATCTTTCTGCGTGTATTGTCCTGTCCCAGTACAGTCATTATTTTCAACGATACTTTCCTGGGTATATTTTTAATACAGTACCTTAGTTTTTACGAGCTTATGTTTGAATGTAAGTTCTTAGTGCATAATTTTTACTGCAATATTTTGTCTCTTTGTATAGTGCTTCCCAGCAAACAGTTTACACCCTCTTGATTATATGTTCTGTGGTTTGTTTTAATTGATGATATTATCTATTATTGCAATTTATTAAAAGTTCGTTAATTATGGGCTTTATTTGTCGGTTATAGTGTCTTGTATTCAGTATTTCAGTTTCTGAAAATGTTTGTTCCATTTTAGCTTTTGATATGATAATTATTTTCCATGCTCGAGGCTTGCATAATAGCGTAATGAGTATCGTGTATTGTTTTCTGGATCATTTCTTTTTCTTTTATTTTAAGTATTAAGTATTAGTTCACATTTTTTAATTACGACGACTGAAAATACCAATTTTTTACGAGTACCATACATACATCCGCTTGAAAAAGTGAATACTAAGTCACAGTAACCGCTCCAATATGATATGTACTTAAAGCAAAGATACTGGGAGATAGTTTTGAAGACATCTTGTGAGTATGATACTTCCAGCTCAATTCCGGATCCAAAAAAGTATCCGAAAAAGTAAGGATCGTCAAGCCATTAGCAGATGAAATCTCAAAATATACCAGGTATACCCGAAAGTCATTATGGGATTTTTTCTTAAAAAAAACTACATAATTTTCAAGAAAATGGAAAAACCAGCAGAGTACGAATTCACTACTAATATCGTAATATCAAATTCATTCAAATTTTAGAGATAATTCAGTTAAAATTTCACATTCTGCCTTCTAAATTTTTTTTTCCTTATAAGTAAACCTAAAAATTTAGATTTTTGTTTCAAAATCGTTCTTAGGACCTTCGAAATGCAATGCACAAACATTTGCTAATTTAAGACAACAGCAAATAAGATAAAATACAATTTTTTGCTAGTATATACATATATCGCTCATAAGTATTTGGTCACTCAAAATTGAAATACTAATATCTTTTTCTTATTTATATACGAAAAATATATATTTTTGCATCTAAAATAAATTGTTGTATATTATGTTTATCTAAATTTTAGACTCGTCTATAGGCCCTCCTTTATTTTTAATCACTGCAGCACACAATCGAGGCATTCTTTCAATTAATTTTCGTAATGTCTCACGTTTTATTTTACTCCATGTCTCTTGCAGGTTCTTCCACATATTAACCGCAGATGTGGGGGTCGATTTTCTCTCCTCTTGGTCAAGTTTTTCCCACAGCAACTCGATGACTTTCAAATCGGGACTCTGGGGAGGCCACGCCATAACTTTTATGCTTCCCTTGTTCTCCAATTTCGGCAAATATTCTCGGCATGGTTTGGAAATGTGTTTCTGGTCATTATCTTGTTGGACGATAAAATTCTGACCCGAAATTTTAATTCCAGAGGGATTGCGTTTTCCTCTAATATGCGCTTTTAGTTCTTTTTTTAGTATACCTTCGACTTTTACGAGATCGCTCACATGTGATCCAGAAAAGCAACCCCAAATCATGACTGAATCTCCACCGTGCTTAACAGTAGGGGCTATGCATTCTTCCCGGGCACGCTTACCTAGAGACCACCTTACGAAAACACATCTTCGTGATCCGAAAATCACGAATTTGGATTCATCGGTCCACGATACTTTATTCCAGTCTTATATCGTCCTATTTTGGTGATCACGTGCCCAGTTTAAGCGTTTTTGCTTGTTTTGCTTGCGCAGAAGCGGCTTACGCATTGCGATTCGTCCATGACGACCGGCTTCTCTTAATAGCCGTTTAACTGTGGAAACACTTATGGGTTTTCGACGAACAGCATTCATTTCTGCTGTCATTTCTGGGGCTGTGCTTCGTCTATTTCTCTTGCTTGTTACCACCATTGCAAGATCTTCTACTGAGGTTGTTGCCCTTGGTCTGCCATTTCGAGTTCTGATCAACGCAATTCCACATTCGCGGTGTTTTTTGATGATGTAACCTACGGCGGACTGATATTTAATTTAAGTTCGGTGGCAATTTTGCAGTTGCCTTTACCAGTTTTATGGTACGCGATTATAAACGATCGTGTTTTTACACTTAATTCATTCCGTTTAGGCTTTTCTAATAGATGAACTTCTTCGAAATACACGATGTTATCACTATGGGTACCTCACAAAAACTAACTGCAATTTTGCTAAAATATCCAAGTATAAATACTTAATTGTTTACAATAACACCCTACCTTAAAATAAAATCATAGCAATCGCAAATTTCCAAGAATTTAGACATCTAATCCCTTAAGTGCAATTATTCTAGTGGAGTTTTATTAGGGTATTATCATTCATTGTGAATAATAGTGTAATCGCACAATTATTTTCTAATAAGCTTTTATAGATTTTAATGTTTACTATGCAACTATTTCTTACTACAGAAATAAATTTTATAATTACAACTTTTCTATAGAAACTGAAATAAAACAAAGGTGACCAAATACTTACGAGAGCTAGTGTAGATTCCTCTAAAAAAATTGAAATTTTCTTCAAAGTAAAACGTTTTGAATTTGGTTTTCGTACAATGCAGAATAGTAGTTCTGAACTAGTATAATATCAGGTTGTTACATATGAAATGTCCGATTTTGAAAGGAATAAAAAAAGTCTAAATTTAAAATAATATAAATATCTATTCTGCAAAATAGTCTCCATTTACATCAATAGTTTATTGCCAACGGACTGGAAGCTGAAAAAATCCCTTTGAAAAGAAATCTAGGTTTTGACGGCTCACATATTGCTCAAACACTGCTATTACAGACTCCCGGTCAGGGAAGTCCCTATTTTTTAAGTGATTGTCTAAACTTCGGAAAAAATGAAAATCAGTTGGCGAAAGGTTAGGTGAATAAGAAGGGTGAGGGAGAATTTCGTAACCAGATTCCGAAAGTTTTTGGATTGTCTGTCGTGCAACATGAGGTCTTGCATTATCATGAAGAATTATGGGTTCATGTCTATTGACTAGTGAGGGCTGCAAGCGGCTCAATTTTCCATGCATAGTTTCCATTTCGGCACAATAGGACGCTGCCGTGATGGTTTCACCAGGTTGCAAAAATGAATAGTGAATAATACCCTTACTGGTCTACCATACAGTCACCATAATCTTTCGCGGGTGAAGTGATGCTCGTGCATGCTGTCTTGGTGCTTCATCTCGATCT
Source organism: Dermolepida albohirtum (assembly GCA_031893035.1). Taxonomy (NCBI): domain Eukaryota; kingdom Metazoa; phylum Arthropoda; class Insecta; order Coleoptera; family Scarabaeidae; genus Dermolepida; species Dermolepida albohirtum. The sequence goes on from JAVIWB010005137.1 coordinate 62,219, forward strand.
AACCATTGTCCTGACCGTCTCCAATTATCATGAAGTATACACTTTTCGTCACACGTTACCACTCGATGAAGAAACGGTTCAACTTTCTGTCGATTAGCCAAAGAGGTAGCCACCTCTAATCGACGGAGCTTATTGGCTTCCGTTAATTGGTGCGGTACCCATCGATCGAGTTTCTCACACTTTGCCAATCGAAGAAAGGTGACGACTAATGGTGGCAATAGACACTTGAAATGTTTCTGCAAGGCTACGCACTGTTGTCGACGGATTACTTTCAACTTCTACACGCAGCTCGTCGTCATTAACGGTGCTACGCGCATATTCGCCAGGCTCATTTTCCAAATCAAAATTTACCTCGCTGAATTTTTTAAACCATCGCCGTAATGTGCGTTCATTACACGTGGTGTCACCGAACGTCTGATTAATTTCTCGCGTTGCTGCAGCTGCATTTAATCCCTTTTTAAATTGAAAGAGGTAAATTGCCCGAATATCTCTTGCCGACAGCATTTCCATAGGCGAGACAAGGACAGGTGTATTAATCTCTCCAAGAAATGGAACAGGTACGCACTTCAAAATAAATACCCTTTTCTACAAATACAATAGTGCGATTCAGTTCAGACTGAAGGAAAAAACGGACATTACATTTGTAACAACCTGATAGAATGTGAATTCATTACACTTAATACCAGACTGGAAATTTTAGACCTAATCCAGGGAAAAGTTCACGTTTTACCGACTTGTAAAGTATTTTCTTCGCTCAATATTAAACCAAAAAAATTAGATACATTTTTGCTGCAGAATCGTTTTTAAGACGACGTAATACATTTTCTTTCCAATATTTTCAACAAAATTCTTTTGTTAATTATGTTCAGGATTTATATTGCGAAATACCATCTTCCATAATGTAATTTAACAAATGCTCATCCAATTTTCAAATAATTAAATTACAACAACGCAGACCTTTTACTTTTATGTAAATTAATTTTCGGACATATAATCAACACGCGCTAGATTCTATTACGAATGCATGCATCTACATATAATAAAATTGTCGGTGTATATAGGAATTTCCATTGTACGTTATCTTACATTAACACCTGCCTTTGTGCACCGCCAAGCGTTAAGAGCTCATGTAATCTTTACTCTGATTAAATGACTCGCCGGAGAGTTCTTAACGTATCAGTGGAACGCCTTCGTCGATGTTAAAAGCGGAGAGGAAAAAAAGTACACCGTTCTCTATATTCTTCTTGGTCTATCTGAGTTCGTTTTTTTTTTTTCGTACAGACATAAATACGGGGACACGAAAGTCAAGTTGTGAATCACCCCAAGTATCTGATGGTGTTGTCGTTGATGGCCTCCCTAATATCCTTTATCTTAACAGGAAACAGCTTGGGATCGTACACTTGGACACAGTGGACCCATTGTTCGCCCAAAAAATCCATAAATCATATTCGCATAAATCATGACTGGCTCACATTGATCGGTTTATTGCTTTTCATTCCGTCTTTTTTCCCGCCCTTCTGTTCCTTGTGTTTTTTTTTCCTAGCGACACTCGTTCCACATAATATCTGGACAAAATCGACGACAGATACTTTCGTTGGAGTTAATGAGAAGGATAGGGATTATCAGGATGAGTGGTGGTAGATACTCTTTATTTATAAATTTGGATAATAATATTTTATAAATAATTTTATATTTATAAGTACACATAAACCAAATATTACAAATAATACAAAAATGCAGAAAAATTCTAATTTTAATCGCTTTATACGTCGTATATATTGGGTTGGCAACTAAGTACCTTCGGTTTTTACTGATAGAGAGCGTTGCTTTATTTTTTGTATAACGTATGTTGGTGCTGTACTTTACCGTTTGTCGCGTGATACTAGTCACATTGACATAACATCAGAAGCAAGTAGTGTGTGATTTTTATTAAAGCTACTAGTTGTGGGTTAATTTTAAATGGAGTGCAGAAACGAACATTTTCGACATATTTTACTCTTTTATTTCCGTAAAGGAAAGAAAGCTGCTGCGGCTCACAAAAAGATATGTGAAGTTTAGCTAATTGCTTAACAGAGCGCACGTGTCAGAATTGGTATAAAAAATTCCGTTCTGGATATTTTTCCCTCAAAGATGAGCAACGTTCTGATCGGCCTACTGAAGTTGATGATGACCAAATCAAAGTCATAATTGAAGAGGATCGTCATATAACTATTCGAAAGGTTGCGGAGAGGCTACGTGTATCGCACACAATAATTGAAAAACATTTAGAATGTCTTGGGCTAGTTAAGAAGCTCATATTTGGGTACCTCACGAATTGAAAGAAATTCATTTAACACAAAGAATCAACTTTTGCAATATGCACCTTAGACGAAATGAAACCGACCCTTTCTTAAAAAGAATCATCACTGGTGATGAAAAATGGGTCCTGTACAGTAACATAGTTCGAAAACGATCATGGAGTAAACACGATAAACCAGCTCAAACCACATCGAAAGCTGAATTGCATCCAAAAAAGATCATGCTGTCAGTTTGGTGGGATTACAAAGGTATGTGTTTTTTGAGCTGCTTCCAGGGAACCAAACGATCAATTCTGATGTTTACTGTCAACAATTAATAAAACTGGCTGAGGCAATCAAAGAAAAACGGCCAGAATTGTCAAATCGGAAACATGTAATTTTCCGCCAAGGTAATGCAAGGCCTCGCACATCTTTGACAACTCGTGGGAAACTATTGGAGCTTGGCTGGGAAGTGATGCCACATCCCCCATACTGCCCTGATCTAGCACCATCTGATTACCATTTATTTCGAAGTTTGCAGAATTCTTTGAATGGTAAAACTTTCACAAATGACGATGATCTTCACTCGCACCTGGTTCAGTTTTTTGCTGATAAGGACCAGAAATTTTATGAGCGCGGAATCATGCGGCTAAAAGAAAGATGGCAAAAGGTCATTGAGCAAAATGGAAAATATATAATAGATTAAAAACTATTCTTTGTTTAAAAAAAAGTGTTTTATTTTATGCTACAAAACCGAAAGTACTTAGTTGCCAACCCAATATAATGCAGAAGTTTTCGAAAAATTTCTGTTCTCCGCGTAGGATTCGAACCTACGATCTCATTCTCTCCGGGAGTGTGCCCTGCCCAATTGACATGTGATCATTATAACGTAATTTAAAAATTTCCCGTATGGCTCTCTTCTGAAGCAAAAGTTCTTATTAGCTTCTACATAAGTTCACAAAGTCATAATAGCATAGGACATGTGACAGAGACAAAGTGAATATTCAATCACAGTAGCCGCTCCAATTCCGGCTAGGTGTATAAGATTACTTAAGGCAAAGATACTAGGAGATAGTTTTGAAGATAGCTTGTCAATATGATATTTTCAGCTCAATTCAGTATCCGAGGAAGTAACACTTGTCAAGCCATTAACAGACCTATTCTCAAAATAGACCAAGTGTACCGGAAAGTCATTGCTGGTTTTTTTTGGTAAAAAACTACATAAATTTCAATAAAATGGAAAAGTTTATTCAAAATATTGGCCATTTGATTCAACACACCCTGCCTATCTTTCGGGCAATTTATGGATGCCATCCCAAAAAAAAGATGCTATCACGAAAAAACCGTTTGTCCCTTGAGCAAAATCATTCATCGAACCTCTAACTTCTTTGCAATTGGCGAAATGCTACTCTACAAGCTCTTGTTCCATTGATGCGGAAAGGTGATAGTCGGATGGGGCAAGGCCTGGGAAGTACGGCGGATGCGATAGTATGTCCCATCCAAGTGCTTTCAACGCTTCCTTGACCGATTTTGCTGTATGAGACGCGTTATCTTGCTGTAAGATCACTTTACGTAGCCATCAATATTAACTGTTTCACCAGGTTTCAAAAGTTCATAATACACCACGCCACTCTGGCCCTACCAAACATAGAGCATTGTCTTGCAAACAAAACGATTTGGCCTTGAAGTCGATGGGACGGCTTCGATAAGTGACAATCATAATTTCTTGCACTTAGGGTTTTCGAAATAAATTCGTTTTTCGCCAATATTCGATGCAGAAATGGCTTCCGATCATACCTTTGGAGCAGTATTTCACAGACGATTTTTTGATTTTCCATTTTCCTGTTATTTAATTGATTCGCCCATTTGCTCATATTTTGGATTTTACCCATTGCCGGTAATTGGTCGGTAATCGTTTCTTGGGCCACGTTTAACGCTTCTGCCAATTGTTTTTGAATTTGGGTTGGGTTTTCATCCAATAACTCCTGCAGTTTCGTATCTTCAAACTTTTTCGGTCTACTAAAACGTTCTTTGTCTTGCACATCGAAATCACCACTTTTCAATTATCGAATATACGGCTTTGAAGCTTGGTGTCAGTAGAATAAAATGACATAGGTGCAAATCATAACATTGCATAATTAAACCTAGTGACATCTGTTAAAAGAACCAGTAGTGACTTTCCGGTACATCTGGTATATAACGTGTCTCAGCAACATTCAGAATCAATACAGTCTGCGTTTTTGGCTTTCGACGGTACAGATCGTGTACAGAATTTTTTTCGTTTGGATTTTTTATCGTGGTTTTGCAGGTGCAATAATGTTTAATTGTCTGTTGATGGTGACAACTTTGTTGTTGAAATACGTATACATAATACGAAAATTAATGTGGAAAGGGGTTATATATCAATCTTAAGTGATCAAGTTAATCAGCTATAGGCTCCATCAAAGTGACCTTAAACATTTGATATTCAATTTCTTTCTCTAATACCAGCGAATATGATCGAAAATAAAATATAACATTTATCTGAAAATTTTACAATAACCGAGGCATCTGCTGTGAGATATAGCATTCAACACTCAATTGGATTACTCTAAGAATAAAAGAAATCGGAACGAATGAAGGCACCTTCACAAGAAAGAAAAAAAAAATCACAGACAAAATAAAATAAAAGACAAAAAACACCAGGCATTATTTGCTATCGGTGGATTTTAGGAAATTCCGGAATCAGATTCTTTACTTTTCGAAGAGTTACGGCTGAAGAAACACAGCTAAATCTGAAACGTAATATCTATAAATCCTTTTCGCATACTTGCTTTTAGCTCTGTACATTCTCTCGGAGCCTTTTTGTTGCTGTGACACGGATATGTTCTTTAATTGGATAAGGAAATCATAAAGAAAACTTGGCTGAGAGAACGTTTTCTTATCCATATACGTTGTTCTAGTTTTACTATGTAATAAAATAAAGACAAACAAAAGTGGAAGGCCCTTAAAATGTTTAGTTGAAGAAGTTACGTATTAGAAGTACTCGTAAACAAATACAAATTTGTTGTTCGTTAAGAGCACAAGTTCATGTATATAACATAATTGGATTAATGTTATTTTCTGACAGTTTTTTCTTCGTGTCTATAACATTTTATTTACGTAGATATTAGATAAGATTGTATACATATAAACATTTTATATATCGTTTAGAAAAATACAATTTAAAACAAAACTTTCAGTGCAATAGATGCTAAGGTTCAGCAGGTAATAAAGGCTGTTCCAAATTGCGCGGTTTTTTTTTAAAGAATAAATAAAATATAGATGGCGCACTGAATTTATCTGGGTATGTGGGCATTTAAAAAGTGTGATTTACGACACGGTACACACACTTCGTACACGGTAAAACGAAGCGTTCAAATTGTTGAATTATTTTATGAAAATCAGCGTTCTGTGAAAAGTTTTTAGAAAATTACGTGAATTTTATGGTTTATATAATCGTCCATTTGAAAACACTATTGATCGAATTATTCAAAAATTTCAAGAGACCGGTTCCGTGAGAAATCAAAAAAGTGAAAAATACAGTCGTGGTAGTCGTTCACAAGGAAATATTGGTTTGGTTCGTGAAAGTGTTACTGAAGATCCTGAAATATTCATTAGACGACGTTCACAACTTGGACTTAGTGGATTAACAACATGGCGTATTTTACACAAGGATTTAGCTCTGAAGGCATGTAAGATTCAAATAACACAGGAACTGAAGCCATTAGATCATCTAAAACGTCGTTCATTTGTTAATTTCATCAATGAACAACCAGCTGATTTTTCTCATAAAATAATGTTTTCCGATGAGGCACATTTTGAACTTGGTGGCTATGCTAATAAACAAAATTGCCGTATCTGGGGTGAGAAAAATACACGAATTATTTATGAGAAACCTATGCATCCTAAACGAGTTACTGTTTGGTGTGCATTATGGTCAGCTGGTGTAATTTGACCTTACTTCTTTGAAAATGCTACTGGTGAAGCTGTAACTGTGAATGGTGATCGATATCATCGGATGATAACTGAATTTTTGTTTTCCCGAATTAATAAATATTGATCTAGAGGATATGTGGTTTCAACAAGATGGCGCTCTCACTTTGTACACGAATCAATTGATTTGTTGAGAGAAAAATTTCCTGGACGTGCATCTCAAGAAGCGGTGATGTTAATTGGCCACCAAGATCACGTGATTTAACACCTTTAGACTATTTTCTTTGGGGTTATGTGAAAAGTCAGATTTATAAAAACAATCCACAATCAATTCCTGCTTTGATAGATGAAATTATTCGTGTTATTGGTGAGATAGAGACTCAATTATATCAAAATGTCATTGAAAATTTTAACAAAAAAGTGGATGTCTGTGGAGCTGCAAGAGAAGGCCATTTGGCAGATATTATTTTTCGCATATAAATGCCATAACTGATACTTCGATTAGCAATAAAAAGTTTTTGAAAGCGAACGCAAATTATTTGTTTTATTTATTCTTTAATAAAAACCGCGAAATTTGGAACGGCCTTTATTTATGTAGATATTAGATAAGATTGCATACATGTAAACATTTTATATATAGTCTAAAAGATACAGTTTAAAAAAGAACTTTCAGTGCAATAGATACCAAGTTTATGCTTGTAATATATTAATATTCACAGCAAATGTAAAGCAGTGCTCAAACCGTTGTAATCTTATGTAGCTAGCTCCAGAGTACAGTAGATAATATTTACATACAGTTTCTGGCTAGAATATAGGAGCCACATTTATAATTCTTTAATTTTCTTTATTTCAACAAATGTAATTGTAAAACAAGCGCCGGTAGTTATCTAATGTTAATTTAATATATTCTATGCATTATTATTTCTAAGAAAAAGTTGTAGATCGGCACTGGTTCTGTACCGGTCGTCGATACTTTCACTGATTTTATTTATTATGGGTGAAAGCTTTAAAGGTATTATGAGTAGTTATTGTAATAATTCAGTTTTTAGTACTCGACGGCATTTCAGTTTATGTTCCTGCGTGATTCTGTGTAGGTTTTATTTATTTTTAATTACTGAGTTTATATGGGTGGAAGAAAAGGCATATCCGATGCAAAAAAATCAGTATTTCTACATTGGCGTACAGTAAATTACTCTTGAAGACAAACTGCATAAGCAGACGATGTTTCCTAGACAAAAGTTGTTGGTTAGGTTCTCAGGAAATGTAAAGAAATAAGCATTTTTCTCTTTTCTTTCATTTGTTTAATATCATTTATTTTGTTGACAAATAACAGGTTTTCCAATAGGAATATAACAATTTTGTCTTTTATGATAATATGATCTGTCAAAGTCAAAACGTCAGCGAGGTTGAAATTTGCCTACGAGCGACGTTTGAAAATTATTAAAAATTACTACCGCAATTCTAAGTCGATGGTCGCAACTTTAAGAGCCTTCCTCCAATTTTCAGTCGTAATAATTGTCCCTCTAGACAGGCTGTGCGTGCTATAGTGCATATGTTCTCAAAGTTTTTAAAGCCATGGCGCCCTTAACGTTCAGATTATTTCCGGCGGCCCCCTTCATATGAAGCAAAACTGAAGACCTGATAATTTTAAGTCTAAAACCTTAAATTTAAATAAATTCTATGATCTCTAAATTTAACTTTTAGATTTTTATAAGACTTAAGATTTTGTTTAAATACTTTGCGAATAGTTATTGGTAAATGGTTTTTTTAGTAATTGTAATAAGGAGGAGAAGTAAAACGTACATAAATCGAAAAATAAAGAAAATCACATTTATTTTGAGAACAGAAATAATAACTAAATAATATGATACGAAACAGAGAATCATTTTAAACGTAATTGGGTACAAGTGATAAGAGCTTCGAAAATGTTTTCTGTCCTAATGAGAGGGACGGGCTTGCTTATTTTGAGCAAATTATTGTTGATTATATTTACAATCAAGTGCAGAGAAAGCTGTTTAATAAATTCATTTTTATAAAATTATATTTTTAAATTTTTTCCGTTTTGGCGAGGCAGTCGCGATGCCCCTGGGGATACTTAGCGGCGCCCCCGGAGGCCGCGGTCCATGCTTTGGTAAACCTTGCTATAGCGGATAAATGCGAGTCAGAATATTGACTGTTGGATGTTCCTGTGCCAGTGAGACAATGCACCGGTCGAAATACCGAAAATATCATAGTCGTAAGTTCTTGAACTCAAAATGAGCCAAATCAGTCGATACCAAGCCGTTCACAGGAATTGGAGGTCTTCCAAACTACATTATGGCGAATTTTGTGTAAAGTACTTGGCTTACATCCTTACAAGATCAAATTAACTCAAGAACGGAAGCCTCTTGATCAAGATCAAGACAATCTATTCAGAGGCCGTCTCGATAGATATTTATGTCGCTAGCATACGCAGGTATAAATAGTACAGAATCTAATCTTGAGCTTTGGGATAATATCTGTTATAAGTCACTTAGGACTTTCTTCGTTATACCATGCAGGTGACGTTAATATTTTGTCCAAAGACTGTATTTCTGGTTTCAAAGCAAAATTCTACCTTTAATTGTAAATGCATTATGTTACGTGCCAAATAAAATAGTTGACGCTGATTGATAAGAACGTTTATTAAAGCAAAAATTAAAAAAAATAGTGTGATGAATAACTATGTGTTACACTAATATATAATATGATTCATTTGTAACTTAAGAATTCTGTAAAAGGCTGTCTATTGGACTCGATAAATAACTATTTTCATTATAAAAGAATCATACCCCGTATATTTCCTAATTAATTCCAAACATAATTTTCCTACTAAAGATGGACACAATTTCATTATACTTAAAACGAAAACGACTCATAAATATCAATTACTTAGTTACAAAGATAATAATATAAACAACGATAATAATAATATATTTATTGCCCAACAGGCGAACCCAATTACAGGACAACACATTGAATACAAATAAATGTAAGTACAAACAGTCAAAATAAATATCAAAGGTATATTAATAACACAGGGTAACAAAATGAAAAGCAAAATTTGGTGCCGGAAATCTAACATCTGATTTTAGATGTTTTTAATGTGCTGATTCCAAAAATGCCACTAGATTTTTTCTATCAGCTCTAGTTTTTGAGATACAGGTTACAGATTAGTTGATATTTTTTCTTATAAGAGACCCGAATCTCTCAAAGGAATCCGCTGAATTACTTGCATCCAGATTAAAAGAAAAAAATCTACTTTGTCCAGGTACTAATATTACATTTTATCGTAAAAGAGATAAGGATCTGCTGCCATTTTTCGCTCTGGATAATGACTTGGTATTCTGTAACAATATAAAAGGGCTCTTGGAAAAAATGGGTTTGCCTGAATACACTCCAAATGATTGGCGCCTTTTTATTGAGAGTTCAAAACGTAGTTTAAAATGTGTTACATAACGGTAACAAATATGGCTCAATTCCTATTGGTCATTCTACTACCATGAAGGAAGAAATGAAACAATTGCATTAGTTTTAATACGAAGAACATCAGTGGGCAATTTGTGTCGATTTAAAAATGGTTAACTTCCTCCTTGGACAGCAGAGTGGTTATACAAAATATCCTTGTTCTTTGTGCCTTTGAGACAGCAGAGATAAAAGTGAGCACTGGGTTAAAAAAAAGGAAAACAAAACGTGATCAACGAACCTTTGGTTGCAAGAGAAAAAATCTTACTTCCGCCCTTGCATATCAAGCTAGGCTTAATAAAGCAATTTGTGAAGGCTTTAAATCGAGATGGAAATTGTTTTGGGTATTTATCACGTAAATTTCCTGGCATTGGCACGGAAAAACTAAAACCTGGTATATTTGATGATCCTCAAATAAGGCAACTTGTTAAAGATCCACAATTCACCACATCAATGAACGAGACTGAATCTAACGCTTGGTGTTCATTTGTTCAAGTAGTACAAAATTTTCTTGGCAATCATAAAGCAGAGAATTACGTAGAATTAGTGGAAACTATGCTTTCAAATTTTAATATTCTCGGCTGTAACATGAGTATAAAAGTTCACTACCTACACAGCCACCTAGATCGTTTTCCAGAAAACGTAGGTGATTGTAGTGAAGAACAGGGGAACAATTCCATCAGGATATTAAAACTATGGAAGATCGTTATCAAGGACGATGGGATAGCCACATGATGGCGGACTACTGCTGGAGCCTTCAGTGAGACTGCCCTAGTAAACTCCATTCTAGAAAGTCGTATAAAAGAAAATTTTTATGTGATTAGTGACTAATGTAATTATGTAAATTAAGTTTTTGCAATAAATACTTAAATCCATGTGTCTTTGTTTTTTTAACTGTCAATAGTAATATTATATATTATAACAGTTATAACGTAAAATATATGCACAATTTTTTAAAAAAATCTCAAAAACTAGATCTGATAGACCAAATCTGAGAACTTTTTCACATTCTGCATCCAAAAATTACCCAGGAACAGTTAAAAAATCGCAGGCACCAAAATGTATGTTGGCCTGTGTAATATAAAAAATAAACAATGTCACTAAGCAATTAATAATAACATAAAATGACAGAAAATTAAAAATAATAGAAAAATAAGAAGTAAGGGAACCGTCCAAAATATCCCTGCAGAATTTGTTGGCGTTCGACGCCATATGGTACAGGGGAGCCTTCCAAAGGAGATTCCTCCTCGGCGTACAGTAAACAAACGTGGCAGTGCTTCTGGAAGAGGAGCGAGAAACTGCAAAGTTTAATTTGGCCAGGAGGTCTGAACAGTCAATCCGGCCATTCACCAGCTTGTAAATAAAGCGAGGATTGTGTCTGTATCTGATGTACAAATGTAGAAGATGTACAAATATCTTCCCGAATCCATACGAGCAATAGAAATACCACATCTAAAAAGATAACTAAAGAACTGATTAATGAAAAACATATTTGATTCCATGGAAGACTTGGAAAGGATGTTTTATGAATTGAAATGCCATGGCTATTGCAATATAGTCTCTGATTTGTATGTTTCTGCTTCCCAAATTATTAACGACACAAATCTAATTTGGAAGTAATAACTGTACTTCCCTCTATCATACAAATATGTAATTGTTCGAAGAAAATGTATAGAAAATTATATTATTTTCTGCTGTTCCATCGTTAAATGCACAGATATTAATTAAAAATTTCTGCGCTGGAGAAGGACTCGAACCTCTATCTGCCGTTTTCTAGACGACTGCTTCGAGTCCTTTAACACGCCATAAATCGCATTATGGAACAGATCTAATATTTATTTAAAACCCGCACTCAGTTTATTATGATGTCAATAATTATATATAAACATATAATTAAGTTTTTCACGATGGGAAATTTAAAATTTAATTTCTGTATATTTAGTTAACGATGCAATAGCAGAAAATAATATAATTTTCATTAAATTTCCCATCGTGAAAAATTTAATTATATGTTTATATATAATTATTGACATCAAAATGTATAGAAGTTTGTGTTCACCTCGGCAGAAGTACAACTAAGTTGTCACAGCTGCAACCACGGCGAAACCTGAACAGAAACAAAGTCCGTATCAGACTTAAACGGTGGAAAGTCAAACGCACACTAATGATAACAACTTAGCTATCGAAACACGTATACAGAATACGAAAATTATTTTGTAAATGGATTATATTAACCATAATTGCTTAAAGAACACTTTAAACTTAGCATTAGCCATTTGTTGTACATGCAATAATTCAAATCGAATTTCGTTTACGTAAATTCAACATTAGTTGAATAAAATTGAAGTTATTGAATAACGTACCATTCGAAAATTATTCAAGTTATTACATAATTTCTAAATAGTCCTTTGATAAATTCACATAATTCAATTTCTTCTGCAATATGTTTTCTTTCCGTAGAGCACGGGGTTCATTAAGAATGTTCCGACACAGTTTTTCATGGCATTCTCCCTACTTTCTAGACACACCATAAATATTGATGTAATGTCGAGTAATATACGTGAACAAATGTAGTTATCTTACTGACAAATCTGATTATTTCGTGACAGTGTTAGAGGAATACAAATTTGCAACAGTCATGAATATTCATCTTGACTTTGAGAGCTCCTCTTTCGTATAAACTCGTTTAACTACATTAAGCTTTTATTTCTTAGAGCGTTAATGTTCGCTTACGGAATTTTCATCATCTCAGAAAACAGAAAATGGTAAATAAATTTAAACAACTTCCATTGTGCATATAGTATTATAATTAAGTGATTATATTGTTTCGACATTAAGAACTATCGCTTTTGAATATCAAATTATAGGGTATTAGTTTAGTTTTTATGTATAATATAGAGTAGATAATTAATTCTATACGAAAGGAAAGAAGACTCAAAATTAATATTGTAACAGGATATATAGCGGGCAACATGTACCTACACACAAAGAAGAAAGTACTAGGAAGATTGTGGGACGATTAGAGAAGGCGCGTATTCCAGAACAAGAACGATCGCGATATTCTACAAGTGTATACAAGCAGCTAGGGCCCTGCATGGACTATTATTAGAATCGGCTGATAAACTTAGGCTAACAGGCTAAGAGACCCGAGATGGTTTTTCGTGACTTCCCTTTCCACTTTAAGCGATTGCTAATAGACAAAAATCTTAAGTCGCCCCATTAACTCGGGCGTAATAATAACTTTATGGTCTGCCAAAGCCCGATTGTAATTAGCGTTAAGTTGTTGGAGGATGCGAATTTTTTATTAGTGATACTGATTTTGATACGTGAAGTAATTGTGTTTATTAAGAGGTATTTGTAATAGAGTTTCGAAATTTTGTAAACCAGAATTATCCGGATGCCCCATGACATAAACTTCAATTTAAAAATATCCCTAATACTGCAAGTACTTCGTACCGCTGTTGATTTCGTTGTTATTAAAAGTCTGAGTTACTGTGATTCATGAGTTGTTATTCATTGTAATAGAGTGTTTATTTTTTCGTGTTATATTAAAATGTTCTTAAAAGTATGTTAATTGTTTTGAATGAGGAATACGCCGATATTCATTTTGTTTATGAATTGTGTAGTGGAAATGAACGAGCGGCAGTTCATGAATATCATCGGCGACTTTCCACTCTTAAGGTGCCTTGTAAACCTGTTCGTAGCAAAATCCATCGATGTTTAGTAAGAACAGGCGAGTCTGCTGCAGCTACTTCTGATCATCTTGTGTAACAAGAAGAAGCAACACATAATATGGTTGATGTTCAAGTTTCTAACAGATGTAGGTCGCATGAAAGTATTTACACAATTCGTACAAGCTCTAAAACTTTGGCGACTTCAAGGCTTGAATTTAGTTGCTGGTTAATGTGAAATCATTTCGTCTGAAAATATTGTTTAGTGACGAAATCTCCTTCACTAGAAGCGGCATTAATAACACCAAGAATTCTCAGTGTTGGGTACTCGAAAATCTACAGTCAACTAAAGAATGCCATTTTTAAAATAGATTTTTGGTGAATGTTTGTTGTGGTATTATTGACGACCGTCCGTTTATAATCGAAGAACGTCTCACGGCAGTTAATTATTTACATTTTCTGTAAAATGACCTTACAACGTTACTGGGCGAAGTTTCTTTTAACATAAGACGACCAAACTGGATACAGCAGGTTGGCAAACCTTCGTACTTTGGTAGACAGGTAACAAACTTTCTTAATCAAAATTATTCGTACTGCTGGAGGTTCAGAAGTTACTTGGCCGCCAAAGTCACCAGACTTAAATCTTCTAGATTATTTTTCATGGGCAAGGCTGAAACATTTGTTTTATGCAGGACAACTTAAAAATACAGAACTTGTTCCTAGAATTATGGATGCTGCAGAAACTTTTCGTGTTGATTCTAAGATAGTAAAGCTACCTCTTCAATTTTAAGAATAGCTAGATGTATACAGTAATTGGTTGGAAATTTTGAAAAACTAATTCAATAAAGCGACTTCTTCGTAAATGACTTTCATTGGGATTTTTTTTGTAGTGGTACATACTACTTGAATTAGTAAGGTTATCTAAAACTTCAAACGTATGTAGCTCAGTTACGATATAGTTTTGGGCATATGTTCATAAGAAATTTTCAACATTAAATTACTCCTGTAACACATCTTTAAACAATCATATTATGGAACAACTAACACGTAAATTGGAGTTGCTAATATGTACGAGGGAGCGTTTTTATATTCGCGGAATGGGGGACAAGGGGTGGAAATAAAAAAACCAAATTATTTTTCTTTTTCAATATATTCACCTGCAAGACGGATACATTTTTCACATCTTTCAATTAATTTATTTATACCCTCATAAAAAATGATTTCTCTTTATCTGCAAAATACGCCGAAACTGCCTCCTTGACTTCATCATCGGCAGTAAATTTTTTACCCCGCAGCTCTTTTTTCATTTTCGGAAACAGGTAATAATCACTCGGGCCAGGTGTGGGCTGTAGGGTGGGTGATTCACAATTTCGAAGACCACCTTATGCAGGGCAGCTAACGCAACGCGGCTCTTGTGGACGGGCGCGTTGTCGTGCAAAAGCAGAACACCCTTTGTCAATTTTCCCCGTCTTTTCTCTTTAATGGCTTCTTTTAGTCGCTCTAATATTGAAGCGTAATATTCTCCGGTTATAGAAACACCTTTATCTTTATAATCAATCAACAATATTCCTTCCGAGTCCCAAGGTACCGTTGCCATGAGTTTCCCAGCTTAAATTTCTTGGGAGGTGCTGTGCCCTTTTTATACCACTGCATGGAGTCTTGATTGGACTCAGGTTCATGAACCCAAGCATTCTCGGCACCCATCTTGCGCTGACCTTAGACATGCCGAGATGATCGTGTAGGATTTTAAAAATTGTTGTATCGGATACTCCAACCATTTCTGCGAGTTGTTTCTTCTTTAGTCGAGCATCTTCGAGTACAATTTGTTCAACTTTTTGGATAAGTGCTGGCGTGGTCACCTCAATGCTCCTGCCCGGCCTCGGTTCGTCTTCAAGGGATTCCCTTCCTTATTTAAATAAACTATGCCACTTGTGCACCATGGTTTTTCCTGGACAAGTGTCGCCGTAAACCAATGACATCTCATTCATTATGGTCGCGACTGATTTTCCTTGCCTGGTAAGGAACTTTATAACGGCACGATATTCGATTTTTTCCATATTTCACTTTTCACTCCTGATTATGTTACTTGGTTGACGATAACTGAAAGACTAACTGCCTAATAACAATGAAACTTCGTATTTATACTAATCATGAGTCGCTGCACAGGCCACGCCCCCAATGCGCCTACTCACCCCTCTACAACCCGCTCATTCCGCGAATATAAAAACGCTCCCTCGTATTTATCGTAAATAAGATCTCTTTCCGTTGTTGGTGTCCCCAAGGAATAATACCGACAAAGACAATATTATATAATAAAGTTTCAATTTTTCACATATTTTGAATATTGTTGGTTTCTATGTTCATTTCCTCCTTTTTTACTCCATTTTTTATATTTTCTTACCAGCTTGTAACACATTAATTAAATTTAGTTTTATTTTTCTCAATTTTCTTATTGTCATTAACTTTGTAACATTAATCTCGAAGTTAGCTTTCTGTTTCAGAAATATTGTAGATGTCCTAATTAACTTTCCGCTTGTATTAGGTATTTCTAAATCATCATAAAATATACATAAAATTAAAAAGTGAGTGTTACTACCCCTCATGAACTGCACCTGAGAATTCCATCCGGCTTGAGTTTGCGACTTCCGGGGTGGGAAAACAACGAAGGTGTACACACGAAGCCACAGTATTAAAAAATCCTGAAATGCCATCTAATACTGAAAAAGTTTCGGTGCTCGGCAACGCAAGCAATAATAAGATTTGCAGAAGGCAAAAAGTACAGGCGTAATTAACGATGAGAGAATACCTCTAGAGTATGAGACAATGTAATAAAACTACTGAATATAAAAACGCAAAGGATTACAAAACAAGATTTACCATGCATATTACATCTTGTCGTAATAAAATGTAGGTTTGAATTTGCCAATAAAAGAATTTTAGAAATAATTATAACTTTTACGTAAATTCTATGAACGAAACTACTCCAAAAACGATAAAATAATAAATTAATATAAAATATACGAGAGTAGTTTAACAAGTAGTGAGAAAGGAAAAGAAAAACAAATTTTTTAAATACAAAATAATTTTTATTTTTCAATATATTCTCCTAAAAGAGCAATACATTTATTCCAAAGTTGCTCCAATGCCCTTATGCCATCTCTAAAATGCGATTCCGGAAGACTTGCAAAATACTCATTTACGAAGATGATAAGATCGTCGTTAGACGGAAATTTCTTTCCACCTAGTGTCGTTTTCAATTTTGGAAAAAGGTGGAAGCCGGAAGGGGCTAGATCCGGCGAATAAGGCGTATGCGGTACTAATTGGAAATGCAACTCGTGGATTTTGGACATAGCAACTGTGCTGGTATGCGAGGGAGCGTTGTCTTGGTGAAACAGAATCTTTTTCTTTGTCATTCCTGGCCGTTTAGCACGATTCTCAACATTTAATTTTTGTAGAAGTTCTGCATAATATTGTCCATTTATTGTGGCACCTTTCTGAAGGTAATTAATGAGCAAAATGCCCTTTGAATCCCAAAAATTGATGCCATCACCTTGTTTATCGACAAAGTGGTTTTCGCTTTCTTTGGAGGTGCAGAACCACGTTCTAACCATAGTATCGACTGTTGTTTAGTTTCGGGTGTACTGTAGTGTATCCAAGTTTCATCGCAAGTAACAAATCGTCTACAAAAATCAACCGGATTCCGCTTATATAGGTCCAAACACTCATTGGAAATGCGCAAACGAGTGAACTTTTGATCAGTCGTAAACAATCGCGACACCCATCTTGCCGAAAGCTTGGAAAGGCCAAATTCTTTCGTTAAAATGTGGTGTACGCGTTCTGTTGAAATATTTACCATGTCTGCTATCTCTCTCACTTTGAGTCGTCGATCCTGCGTAATAATATTATGGATTTTGATAATCATTTCCTTAGAAGTCACGATTTTGGGTGCTCCAGAGCGCGCTTCATCAACACAGCTTGTTCTACCACGTTTAAATTCATTTACCCATCTACTTATTGTGGCGGATGATGGAGCAGATTCACCTAATGTTTCCCGTAACTCATCTTTTATTTCGGTAGCTTTCATACCCTTAATTACGAAGTATTTAATCATCGCTCGATACTCTTTTCATTTTAACAAAACGACGTGTTGCTTCTTTTTCAATCAGCTGTCAAAAATAAACTAATTAACCGATTTATCTAAATGTCGGAATGTAAATATATAAATAGCCAACCTAAATTACAGTGCATTTGTTTTACCAATTAGAGCGCCACCTATATGTCATTCTCACTACTTGTCAAACTATCCTGGTGCATTGATATAAACTATATTCTGAACTAAAAAAAAGAAATACCATTAAGACATGTGCAAGACTTAAACATGAACAGTAGTCGTTCAATATCAACTATAACGTATATAATATAACAACATATAACATAACATAATATTTGTAAATTTTAAAATATGATACAAAATTAAAAAATGTATGTATAAATATATTAATACAAAAAATGCATTGCTTTTTCCAAATATATCATAAGATTCCCATATATTTAAAAACACGGAAGTATCAAGAAAGATAGTTCAGTACTACTGAAGATTTTTGTTGTAAAACAATAAACTCTTGCGTTAGGGTTCCACCTAAAAATATCGGGCAAAAATTGGAATTTGGATCGTTAACTTTTTGTGGTTCTAATTGCATATTGTTTAGGAAGCCTGAATATTTACTTATCGTTTATGTTGTGATATACTTTTATTCTTCGTCAAAACCTTTTAGTATGTATCAATTATCGACATTACATTGCCAACAAACTACTTTGTTGGCATGAGCTTCGTGTATTCCCAACAATTTAAAATTATTGTCAATTTAGAAGGCACTGAGACTAATTTGTAGAACTTTCTAGTTCGCAATAAATCACATGACATGTAGCTCAAAGACTCACATTACTTTACTGTCTGCAATGAGACATGCACATAATAAAATTTTACAATTTAAATATCCGTTTCCCTCTTTGACCACGTTCGACTATAACTTTTTTGTACCCTTATTTCTTCTTTCTATTATTAGGTTTTAAATTATGTAATAAAATATAATTTATTTGTTCCTTTTATTATCCTTAATGTATCTTTATGGCTTTAGGAGTATCCACAACTAAATTTTAATCCAAATTTTGATAGCTACTTTATTGTAATCGAGTTTTATTAAATGCCAAAACTTCTAAATGTTTCAGTCGGAATTCAACACACACGAGGGAGCGTTTCTATATTCGCGGAATGAGCGGGTTGTAGAGGGATGAGTAGGCGCATTGGGGGCGTGGCCTGTGCAGCGACTCATGATTAGTATAAATACGAAGTTTCATTGTTATTAGACAGTTAATCTTTGAGCTATCGTCAACCAAGTAACATAATCAGGAGTGAAAAGTAAAATATGGAAAAAATCGAATATCGTGCCGTTATAAAGTTCCTTACCAGGCAAGGAAAATCAGTCGCGACCATAATGAATGAGATGTCATTGGTTTACGACGACTCTTGTCCAGGAAAAACCATGGTGTACAAGTGGCATAGTTTATTTAAACAAGGAAGGGAATCCCTTGAAGACGACCCGAGGCCGGGCAGGAGCATTGAGGTGACCACGCCACCACTTATCCAAAAAGTTGGACAAATTGTACTCGAAGATGCTCGACTAAAGAAGAAACAACTCGCAGAAATGGTTGGAGTATCCGATACAACAATTTTTAAAATCCTACACGATCATCTCGGCATGTCTAAGGTCAGCGCAAGATGGGTGCCGAGAATGCTCACGCCGCCGCAAAAACAACAGCGCGTAGTGTTCGCGTGGAATTGTTACTGGAGACGAAACTTGGGTTCATCATTATGAACCTGAGTCCAAACAAGACTCCATGCAGTGGCATAAAAAAGGCACAGCACCTCCCAAGAAATTTAAAGTGTCACAATCAGCTGGGAAACTCATGGCAACGGTATTTTGGGACTCGGAAGGAATATTGTTGATTGATTATAAAGATAAAGGTGTTTCTATAGCGGGAGAATATTACGCTTCAATATTAGAGCGACTAAAGCAGATAAAGAGAAATCATTTTTTTATGATGGTATAAATAAATTAATTGAAAGATGTGAAAAATGTATCCGTCTTGCAGGTGAATATATTGAAAAAGAAAAATAATTTGGTTTTTTTATTTCCACCCCTTGTCCCTCATTCCGCGAATATAAAAACGCTCCCTCGTAGTATTACTAACAATTTAACCATTAAGAGGCGTATCGCCTTCTTCAGTTTAATAAATAGAAAATAAAAAATATTAAAATTATACAAACAAAAACTTCGTACATCCCAACATTTACAATTGTAACAAAAACATACTTGAACATAAGTATTAAGTAAACAGTTTTATTTTAGGTTGTGTTTCTCAAATTATTATTGCCAACAAACAATTTAACAATACTCTGCGACTTACGACCGTTAATACGATGGTGAATCTTGACTTAGTGTTTTAAAGTGTAAGGTGCTAGATTTCAACATACATAAAATTAAATTTTAAATACTTTGGGGGGGCAAATTGAATTAAATAAATTCCAAAAAATTTTATTCCCACACCAATTTTCTATGTAATCCAATTCCCTATTATTGAAGTTCAATTTATTTAATTACACAAGGTAGTTTAACAATAAAGTAGTTACGATTTCCACAGAGACAATTACGAATACATTTCACATGTTCCGTAGATAAATACCAACACTTTGTAGTTTACAAATCTGTAAAACGACAAAAAAACGAGTCTTTTATAGTTAGGTAATCCACCAAAGAACCTTAATGTTCAGACCGATAAAATTAACTTGACGATCTTCACGAAGTGGATCTTTAGCAGCATCGAAGAGGCGAAACCATATTTTTCTCGGTATTACACTTTTAATTGCTGAATTATATCACCTTCCAGAAGTTATGACTATTGTTAACAACTTTTTTTCGCCTTACCATAGTATTTGAGAAAATTTAAGGAGGTTATTATCCCGGAGAATAAGTAAAATACAGATAATTTGTATTAATTTTCTCTTGTATCCTGGACGAGTTTTAATCTGTTTTTCTGACTAGCACAATGCGAATTTTCTACTGTCTATAGGAGACTAATTAAAAACATGGTTACAATTCATGTTTACGTTCAAAATTTCACAAGTTAGCAATCACTTTTCAAGTTTATTGTTCTTTCAGGATTATACCAAAGAAGTTAGATAAATTTTAACTTCATAATCGCTTTTGGAACCTCCAAAGGCATTACCATTTCGTTTACCATAATTTTTGAAAAATTCCAATTTTTGATACTAAGAGTAACAAAAATGATAATAAAATAATAAATGCTAGTGGAGAAACGAGCCTTTATTAATTTCCTATAACTTTCGGGGTAGTACTAATTTTTGCAAGCACGCCGCTTTGAAACAAATTGAAAAATAGTATCTGCTTCTGGGCTTCCGGACTGGAACCTTATTACTTGTATATCTGCCGACGTTTCAAGTACAAGTGACGCGGTTCCAGCCTGGAAGCCTAGAAGCAGATAACATGGACCACGACCGCGGAAATCTACGTGCCAGATTGAAAAATAGTAGTTTTGAACTAACAGATTGCCAACTTTGTACTGCTCACAACAAGAATTTGTTTTGAATTTGGGCTTTCTTAGTGAATTAAATAATAGTTTTGAACTGGCAGAGTGCGAACTCTTTACTGCTCACAACAAAATAATTCAGAATTTGGAGATAATTGATTTTCATATTTAAATGTTCACATTTGCAATGACTTTTCAAGGTCTTTGTTTTTTTAGGATTACACCAAAGGGGTAAGGTAAATATTGACTTCAGAATAGTTTCTAGAATATTCTAAGGTATTACCACCGAGCATTTACTCCATTACCATAATTTTTAAAAAATTCCAGTTTCCAATCCTTTGACAAAAATTAAAATTTTCGTGAAAATTAAAAGTATTCAATTTGGGCTTTCTTAGTACGTAAAATAATAGCTTTGAACTGACAGAGTACGAAATTTTATTACTCCTAGTAGGTACTTCAGAATTTGGAGATAATTGATTTTCATATTTCAAAGTTCACATTTGCAATGACTTTTCAAGTTCTTTGTTCTTTTAGGATTACACCAAAGGTCTAAGGTAAATATTGACTTCAGAATCGTTTCTAGAATATTCTAAGGTATTACCACACGATTATTTATTCCATTATCATAAATTTTGAAAAACTCCAATTTCATGAAAATTAAAAGCTTTGAATTTGGGCTTTCTTAGTATGTAAAATAATAGTATTCCACTAGCAGAATGCGAACCTTTTACTGCTTCTAGCAGAATAATTCAGAATTTGTAGGTAATCGATTTTTATGTTTAAACGTGGACATTTTGCAATAACCTTTTTGGTTTTTATTCTTTCAGGGTTATACTGAAAGAACTAGATAAATTTCGACTTCAGAATCGCTTTTAGGACCGTCGTGCATTTATTAATCTTCTATAATCTTGAAGAATGTTAATTTGTACGAGCATACTCTGAAAAAAAATGAAATCTTCGTGAAAATAAAACCATAATTAATGGTATTTATTGGAAAAACTCTAATGCCCAGTCCTTTGAAAAAAATTGAAATTTTCGTGAAAATGAAAAGCTTTTAATTTGGGCTTTATTAGTATGTAAAATAATAGTATTACACTAGCAGAATGCGAACCTTTTACTGCTTCTAGCAGAATAATTCACAATTTGTAGGAAATCGATTTTTATGTTTAAAAGTGCACATTTTACAATAACCTTTTCGGTTTTCTATTCTTTCAGGGTTATACTGAAAGAGTTAGATACATTTTGGCTTCATAATCGTTTTTAGGACATTCGTGCATTTATTAATTTTCTATAACTTTGAAGAAACTTTTGCGAGTATAATCAGCAAATTAAAAATTGAAATCTTCATGAAAATAAGCCATAATTAATGGTACTTCTTGGTAAAATGTTTCATCTGGAGTTAAACACTCGCATAGTTTTTTATACTAAACCATGGATAATATTTCTTTTATTTTCTATAAATTGAAGATTATACAAAATAAAGGTGTTGAAGTATAAAATTTATATATTTTGCTAATGTTTGGCGCATAATACATCCTATGTACGTATTTCGTAAGAAAATTAGAATGTTTTCTGTTATGAACAGAGAAGATATATTTCCTGCTAAAAATTTTATTTCCCAGAGGTAATAAATATGTCATTTTTGAAAACGTTTCCTCTTTATTTTCCAGCAACAGCAGCGAATAAACACATAGGTGAGATAATATTTCTTTACGGAGTGGATATAAAAAAGAATATCCGCAGTGTAATGCTTGTAATGCTCACCTGAATTATTTATTAAACGTTTTACTAATTGTACATGAGATTATATATTACACAGGAAGTTGTGGGAGAGTTCAATAAATTTATTTGTGACAAATCTAAATTTACAGATAATAACTTCTATTTAAGGATGGTTTTTATTGCATTTGTTTATGAAATCTCCAGTTCTTTATAGCTTGACTTGGAGGAGGACAATAACTTTTCAGATGAATCCAGGTTTGCTGTAAATGAGATATCCTAAAATTGCAGGTGTTGTTCAGGAACGCAAATTATAGAATTAATATAAAAAAATAACAAAATATATAAGAAAATCAATGTGTGGTGTGGGATTTTGATAGATCAAATTATTGGCCCGTATTTTTTCGAAAAAAAAAAATTTAATGAATTAAATAACTTGTAAAATATTACGAAGTTTTGTTTTGCCATGAATTGACCTCAACGTGAATTTAGAGAATGTTTCCACAAGATATAGAAGGTTAATTCCGAATTTTGAGATAATCGATTTTTAAGTTTATAACACATGCTTAAATTTTTGAAAAATTTAAATTTTTGTGAGTATACCACTTGAAGATAATTGAATTTAGGTTTGGTATTACGTAAAACGTACGGGGGGTTCCACAGGGGTCAATATTGGGCCTCTTCTGTTTCTAATCTACATCAATGATATGCCCCATAATGTCACCGTGGGTAGAGTCACCCAGTTTGCAGATGATACGTCCATAATAGTGCGTGCCCAGTGCAGGGAAGTTGCAGAGGCTTATATGGAGACTGCATTGGGGGAGGCAAGCGAGTGGTTTAGTAGCAATCTTATGAAATTAAATCATGATGAAACCCAAGAGCTGTCAATAACAACAAGGGGAGTGGCGGGGGAGCCCAAAGTGAATATTAAGTTTCTGGGCCTGCTGATTGCGAGCAACCTGACATTGGAGTGCCACATTGATAACTTGTGTCGCAATCTGGCATCAGCAATATACTCTATACGAAGAGTGAAACTAGTGGCTACACCCGAGACGGCTAGGACTGTGTACTATGCAAATTTTCTGGGAAGGGCCATGAACGGCCTATTGATGTGGGGCGCGTCTGGCGTGGCTGACGCGGTTTTCAGGATGCAAAAGAGTGTAATCAGAGCACTTAGTGGTGTATCTAATACTACAAGTTGTGTAAATCTATTCAGAAAACACAAAATACTGACCCTCCCATCCTTGTATATACTTACTTGCCTGAAGTTTGTTCATAAGTCGCCAGATAAGTTCTGCAAAAATGGTGATTTTCACGAATATGAAACACGAAACCAGAGTAGTTTGGTCATACCGTATCATCGCATTGGAAAAAGTCAGCTAAGTTCAAATTACATGACCGTGAAGATATACAATGCTTTGCCTTATAGGTTTAGGAGCCTACCATGGATTAGTCTCAAAAGATTAATAAAAACAGTGCTGGTGGAGAACTGTTTCTATACAGTAAATGACTTTCTGATATATAAATTTTGACATTGCCATTTTTGTGTTTTTATGTTTTCCTTGTTACTCTGGTGTTTCGTATAAATCTTGCGGGTTTTAACATGTTTGGTGGCGTATTAACTGTGAGCCATAAAGGTTTTCGTTTTTGCGTTTTTATTTATTTATATTATGTAATGACGTGTGTATGTACATATACATCAGTATATTATTATTATTATTATTATTATTATTATTATTATTATTATTATTATTATTAAAGTGATATTTCTGAACTAGCAAAATGACATTTTAGTTATCGCAACAAATTAAATCAGAGTTTGGGGATAATTAATTTACATGTTTAAAAGTTCACATTTTGCAAGGCCTTTTCAAGTTTTCTTTCCTTTCAGGATAATACAGAAAGAGTTAGATAAATTTCTACTTCGGAATCGTTTTTAGGGCCTTCGAAGGTATCATCACACTAGCATTTGTGGGTTTAATTTTTGGAGGATTCCAATTTTTGCTATACTCCTTGAAAGTAATTGAAATTTTCGTGGAAATGATAGCTTCTGGAATTAGGGCTTTGTAACACGTGAAATAATAGTTCTGAACTTGCAGAATTGCGAACTTTTTACTGCTCGTAGTAGTTTAGTAGTTGAGAAATAGGAAATAATCAATTTCCACGTTTAAAAGTTCACATTTTGTAATGACTTTTCAAGTTTTTCATGCTTTCAGGCTTATGCCAAAGAAGTTAGATAAATTTTGATTTTAGAATCATTTTCGGAACCTCCGTAGATATCAGCTCACGAGCATATAGGTACTAGCTTATCGTAACTTTGGAAAATTACAATTTTTGAGAATAAAATTTTTGTGAAAATTGAAAGTTTTCAATTTGGGCTTAGTAATACGTAAAATAATAGTTTTGAACTGGCGGAGTGCGAACTATTTACTATTCACAGCAGAATAATTCAGACTTTGGAGATAAACGAATTTCGTGTTTAAGGGTACACATTTTGCAATGACTTTTCAATTTTTCCATTCTTTCAGAATTATACCAAAAGAGTTAAATAAATTTTGACTTCGGAATCGTTTTTATGGTCTTCGAAGGTATCACCATACGAGCATTTATCATTTTACCATAATTTTTGAAGGATTCGAATTTTTGCGAGTATACTCTTTGAAAATAATTAAAATTTTCGTAAAAATCAAAGTTTCTTAAGTTTGGGCTTGGTAACACGTAAAATAATTATTCTTAGATTACAGAATTGTGAACTTTTATTACTCAAAGTAGTTAAGTAGTTCAGAATTCTGAGACGAAAGATTTTCATGTTTAAAAGTACACATATTGTAATGACTCTTCAAGTTTTCCATACTTTCATAGTTATGTCAAAGAAGCTAGACTAATTTTGAATTCAGAATCCTTTTCGGAACTTCGTAGGTATCACCAAACCAGCATATATTCACTTCCCAAGATTTTCGAAGAATTCCAATTCTTGCGAGTATACTCCTATGGAAAGGATCAAATTTTTGTAAAAATGGAAAGCCCTGAATTTGGACTTGGTAGTGCTTAAAATAATAGTTCTGAACTGACAGAGTGCGATCTTTTAACTTTACGCAGGAGAATAATTCAGAGTTTAGAAATGGTCGATTTTCAAATTTAAAAGTTTACATTTTGCAATGACTTTTCCAGATTTCTATTCTTTCAGGATTGTACCAAAATGGTTAGATAAATTTTTACTTCAAAATTGTTTTAGTACCTTCAAAAACATCACCACACGAGTATCTACCAGTTTACCATAATTTTTGAAAGATTCCAATTTTTTCGTGTATACTCCTTTAAAAATATGAAATTTTCGTTAAACTGAAAATTTCTGAATTTGACCTTGGTAGTACATAAAACAATAGCTTTAACCTGGCAGAATTGCAAACTTTTTACTCTTATCGAATAGTAGAATAATTCAGAATTTGGAGATAATCAATTTTAATGTTTAAAAGTTCACATTTTGCAATGACTTTTTCCAAATTTTTTATTCCTTCCGGGTTATATCAAAGGAGTTGGATCAATTTTGACTTCAGAATAGTTTTCAGAAATTTTTATAACTTTTAAAAAATGCCAATTTTTGCGAATATACCCCTTAGACAAAAACAAAATTTCTTAAAAATGGAAAGCTTTAAATTTGAGCTTATTACTACGTAAAAGAATAGTTCCGAACTGGCTGAATGCGAACTTTTTACTGTTCATAGCAGAGTAATTCAGAGTTTGGAGATAATCTATATTCAAGTGTGAAAGTTCACATTTTACATTGACTTTCCAAGTTTTCTATTGTTTCGGAATGATACCAAAAGAGCTAGATCAATTTTTACTTCAGGATAGTTTGTAGGACTTTTGAATATATC
Source organism: Dermolepida albohirtum (assembly GCA_031893035.1). Classification (NCBI taxonomy): domain Eukaryota; kingdom Metazoa; phylum Arthropoda; class Insecta; order Coleoptera; family Scarabaeidae; genus Dermolepida; species Dermolepida albohirtum. The sequence goes on from JAVIWB010005137.1 coordinate 88,808, forward strand.
GCCACATGAAGATTTATCCATTTACCATAATTTTTGAAATATTCCAATTTTCGAGAGTAATACTCTTTTAAAAAAAATTGAAATTTTCGTAAAATTTAAAAGTTTGAATTTGGTCTTGATAGTACGGAATATAGTGGTTTAGAAACTGGTAGAGTGGGAATTTTTTAATTCTCCTAACATCTATTTGTGTGGCTTTGCTTTTTTACTAGGTATTTAACTTCATTATTAGTCATTATTGGTAATAATATTCTTCCTGTGTCGTCCTTAAGTATTTCGTATACCTTTGTTTCGTTTCTTCTATCTTGTTTCGTAATTCTTCCGTCTATCACTTAGATTTCTGCCAGTTCATGTAGTTCGGTTTTATTAGGCAACCCTCCTTAGTTGCTAGAATGTTATTTTCTTTTTAGTACTTCCATTTATTTTCCATTCCCATATTATTTGCATCTATCTTACAACATTATTTTACAAAATATATCGTCGTAAATTACTAATAAGAACCGTTTATTATGTACTTACAACTCACCTAACGTAAAGAAAAATAAACACGTTCATATGATATAATGTTACGGACCATTTTACCTTTGTCGAACGTTCGACGCTATTGTAAATATTGACGTAACCCCCATCTGGTGGTGTCCATACGTAAACACATACTGGTAATTTATAATGCGAATTTGTAGCCTCCAACATATCTCTTTCATTTATCATGTGTGTGTTTGTATATTGCAACTGCATGATAAAATGTTATATTATATATATGCCGCGTGCAGCGTTCTCTTCTGCATATTTGTCCGTGCCAACGTACAGGATATATTGGCGTTTATGTACTTTGTTCTGGCATTTGAGAATATTTGAGATTCGCCGGTAACATTTCCATGTATTTCTCTGTGATGTACTGCGCGTGTATATCATACTTTTGGTGGTGTTTCACTTGACAAATCTGCTCTTTATGGGCACATATTGTGTTTATATCAAACGTGTATAAATAACATATAATATTATCCGTTGATGGCGTAAATACTGGTTTGTTGGGAAAATGATTCATTTTTGCGACAGATGGTGATAGTTCATAGTTACCAGGTGTACCGGAAAGTCATTACCGGTTTTTCTAACAGAAGTCGCTAGGCTTAAGTATGCAATGTTATGACTTGACGCATTTGTCATTTTATTTTACGAGGGTGGTCCCAGAAGTACCCGACCCAACAAAGAAAACACCAAAATTTTGGAAAGAAATATATTTATTTTTCAACATAATCTCCTTTCAGCTCTATACACTTTTCCCAGTCATGTTTAATAAGTTCAATACCCTTTTTATAATAAGAACTGCCGATATCACTTCTTCATCGTTTGAAAATCTTTGATCACTGAGCCATTTTTTCAAGTTTGACAAAAGAAAATAATCTGGGGGGGGGGGGGCTAAATCTGGTGAATAGGGCCATGAGGTAGCAATTCAAACTTTAATTCATTAATTTTGGCCATTGCAATAACGGATTTGTAAACTGGTGCATTGTATTAATGAAACAATACCTTCTTGCGGCCGTTTTTGCTTGATTTCTTCTTTCTTATTCCACATGCATCCCAAGAAACTGATGCCATGACTGCCTGCAGACGAAACGTTCTTCGCCTTCTTTGGAGTCAGTACTCCCTTTTGAGTCCATTGTTTTGTTTGTTCTTTTGCCTCGGGTGTGAAGTGAAGGACCCATGTTTCATCCATGGTTATGAAACAGTGTAAAAATTCTGCTTTGTTGCTGTGAAACTTCGCTGAACACCCAATTGAAACATTTTCACGACACCGTTTTTGCTCGAGTGTGAGCAATCGCGGCACCCATCATGTACACAGCTTTCTTATGTCCAAATTTTCAGATAATATGCGATATACCTTACTTTTTGAAATGCCCTCTATGTCTGCTGCTGCGCACACTTTCAGTCGACGATCATCCAGTACCGCTTTATGGATTCTCTTGACCATTTCTGGAGTCACTTCATTTGATCGACCACTGCAATGCCCGCCTTGGCAGCCCATACGGCCTCGTTTAACCTCTAATACCCAATATTTCACTATTGTAAACGAAGGAGCAGACTCACCCAGAGTAGAATCAAGTTCAGCTTTTATATTGGTTGTGTTGAGGCCTTTCAAATAAAAGTATTGTATCACGTAACGATGACCAATTTTCTTCATTTTTACAAATTCACCGAAAACGTTCACTATTGATGGCTGCCAAACAAATACTAAACAACGTGGCGTCTTCAAACTTGAAACGTATGCTCTACAGATTCTGTACTTTCTAATACAGTGATATTTTTCAAACAACTACCGCCATCTCTAGGTCATCAAGTTTCAAAACCATGCATGTTATATTTTGCGAAAGTAACATTGTCATATATTTATACTTTTCTTATCAAAAGAGAAAGTAGTAATGATATATTTATGTTAATTAAAGATTCAATTTAAGAAATTAGAATTTTATAGAGCATTAATTTACTTTGTTAAATTGTTTGCTTTATAATAAAAAAAGCTTACAATTATTCCCCGTCTTTTCTACATTGTTTTAAAGTCCTTAACCTGATATAAAGATCTTTATTGATAAATGAAATCCCTGCAGGACTAATATTTATATTTTATATCTTGAATATTTGTGTACCACACCAGCCCCATATTAATTTTAATGTAGGAGTTACCTTTATGTGAACCTACCAATCGCCGAACTAAGTTGAGAGATCTAAGGTGCTTTTGCGCATGCCTTTCTTAATCTGCCTTCTAGTGCATTAGGAAAACTGTCTGTATGTAAGAATACGTTTTCGAATATTAAAATAAATAAACGCTTAGTGATGTATATGTATGTGCTGAACCTTAACTTTATAGTCGAAGAGATGTAATTATTGTCTTAAGCACTGAGAAGCAAAAACAGACTAAGAACTAGATGCGCATAAGTATATCCCTACCCTTGTATACTGACTAGCCGAAACATCTAAAAGTGACCTCCCATAAAGTTGGAGGTGGATCAAATTTTCGATGAGAATATGGATATTGTAAATTGATAATTACAAATACATATTGTATCCACATTTGATTTTAATGAAACTCCTTGAAAATGTACTTTAATTTATGGAAACTTATTTTATTATTTTAACTCTTGTAAAATTAAATACTGTATTTATTTGTAAGTCATCTTGTCCACTATACAAGCCACACCTTCATTCATTTGATCTTGTCTTCTCCCTGGTATATTGCAAAGGAATGGACGATGTTTATTTGTATATTTGTCTCAAATTTTGTCTTTGTTTTTGTTCAAAAAAGTGATAGAATTGTTAGAAAATTCAATTGTTTTCTTATGAAAAATATGATGTATAGTAAGTTCGTTTCAATTATTTTCTAAATTTAAAAAATACGATACCAGTTCGACCATTAGGGACAATAAAATATTTATAACATTTTGAAAAATCTTCTCCTTTTTCAAGTTGCTTCTTTTCTATTTATTGGGTTGGCAACTAAGTACTTTCGGTTTTGTAGTATAAAATAAAACACTTTTTTTTAAACAAAGAATAGTTTTTAATCAATTATATATTTTCCATTTTGCTCAATGACCTTCTGCCATCTTTCTTTCAGCTGCATGATTCCGCGCTCATAAAATTTCTGGTCCTTATCAGCAAAAAGCTGAACCAGGTGCGAGTGAAAGTCATCGTCATTTGTGAAAGTTTTACCATTCAAAGAATTCTGCAAACGTCGAAATAAATGGTAATCAGATGGTGCTAGATCAGGGCTGTATGAGGGATGTGGCATCACTTCCCAGCCAAGCTCCAATAGTTTCCCACGAGTTGCCAAAGATGTGTGAGGCCTTGAATTATCTTGGTGGAAAACTACACCTTTCCGGTTTGACAATTTTGGCCGTTTTTATTTGATTGCTTCATCCAATTTTATTAATTGTTGACAGTAAACATCAGAATTGATCGTTTGGTTCCTTGGAAGCAGCTCAAAAAACACAACACCTTTGTAATCCCACCAAACTGACAGTATGATCTTTTTTGGATGTAATTCAGCTTTCTATGTGGTTTGAGCTGGTTTATCGTGTTGTGTTAATGTTACTGTACAGGACCCATTTTCCATCACCAGTGATGATTCTTTTTAAGAAAGGGTCGGTTTCATTTCGTCTAAGGTGCATATCGCAAAAGTTGATTCTTTGTGTTAAATGAATTTCTTTCAATTCGTGAGGTACCCAAATATCAAGCTTCTTAACTACCCCAAGACATTTTAAATGTTTTTCAATTGTTGTGTGCGATACATGTAGGCTCTCCGCAACATCTCGAACAGTTATATAACGATCCTCTTCAATTATGACTTTGATTTGGTCATCATCAACTTCAGTAGGCCGACCAGAACGTTGCTCATCCTTGAGAGAAAAATCTCCAGAACGGAACTTTTTATACCAATTCTGACACATGCAGCCCTGTTAAGCAATTAGCACCATAAACTTCACATATCTTTTTGTGAGCCGCAGCAGCTTTCTCTTGTTTACGGAAATAAAATAGTAAAATATGTCGAAAATGTTCGTTTCTGCACTCCATTTAAACTTAACCCACAACTAATAGCTTTAATAAAAATCACGCACTACTTGCTTCTGAAGTTAGGTCAATGTGACTAGTAACACGCGACAAACGGTAAAGTACAGCACTAACATACGTTATACAAAAAATAAAGCAATGCTCTCTATCAGTAAAAACCGAAAGAACTTAGTTGCCAACCCAATATTTTTTGTTTCTGTGCATTTATTAAAATATATGGAAGTTCTGAGCTTAAAATGGATAGAAACACTTCATAATTCAGTTCAAATTTAAAATATTTTTAACAGGCAATTTTCAACGAAAAATGTTGAATGAAATGAGGCCATTCTTACTGATAATTCACCTAAAAAGAAGCAGAAAGCGTTTTATAGTTGAAATGTGAACGCATCACTACACTCCGAACACCAAAGAGCAGCCAAAATAGCGGACAAAACATTGTGAATCAACTACAAAGATCAAAACGACTTAACATGATGACTTCTCCAGCAGATTATGCAATTTTATAAGCAGACCAAGAAGTTCTTAGAAAACAAACCAGAGGAACGATAATAATTTACGCTTTCGCTTCTCTCAATAGCTCAAACACAATTATAGGGAGCTTTAGAAAAAAGTGAAAGCACAAAAAACCTTCCAGCTTAGAAGGCATGATAAGCTACTAAGTTTCTAAGCTTTCAGTCAGTTTGGATTAGGAAGAAGCAGAGCAAAATGAAGATGAATGTAGTTATTAAAGACTTAAATACTATACAACTACGAAGAAGATAAAAAGTAATAGATTGCAAGGTGTTCGTGGTGTGTGATTATTGGAGAACAAATATATTCTTCGTGGTAGAACGAAAATTAAACCACTTGAAAATCTGCTTAAATACGCGTTTGTAAAAACTAAGTCGGAAAATCTAAGGCAAGTCAAAATTTCTTATGGATTGCAGCACCAGGAATTAAGTGTTCAGAGAATTGTAACAAATTGGGCACTATTGTTGATGATGTTTAAAACTTTACAGAATGCGTTAGAAAATGTTCTTGTATAGTTTCATCTAAAATATTATAACTAAATCTTATGTAATGGAACCTCGGTGTACGACCTTAATTAGGTCCTGATGCTTGAACTTATACCAAATAATACGTATACCAAATCAAATTTTCTCATAAGAAGTAATGTAAAAATGATTAATAGGTTCTCATGTAAACAAACTCCTCTTGATATGGTATATTAATTGGGTTCTTTAGTAATATAAACACTATTTACAAGATTTTTAAATTTTAAATCTTATTGTATTATATTGGGTCTGGGAAAAAGTTCGTGGCGTTTTTCCCGATAGATGGCATTGGTTGCCGATAACTAAAGAACAACAAGTCACAGCGACACCACCGACGGCTCGTTTTTTAGATGACCTTCCGAACGTTAGTTTGAGCGTAGAAACATTGTAATCGGTGCAGTGGTTGGAAAGTTATTCGCACTTGAAAATGGAGAAGAATAATGAGAAATTTCGCTATATTCTGCAATATTATTATGATAAGGGGAAGAACGCTGCGCAGGCTTGTGATAAAATTTGTGCTGTGTACGGTGAAGGTACTTTATCGAAATCTGCTGCGCGGAAATGGTTCGCTCGCTTTCGTTCTGGAAATTTCAATGTGAAAGATGAGTCACGCTCCGGTCGTCCAATCACTGAAAAATCTGATGAAATTCTTGAAAAAGTCCAACAAGATAAGCATATCAGCAGTGTCGATATTGGCATGGAGCTAGGCATTGACCACAAAACTGTTTTGAACCATTTACACAAAGCTGGTTACAAAAAAAAGCTTGACGTATGGGTTCCTCATGAGTTGAGCGTGAAAAACATGATGGACCGAATTAACATCTGCGATGCGCTGCTGAAACGGAATGAAATCGAGCCGTTTCTGAAACGTTTAATAACCGGAGATGAAAAATGGATTACGTACGATAATCGGAAGCGTAAAAGATCGTGGATAAAGGATGGTGAGCCGTCACAAGCGTTCGCTAAGCCAACATTGACGCCAAAAAAAGTGATGCTGTGTGTATGGTGGGACTGGAGGGGAATCGTCCACTACGAGCTACTTCCAACTGGTCAGACGATTGATTCTCAACTCTACTGTGCACAACTAGAGAGATTACGCCAGGCGATTGAAAGAAAACGGCCCGAATTGATTAATAGGAAAGGTGTTGTCTTCCATCATGACAACGCCCGACCACACACTTCTTTGATGACCCGTCAAAAATTGAGAGAGTTTGGTTGGGAAGTTTTGATGCACCCACCTTACAGTCCGGATATAGCACCCTCTGACTATCATCTGTTTCGATCTCTGCAGAACTCTCTCAATGGAATTAAGTTGGTTTCAAAAGAAGCCTGTGAAAACTACTTGATTCAGTTTTTCGACCAGAAACCACAGAAGCTTTTCACCGATGGGATCATGGATCTACCAAAAAAATGGCGAAACATTGTCGATAATAATGGGGCATATTCGGTTTAAATGAATTCGTCCACGCGCCATGCGGGGACCAGTTGAATTTTACTGAAAAAACGCCACGAACTTTTTCCCAGACCCAATATTATTTAATAAGTAAATCAAAATCAGATCAAATTCTCCTCAATACTAAAACACAAAATCAAAAATAGAACATTTTTTATTCTGTGGAAGAAAAGTCCCACTCTGGGGCGTTTTACTTTCCTATCTTCTTTCACATTCAACTAGGATTAGTAGCTTTTATTAAAAATCTGTCCAAAGAACTTTGTTTCTGTCTTCTCCTTAGGATGTCTCTAAAATGAGACATTGTCTGATCTTCCTAAGCGATACTATAGCGATTTGTTTGAGCTTTGTCATGGTGGTATTTTTCTGTCAAAATTTTCACGTTCATCCATTATGCAAGGATTTCTTTGATTAATGAAGAAGATACTTCTTCTATCTATTCCTCCTCTGAGTCAGAAGAGAGTCTATTCGTTCTAGTTTGATGCTCATCGTTCTCCATCTCCTGTAACTCCTCATTGGCCAGTTCTTCATTCTGTTCTTCCACTAATTCTCCCACATCGCAATCACATACACCAAGTTCCATGGATTTAGACAGAAGAACAATATCCTCCACTATAGAAGCCTTAGGTTCGATTTTCCATGCGGTTACTGTTTGTAGCCACATGTTTCTCCAAACGGAATTCATTGTTCTTTGGGAAACTTCTTGCCAAGCTTTGTCAATGAGTGATGTGGGATGTACGATATTAAAGTGATTTTTCCAAAACTCGCTCATAGTTAATTCTCGCGGAGGTTGTTTGAAAGCACCTCTGGAATAAGAATTTGGTATAAAATTTTTTGAAATTACTTATAACCTGCTGATTAATAGGCTGAACAAGAAGAATCATATTAAGTGGAAAGAACTTTATAGTAATGAAGTGCAGCTCTAGTAAGACATAATCCTTCCAGCTTGGTGGATGAGTGAGTGCATTGTCTACTAGGAGAAGAGCCTGCAAATGTAGATTGCTCTCTTGGTAATAACTTTTACACTTGGTTCATCCAATATTAAACCATTCAGTGAAATATTGCCTTGTTACCCAAGCTTTGCTATTTGATCTCCACATAATAGGCAGGTGAAACTTGTGGACTTTGTGTTTTTTAAATACCCTCGGGTTTCCGGAGTGGTAGATCAACAAAGACTTCATTTAACAATACCCACTAGCATTGCTGCAGGACAAAAGAGTTACACTGTCCTTCATTGGCTTGCATCCTAGCAATGACTTTTCTTCTTGTGTAATATAGGTTCTGTTTGGCATTTTCTTCCAAAGCAGACCCAGTTTCATCACAATTGAAAACTTGCTGGGGAATAAAGCGCTCACTTTCCAACAACACTTCAAAATATTTAACAAATTCATTTGCGGCAACTTTATCGGCACTAACACCTAGTATGTATGTAGTAAATTATGAAATTTTCAAACCAACCTTGGCTGGCTTTGAATACGTCGCTTTCCTGGTTAGTTCCTGCTTGATTTTTTTATGAGATCAGAATGTATCTTTTTAGCTGTCTTGCAAATAATTTCTTTTGACACGACATCGCCAGCACACTGTTTCTCAGTTATCCAAAGCGAAAACTATTTCTCAACATGGCCTAATGGTTCCGATCTTTGTTTAGAAATTGATTTAACCCCTTTCGCAACGTTAGCAGATTTAATGTCTTTATTTTTCACGATTGCTGATATCGTCGTTCTCGGAATACGGTATGCAACAGTTAAATCTCGAATAGCCATGCGTATTCATATTTCTCAACTACCTCTTTTTTCAGTTTGATTGTGATTCTAGTCATTGTTTTAGTTTTCTGTTGCTTTTCATTCGCCTTTTGCTATTTATGATAAATAAAAATAATAAAATCTTACTTAAAAAATTAAAATTGGAATAAATTTAATAAAATTATAGACTATGGCACCACAAAGATCTAATTTGATCTAGTACCCCGAAAAATAGTATATGCACCAGCTAGTAACTCCTCGAACCAGAAATTCCAGAGTTACAAACCAAATGAAGTCAATATAAATTAGGTAATTTTGATGGAGCCTGTGGTTGATTAACTTAATCACTGAAGGTTGATATATAACCCCTTTCTACATTAATTTTCAGATTTTGTATACATACTATCTGCTTCTGGGCTTCCGGGCTGGAACCTCGTCACCGGTATAACTGCCGACGTGTCGTAACTACTCGTATGGGACATTTTCAGGGCTCAAGCCCGAAGCCCAGAAGCAGATAGTATGAACCACGACCGCGGAAGTCTACGTACCAGATTCTGTATACATATTTCGACAACTAACTTATCACCATCAGCAGATAATTAAACGCATATTGTGTGCATTTGGCTTTCGACGGTACAGATCGTGTACGGAATTTGTTTCGTACGGGTATTTTGCCGTAGTTTTTCGAAAATTAATGTGAAAAGGGGTTATATATCAACTTTCAGTGATCAATATAAATTAGCGAATAGTATAGATACCATAGTGGTACTTGTTCATAGATGGCGTATACGTCATATATTGAAATAAATTTTTTTAGACTAAACATAATATTTTCCAAATTAAACGTATTCTAAACTAGACGTACACCGAGGTTTCACTGTATTTCGGTTTATAATTTCTTGATATACTGAAGTGAAGGAAATAGGGACCAGCATTTCCTTTTATGTTACATAAAATAGTTACACATTTCGTAATCAGCGAAGTGAATATTTCACTAGCAATTCTTTTTGAACCGGAGTCCATGGTCACGTACTTGTTTTTATATACACGAGGAAAAACAACGGCATTTTAACGTCATTTTTTATATTTAATTCACTACCACTTTTTATCGCCCGACGCTGACGGACGTGTTACGAAACACTAACGATTCGTTTGATGTGCCCTGCACCTTAATTTTTCAGCGAGATTGCTCTTTTCAGAATCACTGAAAAGAAGCAATTTACTTATCTCGAAATACATGCAGTATTCATAAGCGAAGCGAACTTTATGTAATATAAAGCGGACTGGTGAAGGCTCTGAATACGTACACAAACAAAACAAAAAAAAAGAGCGAATTATACAAGTGGAAGTCCTCTTGCGTTGTTGAAGCTTGCGTCAGCGGTTAACGTTTACTTATTTAGAAACCATTCATCCTTTTCAAATATTCTCGCTTGTCGCTAAGTGCACTTCACATATATGCCTGTACTATAATAACTTGCATTTTTCTATAAAGAAGCGCCAAAGTGTGAATGGATTGATAGCAAGTACGAACGTGTACTTTCAGATATAAACGACCTTTAGGTGCGATATTTTGTGAATGAAGGGATTTAAAATGATCGCGTTCAAGAAAAAAGAGAGTCTTGTACAACCTTTGTGGTTGAAGATTCTGAACACTTTGAGGATGTTCATTTCTTTTCCCCAAATTGGTGTGAATTTACAAATCGTGCGTTTAATTAGTGCTGAATTTGGTGGTGGCTTTTGAGTGGAAATAATTTCAACAAACTGCTTTGTTTTGCCGTTAAAAGAAGACCAGGAATGAGTACCGTTATTAATCAGTGCCTCGGGTTAATCAAAAGAAAGTAAGTAAAATCACCTCAAACAATAGAGACCATTTATAGCCCTTTCGGTTAGAGAATGATACATTACGTCAATTGCGCAATGAAGCAGTTTCAGTAAGCATCCCTCTGTTGATATGTAATGAATAGTAACGCTCTGATTTGAAGTAGCTTCAGTAAGCGTCCCTCTGTTGTTATGCAATGAATAGTAGTGCTCTGATTTATTCACTAATATTCCCAAAGCGATTTCGCCATATTCTTTATACTTTTTTCGTGCGAAGTTATGCACCAGGCGTGTTTTCTAAGTAAAGACCGTTTGAAAATAAAAACCAGACGAAAGAAAATATTCAAAAACCAAATTTATTTTCAGATTCTACATACATTTCTCTATTTTTCAACATAGCTGCCAAGTTTATCTAAACACTTATCAAAACTTGGAACTAGATTTTGAATACGCTCTTCATAGAAACTTGCCGCCTGCTCCGGTAACCACTTCCGTTTTCGCGTCTTCGTCATCGTTGTAGTGGTGGCTGCTGAGATGATGTTTGTAATAGGGGAAAAGATGGAAATCGCTCAGTGCAAGGTCGGAGCTGTAGGGGGGTGATGAAGAACTTGCCAGGCAAAAGAGTCAAATAAACTCGAATCTGAGCTAGGGTGTGAGGCCTTGCATTGTCTTGGAGTAGCAACAGTCTCTCTGCTAGCATGCGGCGTCTTTTGTCTTGAGTCGCTCTGCGTAGCTTTTCCAGGGTTTGGCCGTAGGCTACTGAATTTATGGTGGGGCGAGCGATTCGATACCGTTGGACATTTTAAAGACACAGAATAGGCCGTGCAGGTTACGTACACAGCTGCAACTGAGCACACTTGTTCCGAAGGAATGGCGGGACACCATGCAAGCACTCGTTGTGGCGCTCGCACGACCTATTAGTGTATACAACAAAACGATCCTTACTTAAAAACCGCGCCCCGTAGTTTGTTTATTCCGGTGATATCTAAGTTATTTATATTGTTTCTTTTTCAAGATGCTTCTCTATGTTTCCTGCGTTTACTGAATGTTTATTGGGTATGTTTAGTTTGATATTATTATAAACATTTATTGAATGACAATCTAATGATAATAAAGCTTTTGGTTTCATGGCGACTAAATCAACTAGTTTCATTCGACTTATAATAGAACACGTATTTTGTCGTATCATTCTTATTTATTTATTGATGGTTTTATACCATCTTGCTTCAATCTACACGTTGTTTATGCAATTTGTGAACTTACCTACAACTATGACAATACAACGTTTCTGTGTTAGGATTGTAGATTCAGAATTAGTAATAGAATCTCGCTACATGACGATTATACGTAAATTTCTGACCAGCCTACGAAGGTAGTTCGACAAGTAGTGATAATGGAAAAGTAAAACGAATTTTTTAAATACAAAATAATTTTTATTTTTCAATATATTCTCCTAAAAGAGCAATACATTTATTCCAACGGTGCTCCAATGCCCTTATGCCATCTCTAAAATGCGACTTCGGAAGGCTTGCAAAATACTCATTTACGAAGATGATAAGCTGGTCGATAGACGAAAATTTCTTTCCACCTAGTGCCGTTTTCAATTTTGGAAAAAGGTGGAAGCCGAAAGGGGCTAGATCCGGCGAATAAGGCGCATACGGTACTAATTGAAAATGCAACTCGTGGATTTTGGACATCGCAAGTGTGCTGGTATGCGAGGAGGCGTTGTCTTGGTAAAACAGAATCTTTTTCTTTGCCATTCCTGGCCGTTTAGCACGAATCTCAACATTTAATTTTTGTAGAAGTTCTGCATAATATTGTCCGTTTATTGTGGCACTTTTCTGAAGGTAATCAATGAGCAAAATGCCCTTTGAATCCCAAAAAAATTGATGCCATCACCTTGTTTGCCGATAAAGTGGTTTTCGCTTTCTTTGGAGGTGCAGAACCAAGTTCTAACCATTATTTCGACTGTTGTTTAGTTTCGGGTGTACTGTAGTGTATCCAAGTTTCACAGCAATTCCGCTTATGAAGGTTCAAACACTCATTGAAAATGCGCAAACGAGTGAACTTTTGATCAGTCGTAAGCAATCACGGCACCCATCTTGCTGAATGTTTGGAAAGGCCCAAATCTTGCGTTAAAATGTGGTGTACGCGTTCTGTTGAAAGGTTTACCATGTCTGCCATCTCTCTCACTTTGTGTCGTCGATCTTGCGTAACAATATTATGGATTTTTATAATGATTTCCTTAGAAGTCACGATTTTGGGTGCTCCAGAGCGCACTTCATCAACACAGCTTGATCTATCACGTTTAAATTCATTTACCCATCTACTTATTGTGGCGGATGATGGAACAGATTCACCTAATGTTTCCCGTAATTCATCTTTTATTTCGGTAGCTTTCATACCCTTAATTACGAAGTATTTAATCACCGCACGATACTCTGCTTTTTCAATTTTAACAAAACGACGTGTTGCTTCTTTTTCAATCAGCTGTCAAAAATAAACTAATCAACAGATTTATCTAAATATCGGAATGTAAACATATAAATATGCAACCTAAATTACAGTGCATTTTTTTTTACCAATTAGAGCGCCATCTATGTGTCATTCTCACTACTTGTCAAACTATCCTTGTATATATAAAGTATCTTCGTTTCTATTTAATATTTCATACATTTTGTTATAATGAGAAAAGCTATTCCTTTTGGTATATTCTCGATTGTTGTAACGTCCCCTATATCCTCCAATATAAATTTATTTGAAATAAATGCTTCTCACACTAGTCTCGTTATTCAATTGCCACGCCTCGTATATTCAACACACTGGAGATTAATTCAACTTATGGGTAATTATTCAGTAGTTTGTTGATTTAATAAATTCCTTTATGTCAATGTGGTGACTGTTGAAACAAGGAGTTTTCTACTTTCAAAATTCATGTATAAAGTAATAGTCCAGTATATTTTCTGTTTGCCAGCCGACGCTTTCTTTAACGACAACTTATTTAATAGCATCACCCACACGTTTATGTGACTGACTTTGTATTTCTTCGCTCTTTTCCACCGGAAGCATTAAAATTATACGTATCGGGACGCAAATCCTCAGCACGTCATACCACGCAGAAAATCGTATTTCAATAATTCATATAGAGTATCACACGTCTTTCACATGGAAGTCGCACGCCTCGCCCAAAATAATAAGATGAAGCTTTCGAACCCTCCGCGCTTTTTCACTTGCACGTTTCCATCTTAGTCGACGTCGCCGAGCGTCGCGACGACCAAAAATTCCCAAAATCCCCCGTCAGAAATGTGCGGTAAAAAATATATAGGCGATGAAAATGGCATTACGAAGTCAAGAGAATGATTGAAAAGCATGCTGGATATATACGTTTCGATGTGCGGGATAAATAACGTAAAGTTAATGCGTTATGGGAAAATGAACACGAAGTTTCTTTTCTTCTTTGGGAAAGCTGATGGGGGAATTGCTACGTAAATGAAAAATCGATTTTTGCCATATAATACATGATTATGCTTCGCAAAGAGCAATAATTTTGAGGTTATTTTCAAGAAACTTTGGCGTTGTTAAAGTGAATTACAATTTTACCTTAGCCTACGGTATACACACCACTCTTAGTTATTAATTAAAACAAAAATTATGTTGGAGTTACGATTAAGGGTGTACAGTATCTGTTAATTAATTTAACTCACCCTACAATTTTGGAGTATAAACGAAATACAAACTAAACACATGAAATCTAAGACGTGTACTTCTTTATTACACTTGTTAACATAGATTTGAACCCATATTTAAATATTCTACTATGCATGTGTTTCAGTATTTGGTCAAACCTTCCTAAGTTTGAATGACCGCTTAAATTTGCTTTCCCTACGCTGTCGACATATCTTACGGTGTTTCAACTTTCCGTTTTCTTTCCAAATTTTTTCGATATTTCCTTTTAAAACACTTAAATTTGGATTTGAGGACGATTAAATAATAGATTTGAAAACCCTCCAAATATTCTCAACCGAATTGTAGTCCGGTGGTTTTCCAGACCAAAGCATTACTTTGTACCGAAATTGCGAAAAATATCCTGAACAAATTTCAACGTATTTCACGGAGTCCCATCTTGTATAAACACGGAAGATTTGTCTTCTGCATTTATTTATTATTTATTTTTATTTATTCAAAGTATTGGTCATTTGATTCTACACATCTTGCCCCTCTTTCAGGCAATTTATCGATGCCATGCCAAAAAACTGTTTGCTCTTTGAGCAAAACCATTCATCAAGACATTATCTAACTTCTTTGAAATTGGCGTAGTGTTGTTCTTCAGGCGCGTGTCCCATTGATGCGAAAAGCTGATAGTACGACGGGGCAAGGTCTAGAGAGTACAGCGGGTGCGATATTATGTCCCATCCAAGTGCTTTCAACACTCCCTTGATCGGTTTTGCTATATGAGGCGGAGCATTATCGTATTGTAAAATCACTTTCCGTGTCTTCGGGTCCATTCTGAACATCTTTCTATCAATGCATGGTTCGAATTGATAATTTGTTGACGGTAGCGGGCAGTATTAACTGTTTCATCAAGTTTCAACAGTTAATAATGAACCACGTCACTCCGATCCCACCAAACATAGAGCATTGTCTTGCAACCAATCGATTTGACCTTGGAGTCGACAGGCCAGCTTCACCAGGTGATATCCATAATATTTTGCGCTTAAGGTTTTCAAAATAAATCCACTTTTTATCACCCAACACTATTCAATATAGAAATAACTTCCGTTACTTTTGGATGCAGAAATGACTTCCAATTATACATTTGAAGCAGCATTTCACAAACGATTTTTCGACTCTCCACTTATCTATCATTCAATCAATATAGCACCCATTTTCCTATCTTTTGGGTTTTCTCATTTCTCTTAATCGGTTGCTAATCGCTTCTTTGGTCACATTTAATGCTTCTGCCAATTGTTTTTGTGTTTGGGTTGACTTTTGCGCTTAGAGTTTTCGAAATAAATCCTTTTTTCATCTCCCGCCACTATTTGATGCAGAAATAGCTTCCCATCATACCTTTGAAGCAGCATTTCACAAACTATCTTTCGATTTTTCATTTGCCTTTCATTCAATTAATGTGGCATCCATTTTTCCATCTTTTGAATTTTTCCCATTGCTCGTAATCAGTCACTAATCGTTTCTGGGGCCACGTTTAATACTTCTGCCAATTGTTTTTGGGTTTGGGTTGAGAGTTAATCCAATAACACCTGCAGTTTCGCATCTTCAAACTTTTTCGGTCTACCAGAACGTTCTCTGCCTGGCACATCGAAATCAACACTTTTGAATTATCGAAACCACGTCTCACATGTTTTTATGGCTGGAGCATGCTCATCGTAAGTTTCTACCAGCAAATGGCGACTTTCAGCTGCTTTTTTTGATTAGTTACCTCGACATTTTCGAAGAGGTATAAATGTATGACAGTGTTACTTTGGCAAAATGTAACATGTATGGCTTTGAAGCTTGATGTCAGTAGAATAAAATGACATATATGTCAAATCGTAACATTATTAGCATAACCGGTAATGACTTTTCGGTACACCTGATATATTCCTTATTCCTGATTCGGTCCGTTTTGATTACCATCTTTCTAAATCTGAAAAATATCTAGAAGGTCATAGATTTTCTTCCAACGAAGAGATGGTAGAAGCAGTTCAGACCTGATTTACATAACAAGATGAAATTCTTTTTTCAAAAGGCTGAAGGCGAAGGATCGCTGTAATATATAAATGTATTAAGATGACGATCAACAATAAAGTATTTCGAAATTAAAATTTTATTTTCTTCTGTACTAGGTTAAAAATTTATTAATATTGTCCTCCTATTGGGTATATACTAGCTAAAAATTCTTTTCAACGATAGACCAAAATGAGCAGATTAATATTTATTATCATATTCAAGGAAATTCTTGTCATTATTAGAATAAAAGTTAAGCTATTAAGATCGTACAGCACATCTATAAATTGCTATTTTAATATTATTTTCCCAGCTAATTAGATTACGTATTTCATCAAACTAGAACTTTTTCAACAGCGAGTAATAGATGCATTGTCTCGTCCGATCAAATCGCGAAAACAGAACACCCGATTAATAATTCCAAGCCAAACGATTATTCACAACGAAAATATGTATGCGGCTTAAATGGCCACTGTACAAATTACGAAAAGGTTAGGCTGCGGTCGACCAATTTATCCTGTGGTAAAGACAAATGAAAGGGGTTATAATAATACATCAAGTTCGGTAAAACGATTTCTAACTAAAATATTTTATGCTTTGATCAGATGGTGGACTCACATCAAATGCAATTATTTGTAGTATTTGTAAAATTATTCAGTTTTTTTTCAAATAAATATAAAATAGAATTAGTAAATCAAATTACATCATTTAATTGTTTATAAAAACTTCTAAAATTTAATTTACATAATCTGGAAATATCCATCGCTAAATATCAATATTACCTCAATCGCTGAAGATTAACATATATATATATATATATATATATATATATATATATATATATATATATATATAACCCAATTCCACATTAATTTTCGTATTCTGTATACTTATTTCGACAACTAAGTTGTCATCATCAGCAGATAATTAAGCATTGTCGCACCTGGAGAACTACGCCAAGAAATACCCGTACGAAAAAACTAATTCCGCAAGCCAAGACGCACACAGTGTGCGTCTTGGCTTTCAGCGGTACGGATCGTGTGCGGAATTAGTTTTTTCGTACGGGTATTTCTTGCCGTAGTTCTCCAGGTGCGACACTGGCAACCACACGCTCCATCAAAATTACCTTCAATACTACCTTCCCATTCTAAATTAAATCTGTCTGATCTTGAAATGGTCGTTTTATCGATACACCTAGCTATGACGTTATTATTATATATTTATAACAGTCTATTGTAACAAGATACGTGCCGCTTTCAATATAAATACTAATATGTAATATCGCAGACGAAATTGTGGAAACTGCAGTGTAGCTTACTTCGAAATTGGTATCTCTAAAGATCGGCATTGAAAAAGGCTCGATTTCTGTACTTGAAAAAAAAAACACAGATAAATGATATGCGTTCAAAAATCTCTTATAAAAGGTACTAGGAAAGCAAATATGCAATATAACGCAACAATGAATCGTAGAAAGCTGCTTGTTGCTGCATATGGAAACATGTTCACACGTGCATAGTAGCCGCCGCGCCATGTAGAGTGTAAAGTGCTTGCGATGGCATCGGGGTCATGAAATGAGATAAGGGCAGTTTTGCATTATAATTTTATGCGTGGTTTAAACATAGACCAGTGCTTCGAAGAAATGACTCTTACATTAGGTGATGTTTGTCCACATTGCACAACGATATTCAGATGGCATAGAGAATTCCAAAGGGGAAATTTAACTGTGGAGGATGCTGAGAGGCCGGGAAAGCCACGAACGTCAGTTACGGAGGAAAACGTTACTACTGTAATGAAAATGCTTGGCGAGAACAGGCGAGTGACCTACCAACAGATAGATGGTACTTCAGGCCTAAATTCACCAGCCATTCGTTCGATTCTGCATGATCATTTGCACGTGAAGAAACTTTGTTCTCTCTGGGTGCCGCATCGATTAACTAAAGAGCAGATGACACGACGTGTGACTTGGTGGCGGAAGATGCTAAAAAAGTTTAACAAGGGACAATCTCGGTATGTGCACAACATCGTGACAGGTGATGAGACTTAACTGTAATATTATGATGTGCCGACCAAAGCTCAAAACAAAATTTGGTTCTTTGATGATGAGGGCACACCCGTAGTCGTCAGAAAATCCCGATCTGTAAAGAAGAAAATGATTGTATTTTTCAAATCGAGTGTAATTGTGGAACGCGTGGTTTTGGACACACAGAAGATAGTCACAGCTAAGTGGTATACTGAAGATTGCCTGCCTAAAGTCATTGGATCTACGTAGAATCTGCGACCAAAGTCAAGACTGGACACCTGGTTCCTCCATCACGATAACGCTCCAACTTGACCACGACAGGATTGAATCTTCTGGAGTACCCTCCCTACAGTGCAGATCTTTCTTCTTGCGACTTTGCACTGTTCCCGCATATGAAAATGAAGCTAAGAGGGAAGCGGTTTTCCAGTGATGAGGATCTTCTGCGGGCTTGGGAGAACGAGTGTGCTTTACTCCTTTGTGAAACTTGGCAGAATTGGTTTAAAGATTGGTTTCGGAGGATGGAGAGGTGTATTGAGTGTAGAGGAAATTACTTTGAAAAAATTAAATAAACAAAGCTGTATTGCAAAACTTTAAGCATGCTATGTTTTTGATATAAGTTGGCAGTTAAAAAAGTCGTTAATATTTTTCAGTCTCCAACTTTATATCGTATTAAAATCATAGACTGCTTCAAATAGGAATTTTATTGAAGTAACAGCATGCTTTACGTTTAATAAAAATTATTCTTTTGATTATTATTATAAATATGCATAGATTACGTGAAAATTTTGCATTTTGCTCGGAGTTATAATATAATTTCGCCTAATTAAATTAGAATGGTGGTAGTAATCAGAACGCAGTGTTATATTCCCATCCATTACCGCAACTGATGAGAAAAACATCGTATCCAACCCAACATAACACAGTGGTTTATTCATAACCATCAAAAGCAAGCGAATTTAATTGAGGAAGTGTTTAATCAGAAACGGTCGTTCCTTTGGACTAGTCATTATTATGGAATGCGAATAACGCCCACATAAATCCACTAGAAGGCCGGGAGCAACGCCATCGACGGAATAATTGATAATATAAATTGGCAACGTCAACGTGCTTCTGGTTTAACTGCGGCATCCCTAATCAAGCAAGACAAGCTCCTTGGCCGAGAGAGAATGGTCGAGAAAAGGGAACCAGCCACATGATGAATGCTGAGACGGCGTCTATTCCCGCATTGGATATGTACTGTCATCGGTTCAGATTTACCTTCGTGACAAGGGCGTTGAGAATATTGCAGAATATCGGACTGCCGTAATGCCGGGTAAGTTACGAGATATTAGGATGGGGTCGATATATTTAAAAATAGAAAGGAGAATGTTTCGTTATTTACGCGATTTCGATGAAAGTAACACACTAGAGCAGTGATTCTCAAACTGTGGGTTGTGTCGTTCTAAGGAGGCGCAATTAGTATTGCGAGAATATTCAAAAAATAATTTTTTTTTGAAAAAACAAGTACATTCTGATATAAATTACAAGCAAGTTTAATAATAGTTGATTGTTGAGGTTGTTATTTTGCGAAATTCTATTACAAAAAGGAATAAATAAAACACTAAGGAATAAATTTGTCTAAATTTTACACTAGTTTCGTCTGCTAGGACATTATAGAGCAAGTACAATACAGGTTACAATCTCCTATATATAGGAAAACGAAACGCAATAATTAAATTCAATTACAAGAAAGTGGTAGAGGTGAAATATACATACAAGATTATTTGTCGATAAATGACTATTCTTCGAAATATTTATAAATATAAATAACAGGAGAATAATGGGTTGGCAACTAAGTACTTTCGGTTTTTACTGATAGAGAGCGTTGCTTTATTTCTTGTATAACGTATGTTAGTGCTGTACTTTATCGTTTGTCGCGTGATACTAGTCACATTGACGTAATTTCAGAAGCAAGTAGTGCGTGATTTTTATTAAAGCTATTACTTGTGGGTTAATTTTAAATGGAGTGCAGAAACGAACATTTTCGACATATTTTACAATTTTATTTCCGTAAAGGAAATAAAACTGCTGCGGCTCACAAAAAGATATGTGAAGTTTATGGTGCTAATTGCTTAACAGAGCGCACGTGTCAGAATTGGTATAAAAAATTCCGTTCTGGAGATTTTTCCCTCAAAGATGAGCAACGTTCTGGTCGGCCTACTGAAGTTGATGATGACCAAATCAAAGTCATAATTGAAGAGAATCGTCATATAACTGTTCGAGAGGTTGCGGAGAGGCTACATGTATCGCACATAACAATTGAAAAACATTTAAAATGTCTTGAGCTAGTTAAAAAGCTTGATATTTTGGTACCTCACGAATTGTAAGAAATTCATTTAACACAAGGAATCACCTTTTGCGATATGCACCTTAGACGAAATGAAACCGACCCTTTCTTAAAAAGAATCATCACTGGTGATGAAAAATGGGTCCTGTACAGTAAGATAGTTCGAAAACAATCATGAAGCAAATACGATAAACCAGCTCAAACCACATCGAAAGCTGAATTGCATCCAAAAAAGATTGCAAAGGTGTTGTGTCTTTTGAGCTGCTTCCAGGGAACCAAACGATCAATTCTGATGTTTACTGTCAACAATTAATAAAACTGGATGAAGCAATCAAAGAAAAACGGCCAGAATTGCCAAATCGGATAGGTGTAGTTTTCAGAAAAATAATACAAGGCCTCACACATCTTTGGCAACTCCTGGGAAACTATTGGAGCTTGGCTGGGAAGTGGTGCCATATCTCCCATGTAGCCCTGATCTAGCACTATCTGACTACCATTTATTTCGAAGTTTGCAGAATTCTTTCAATGGTAAAACTTTCACAAATGACGATGACCTTCACTCGTACTTGGTTCAGTTTTTTGCTGATAAAGAGCAGGAATTTTAAGAGCGCGGAATCATGCGTCTGAAAGGAAGATGGTAAAAGGTCATTGAGCAAAATGGAAAATATATAATTGATTGAAAACTATTCTTTGTTTAACAAAAAAGTGTTTTGTTTTATACTACGAAACCAAAAGTACTTAGTTGCCAACCCAATACATGCTTATTAATTTCCATGCATTCCAAGCAATTTAGTTCTCTGACCTTTTTACGTATGTTTATGAAAAATTTCTGGTTTAAAACCTTTACGTATATTATGGTTCGTTTCTACTAGATATCTGTTGAAGTTAGAATCATTTCGTTGGTAGTCCAGGCTTCGTTGACGTTCTCCTGTTCTAATTCTGAATGTTCTGCCCGATTGGTCAATATAAAAGGTCTTCCAATAAGAGGTTTCATTTCATTAAAAAAAAAAATGTTTATTTAATTTTAAAGAGGAAAGTATGCCATTAATAACGGTAAACAATATCAGCCAAATGGCCGCCATGGCTACGCTTGCAGGACCATATTCTTTTCATGAACTTTCCATCTCCAATTCGTACATTAGCGGCTGTATGTCCTCGATAACTTCACGAATTTCATTTTTGAGGTTTTGAATCAATTGTGGGCCATTGGCACAGACCTTATGTTTCACGTAGCTCGAAAGTAAAAAGTCTAAAGGTGTTAAATTACAAGACCTCGGAGGCCAATTGTAATCGCCTCTTCGAGAAATCACACGTTCAGGAAACTTTTCACTCAAAAGAGCGACAGTATCCTTACTTGTGTGGCACGTAGTGCCGTCCTGCTTAAAATAACGTCGTTCACATCAATATTTTCCAATTCCGGCCGTACAAGATCGCTAATCGTCATTCGATAGCGCAATCCGTCGACTGTAACAGTTGTTCCAGACTGACTTTCGAAAAGGTAAAGTCCAATGACACCGCCAGACCGAAAATCGCACCAAACTGTCACACGGTGAGCATGGAGAGGCTTTTTGGGTTTACCAAGGCCCAAATGCGACAATTCTACTGGTTAACGTAGTCTCCTAGGTGAAAATTGGCCTCATCACTCAAGATTTTTCGATGAAATTCCGAATCAATTTGATGCATTTCAAAGACCAAATCAACAAAGATACAACGTTGTTAATGGTCAGTAGACGTGAGTTCTTGTGTTAACTGATCTTCAAAAGCCTTCATACCTAAGTCTTTACGCAAAATACGATTTAATGTTGTTTCTGGAATGCCCAATTCCGAAGATCACCGAGAAATGAACAAACCTGGGTTTTCCTCAATACTCTGGTCTATAACAGCATTATTCTTAGTTGTTCTTGAGCAACGTGCACGAGTTCGATTTTTCTCATCACTAACTTGTCTTAACAGCTCAAATTTTTTCACCAGTTACACAATTGCTGGCCGAGAAGATGCTTCACGACGATCCAGAAATGCTTTAATTTTGCCAACTGTGACCGCGAAATTTTCATCATTTTTGTAGTGAATTTTTATAATTTCGATGCGTTGTTGAAGCGTACATCGTTACATTTTCATAAATGGCGTAATTTTTACTTGTGATCTCTTAAGTAGTTACAGGTTGAGTCATGACAACTGTTAAAACGACGGGCTATTGAAAATGAAATGTCTTATTGGAACATCTTATACATACTATTACATTATGAGCATTGAAGTTTATAAACACTGCATTTCTCATCACGGCGGACTCAAATCATAGCATGCAACAAAAATGTCTTCTTTCAGCTTTCTTATCAATCGTTTGCTTAATTTTCCACAAAACTAAGATATGAAAAAGAATTGAACTTTATTAAGAATATCGGGAGAAACAATGGTTTTGATTCGGAAATAATCAATGGATTAATTAGGAAGGCTAATGTAAGAAAAACAATCCAGGATACCGCATGTCTGTCACAAAAGTCGAGGACAACAAAAAATTGGAAATCTATGGAATTAAATGTCTAGATTTCAGTAAACAATACATTGGCCAACCAAAACGATCGATAGAAACCCGGTATAAAGAACATATTGCGCACATAAGATTTAATCGGCCAGAAAAATCCGGTGTCGCGAAACATATGTTGGAATATAATCATAGTGTTAACGCGGATAGTTTGCATTTGATAAAGAACGTGTGTAATTATCACGAATTAGATACGTATGAAAGCATGTTCATTTTGAAGAACGAAGGCCACATGTTAATCACTGATCTGGGGTTCGATTATAACTAATCTCTTTTTACTCTCTTAGACGACAAAACAAGGGACAGTGCAATAAATCACATGCGCTTGTTAATGGAAAGATGACTCCGATTTTGGTCAAATAATTTATCGATAGTAGTTTGGTTTTCTAAATTCAAGTTTTAAATTCAAATTAACGATGCAATATTGGTCATATCTGAATTAGAAACTACAATATTCTTTGGAAAAACACAATATTTAGCAAATGAATTGACAGAGAATTATTATGTTGGAAATTTGTTTGAAATATTAATTTTTCTTTCCAAATTAAACATCCATAATTGTTCATTAAAAGATATTCTTATATTTCATTCAATTTTTGTGTGTGTGTAAATGTGGAGGTGACTCAGATTTTGGTCAGAAAATTTATCGGTATTAATTTGATTTTCTAAATTTTAGTTTTAAATTGCAATTAATGATACAATATTGGTTTTATCTGAATTTGAAACTATTGGGTTGGCAACTAAGTAGTTTCGGTTTTTACTGATAGAGAGCGTTGCTTTATTTTTTGTATAACGTATGTTAGTGCTGTACTTTACCGTTTGTCGCGTGATACTAGTCACATTGACGTAACTTCAGAAGCAAGTAGTGCGTGATTTTTATTAAAGCTATTAGTTGTGGGTTAATTTTAAGTGGAGTGCAGAAACGAATATTTTCAACATATTTTACTATTTTATTTCCGTAAAGGAAAGAAAGCTGCTGCGGCTCACAAAAAGATATGTGAAGTTTATGGTGCTAATTGCTTAACAGAGCGCACGTGTTAGAATTGGTATAAAAAAATCCGTTCTGGAGATTTTTCCCTCAAAGACGAGCAACGTTCTGGTCGGACTACTGAAGTTGATGATGACCAAATCAAAGTCATAATTGAAGAGGATCGTCATATAACTGTTCGAGAGGTTGCTGAGAGGCTACATGTATCGCACACAACAATTGAAAAACATTTAAAATGTCTTGGGCTAGTTAGGAAGCCTGATATTTGGGTACCTCACGAATTGAAAGAAATTCATTTAACACAAAGAATCAACTTCTGCGATATGCACCTTAGACGAAATGAAACCGACCCTCTCTTAAAAAGAATCATCACTGGTGATGAAAAATGGGTCCTGCACAGTAACATAGTTCGAAAACGATCATGGAGCAAACACGATAAACCAGCTCAAACTAATCGAAAGCTGAATTGCATCCAGAAAAGATTACAAGGGTGTTGTGTTTTTTGAGCTGCTTCCAAGGAACCAAACGAGCAATTCTGATGTTTACTGTCAACAATTAATAAAACTGAATGAAGCAATCAAAGAAAAACGGCCAGAATTGTCAAATCGGAAAGGTGTAGTTTTCCACCAAGATAATGCAACGCCTCACACATCTTTGGCAGCTCGTGGGAAACTATTGGAGCTTGGCTGGGAAGTGATGCCACATCCCGCATACAGCCCTGATCTAGCACCATCTGATTACCATTTATTTCGAAGTTTACAGAATTCTTTGAATGGTAAAGCTTTCACAAATGACGATGACCTTCACTCGCACCTGGTTCACTTTTTTGCTGATAAGGACCAGAAATTATATGAGCGCGGAATCATGCAGCTGAAAGAAAGATGGCAAAAGGTCATTGAGCAAAATGGAAATAATATAATTGATTAAGAACAATTCTTTGTTTAAAAAAAAGTGTTTTGTTTTATACTATAAAACCGAAAGTACTTAGTTGCCAACCCAATACAATATTCTTTGGAAAAACACAATATTTAGCAAATGAATTGACAGAGAATTATTATGTTGAAAATTTTTTTGTATTCTTAATTTTTCTTTTCAAATTAAACATCCATAATTGTTCATTAAAAGATATTCTTATATTTCATTCAATTTTTGTGCGTGTAAATAGGAAGGTGGCTTAAATTTTGGCTAGATAATTTATCGACACTTAATTTGATAAATGCGCCCGGCTTGATGTAGCAGACCTAATTCGAGCGTTAGTGCCGAAGGAGCTTATAGAGGACGCCATCATTAGTGAGAGAATTGCTCTGCGAGCTCGCATGTCATCGCGCGCGGGAAAATAATGAAAAGAGTCATTTTCTAAATGACAACGGACTAGAAAAATTGAAATGAATCGAACCGTGTAACTGCAGTGAAATTTTAATAGCTAACGTCACACATAAGCCACCATTAATCTTGGCGGTCGACCGGCGCGGCAGGCGAGAAAAAATTCCTCTTTTTTAAATTTAACGAAGGCAAATTATGTCGTAAATTGTTTTTTCCCAATAATCTGTCCGGAATAAAACTGTCTGCTGCGAGTACATATTAATCATTTAATTCAATTTCGTACCATCTATCTACAGTATAGTCTGTTTACTCTTTCTATGGTATCGGACAGGACCAGTTCTTTGTCAGACAATTAAATTTTTAATGGCCATTCGTTGGCTCTAATGAACAAAAATTAGTTTCAATTTAAGATACATATTGGATTAAAAATGACGAATGGTTATGTCGCTCTGGGGATAACTCAGAAATTAATTGAATTACATTAGATCTGACCAGATGCGCTCACACAACGGACTTTGTGTTTCTGCTTCTGAATAATTAAAGCAAACACTGGCAAATGTTAAAGGAAATAAAGCGTTATTCTCTTCCTATCTTTTACGTAAAATACGTTTCTGTATAAGTGGAATAAAGATATTACGACATAGATGGCTGGAGATAAAAGGTGTTCCAATAAGACATTTCGTTTTCAATAGCCCGCCATTTTAACAGTTGTCTTGACATTTACTTGATAAATAGCAAGTAAAAATTATGCCAGTAATAAAAGTGGAACAATATACGATTCAACAACGCATTAAAATTATTAAAATTCACTACGAAAATCGTGAAAATTTCGCGGTCATAGTTCGCAAAACTAAAGCATTTTTTGATCGGCACGAAGCACCTTCTCGGCCAGCAATTGTGAAACTGGGGAAAAATTTGGGCTGTTGGGACAAGTTAGTGACGAGAAGAACCGAATTCGTGCACGTCGCTCAAGAACATCTGAGAATGTTGCTGTTGTAGTCCATAGTGTTGAGGAAAACCCAGGTTCGTTCATTTCACGTCGATCTTTGAAAATGAGCATTCCACAAACGACATTACACCGTATTTTGCATAAAGACTTAAGTCTTCAGCCTTTCAAAGTACAGTTAACACAAAAACGCCCACCGACCATCAACGACGTCGCGTCTTTGCTGATTAGGTCCTTGAAATGCATCAAACTGGAATTTCATCGAAAAATCATCTTGAGTGATGAGGCCTGTTTTCGCCTCGGAAGCTACGTTAACAAGCAGAATTGTCACATTTGGGGCTCGGTAAACCCACGAATTATTGTCGAAAAGCCTCTTCATCCTCAACGTGTGACTGTTTGGTACGGTTTTTAGTCTGGTGGGGTCATTGGACTTTACTATTTCGAAAATGTGACTAGAGCAGCTGTTACGGTGAATGGATTGCTCCAGCGAACGATGATTAATGATTTTGTGTCGTCGGAATTGGAAGATGTTGATGTGGATGACGTCTATTTTCAACAAGACAGCACTATGTGCCACACAAGTAACGATGCCATCGCTCTTTTGCGTGAAAATGTTTCCTAACTATGTGATTTCTCGAAGAGGCGATCACAATTATTTAACACCTTTAGACTTTTTACTTTGGGGCTACGTGAAAGATAAGGTCTGTGCCAATGCCCACAATTGATTCATGACCTCAAAAATAGAATTCGTGTAGTTATCGAGGACATACAGCCGCAAATGTGCGACTTAGTGATGGAAAATTTCATGAAAAGAATATGGTCCTGCAAGCGTAGCCGTGGCGGCCATTTGGCTGCTATTGTTTTCCATTATTAATTACATATCCTCCTCTTTGCAATTAAATAAACATCCTATGATTTTACTTAAAATATACTCGTTTCTTTTACATGTCAAAATGATACCTCTTATTGGAAGACCCGTCAGATTGCCTTTGTACATTTGTTATTCCTTTTTTCCACCTCAATCTATCTTTAGTTGTCTTTGTCTTTTCAACTATTCTCTTACATCGTGTTCCCACTCATTTTAATTTCAAATCACTTTTTTATTACGTTAGCGTCGCTCAAGTTTCCAAATCGTACTTCATATGGTATTGCACTGCTACGAGAATCTTAATAGACCCAATGGTCTGAGATGGGTTATCATCCAATTTTGTGGAATTATATTTTTTTTTATCCCCCTATAGAGATCTTTGTTCCACGTTTTTTTCATTGTTTTTGCTTTATACTAATATCCCATCTTGATCAATTGATGATTACACTAAATAAAATTGAATTTATATTATTGTATGTTATATATGTGAGATAAATTTAGTGAAAAAACAGTATTATACGAGGGTGGTCCCAGAGATACCCGGCCCAGTAAAGAAAACACAAAAATTTTGGAAAGAAATATATTTATTTTTCAACATAATCTCATTTCAGCTCTGTACACTTTTCCCAGCGATGTTCAAAAAGTTCTATACACTTTTTATAATAAGAACTGTCTTACTCCTCAAAATAGCAATTAATTGTCGACATCACATCTTTATCGTTTGACAATGTATGAGCACTGAGCCATTTTTTCAAGTTTGAGAACAGAAAATAATCCGAGGAAGCTAAATCTGGCAAACAGGGAGCATGAGGTAGTAATTCAAACTATAATTCATAAATTTTGGCCATTGCAATAACGGATTTTTTAGCTGGTGCATTGCCTTGATGAAACAACACTTTCTTCTTAGCTAAATGGGGCCATGTTTGCTTGATTTCTTCGCTCAAATGTTGTAATATGTTCGCATAATACTCACCGTTGATAGTTTTTCCTTTTCCAAGATAGTCAATGAAAATTATTCCACGCGCATCCCAAAGAACCGACGCCACTACCTTGCCTGCAGATGAAACAGCCTTCGCCTTCTTTGGAGCCTATGCCATGAGCTTGCTTGCAGATGAAACGATCTTTGGCGGTTCTCCCTTTTGAGTCCAGTGTTTTGATCGTTCTCTTGTCTCGGGTGTGAAGTGATGGACCCATTTTTCATCCATGCTTATGAAACGACGCAAAAATTCTGCTTCGTTGCTGTGAAACTTCGCTAAACACTCAATTGAAACATCTTCACGACACTGTTTCTGCTCGATTATGAGCAAACGTGGCACCTATTTTGCACGCAGCTTTCCCATGTCCAAATTTTCAGATAATATGCGATGTACCGCACTTTTTGAAATGCCTGCTATGACTGCTAGCTCGCGCACTTCCAATCGACGATCATCCAATACCGCTTTGTGGATTTTCTTCACCATTTCTGGAGTCGCCACTTCATTTGATCGACCACTTCGATGCTCGTCTTAGCAGCTCGTTCGGCCTCGTTTATACTCTGCTACCCAATATTTCACTATTGCAAACGAAGGAGCAGACTCAGCAAGAGTAGAATCCAGTACAGCTTTTATATCGGTTGGGCTGAGGCTTTTCAAATAAAAGTATTGTATGACCAATTTTCTCCATTTTTACAAATTCACTGAAAACGTTCACTATTAATGGCTGCCAAACTAATACTGAACAACGTGGCGTCTTTAAACTTGAAACGTATGCTTTATAGATTGCGTACCTTCTAACAGGATATTTTTCAAACAACTACCGTCATCTATAGGTCAGGCCGGATACTTGTGGGACCACTCTCGTATAGCCATAAATATTCCAGAGCACCCACCAGCTGAAGTTGATCGAATCCCTCATCGGACATCAGATTCACTTCATCCACGGTGTACACTTTTATAACTTATAACATCTTTATCTGAGTAAATGACCCTAATCTTACCCGCCCTTCACGCTTATATCTCCCGTGAAAAGACTGTTATTAGAAATATGTCCGAACAAGTTTATGTGGAGCCGTAGCTTATTCTTTTTGATAAAGTGTACGAATTTTTCATAAAAATCTAATTATATATTATTCTCAATACAGTGAATATTTGTGCATTATTTGATTTAAAATGTATACATTTAGTAGGTGTTTTTAATTTGTCACACTGTATAATTATATATTAACAGCATCTTGCGCAAAAATATAAACATTTCTAACTTGAAACGTATATATTTGGAATATTACATTTTGAAATCAAATACTTCATCAGAAATTTAATTTTCGTCGCGTTCAAAGTTGACGTTCAGTAATACAGTTTCATTTTATATAATGAAAACAGAAATTGCTTGACTGTGTGTAGCTCGATGTATGCGTAAAATATAAAACATATAAAAGTTATGTCAGCTAGCTACTTTGGCGTTTGTCCTAATTACAATTAACTTTAATTATCCTTTTCGTGAAATTCCCATATACGGGGTCTCAAGTATTAATGGTTACCCTTTTATGTGTGATTTACTTTTAATTAAAACTTTGTAAAATATTCTGACCCTACGCAGAACGGGACGCGGTGTAAGTTAAAGAGAATACCATCCGATCTTCCTAACCGGAAACAATGTATACCTACTTATGTCCCATGTCTGTTTAAGTTTAACGAACATTGTTATAGGGCGGACGTAACCTTCACACAGAAACAGCTTCGCTCACGAATAAACTTAACTTTTTAGTCAAGCTTCAGGTACGTTAAGTTTTCACTTTACGACTCACGACGAGGAATTTATACCGAATTTAAATTTTACACTAAGCGATTTAAATTTAAATTGGTAGGCTGCGGCTTATCGCTAAACTTGTAACGGTAATTTTGAGCGCGTGCGACTCCAAGAATCGAGGATAGAAGGAAACGCAGGGGATTTAGCCGGATGTTGTCTTAAAACACGTATAAGGAGCGTTATTAAAAATTTTTCACGAACGATGAAAATTAGATTTGGTCCATTATTGGAAAGCTACCCAGGCTTCGAGTTTGTATACCCGTTTGATCCCCAAAAGTGGAGGTTTCAATAAGACGTAAACGTCAAGTTTAATCTGAAGTTTAAAAGTTATTCTCTCGTTCATTTAAAATGTTTACTTACAAGAAGTTACCAGAGGAACACTATAATTTCGTAAAATTACTTACGCATTTAGAAATAACCTACTTACTATAGGTATATACGAAGGCCGGCCAATAACACTAGTCCACGCATTTCGACTTTTGATTTTGCCATCACGACCCATGCTAAATTTTATAGAAAACATACAAACATTTATTTTAATCAACGATAAATGAAGATTTTCCATTTGCAACATACTTCGGGAATTGACAAATCACAATCTCCAATTTGCTATTAATACACATATTTGTGATTGTTATTTTCTTTTCCAAAGACGCAACGAGAATTAAGCTTTGTGAATCCTGAAATATGCTGATCTGGACTTTTTGATAAAAATTCCTATTCTTGCTTTCTTAGCGTATGGACACCAGTAAAAGAAGTGGGCAGATTAAAGTTTTGTTTCTGGCGTGTAGTTGACCAGTATCTCATCAACGACCTCAAAACTCCACCGATCATTTGTACCTGAACCCATTCGAAATGTAAAGACCATTTATATCAGCTTACCCTTAAATCAGTATTTTACACAAGTAGGAATGAGAATACAATATCAGGCACAGGTTTCCTTCCTAGTAAGAAAATGAACGAAAATGTAATAGATTCCAAAACTATTCCAAACAGACTGTGTTTGCTGGGAATAAAAGAAAAAAATATCGGAAAATTAGTATGCTAAATGTTCATGCCCCAACTGAAGAGAAAGATGTGGAAAAAAAGGAGTTTATGAGGAATAGATGGCACAATAAAATCAAGAAATATCATACAAAGGTAATAATAAGCGATCAATGCGAGGGTAGGAAAGAAATCAATATACATACCAACAATAGGCGTACAAAGTGAGCACGAGGAATGAAATAAAAATGGGAAGATGCTGACAGAGTTTGCTAGGAATAATGAACACATACTTTGACCAAAAAAATATCCATAAAATGACGTGGATATCTCCAGACAAAAAGGCGGAGATTGATCATATAAAAATTGATGGTAGACGTAGCAGATTTGTAATAAATGCGAAGTTATATAGGGGATGATGGAAACAGTGATCATATGATGGTGAGGTAAACTAAAACATTCAAAAGAATTAAAAGGGTTCCAGAATTTAGCACGGTATAGAAAAGTTAAAATATGAGGAATTTAGTCTTTTAAACAAGAAATTATTGGCAGTGTAAAAACAGATAGAGATAACTCATAAGAAAAATAGAAGCACATTGAAGAATCGGTAACAAGAACGGCAAGGATGCTGTAACTAGAAAAAAAGAAAAGGAAAGAGTATAAATGGTTTAACAGAGACTGTGGAAAAGTATTAGAAAACAGAGAGAAAGCAATAGTAAAGGCTTTAAGCGTGCAAACAAAAGAAAATGATGAATAGTGCAAGATATGCCGCAGAATAGCCAAACAGACAATAAGAAGAAGGAAAAGAATTGACATGGTCAGAAATTACAAGAAATGGAGGACGGTCACAAAAGCAATCAAGTCAGAAAATCTTATAACGAAGTAAAGAAAGCAAAGTGAACAAACAGAGACAATATGCTAATATGTAGGAAGAAGAAAGATGGAAGTGTAGCAGAAAAATGGAAGAGATGGGCAGAATATTTTAGACAAACATTAAATGGAGACAAAAATGAGAAGTTTAATGAAAAATACGAAACATAATTAACTAAAGGACAGGAGACAAACAATCCCTGCAAAGAATAAACAAGCAAAATATTCAGAAACCCAGAACATAATAAGGCAGGAAACTGCATAACAGCAAAAATGATAACAGTTGGAGGAGTCAATGTAACAAATAAACGAGTTAGTGCATAGAAAAGATGTCAGAGACGAGACAGTCGCTCATTTTCCAGTATGCGAAAAAGCAGAAATAACTATACGTGCCAATTATAGACTAATAGCCTTACTAGAAGAGAAAGTCGAGTCAATATTGAAAGAGTATCAGTGTGGATTTAGGGAAAATAGATCGGTTATAGATCAGATTTAGTAAATACAACAACAATAGTCTAAAACAAAATTTGGTCACTAGATGTGGCCTTCGTGAATTTGAAATAAGCGTACGACTCTTTAAATAGAAAAGGATTCTACAAAATAATGAAAGAATTAAAAATTCCAAGTAAATTAATACGCATGGTATGAACGACCCAAAATGACACAGAGAGTAGAGTGCTGATTGAGGGAAAAATATCAGACAAGTTCAAGGTAAAGAGATAATTAAGATATGGAGGTTCTTTGTCGATGTGCTTATTTAATTTAGTACTAGAGAAGATAATTCGGAAGTCAGGAATAAAAACACATAGAACAATATACCAGCAAACTTCCCAAAGCTTAGTTTATGCGGACGATATAGCAGTGATTGCTAGAACAAAAGAAAGCCTCAAAAAGGCCATAAGTAAGAAAGAGGACGGATGAGAGCTTTAAAAATAAATGAACAGAAGACAAAATACATGGAAATTATAAAGAAGAAGGAGAATAATCAAAATAAAAGTTTGCAAATATTAAATAACTTGGGTAAAAGATACACGTTTGAAAATGCACATAAGTTTAACTATTTGGGAGTAACAATAACAGAAAGTGGAGAAGAAATGACAGAAATAAGGGAAAAAATAGCCAAATTGCAGACAAGTTTGTGTGCAATGAATCCACTATTGAAATCAAAAAATGTATCAAGAAGAGCAAAAGAAAGTATATATATAAAATTCGGGAAACCCACGATAACAAAGAGAGAAAAAGAGTCATTGGAGATATGGGAAAGCCAAGCTCTATGAAAAATCTACGGAGGTAGGAAAAGAAGTACCATGGAGAAGAAAAACTAACTGTGAATTAAAATGCTTATATACGAAACCCCTTATAAGCCGAATCATAAGAAGCTAGAGACTGAGATATTTGGGGCACGTGTCAATGATGAAAGTAGAAAGACCAGCAAAACGAGCCTTAATATGAAGAGTAATCGGAAGAAAAGGCAAAGGTAAACCTTGAACTACGTGGATTTAGGTAGTAAAATAAGATCTGGAGCTGATGGAAACCCCACACTGGGAAAAGCTAACAGAGGAAAAAAAGAAGTGGAGACAAATATGTAACCAAGCCATAGGCTAGTAAGGCCGCTCGAGCTGTATGTAGTAGAAAATTAGTATTTTCTGTTCTGACATATGTAACCACAGAAATTAATTAAAAACTTCTGCACTGGAGTAGGACTCGAACTTGAATCTGCCATCTGCCAGACAGCTGCCTTATCAATTAGGCAACCAGACAGTTCAGTTTCGAGTTTTATAATACACCATGCCGTAAAGTTCTTAACTATATATTTCTATACAATTATTAGCATCAAAACCTGACTGAGGATGATAACTATTAAGTTCGTTCCATAATGTGACTTATAGCATATTAAGAGATTCGAAAGTGTACTGCGTTGTGGCCTAACTGATAAGACAATGAGGGCGCAGCACAAAATATTCAATTTTCACTAATTTCCCATAGTAAATTATATATTTATATGTAATTATTAACCTCACCTAATATTTCGTATAACAATGAGCTGGATAAGTACATAACTGATCCCTTTTTGGGAAAAAATTGAAGTTCTTGTCACAATAAAGAGTTTTTAATTTAGCTTTGACGCTTCATATAACACTAGTTTTAAACTAGCATGATACACACCGTCTATTACTCACTTGTTATTTGTAAATTTGGAATGATTTCCCCTATCATTATATTGCAAAAAATTATCATCTAGAAGACTTTTCTAATTGCTCTCGTTAATTTTGATATTATTTCCCAGCAAGGAGACATGAACTTAAACATTACCTCCAACTCATTTTTATTTTCAAAAAATTCGAGGCCGAGGATGTAATTAGTTTGTTTTTTCTTTCCTTTGGTCATAAAATATTCTGTCCACGTAATCAAATACCGAGAAGAATATACTGGCCGATTAAGTTTGTACAGTAAACAGTCAAGAGAAACTTCCAACGAACAATTTGTTATGCGTATACACAAGTGTACATTAATGAGTAATGAAGTAAAATACCTACAATACAATGCGAGTAGGTGCTCCCCAATGCGATATTTACTTTTCGTATGCATGCCGGCATTAAAACCTGATACCAGATTGCTTGTAATGGTTATGTAAATATTTGTTCGAAAAAAACCAACGTTTTTATAGGAGCTAAATGTACCCATAAAACGTTGTTATTTGAAATTGATTTTTCGATTTTCTGTTTTCTTGTCGTAGGCCGGAGAATTTAATTTTGAAAGAATCATTCATAAATATTTACGAACACGAAAGACTTGTTCATTATCACATGAAAATTGAGACATACTTACCTGAGATATTTGTTATTAAAATTTAAAATCATTCTCTTGTGCTGTCGGAAAAGTAATCTACTTTCGTTTTTTCATAAGCTATTTACAATAGAAAAAATCAATCATGTGGCGCAAAAGTAATGCCATAATTTGAACTGGCTGCCATTTTGTTATAAATAAAAAAAAAGAGCTTTGTTTTCGTAAAGTTTATTTAAAAGTGTAAAATTGATGACATTGATTGGAACAAAATAATATCGCTCAAATGGCCACCTCTCGAGTTGATGCATAATTGGGCTCGTTTTTCGGCATTTTGAATTATTGTTCGCAAAATATCTGGCTCTAAATTGGCGATTTTTTCTTCAATGTTAGCTTTCAAGGCCTGCAAGGTTCGTGATTTGTTGTGGTAAACGCGAGATTTTAAAAAACCTCAAAGGAAGAAGTCTGGTGCTGTTAGATCTGGCGATCTAGACGGCCAGTTTAAATCTCTAAAACGGGAGATCACTCGACCTGGAAATTGCTGTCTCAAAATCTCGAGTTGTGTGAGCGGTTGCTCCGTCCTGTTGAAACCAACATTGATCTAGACCCAATGCAGCAACTTGCGGCAAAAGAACTCGTTTAGCATCTGTCTGTAATGCTCACCATTTATGGTTACGGTGATGCCATCGGTGTCTTCAAAAAAATAAGGGCCAATCACTTTTTCACGGCAAATGCCGCAAACAGTCACTTTGAGGGGATGCAATGGCTCTTCATTCATTCCATGTGGATTCTCTTACGTGGAAGTTGGCCTTGTCGCCCATTATGATCATCTTCTTGCACCCAGTTTAACAGAGTATGGCAGTAAGTTAACCTTGTCCGGTGGTCAACAGGCAGCAATTCTCGAACAGTTTGCACTTTGTAGGGGAACATTTTCAAATCTTACACCAAGATTTATGCAAATCTTATAAATGCTTACTAGAAAATGGTATAAAAGAATAACGGATGAAATGAAGAGATATTCTAATTGAAAAAATACAACAAATACAAGACATACATCAGCAATATCCTACGTTATCGCCCCACGTTTTTAAACACGAGACGACATGTCAGAACACGTGCATGTGTGTCCTGACAAGTTCTATATATATAATCATCGACCAGTTTCACGAAGATAATAACGTTAGTTTCCATCGGGACAATACATCTATTCTACAGCTAGGGTTAGTAAATAATGATTTGATGAATATAATGTCAAATATTCTAAGCAATAAGTTCGGGATTAAATATAATTGTATACTTGAGAGTAACCATCAAGAAAAGAATTTGTAAGCACAAGTGCACTTCAAAGGCCCGAGGAAAGAAATAAAATAAAATTTGATCAGATTATTTAGGACGGTTGATACTCCATAAATCAATTTTCCGCCAACAGAGAGCAGCATTAATTTCTTTCATTCATTTCAATTAATCTCGGATCAGAAGATAGTAATTAGGGAGGAAAAGAAACCAAATCGAAACTATAAATGCTGTACGTATTTAATAATCACGGGCATAATTCTGTTTCGCGTATATCCTTCGGCAGTAAATGCGGTAATAAAATTATATCTCCAATACCACGTTTTAACAACGAACAGACAATCGCCAACGGAAATTATCGATAGGCTACCAATGCATGCTTGGAAACTCAGAGCGAATGTTTCATTTTGAGAAATCGGCACACAAAATCAATCGATCTGTTCTTTTTCGCTTCGTGCAATCCATCAATTCTTCATGCATTCGTAACTTATCCGCTTCGGGCTTTATATCAACATGATAAAGTTAATAATTACTTTAGCGAATGGTCATTTATCAAAGAAGTATTGGAATATATAACACTTGCCCATGTAAATATATTCCTTTCACATTTCGAAGTTTCCCGATTGAAATAATCGTGTTTTCTTGTGTCTAAGTTGTGTTTTGATTGATTATTCGCAAAATATGTTACGAGTTATTAGAGTACTTTAGCGAAAGCATTTATTTCTCGTTTGACCTATATCCAAATTACTCTTGTTTCTTGGAAATATTTACAGCTATTTATTAAGAAAACTTCTTTTTTCTCTATTTCTTATATATTCTGCTACTGAAATATCTTTTTTATAGTATTGGTGATAACTCTTACAACTATAAAGTTCTCAGTATTCTAACCACCACTAAACACCCTTCTCGGGATTAAATAAACGATTATTTTTACCAACTGTTCGTCATTCTAAGTGCAGTGGTGCCTTTTTCTTTCAGTTTTGTAAGCAATAAGCTCTCTTTTAAGGAGATTGAGTTTTCTAGTCATATTTTATGAGTTAGATTAGCGCATGTGTATCATCTATTAAAAA
Organism: Dermolepida albohirtum; assembly: GCA_031893035.1. Lineage (NCBI taxonomy): Eukaryota > Metazoa > Arthropoda > Insecta > Coleoptera > Scarabaeidae > Dermolepida > Dermolepida albohirtum. Next base: position 125,934 of record JAVIWB010005137.1, read on the forward strand.
CATGTTACATTAAATAGAACATGGAACCTGTATCCATGTATTGTTCCCATATGAATATATGGAAAACTTGATTTGTAATAGTGTGATAGTTACTTATATAAATGGTTAGTTTTTTAATGTGATTTCTCCAGCTATTTTTGATTAATTTTCTCTGTACATTGTGTATAAAATTCTTGGAACGAAATTTTCTTTTTCGTTATTTGCAACAGTAATATTTCTTACCTTTAGTTCTTGTTTTATGTTGCACATCTAGTAAATATTCCCTATTAAATCTATCTTAAAATCTGTTATTTGTTTAATGCATCGGTTTGCTGGTAATGTTTCTGAATCTTGTACTTCTCATGAGACATTCTTTTACTCTTTTTAGCTCTTTACTAGTGCCGATTACATTACACTTTTCTCATTTTAGTTTCTAATTTATTGATGTTATTTGAGACGTAATCATGCTTTATTCTAGACTTTGTTTTAAATATTCTATTTTTCAGTTATTATCAAATTGTTCACTCATTTACCCCCTTTCTACTACTCCTCAATAAATAGATAATAAGAAAATTTTACGTCAATTTAATCGAAGAATAATGCAGTAAATTTATTAACGAAATTTTATGATATTTTAGTTATTTTTTAATGTTTCTTTTGTTATTGGAGGTCGCAATTTTTGAACAATGTAGAGACGCAAAGACATTACGATTGTAAAGCAGGTGACAATAGAGACTTTATTAAAGACCAGGAATTATCTTCATCGAGAAATAACAAGGAGAAAATGTGTTTCTCAGTGTGGCAAAATCAATTGCAGAAAACCTACCATCCACGTCAAGCGGTGGCATTCATTCCGAAAGAAAGACAAAGACAACGAATCGTAGAAATAGGTTAATTGTTTAAAGGTCAACACAGAATCGACAGCGATCTGTTACGGAGATGTTTCCTTGGGGCTGGAAACACTATTGGATCTAAGACTACATTTTGACGAATCTCTTAGCTTTGTTCCAGATCTATGAGTACTTTTTGATGCGTCTCTTAGCTTTCTTTGGCATAGTAGTGAGGTTAGCAAAACCAGCATATATCCATACCAGCTACAAAGCATTAGGGTTTGTATATAAATTTCGAAATTTAATTGGGTTTTAATTGCATATACGTAATTATACGCTTTTACAATATAAAACCGAAAAACAATTATTATTATGCCTAAATTTGTTTTAATCCAATACTGAAACTAACGCATATTTAGGACAGTTTGAAGAAGTTTATTTTCCTGAAAACTTGAAAATCACTGGACTAAACGAGTTACAAGATTAATAAAATTTTGCATTTAGCTTTCATAACATGTAGAAAAGTAGTTCTTAACTACAAGAATACTAATTTTTTACTGCATCTAACGAAACTATTCAAACTTTAGAGATAATCCATCGAATCCTTAAAGAATTCGCATTTCTTGCATGGTTTTTTAAGTTTATGCTTCTCCCAGGATCAAGCCGATAGAGCTAGATAATTTTTGGATTCAGAATCGTTTTTAACGTCTTCGAAAATGTCGTTATCTAAATGTTTGTTAATGTACCAATTTTTACCATTAAAATTTTGTTAAAGGAATGAGTTTTTGACCAAAATATAAAATTTTAATTTCGTAATATGTAGAAAGGTAGTTCTCAACTCGAAGAATATTTATTTTCTATTGTACCTAACGAATTTATTCAAACTTAAGAGATAATTCATTGAATCCTCAAAGAATTCACATTTTTTGCATGGTATTTTAAGTTTCTGATTCTCTCAGGATCAGGCCAATAGAGCTAGATAAATTGTGACTTCAGAATCGTTTTTAAGTCCTTCAAAAATGTTGTTACACAAGTGTTCGTTATGTACGATAATTTTTGAAAAATGCCAATATTTTGCCTCTAAAATGTTGCGAAGGGAATGAGTTTTTGGCCAAAGTATAAAATTTTAATTTCGTAATGTGCAGAAAAGTAGTTCTCAAATAGAAGAATAGTAATTTTCTACTGTCCCTGACGAAATCATTCAAATTTTAGAGATAATCAACTGAATCTTTAAAGAATTCGCATTTTTTGCATGACTTTTTAAGTTTCTGATTCTCTCAGGATCAAGCCGATAGAGCTAGCTAAATTTTGGCTTCAGAATCGTTTTTAGAAAAGTTTTAAGATTCAAAACTGTCTTTGAATGGTGTTAACCTTTCCAAGATATGAACACGTGCCCAAATTGCCACATGTTATCTATCCAATGTCTGCTCTTCACCTTGGGAACTTTTAAAAAATTAACTAGTTGGGCCGGAGCAATAGGTGAATATCTATGAAGGAAATTGTTAGGATTATAAATGTTAGTGTTAGTAATATTCACACTATGTTCACGAAAAGTTTAAATTTAATAAATTTATCGCCAGATGGGTTCCAAAACAACCTTCGCGCTTTACACTTTGAAGATATTCCAAATCAGTCTATATATTATATGTAAATTATATTTTTATTGCTTATAAAACTATCTTGTCTCATATCTTCAATAAAAGACTAAAATTAATTATTCCTGTCGAATAAGTAATTCTTCGGATTTTTAAAAAACATTTTTACACTTAAATAATATCACCATTTTTTGTCCTAACCGTCGCTTTACATCTCTTTGTATTTGGACGTCATCTTAAAGGAAGGACCATTCAATCGACCTTCGAACCGTAATGGTCTCTTAAACTTTTTTGACGCCTCGATGTTCGATTTCCATTCGTTTAACTTTTTGATGGAAATAACATGGTAAAAAATAGGGAGTTCGTGGTAAATAGACGAAAGTTTTCTCATTCGGAAAGAGAGGTGGTCCGAAAGGAATTTCTTTAGTGAGAGACTTCGACACAAAAAGCGAGCTAATGATAATTTAGGTAGGTATTTACGCCATTGAATAACAAAGGAATTATTCGTTAAATCTTAATCTATGAAGTAAAGGGTGTTTCAAATTGCGCGGTTTTTTTTTTAATAAATAAAATATAGATGGCGCACTGAATTTGTCTGGGTATGTGGGCATTTAAAAGTGTGATGTATGATATTTATAAGACTGGCTTCGTACACGATACAACAATGCGTTCAAATTGTTGAATTATTTTATGAAACTCAGCGTTCTGTGAAAAGAGTTTTTAGAAAATTACGTGAGTTTTATGGTTTACATAATTGTCCATCTGAAAGCACTATTGATCGAATTATTAAAAAATTTTAAGAGACCAGTTCCGTGGAAGATCAAAAATGTGAAAAATACAGTCGTAGTGGTCGTTCATAAGAAAATATTAGTTTGGTTCGTGAAAGTGTTCCTGAAGATCCTGAAATGTCCATTAGACGACGTTCACAACAACTTGGACTTAGTGAACCAACAACATGGCGTATTTTATACAAGGATTTAGCTCTGAAGGCATATAAGGTTCAAATAACACCAGAACTGAAACCATTAGATCATTTAAAACGTCGTTCATTTGTAAATTTCATCAATGAACAACCAGTTGATTTTTCTCAAAAAATAATGTTTTCCGATGAGTCACATTTTGAACTTGGTGGCTATGTTAATAAACAAAATTGCCGTATCTGAGGTGAAGAAGATCCACGAATTATTCACGAGAAACCTATGCATCTTCAGCGAGTTACTGTTTGGTGTGCATTATAGTAAGGTGTTGTAATTGGACCTTACTTCTTTGAAAATGCTGCTGGTGAAGGTGTAACTGTCAATGGTGATCGATATCGTTGGATGATAACCGAATTTTGTGTCCTGAATTAATGAATATTGATCTAGAGGACATATAGTTTCAACAGGATGTCCCTACACCCCACTTTACACACGAATCAACTGATTTATTGAGAGAAAAATTTCCTGGACGTGTAATCTCAAGAAACGGTGACGTTAATTGGCCAGCAAAATCATGTGATTTGACACCGTTAGACTATTTTCTTGGGGTTTTGTGAAAAGTCAGATTTATAAAAACAATCTGCAATCAATTCCTGCTTTGAAAGATTACATTATTCGTGTCATTTGTGAGATTATGTATGTGGCCCATGTTTGATGAAGATTCATATCATATTAGGCACAAAAAGTAAGTTGCGTGATTTTCGCAAAATATCTTTACTAAAAGTTAAAAGCAATTTGCCAACAGCATAGTTTCTTTAGACTAAAAAATAAATCTAACAAAAAGGGAATATTTTCTAGCCAGCTAAACGAATGTAAAGACGGGGGTGATATTACATTCTTTATGTTCGTTTATTTCTATAGCTTCGAGTAAAAGAAATTTTTTCATTTTATTTTTCGAATGTAGAATGGTGAACATTGAATTAAAAAATTTATTGCAAGTATATTTGTAATGATTCCTGATTTGCTTTCTTTGTAGTTGTATATCACCCCCACCCTGAAAATAGTTTAGTTGTTAGATTTACCATTTTGTCCGAAGAAGCCACAGTGTTTGCGAAATAATTGTTACTATTTTTCACTGCATATATTTTGTGAAAGTCACACAACTAAGTTTTAGCGTTTAACTTTGACATGGATTTTCATTTGACCCTTTGGCATTTCTAACTACTGCGAATTAGACAGTCTACACAGAAATATTATCTGCTTCTGGGTTACCGGGCTGGAACCGCGTCACTAGTATATCTGCCGACGTTTCGTACCCATTTGTATGGGACATCTTCAGGGCTGAACTACTGCACTGAAACTGGTGTAAGTCGATGGGGGACGTGTTTATATATGGATAATGGGTCATGGGTCAATGGAGCGTTACGGTTACGGTTGGGTCGATTAGAGATGCAGGATTGCCAAACGTTATGTAGGGGGTAGCCATCATCGCGGTTAAGATTATTGGGGTGCTTAAAGATCTCTATAGTTTCACGGATTTTGCGACCATAGAAGTGGTTAGTGCGGGATAGGATCTTGGTTGAATTAAACTGAATATGGTGCCCGGTTTCCAGTCTATGCTCGGCAAGTGCAGAACCGGCTATGCGCAGCAACCTAGTACAACGCTCATGTTCAGAAACACGAGTGCCGACAGACCGCTTTGTTTCACCAATATATGCCCTGCCGCATGAACAAGGAATCCTGTACACACCAGCTGATTCTAAAGAAACATGGTCTTTTACGGAAAAAGGGTCAGATAATTTGGAATGGGGTTTGAAGATGGTTTTGATGTTGTTTTTGAGAAGAACCCTACTGATGCGGTCAGTAACACCTTGTATATAGGGTAGGTGGGCTTTAGAGAGGGGGGAGATGATGTAAGCTGTGTATTAAGTTGTGAGATTTTGGGATTAAGATGTCGATCTATGGTTCGCTGAATATTATGGTTAGAGAAATTATTATTTATAAGAGCTTTGGTAACGTGACTTAATTCCTGGGATATAGAATGCTGGTCAGATATGTTCACAGCTCTTTGGACTAAGGAATTGATAACGCCCTGTTTCTGGGCAGGATGATGATGGGAGAGGGCATTGAGATACCGATCAGTGTGTGTGGGTTTGCGGTACACTGAATGTCCTAGTGAACCATCCAGATGACGAGTTACCAAGACGTCGAGGAAGGGAAGGGAACCTTCAGATTCAATCTCCATGGTGAAATTTATGGAATCGTGTTGTGAATTTAAGAAAACGAGGAAGTTATTCAAGGAATCCCGACCATGGGGCCAAATAACGAAGGTGTCATCCACATATCTGAACCAACATTTTGGTTTTTGGTCACAAGAGTGAAGAATTTCTTGTTCGAATGCCTCCATAAAAATGTCAGCGACAACAGGAGAGAGAGGAGACCCCATAGCTGCACCCGATACTTGTTCATAATAATTACCACGGAACTGAAAATAGGTGGAGGTTAAACAAGTATTCACCAGGTTGGCCAAATCATCAGGTTGGTTGTCAGTGGAAAGGATTTGACGGATTATTTGGATAGTGTCGGGTATAGGAACTCTGGTGAATAAAGATTCGACGTCAAAACTGACTAGTAGATCATGAGGATCTACCGTTAGGCCATTTAGTCTTTGGACAAAATGTTTGGAATTTTTAATAAAAGAATCACTATTGCCGGTGTAAGGTTTGAGGATGTTCGAGAGATATTTAGATAATTTATAAGTGGGACTGTTTATGGTACTCACTATGGGACGCAGAGGAATGCTGGGTTTGTGAATTTTTGGGAGACCGTACAGTTTTGGGGCTTTGGAGTCGCTGGGTAATAAGGTTCTGTGAGAATCGGTAGGGATAGAAGAGGTTTTGATAGATGATATGATGGTACGTTCTATTCGTGAGGTGGGATCTCGCTTAAGAAGTTTATAAGAGCCGTCCTGGAGAAGAGTTTGGATTTTAAGCTCGTACTGATCACTGTCCAAGACAACAGTGGCGTTACCTTTATCAGCTCTGAGTACAACGATGGTGGGGTCAGATTTCAGGACTTTATGGGCTAGAATCTCGGATCTTTGAAGATTAGATTTCGGTGGTTTGGCCTGCGTGAGGATTTCTGAAGATTCGAAACGGATGGGATCGGCGATAGCCGGAGGAATTTTGACAAGAGCCGATTCTATGCCAGTGATGATGTCTTCCGTAGGGATGTATTTGGGAGTGGGTGCAAAATTGGGCCCTTTGGAAAGAACAGAAATCTCATCAGTGGATAAGGGTCGTTTAGAGAGATTGATGACAGTGTGTGACATAGAAATATTATGTTGTCGAGGTTTGGGTACTAAGGCCTGGAACTTGCGGATGTGCCTTTGGATAATATGGTGTTTGATGTTTTCCGCTTGTTGAAAGGTTATGCGGTCTAGAAGATCCCAATCAGATTGGGTTAAAGTAGAAGCAAGTTGTAGGTGTATGTGAAGGAGTTTATTAGAAAGGGAATTGAGATCACGTCTGGTATGTTTGATGCGTTCTCGAACCAATGCGAGACCCGCTCGTTGATATATGGATCTGGCAGAAGGAGAGATAATGTGGTGTTTGACCTGTAAAAATTTAGGAACAATTTTATAATCACGACATCTAAGTAAAAATGTTAAAGAACAAATTAGACTTACCAATTTCACTCGCAGTTTTCCAAGTTCTCAGGTTTTCTTCTGGATATCCTCCCCGTAGAGGCTGGTTAATTTGGTACGTAGACTTCCGCGGTCGTGGTCCATGCTATCTGCTTCTGGGTTTCCGGGCTGGAACCGCGTCACTAGTATATCTGCCGACGTTTCGTACCCATTTGTATGGGACATCTTCAGGGCTGAACTACTGCACTGAAACTGGTGTAAGTCGATGGGGGACGTGTTTATATATGGATAATGGGTCATGGGTCAATGGAGCGTTACGGTTACGGTTGGGTCGATTAGAGATGCAGGATTGCCAAACGTTATGTAGGGGGTAGCCATCATCGCGGTTAAGATTATTGGGGTGCTTAAAGATCTCTATAGTTTCACGGATTTTGCGACCATAGAAGTGGTTAGTGCGGGATAGGATCTTGGTTGAATTAAACTGAATATGGTGCCCGGTTTCCAGTCTATGCTCGGCAAGTGCAGAACCGGCTATGCGCAGCAACCTAGTACAACGCTCATGTTCAGAAACACGAGTGCCGACAGACCGCTTTGTTTCACCAATATATGCCCTGCCGCATGAACAAGGAATCCTGTACACACCAGCTGATTCTAAAGAAACATGGTCTTTTACGGAAAAAGGGTCAGATAATTTGGAATGGGGTTTGAAGATGGTTTTGATGTTGTTTTTGAGAAGAACCCTACTGATGCGGTCAGTAACACCTTGTATATAGGGTAGGTGGGCTTTAGAGAGGGGGGAGATGATGTAAGCTGTGTATTAAGTTGTGAGATTTTGGGATTAAGATGTCGATCTATGGTTCGCTGAATATTATGGTTAGAGAAATTATTATTTATAAGAGCTTTGGTACGTTACCCAAAATCTCACAACTTATAAGAGCTTTGGTACGTTACCAAAGCTCTTATAAATAATAATTTCTCTAACCATAATATTCAGCGAACCATAGATCGACATCTTAATCCCAAAATCTCACAACTTAATACACAGCTTACATCATCTCCCCCCTCTCTAAAGCCCACCTACCCTATATACAAGGTGTTACTGACCGCATCAGTAGGGTTCTTCTCAAAAACAACATCAAAACCATCTTCAAACCCCATTCCAAATTATCTGACCCTTTTTCCGTAAAAGACCATGTTTCTTTAGAATCAGCTGGTGTGTACAGGATTCCTTGTTCATGCGGCAGGGCATATATTGGTGAAACAAAGCGGTCTGTCGGCACTCGTGTTTCTGAACATGAGCGTTGTACTAGGTTGCTGCGCATAGCCGGTTCTGCACTTGCCGAGCATAGACTGGAAACCGGGCACCATATTCAGTTTAATTCAACCAAGATCCTATCCCGCACTAACCACTTCTATGGTCGCAAAATCCGTGAAACTATAGAGATCTTTAAGCACCCCAATAATCTTAACCGCGATGATGGCTACCCCCTACATAACGTTTGGCAATCCTGCATCTCTAATCGACCCAACCGTAACCGTAACGCTCCATTGACCCATGACCCATTATCCATATATAAACACGTCCCCCATCGACTTACACCAGTTTCAGTGCAGTAGTTCAGCCCTGAAGATGTCCCATACAAATGGGTACGAAACGTCGGCAGATATACTAGTGACGCGGTTCCAGCCCGGAAACCCAGAAGCAGATAGCATGGACCACGACCGCGGAAGTCTACGTACCAAATTTACACAGAAATATGGTTTTATAATGTGTGTTTGAAGAATTCCCTAAGCACATGAAGCTTGTGACCCATAATAACTCCAGAGCGGTTACATCAGGTCAACCCACGGGTCTAAAGAAGTGGTTAATAATAGACCGGAAATTACAATGCCATAAACGTGACATTTACGGTAGGTACCTGTTTTTAATTCACTTGGAACTGACTTATAGACTCCGTCTTAGAATCTAATGTTTTAGGCAAAGATACTAGGGAAACAATAGAGTACATAATTAATAAAAAGTTTAATGAACAAAGCAAGAAAGTAGATAAATTTATTAAAGAAAAGCCAAAGCAAATCTTAATGAAGACCGTGGTTGATTAAATTAATCAATTAAGGTTAATAAAACTCCTTTCCATAATAATTTTCATATTCCGCATACGTATTTCGATAACTAAGTTGTCATTATCAGCACAAATTGAGTGTTTTATTTTCGAAGGTATAAGCCTAGTATGGGACCTTGTTTCTGTGCAGGTTCTGCCGCTGTTCCAAGTACGATACTGTGATTAATTATCTGCAGATGATGACAACCTAGTTGTCGAAATACACATACGGAATATGAAAATTATGATGGAAAGGGGTTACATTAAATTGATTAGGGAAAGACCTACTTTGCTACAGATGCATAGACAATCTAAGTTTTCAAACCTCTTTAATATCTAAGAAAATTTACTTTTTTACATCATTTATTCAGATACCACAGCTTTATTATCAATTCATTCCAACAATTGTATACAAGTAATTAGTGAGGGACAGATCGCATAATATCGGACGTTATAACGGAGACAGTAAATTACTAATATGTCAGACCGAACAACAAGACAATAATACATTACCTATTAACAGTCTAAAGACACATAGGTAGCTCCGGAGCTACCAGGAGTTTGTGTTTGCCACGTTGCAATACAATAGGACTTGGGGAAAATCGGACACTTCAAATCGAACTAAATTGAATTAGTAAACAATAATAGTTGTCTTTAGTTAGATAAACTTTACCTCCAGACAAACAACTATAAATACGACAGATATTGTGTTACAGAAGCGATTTAAAAGATTGTATTGTACTAAGTAACAAATTTTTATTAACTTTAGCAATTAACTTTTATTTTTAAATTCATAATTGATTTCTACTTTAAAAATGTGTAATATTTAATTTAGTGGTGCTGTATAATTTAATATTTAAAACAATTAAGAATTGTTTGAAAAGTTATGATAATTAAAAGCATCATTTTGTCACAGGTTAAATAAGAAATCTGAAAATTTTTTTAATAAACATTTAGAACGAAACCATAACTATACTTACTAACTTGAAGTTGGAAAATTAAAAAGTCATTACAATTTCTTAATTTGGAGTTACACTACAGGCCATAAGTGAGGGATCAGTAGATGAAATTTAAAAAAAACATGCACGGTTAGTGAAGCAAAACGTATATTTCTACAAAACTATATCTACGAGACAAATGAACAGTTTTCCTTATAAAATAAAATAATTTCAACATATTCTGTAGAATTTCTTATCATATTCGACTTTCGTCGAAATATCCACCTCTGCTCTTAATGATTTCTTTACAAATATTAGGCAACCGCGATACAAGTTTCTGGAGCGTATCCATTGGTAAATTATTCCACACCCTTGTAAGTTGCTCCCAAAGCTGTTTCTACGATTGTGGACAGCTTTCTCTCACGTTTCTATGTAATTCATCCCACAGTAATTCGATATGGTTGAGATCGGGTGATTGTGGTGGCCAAATCATATTTATCAGAACCCCTTCCTCCTCTTTTTGATTCACACAGATTTTACAAAGTTGGGAAGTGTGTTTGGGATCATTATCTTGCTGTAGGTGAAAACTTTCACCAATTAACATTAATCCAGACGGAATTGCATGTTCCTCCAAAATCTTCAGGTGCCCCTCTTTTTTTAAAATGCCTTCAATGCGGTACAAATCTCCGACACCATCAAAGGAAAAGGACCCCCAAACAAGCATAGAACCTCCCCCGTGTTTAACAGTTGGCACTACACATTCGGGTAACATCCTTTCACCCACTTGTCTTCGAACGAAAACTCGTCGATTACTACCAAACACTTGGAACTTTGTCTCATCTGTCCATAACACCTGCTTCAACATTTCCATATCCCAGTGTTGATGGTCCTGGCCCCATTGTAACCGTTATTTACGATTTAGTGGATTCAATAATGGTTTTCGAGCTGCAATACGCCCATGTAGTTCCGCCTTTGTCAAACGTCGTTTTACAGTAGTCAGTGACACCGGCTTTCGACGGCCTTCATTCAGCTCTGCTCGAAGCTGAGGAGCTGTGAGGCGCCTATTTCGTTTTGATAGTATTTTTAGGCGCAAATCCTCTTGTCTGGTAGTTACCCTTGGCCTTCCGCAACGTTTTATTGGTTGTAATGATCCACTTTGTGAATATCGTTTCACTGTTCCTTGCACCGCGTGATAAGATAAATTTAACTTTTGGGCTATTTGCCGCAGTGAAAATTTTTCACCATGTAGCGTTATTATAGAACTACGAGTTTCTGCGCTAAGTTCCTTTCTTTTCGGCATTTTTATAAGTTACTTTTACGTCTGTTCTCAAATACTCGTATTGCAACTTACTCGGACAAATGCTGCACGAAAACTAATTTTTAAATTTGATCAATAAGGTTGATATATAACCCCTTTCCACAATTAACTATTTGTAAATTCTGTATACGCATTTCGACAACCAAGTTGTAATCATCAGCAGATAATTTCAAAGTGTCGCACCTGGTAAAACACGGCGAAAAAATTGTACGAAAAATAAACTCCGTACGCGATCCGCACCGTTGAAAACCAAGATGTGCACTGTGTCTGTTTCACAAGATTTTTAAAAAATACTTTTACTTAAACTAACATGCACTACATTGAAAAAGGTTATTATGGTCAAAAAGTGTCTGTGTGATTTATGTGTGTTTTATGATATTGTTCCTCTTGTCTTTCAGTAGAGAGAAGAGAGGCGTTTGCAGAGGGCCGGCGTCATTAACGTTTACCACATGGCTTGAATTCTTTAAGATGTGCATGCTTTCATACGCGTCCAGTTCGCGATAATTGTACACGTTCTTTATCAAATGTAAACAATCCATATTAACACTGTGGTTATTTTCTAATACATGTCTCGCTATACCCGATTTTTCCGGTCGGTTGAATTTTATGTGCGAAAGGTGTTCTTTATACCTGGTTTCGATCGATCTTTTGGTTTGGCCGATGTATTGTCTATTGCACTCTAAACATTCAATTAGGTAGATTCCCGATTTTTTATTCTCTTCAATTTTGTCTTTTGCATTTCCTAACAGCATTTTTAAATTGTTAAATAGTTTACTATGAATTCCTAATACCATTATAATAATATTGCGTTGTAAACCCTATTAAATTTATTGGGGTATATAAAAAATTTCTATTAAATAGACACCATAAAACTATTAGAAGGATTTACAATATTCTTCAGAAACAAATATATTTATCTAATTTATAATAATAATCCGAATAATCCTTCTCAGAATTACATTTACAACTGTTATTTCAATTATTCTCCCCAAAACAGATCAAAGTCTAAGGGATGTGTCTAAAATACAAGTGTTTTGTTATTTATGATAAGTGATCCCTCACTTATGGCTTGTAGTATATATTTTCCTATATGATCAAATAAATAAAGCAGAGGAAACTAGCAATTTATATACGAGGAAGAGCTATCTAATTTAATGCGAAAATTTGTAAAGAAATTATTTCGAGATCAGAAAACAAATACGTAGCGTAAAAACATTTCATAAGTAACAGAAATAAGTAATAAAGTGTTATTTTGTATATATTATACATTAATATCAATTAATTATACAAGTTTTTGATACTATGCTCATACTCTGAAATACGAGTGCCGATAGACCGCTTTGTTTTGCCAATGTATACACTATCGCACGGGCAAATAATCGTGTACATCCCAGGCAATTCTTGACCCATTTTCAGTAAAAGGTTGTTTCGCTAGAATATCCTAGGTTTAAAAATGAAAATGGGTCTGAATTTCGTTAGGAATTACCTGGGGTCTATAAGATTTCTTACTAGTGCGGCAGTGTATATATTGATGAAACAAAGAGGTCTGTCGGCACTCGTGTTTCAGAGCATGAACAGTATATCGAACTACTGAGCATAGCCTGGAATCCGAGCACAATATCCAGTTTAATTCTACTCAAATTCTGTCCCATGCCAGTCCTTACTATGGCCGAAATATCCGTGAATATATAGAGATTTCTAAACACTCTAATAACCTAAATCATGATGATGGTTACTTCTTACACAACACCTAATAATCCTCCACGAAAGACTGAACCGTAGCCGTAAAACTCAATTGACCTGTTACCAATATCTCTATATGAACCTATTTATTACAGACTTACATCAGTCTCAGTGCAACAGCGAAAGCAGTAACAGTATTTAAGCTTTGAAGCTGTTCTATGTAAGTGGTGACGAAACGTCGGTAACAGAAATATCGGAGACGCGATTCCAGCTCGGAAGACAAGATGAAGAAAGTACGAACGATGACCGCGGAAGCCTACGATTCAGATTAATCATATAAATATTTAAAACTGTTAACTTAATCAATGTAAATTTTGTGGTAATAAAATAAATTAAATTAATCAGTTAGTGGCTTATGGAAAGGATGCTTCAACGAATAGTTATGAATATATGTTATTGATATCTGGTTAAAAATGAATGACGGTACCTGCAGTGGACGGAGAAGAACGTATACATTCTGAATGACGCTCAGACTATCCTCCACCACAGGATTGGAAGATTGTAGACCAAAAGTGAATACTGCCAGGCGCTCGTACAATTGGTTAAGGCAAAGATTCAATAAAAAAAGTTAACACTCTTTTGTTGAGGAGGATTTAAGAGAGGCACTCTTATCTGCCTTATTCACCAAACGCTGGACTTTATATATAGACTGAGGTTAGGGAAAACACAAGAATTGTGAGGTAGACATTGATATTCGAAAGCTAAGTGATGAAAACCCGTACCCATCGTGATCTCTGATGCAATACGATTTAAACCTTGTTTATAATACGTATTATGCCGGCTAAAATTTAATATTTTTGAAACACTGAGAGTATAACTAAGAGAATACGGGACCAAAAACCTATAAGAAATAACATAAGGGCAACGAGTGTGCTTTACTCCCTAGTGAAACTTGGCAGAACTTGTTTAAAGATTGCTTTCGGAGGATGGAGGGGTGTATTGAGTGTAGAGGAAATTACTTTGAAAAAGTTAAATAAACAAAGCTGTACTGCAAAGCTTTCCTAGTACCCTTTGTACCACTAACTTAATTTTCCCTAAGCGAATTTATCTTTTAACACGAGAAATCGCACGTCTATACTGATGATCAAGCTGTAACGAATAAGTTCGTTACTAACTATATATATACGTATAAAATTTGGTATTGCTTGAGTATAGCTTGTGTGTTGCTTGCGTAAAATGTGTGCTAACGGTCTAAATGTTTATCTATTTTCTACTGCTTATAATAACAACTTAGTTATCGACTTACATACCTAGAATTTTAAAAAATTATTGTTGAGTGTTTTCAATTCTTAATTATTTTATAAAAGTTAGTATTAAATAGACAAAGAGGTAATACAATTCGTAATTCTGGCGAGTCGTGTGTAGGAGATATTTTCAAAAACAAAATTACAGGGTGCTTAAATGTAAATCCATTTCCGTGCTCACAGCAACAAAGACCGTTCTCGCGTCTTCTTTTTGCATCGGGAAACTGCAGGAGATAACAATGACACATTACCTATTAACATTCTAAAGATACACCGATCGTAATGAAGAATTTCCGTTCATAGCGTTTCATTATAATCAAGCACTAGTATGTACAGCGGGCATTCTCCTAGCTTATCACATCCAGAATCACTCTATTCACGGCCCACTAAAACTTGATACTGCGTGTAATCTATCCATTACAGTAATGTAACCCATTATCTATACATGTGTTGATCAGTTAGTGTATGTGGTTAGTTTGCCGATATTGACAACACCTTTAACCTTTGTCACATGTATCATGTACAGTCGCATTGACAGCATTCTAATATACTCCATAAACAATATCCATGGTTATCAGGTGACGTGATAAATTATCTTTAATTATGCATTTCATTTCACAGGACATTGGAAACTGGTGTGAAAATTACATTTAAAAAGTATTGAATTCGCAGTTTATTTTTCGTAAAAAGTATTTTGAAATAAATCACGATATACGAGGGGTGTTTCCAATATTCTGGGAACTGGTGCTATAATTAAATAACGCAGAACCTATACGCAATGTTATTGATGCCAGACAAGTCTTGACATATTTATGCAACTATCTAGTGCAACATTGTTCAGTCTGATTCTGGTATTCGACTGATGTAGACGCGTTTTACTAGCACTGTTTTTGTAACCATGGAACACGCGGCAAAATCTCAAAGAGCGATAATTTTCTTTTTGTGGAAAGAAGATGTGAAAACGTCAGAAATTATTAGTCGTCTGCAAGGAGCATTTGGTGAATCCGCAGACTCCAAAAGTACTGTTTATCGGTGGATCGATCGTTTTAAAGCTGGTAGAACATCACTAGAAGACGATCCACGCAGTGTGCGGCCAAGCACGTCGGTAAACGAAAGAAACATTACTACCGTCGAAAACCTACTGAAAGACGACAGGCAAATGACAATTCGTCAAATTAGTGTACACTTAGGGATAGGTACACGACAAGTTCATGACATCTTGCATGATTATTTGGGCGTTAGCAAGGTTTCGTCGCGCTGGGTGCCAAGGCTGTTGGGACCAGAACAGAAACTCAATAGGTCCGATACTTGTCGTTAACTTCAAGAGCTGTTAGTCCGTTACGGTGATGAGTTTTGGCAACGAATAATAACGACTGACGAAACGTTGATTCCTTATTTCAATCCTGAGATGAAAAGTCAATCCAAAGAATGACACAAACCTGAAGAAGGGCTTCCACTTAAGGCGCGCGCAGTTCCGTCTGTTGGAAAGGTAATGCTTACTGTATTCTGGGATTGCGAAGGGATTATTTTCATGGATTATCTGCCGAGAGGTACTATAATTAATGCAGAATTATTCAAATTTATTATTCGGACCAATGCGACAGACATTAGTCAAAAAACGGCCTGGAAAGTTGCATAAGCGTCGGTTTTTGCAACAGGATAATGCAAGCCCACACACCGCAAGGAAAACGAAGGATGTTTTGAACGATTTACGATGGGAATTGCTGCTGCACCCACCTTATTCCCCGGATCTTGCACCCAGTGATTACGATCTGGTCCAAGATTTGAAAAAACCCTTAAAGTTGAAAGTTTAATTGACGTAAAAAGTGTCATAAACAGGTGGGTCGACAAGACACCGAAAAACTTCTTTGAGGACGGCTTAAAAAATTATTTTATCGTTGGGATAAATGTATTCAGTTAAATGGAGATTATGTTGAAAAACGACATTGTAATATTGACGAAAATTAACAAAATTATAAAAATTATATGTAATTCCCAGAACTTTGGAAACATCCCTCGTACATAAAATACCTCGATTTATAATTACTGTAATTCTATTATCTGGAATCAAGCTTCGAATGCGAAAGTTTATTCTGTTAGCTAACAACGGCCTTGGTAATTCAGTACAGCTATTGTATAAACAGAATATTACGTGTAATATAGATTAATCTCACTAATTAATAATTATATTGTACAATAATATATCGGAAGAGATTTCGAAAACGATTGCAAAGGCCTTTAAGTATTTGTTTTTCACAATTTGTATATAGTTTTTTATGTTACGTATGTGTATGTTTGTTTCAATCGCCCATTTTTTTATTTTCATTCGTGTATATACGAGGGTGATCTGAAAACTTTCCGACCTGACAAAGATACAAGATATATTTTCCTAAAATTTATATTTATTCTTCTACATAATATCCTTGTGGTTCTACACACTTTTTCCAGCGATACTCCTCCCTTGTCCTCGAAAGTTATTACCTCCCCATTTGACGAAAATCTCTGTCATCCGAGGGCAATTTTTAGATGGGTGAATAAGAAGAAGTCGCTCGGGGCTAGATCTGGTGGGTAAGGCGGTTGGTCAAGCAGTTTAAACCGTAATTCGTGGATTTTCGCCATTGTGTGAGACGGCGCGTTGTCTTGGTGAAACAGGATTATCTTTTTCTGCAAACGTGGCGGTTTTTCCACAATTTCTGCCCTCAGTTTGGCAAGTAATGATGCATAGTAAGCTTCTGTAATAGTTTTTCCTTTCTGAAGATAATCGATTAAGATAATTCCATGACTATTCCAAAAAACAGTCGCCATCACTTTCCCAGCCGAAAAAACAGTTTTTGCTTTTTTTGGAGCCGGTTCCTCTTTGTAGTCCACTTTTTGACTGTATTTTTGTTTAGGGCGTATAATGTGTGTATCCAAGTTTCATCTACAATAATTAATCGACGCCAAAACTCGGATTTATTGAACGTAAACTGCGCCAACAGAGTGTTGGAAATGTTCATACCAACACGTTTTTTCGTCTAACGTTAGCAAACGTGGCACTCAACGCGCAAACAGCTTTTGTTCATCGTCTCCCAAGCTCTTACAGCCACGTCTAAATTCTGCTACCCAAAATTTCACGGTGGTAGATGATGGTGCAGTGTCCCCGTACTCATCTTTGATTTGCCTAGGCGTATTGCCTTTCAAAAACAAATATTTAATGACAGCTCGATACCCAATTTTTTCCATTTTCACAAAAACACTCACATCGACTCACTCAAACGACTGTCAAATAACAACTGCGCGTCCAAAATGGCTGAAACTGTGGTGAGTACCTGACAATAAATACACAACTACATTCCTTATCTTTTATTGATGAGCTTTTGGATGATGGAGCTTTTAATGAAAGATATTTAGGTAAGAAAATGGAGCTTAAATCCCTACGAGAATTGGTGCAAAAATTTGAAGCAGCTGGATCGGTAGCAAATAGTAATAGTGATCAGGTAGTAAATAGAATGACGGGGATTCAAGAGTCGGAAATTTTAACATGGGTGCAACTAATTTTTTACATCAACTTATGTGTGCTACAATCTGACACAAAGAGTTGGTTTTGGAATTTCTTCCTAACCGGTATACAAAGTCACAGAGCTTTATGAATTTTACCCATACAAAATGAAGATACAGCAAGAACTGAGTGAGGGCGATTAATGTCTGATACTAGAATTTTACGAAGTTATGACGAAGAAATGTAAATCGAATCTTTTTAAAAAACATTCGCTTTGATGAAGAGTTTATTTTCTACTTAAATAGGCATGTGAACAAACACTACGTACAATAAAATATAGGTACAATAGTACCTCATTTGTTTCATTTGAGGTACCATACTATAAATGATTTTATTTAATATTTTTAGGGGAGTTTTCATAGGGACGCAGATGTAAAATAAGATTCAAAAGAATCATAAGTCAATTCATGTCGTCCTTAACTAAAAGTAAATGTTCTTGGAAATTTTTATTTTCGTTTCAGTTTCTGAAATGTTCGTTTCGAAAAAATCACGCTGTACATAACAGGATACCTAATAATATACATAAAATGAATAGCTTTCAACAAAATGAATATATATTGTAAACTTTTCGGAACGTTGTTCGTCTTTAATATTATTTCTCGTAAATTATTAAACGTATGAATTTTGAATTGCGCGTCCGTTAATTCAAATTTACTGCTGACATTGAACTGGATGGGCTCTTTTCAGTTGATTGCCTGCGGAAGCAGAATCCGAGATGCAACTATTGGAATTTCATAATTCAGTTATAAAATGGATTAGTTAGTTGTCGTTGCACTTGTGTTGGTTACTGTCGGAGAAACCGTTCTCATTAGTGACACTAATTTTGCAGATACTCGCCTAACGATGCTATTAATTGATTAGAATTATTTGTAAGTAAAATACCAGTCATTGTTCATACGTCCTTACGTGATATACAGAATATGGAAAAAGAAACTGATAATATACTAATACTATATATATATAATATACTATATCGCTAATGAACCTAGTCAATAAGTGACATTGTTTATGAATAAATCGCTTAGTACGCCCCACTTGTTTTTCTTAAAAAAGAGTCATCTCATGCACACTTGGGGCTTTTGGTTCTGCAAGATTTCCGTTTGAACCCCCCTCCCCCACAACCGTAAAGAGGATTATTTTTTAATAAATACTTCTTTGGCTTACATTCCTGTTCATTGGGTGCCTTTTTATTTACTCCTGTTGAATTTAATAATTTACCTTACGGAGCTCACATTAAGGAAGTGTATGTGGAAGTTATTCCCAAGGGGATCCGTTGTTCTTTCGACACTGGCACTACTTTAGCAGGTTCGGCTAATTCGATGCATGTTATTTACGGGAAGCATTGTGTCGGCTTAAATCACCAGGTTAAAATGCTAAATATGAAAGTAAAACAAAAAGACAAAGAGCCAAAACAAATTGAGGATATATCGGAAGTTGCAAAAACCGAATTCACATAGAGATTCTATGGAAGTCTTACCAATTATCACAGTAAAACAGCTCCTGTGTTTACCACGTCTTGGGGCGCAAACAGACCACCTTGTTACGCTTGTATATTACTCACCACAAACATCTCTTCAAAAAATACGATGTTCGTACTTACAGGCTGGTCGCGTTTGGATAATATAGTCGACAGATATAATTTAAATGAACACATTAATGTTCCATGTATAAAATATTTGTATAAACCAAAACAGGGATTATTACGTAATCTGAAGAACTCTACCATCATACCCAAAGATTTAGAGACATATATTGGACATGCAAATATGTCGGCAGCATTGATAAAATAAAAAAATAAAGCGCCATTCGAACACGAATTACAAGGTAGTTATCCCTGTTATGAAGACTTCTTTGTTTATGAATCTATTGTCGAAAAAAATCATTTAATTACATATCCGAATAAGCAAAGTTCTTATCGTCATCCCCAAGTGCATTTCGGCATTGAGGCTATTCAATCGAATGCTCACGCAGGCACTAATCCGTCATTTGTTAATGCCCCAGCGGAATATGAAATTAAATGCACATGTACTATTGGATTTGGTACAGACCTTATGTATTCCTCGAATTCCTATGCATCTAAAGTGGCTTTCGTTTCGGCAACAAAGGATGAAAATCAACACTACTACATATCTCAAAATCATTGGAGAGGACGTTATGACCACAGAGCTCCACAGAAAAATGTGCCTCCTTCACTTTATATGAATGCATTCAAAGCTTACTTGTGTGTTATACTTTAAAGGACTTTATTCTTATCGTTTATTATATTAATTGGATTTGTTGTTATGCCTCGTGACGTTTCGACGATACTGCCTTCACCTTCTTTATTACGTTCTTATTACCGTAGCTGTTATAAGACTGCTACTAATTATAAGTTTAAGACATATTTTACGTCGTTTCATCTTAAAAGAAATTGCTAATCGAATTAAACACTTACCTTCATTCATTATATCATTTTAAACTGAATATTAACGATAATTCTCAATAATAAAAACTTGTGAAATGGTTCGGTGAAAACAATTTAAATATTAGACAAGTTCGGAATTCAATAAACGCGTTCCACAAAACAAACAACCGTGCATTGGCAATTACGCTGCTAATCTCGAATGTCTACAGTTATAATTGACGTTACATTGATTGAAAACGCCAGCTTCCGCTGTGACAATTTGCTGTCAGTTTTTTTTACAATACTCGCGTGTTCGAGTTTGTTTGAGATGTGCGATAAAAACATCGCGTCAACATGATGGAAGGAACGCGACATTTTCGAAGCTGCATATACAAAAGAAATTCCGTTGCAATTTACTGTTATATATTTGGAAAAGCTCGACGGCTGAGACTGGAGTACGTCGCTGAAAAGGATTAAAAAGGATTTAACGAGCGAGAAATGTTTACAAACATGTTCTATGCACGTTATAGCCGTTAAAATAATACATGAAATTCGTTGTATTTCAAGCTAAACCTTGGCCGGAAAATGGATTTTTTTCATTTACAATTTAAGAGGATAGAACTATTGATTTTTTCAAAAGAATTCACCATTGTGCGAAAATCTAAATAAAAAGGACTTTAGGGGGCATCGGCTAAGTGAATATTTATAACACCCTCCATCGAATGCATCACTTCAGTTGTGCACCATCTATGGGGGAACGAAGTACAATTCAACATTCAATTAACTTTTCATAAATCTATAAAACATACTTTACAACTACATTATTGTTCTTAGAAGCATTATTTTTGCATTCCTATTAGAAAAATTGGTAGCAGATGGATATTTTCTCTTCAAAATATGCATTAGTAACCCTTGAAGGTAAATCTGGTTGATATATAACCTGTTTCCACATTAATTTTCATATTCTGCACACTTATTTCGACAACTAAGGAATATCTAAATAAAAAGGAATTTAAGGGGCATCGTCTAAGTGAATATTTATGACACTCTCCATCGAATGTATCACTTCAGTTGTGCACCATCTGTGGGGGACGTAGTACAATTCAACATTCAATTAACTTTTATAAATCTATAAAATACACTTTACAACTAGATTACTGTTCCTAGAAGCATTATTTCTGCATTCGTGTTAGAAAAATTGGTAACAGATGGATATTTTCTCTTGAAGATATAAATTATTATTCCTTGAAGGTAAATTTGGTTGACATATGTCTTTCCACATTAATTTTCGCATTCTGCATACTTATTTCGATAACTAAGGAAAATCTAAATAAAAAGGAATTTAGGGGCATCGGCTAAGTGAACATTTATAATATCCTCCATCGAATGCATCACTTGTCATAATCATGTCTAATTTGTCATCATCAACAGATAATTAAACAGTGTCAAACCTGGAAACTACAGCAAAAACTAGCACGAAACGGATTCTATACACGATCTGTATCATCAAAAGCCAAAACGCATACTGTATTTTCGTTCCGGGTATTTTAAAAATTGTATTCTAGTCTTACACTATCCAAAAGAAGTACCTGCTTGCGTTTATTACACCTTTCTTTGTCTGTCGTGTGAAAGGTCGAAGGAAACGAATTGCTTGCACTTGGTAAAGAACGTGTGTAATTATCGCGAATTAGATACATATAAAAGTATGGATGTACAGTTTGAAGAACAAGGACCATGTGTTGGATACTGACTTTGGTCTTACCCATAACTCATTTCTTTTTGACCGCTTATACGATTAGCAGGAAAGGTTTGCAGTGCGTCGACTACAGTCATGTGAGTTTGGACACCCACCACAAAACCAGAAAAAAAATAATAATTATTTCATATTTTCCATTAATGATATATCCTCAAAAGGAAAAGAAAGTATTGAACCATAACATTAACATCATTACATTAACATAACTTGGTTAAGATAGTCAGCGTTTCTACTTCGCACGCGGAAGAAACTAAAGACGGATAGCACTACGCCCACTCAAAAGTTTCTACAAATTTTCTAAAAACCACAGCTAAAAATGCATACGACTATATGACAGTATATGCTTTTAGAGAAGGATGGCTATGTAAATATGTATGGTGTTAAAGTTATATTAAAGAATTAAAAGATTATAGATCTATTATCATTAGTCAACGGATTGAAAATAAAACTGTAAACCATTAAATTAGGAAATGAAATAATATAAACGAAACCAATGTCTACAGATTGATGTTAATTTTTCTACTATTAAAGGTACACAGAGAAATCCAATATTATACAGGGGAAAAATGAAATGTAGAAGCTTACTAATCTCCCAGGATTAAGTAAAATTTTAACTGGCAATCGTTTTTAAGACATTGGAAAATGTTAGATAACGAATATTTGCTAATTTACAATAATTTTTGAAACAATTTAGTTTTTTGGAAAAGTATAGTCCTTTGCAGAAACTAGGATTTTCGTTACCATAAAGTTTTGAATTCATTCCTCATAGTATGCAGAATAGTAACTCTGTACTACAACAACATAAACTCACTATTTTTATTGCAAAACTTTTCAAACTGTAGAGATTTATACATACATTTATACAGTCTATACAGATAAATGTTAATGGAGACTGTGGTTGATTAAATTAACCACCAAAGGTTAATAAAACCCATTTTCAAAGTAATTGTATTCTGTATACGTATTTCGATAACAAAGTTGTCATAATCAGCAGATAATTTATCACAGTGTCATACTTAGAACATAACAAAATCCATACAGTTAGTGTCGATGTTTCAGCGTCGAAAACCAAACACACACTCTGAGTTTGTGGCTTTTGACGGTGACTTTGCGACACTGTAATTAATTATCTGCTGATGATGACAACTTAGTTGTCGAAAAACGCATACAGGATACGAAAATTATTGCGGAAACAGGTTTTATTAACCCTTAATGATTATACATTCTATAATTAATTCTCAAAAATTCTAATTTAGTAGGTGGATCTGTATTTAGAAGAAGCATCTATGAATAAATGCATGACTGCGTAAATATATAAGGTACTCACGTAAGTAAAAGGTAATATACTTGCTTTTCTTCCTGTTTAATTCGATTTCTTTGGCGAAAGACAAATAACATATATTATTTCAGAACGAAAGCACTATCTACAAAGTACTACGAGTATTTCTTCCGAAGCGTCGAGTGTAATTAAAGACATAGCTGCATAATGCCTTTTCGGTCCACTTAATCCATTGTATTTAAAAGCTCCACGTTCCTTCCATTGATCTCCGTTCGCAGTATTCCATTTCGTCTCCGCCATCGTTTCGCGCGATCAAACCTACGTTATGCCATCCCTTCGAGCCGGTCCTTCCTTTTAATTTACGTTTAAATTCTTCACATTTCGCGGTTATCACTCGGGAACAAATTCGCGCCGCTTAATGGCTCACGACAAAAGTACGTAATGAGACCAAGAACCTTTAAATCGAGGGAGAGAGATATATTGGGTGGAGAGAGTCGATTTTATGAATGTCCAAAATACGTTGATTATATGGATTCCTGTTTTGCCGTTTGTGGGTATTTCTGTTTAATTGGAGTGGTTTTTAAAATCATGTCGCTTCGGTGGAGAATACCTGTTTGTTTGAAATATAAAGCAA
Source organism: Dermolepida albohirtum (assembly GCA_031893035.1). NCBI lineage: Eukaryota > Metazoa > Arthropoda > Insecta > Coleoptera > Scarabaeidae > Dermolepida > Dermolepida albohirtum. The sequence goes on from JAVIWB010005137.1 coordinate 149,836, forward strand.
CAGTTGTCACAGAATAATAGGGAATTGAAGCGAAAATAATGACTACATACGAGGGTAGTTTGACAAGTAGTGAGAATGGAAAAGAAAAACGAATCTTTTAAATACAAAATAATTTTTATTTTTCAATATATTCTCCTAAAAGAGCAGTACATTTATTCCAAATGCCATCTCTAAAATGCAATTCCGGCTTGCAATGTTCATTTACGAAGATGATAAGCTCGTCGTTAGACGAAAATTTCTTTTCACCTAGTGCCCTTTTCAATTTTGGAAAAAGTGGAAGTTAGAGGGGCTAGATCCGGCAAATACGGTACTAATTGGAAATGCAACTCGCGGATTTTGGATATTACAACTGTGCTGGTATGGAGGGAGCATTGTCTTGGTGAAACAGAATCTTTTTTTCTTCGCTATTCCTGGCCGTTTAGCACGAATCTCGACATTTAATTTTTGTAGAAGTTCTGCACAATATTGTTCGTTTATTTTGGCACCTTTCTGAAGGTAATCAATGAGCAAAATGCCCTTTGAATCCCAAAAAATTTATGCCATCACCTTGTTTGCCGATAAAGTGGTTTTCGCTTTCTTTGGAGGTGCAGAACCACGTTCTAACCATTGTTTCGACTATTGTTTACTTTCAGGTGTACTGTAGTGTATCCAAGTTTCATCGTAAGTAACAAATCGCCTACAAAAATCAACCAAATTCCGCTTATAAAGGTCCAAACACTCAGTGGAAATGCGCAAACGAGTGAACTTTTGATATGTCGTAAGCAATCGCGACACCCATCTTGCCGAAAGCTTGGAAAAGCCCAATTCTTTCATTAAAAAGTGTTGTACGCGTTCTGTTGAAATGTTTACCATGTCTGCTATTTTTCCCACTTTGAGTCGTCGAGCTTGCATAATAATATTATGGATTTTTATAATCATTTCCTTAGAACTCACGATTTTGGTTGCTTCATTAACACAGCTTGTTCTACCACGCTTAAATTCATTTACGTATCTACTTATTGTGGCGGATGATGGAACAGATTCACCTAATGTTTCCCGTAACTCTTTTATTTCGGTAGCTTTCATACCCTTAATTACGAAGTATTAAATCACCGCACGATACTCTGCTTTTTCAATTTTAACAAAACAACGTGTTGCTTCTTTTTCAATCAGCTGTAAAAATAAACTGATCAACATATTTATCTAAATATCGGAATGTAAACATATAAATAGCCAACCTAAATTACAATGCATTTGTTTTACCAATTAGAGCGCCACCTATGTGTCATTCTCACTACTTGTCAAGCTATCCTCGTACGTCTATAAACAATTTCACAAAATAAGAAACCTATAATCGGAGAAAACTCCATTATGAAATATTAGCAAACAATTTTACGTACTACTGATCAAATTTAACTTCTTAAGAGCTTATGTCGTATATAATCGTTGTTATGAAATTCGCTGTTAAGTGTGTGTGACGGATATATTCGGAAGCTAGAAATTGATGGGTGAGACGATTTTGCCCGTGCATATTGCATTACTAACTTAGCGGCACTTTTATCTAATATGCGTTTCAACTGCTTTGGCATTTTCTTTCAGAATAGGGAGTTTACGCGTCATTCTTTTCAGTACTGCACGCGTACTTTAGGTATTGTCATTTATTTAAACACAAGTTGTGAAATTGTACACAGAAGAAGTAATAACAATTTTATTTTGCATTTTATAAACGGAATAGTGAAATTTTCTTATTATGTAGACATGGCAAAAAGAAAATTTTATATAAATATGTGTTATAGTAATCTAGTTTGATTAATTTATGCACTGATATTCATTTTATGAGCTTTATTCCTTTATTCATTGAGAATAATATAATGTATTATTCGGTTTATAAATAATGGTTGTAACAAGTGACCCAAAAGTAATATCATAATTTGAATTGGCTGCCATTTTTACAAGTAAGAGGTATTTGAGTGCTTCATAATTTGGTATAATGTATTGAGATGATACTGTTGAAATTTAATACAACATATCTTTTGTTCATTTAAATAAAGTAAGAATTATTATGTAATGTGTACATGAATATCCAGCATACCTACCGAGTTTTGCCCATACCAATTCCCGAGACAGATCTTATTGATCTAACATAGACATACACAATAGTGTATTATTCATAAAGAAGACAATAAGTTATAACAATACAATACTTAAGTAAGTATTGAAATATATTTTATTTTACACAACGCACGATTTAATGAGGCGGGGCATAGGAATTGTAGAGAAAACTATCTTCCTCCACCCTACGACAGAGGAGGAAGTAAGAGAAATTGTTTTTGACTTCAGGAGTCAGTGGACTACTGATATATATATATATATATATATATATATATATATATATATATATATGGAATGAACGTAAGCATACTAAAAAAGAGTATTGATTATATAGTTGACCCAGTAACAGACGTTTTCAATGAGTGTTTGTCCAGGGGGTATTCCCAGACCCTCTGCTTCCGATAAACAAGGTAGGATCGACTGACAAAACGAATTTTAGACCAATCTCCATTCTACCCGTGATGTCAAAAATCTTGGAAACCATTGTCAAAAAGGGATTAATCCAGTTCTTTGAGACACACAGACTCATAAATATAAGTCAGCCTGGCTATCTGAGGGGCAAGTCCACAACTACCGCAATTACGGAGGTCCTGGAATATATAGCGGCTGCTCTCGATGCTAGAGATGCGGTAATTCTGGGATGTTGCGACCTGAGTAAGGCTTTTGATACAATAGACCATGGGATACTTCTAGGAAAGTTAAACACGTATGAAGTGAGAGGACAAGCAAATGAGCCGATCGGTTCATATTTGGCAAAGAGAAGACAGAAGGTACAGTGGAATGATCGGCTCTCGGATGCAGCGCCAATTGATCGAGGGGTTCCACAATGGTCAATATTGGGGCCTCTTCTGTTTCTAATCTATGTCAATGATATGCCCATAATGTTTGCAGTTTGCAGATGATACGTCTATAATAGTGCGTGCCAAGTGCAGGGAAGTTGCAGGGGCTTGTATGGAGACTGCATTGGGGGAGGCAAGCGAGTGGTTTAGTAGCAATCTTATGAAATTAAATCATGACAAAACTCAACAGCGGACAATAACAACAAGAGGAGTGGCGGGGGAGACCAAAGTGAATATTACGTTTCTGGGCCTGTTGATTGCGAGCAACTTAACCTGGGAGTGCCACATTGAAAACTTGTGTCGCAATCTGGTATCAGCAATATATTCTATACGAAGGGTGAAACTAGTAACTACACCCGAGGCGGCTAGGACTGTGTACTATGCAAATTTTCAGGGAAGGGCCATGCATGGCTTATTGATGTGAGGCGCATCTAACGCGGCTGAGGTGGTTTTCAGGATGCAAAAGAGTGCAATCAGAGCACTTAGTGGTTTATCTAATACCACGAGTTGTGTAAATCTATTCAGGAAACACAAAATACTGACCCTCCCATCCTTGTATATACTTGCTTGCCTGGAGTTTATTCATAAGTCTCCAGATAAGTTCTGCAAAAATGGTGATTTTCACGAATATGAAACACGAAACCAGAGTAGTTTGGTCATACCGTATCATCGCATTGGAAAAAGTCAGCTAAGTTCAAATTACATGGCCGTGAAGATATACAATGCTTTACCTGGTAGGTTTAAGAGCCTACCATGGATTAGTCTCAAAAGATTAATAAAAACAGTGCTGGTGGAGAACTGTTTCTATTCAGTAAATGACTTTCTGAAATATAAATTTTGACATTGCCATTTTTGTGTTTTTATGTTTTCATTGTTACTCTGGTGTTTTGTATAAATCTTGCAGGTTTTAGCGTGTTTGGTGGCGTATTAATTGTGAGCCACAAAGGTTTTCTTTTTTGTGTTTTTGTTTATTTATATCATGTAATCACGTGTGTATGTACATATACATCAATAAATTATTATTATTATATTATTATTTAGTCAACTTAATATAAACTTAAACATAACCTAGTTAAACTATAAACATAACATTTGACAAGCCAATGTAAGGCACATTTTACAATCACTAAAATACATTTTATTAAACACTACATATATGTATATATATATATATATATATATATATATATATATATATATATATATATATATATATATATATATGGAGAGTAAAGTTTTCGATAATCTGATCTTTTGGCATTAGAAGAAATACGAGGGTGATTTCTTTCGTCCGCCCCTGAGCCATTTATAAACCAAAATAATTATATATCTTCACGTTCTATTGTAACCCGCTATTTATAGACTAACGCTACAAACTTACAAGTCTGAACTTGTTAAAATCGGGCAACGAGCGGTGATTAAATACTTGCTTTTAAAAAAGATGACTAACTCAAATGCATTTAGATTTAGTGGATGCATTAGGGGAACATGCAGTATCACATGATACAGTTAAAAGGTAAGTTTAAATGTGGTAGACAGTCGTCTATAGACGAACGTGTTAGTGGAGCGCCCATAACGGTCACTACCCCAGATATCGTTAAAAAAGCTCTGTGATACCGTTCTGCAAGATCGACGTGTAACTATTAAATAAGTAGTTGAAGATACTGATCGTTCATACCATGCAGTATATAGTATATTTCCTGCCGAATTAAACAGGAAGAAATTGTACGCAAGATGTGTACCACGAATATTAACAGATGTACACAAAGGAACTCAAAAAAACATATGCAGTCATCTGTTTATGCGGAATAGACACAACAAGGAAATTTTTGTAGCAAGGTTTGTGACAATGGCTGAGTCCTGGATTCATCAGGAGTAAGGAGTGGACACATCAAGGTTCACCACCGCCGAAAAAATTCATTATACAACCTTCAGCAGGGAAGGCAGTGCTATCCGCTATTGAGATGCTGAAGGAGTAATTATAGTAGATTTTCTGCAGAAAGGTGTCGCAATTCCAGGTGCTTATTATGCCAACTTATTTCCCAAATTACGTGACACGATAAAAGAAAAACGTCGGAGCAGGTTGCGCAAAGGCGTTCATTTCCATCAGGATAACGCACTCAGTTACAGGCTAGCAATTGCAACAGTTGCAATAGCTCACGCAAGCTTCGAGTTAGTAGAAAATCCATAATATTCGCCAGATTTGGCCTCCAACAATTACCAACTGTTTCCCAAACTTAAAGACCACTTGCGTGGTAAACGATTTCCATCAAGTCATGATGTGATATGTGCGGTAAATCAGTGTTTTGCAGAGGTTGAACAATTTTTTTTTTTCGGGAAGCATTAGAAATGCTAGAACATCGATGAGACAAATGTGTTAACCTTAATGGAGACTATTTAGAAAAATATTTGCAAATCTTTTTATTGTGAGTGGGTCAGGGGTGGAGCAAAGTAATTCACCTTTGTATTTAATGGACGGAAAAATTAGCGCAGTTAATAACATCGACCGAAATTGTTTAATGGTGAAAATCTTCTTTAGCCAAGGAAAAAAATCATCTCCTTGTCTTGTAAATGTATTTCACGTCTCAGTTTTCTTTTTAATTTTACTAGAATATTTAAAAGCATAATAATAATTGTATAAAAACCCAATTAAATGATCATATTTTCGCGAGCGGCTGTATAGATATACATCTGAACGTAGCATGTATGTAATATGCACGGTTCCTTTCCCGTTAACATTTTTCATGTCGTCTTTTTTCAATTCCCCCGCTTTTCAAATTATTCTGAGTCAAGTTTAATATTTTCATTCCGCAAAGTCACTTTTATTCCCACGCATCTCATATTTCAGATTTTTCGGCGACGCATATTTTTCAAAATCTGACGACTTCCAGCATATCAATTCCGACTATATTTCCTGCATTATAAATATTTTTATATTCCCGTTAGATCTATTCAACATATTTAATGGCAAACGGCGAAGGAGGAAGGTCTATTACTTAAGTTCATTCTTTCATGAGTTTATTTACTTTTTTTATTTTATTTTTCTATATATTTTATTTTCTTTATTATATTTTATTTCTTTTTTCCTTTTGATTATTTAATTATTATTTCTTAATGAAAAGTTAAGAAATAAGAAGACCGAAATTCCCAAAAATAGTTAGCCAAGAATTTGCTATAATTAAAACACTAATAACCGCGTCTTCGTCAATACTGGCATCAACGTTTCGTCCCCATGCAGTTGGTGATTAAACGCCAAGATGAAGAAAGTATAGGCGACGATCACGGAAGTCTACAAACTAGATTATAGCACTGAGAATTTTTCCAGTGCCCACATTTGTGTCCAGCAATGTTTTTAATAACCAATCATATTCTTGATTAATAAGGTTGATATATAACCCCTTTCCACATTAACTTTGTAAATTCTGTATACGCATTTCGACAACCAGGTTGTCATCATCAGCAGATAACCTCAAAGTGTCGCACCTGGTAAAACACGGCGAAAAACAACCGCACGAAAGTCAAACTCCGTACGCGATCCACACCGTTCAAAACCAAGATGTACACTGTGTTTGTTTCACAAGATTTTTAAAAATTATTCTTACCTAAACTAACATGCACTACATTGAAAAAAGGGGATTGCGGTCAAGACAGTCAAGTGCCTGCCTGTAATTTATTATATAGTTCGTCCTCTGACATTAAGTAGGGAAAAAAGGTTCGATTGTACTGGGCCACTTTCATTATTGTTCACCACATGGTTTAAATTCTTTAAGATGTGCATGCTTTCATACGTGTCCAGTTCTCGATAATTGTACACGTTTTTTATCAGATGTAAACAATCTATATTAACACTGTGGTTATTTTCTAATACATGTTTCGCTAAACCCGATTTTTCCGGTCGGTTGAATTTTATGTGCGAAAGGTGTTCTTTATACCTGGTTTCGATCGATCTTTTAGTTTGGCCGATGTATTGTCTATTGCACTCTAAACATTCAATTCGATAGATTCCCGATTTTTTATTTTCTTCGATTTTGTCTTTTGCATTTCCTAAAAGCATTTTAAGGGAATTATTGGGGCGGAAACAGACTTGAAGCCCGCGATCTTTAAAAATACTATTTAGATTTTTTGTCATGCGATGATAAGGTAAACAAACAAAATGCTTTTCCCAATTGCTCTGTGGTGATAGACATGTGGTGTCACGGATTGTTTTTCTTATGTTGGCCTTTCTAATTAATCCATTGATTATTTCCGAATCGAAACCGTTGTATATCGCGATATTCTTAATGAGGTTCAATTCTCTTTCATATCTTACTTTTGTTAGTGGGAAATTGATCAAACGATTAATCAGAAAATTGAATGAAGCCATCTTTTGTTGCATGCTGTGATTTGAGTCCGCCGTGATGAATCTATTGACATTGGTTTCTTTTCGGAAAATATCAATTTCTATTTTGAGATCATTCCTAATAACTAAGGTGTCCAAAAAGGCAACTTGTCATTGTTTTCTTTTTCTACTGTAAATTTAATTGTCGGGAATTTTGAATTTAACTGTTTAACGAAATCATTTAAGCTGCATTTTTGTGTATTGAAAATCGCGAAAATATCATCGACACACCTGGCCCAAATTCTTGGAAAATATTTAGCTTTATTTTTTAATTCTATTTCAAAGTTACTCATAAATAGGTCCGCTATGAATGGAGAAAGACAATTGCCCATTGCAGTTCCCTGTTTTTGTTCATAGAACTTCCCTTCGAATTGAAAACAATTTTGGGACATGCAAAGGTTTGTTAATCTCACGTATTCCTTTATTTTCTCTGGTTCGATCTTATTTTTGTGAAGAAGTTCTTCTAAATATTTTAAAGTTTTTGGAATCGGTACCGAAGGAAACAATGACGTTACGTCGAATGAAACTAAAATTTCTCCTTTTTCTAATTTACAATCTTTGATCCTTTGGATAAATTCTAATGAGTTAGTGACTGAGAGACTTTCAAGTTTTTCGGGCAAATTTTTGTATTCATTCACTAGCCATTTTGATATCAAGTAAGTAGGGGAGTTGATCCCTGAGACAATTGGTCTCATTGTGTTGCCTGGTTTGTGTATTTTAGGTAAACAATATAGTCTAGGGATCAACGGATTACTTACACTTAGCCTGTAATTCAAATTCGGGGTTATTAACTTTGAACAACTTTTTAACGCGTTTTTTGTGTCCCTAATCATTTTTGGTAATGGAGTTTTCGTACATTCAACATATGGCCCTTCTGAGATTAAATTTTTCACTCTTAGAAAATAGTCGCTTTTGTTTAAAATTACTAACTTATTCCCTTTATCTGCTTTTAAATAAAAACAGTCTTTCGATCTGAGACTCTTAATTAAGTTCCATTCGTGGTGCACTACTTTTTGTTTTTGTTCTTGTAAGTTCTGTTTGATTTGAGTCTTACAAGCTTCTCTAATAAAATTTTTTGAAGTTGGATCTAAATATTTAATAGCCGCTTCGATGCTTGCGATCACCTCCTCGCTAGGAGTTTCGCGGTAAGACAAACAATGTTTTAAACCTTTATTTAATAAGTCTATTTCTCCTCGATTAAAAGTCTCGGATGAATTATTGACGACGAGTGTTTCTTTTATAGGATTTTTATTGACATTCTTGTCTGATCGTGGGCATAAATTTTCGAATTTCTTGTTCAGACCTTTGATTTTCTTATTTAATTTGTGGTTTGTAATTTCCGCGATTTTTCTATAAAAGCAACACCAGTCTTGATATTCAGAGTGATTTAAGTTTTTTGTTAGCTTTAAATGCAATTCATATAAATTTAGTTCTAATCTACTTCTTTTGCTGTACAGATGTTTCATTTCCATTTTTAACCATTTCATTTTAGCATATGAAATGACTTTCTCGCTCATTCTACAATTTGATGTGACATTTACTTTAATAAATTTTGGGAAAACATTTCTACTTTTACAGCGATTCAAGAAATTTCAACTACATTTCAACTATTTCAACTACAATCATATTCTTTATCATTTTATTCTATGGTTTTGAAATGTTAAAGGATTAAAGGACTTTTCAAAAATCTCTATTTTTCAGAGAATACCCTTTTGAAAAAATTGCAATTTAAATTATAAGTTTTGAATTTGGCCTTAGTGTCCATAATGGAAATTCTAAACTGAAGGAATACGAACTAACTACTTTCTACAGTGAAAATCGTTTAAGGTTTATGGATAATCATTTCAAGGGCTCGGAGGTCTCACATTTTAACATCGCATTTCAGGTATCCTTTATTGTAGTTTAATGTAAAATTAGTCAAAAGTGTTAGATAAATTTTGACATCGAAATCGTTTTCAGAACTTTAGGAAATGTCAGTATGTCAGTACACGAACTTCTGTTAATTTTCAACATTTCAAAAATATGAATTTTAGAACATTCTAAGAAACCACCATACAGAATTTGTGGATAATCGTTTTTCATGTTTAAAAGTTCGCACTTTACAATGACTTTTCAAAGTTTTTTGTCCTTCAGATTTATACCAAAGCAGTTAGATAAATTTTAACTACACAATCGTTTTTACGACCTTCAAGATTTAATGCTCGACTATAATTTTTGAAAAACTATTTTTGTGAATGTCAAAAAGTAATAATGTTCCTGAAAATGAAAGGCTTTGAATTTGGGATTCGTAATAAGCAAAATATTAATTTTGGATTGGTAGAATATGAAATTTGTTTAAAAGTTCGTATTTTGTAAAGCATTTCTTATTCTTTTAGGATTATGCCTAAGGAGGTTGATAGATTTTCACTCCAGAATCATTTTCAGAACATCCGAAGATATCATCCCAACGGCGTTTATTCGTTTACCATATTTTTTGGAAAATACAAATTTTTGCTAGTATACCGTTTCGGAAAGATTAAATCTTCATAAAAATGCAAAGCTTTGAATTTGGGCTTAATAGTCCTTAAAATAATAGCTCTGAACTGGCAGAATGCGAGGCTTTATTAATCGATCATATAGAATAATTCAGAACTTGGAGATAATCAATTTTCATATTCAAAAGTTCACATTTTACAATGACTTTATTTTCAATTGTCATATTTATTCAGGATTGTGCTAAAGGACTTTTAGAAATGCCAGTACACGAATTTTTGTTAATTTGCGATAACTTTTCAAAAGTACTCATTTTTGGTAGTCAACTTTGAAAAAATTGTCATTTCTATAAAGTAAAATGTTTTGAATTTCGTCTTCTTGGTGTCCATAAAAGAAATGCTAAACTGGAGAAATACAAATTAACTATTTTTTATAGCAAAGTCATTCAAACTTTAGAGGTAACACATTGACTGGGTCAGAGATCACATTTTTACATGCTTTTTGAGATGGGTACCGAAAAAACTAATAGGGTCTATAGGACATTGCAGAGTTTAGATTTCTCTCATTGGACATAGACCTAGAATCTAAATCAAATATAAGCACTCCATAATTATCCATGATTATACCCCTCATGAATAAATCAATAGCTTTAAAGAATCTTTAAGAATTGTACAAACCACAGCTATATGTCGTGGATATACGAGGGAGCATTTTTATATTCGCAGAATGAGCGGGTTGTAGAGGTGTGAGTAGGCGCATTGGGGGCGTGGCCTGTGCAGCGACTCATGATTAGTACAAATACGAAGTTTTACTGTTATTAGACAGTTAGTCTTTGAGCTATCGTCAACCAAGTAACATAATCAGGAGTGAAAAGTGAAATACGGAAAAAATCGAATATCGTGCCGTTATAAAGTTCCTTACCAGGCAAGGAAAATCAGTCGCGACCATAATGAATGAGATGTCACTGGTTTACGGCGACTCTTGTCCAGGAAAAACCATGGTGTACAAGTGGCATAGTTTATTTAAACAAGGAAAGGAATCCCTTGAAGACGACCCGAGGCCAGGCAGGAGCATTGAGGTGACCACGCCAGCACTTATCCAAAAAGTTGAACAAATTGTACTCGAAGATGCTCGAGTAAAGAAGAAACAACTCGCAGAAATGGTTGGAGTATCCGATACAACAATTTTTAAAATCCTACACGATAATCTCGGCATGTCTAAGGTCAGCGCAAGATGGGTGCCGAGAATGTTCACGCCGCCGCAAAAACAACAGCGCGTAGAGTGTTCGCGTCCATTTTTGGACCTCTGTAATGAAGACAAGGATGGTGTATTGAGTGGAATTGTTACTGGAGACGAAACTTGGGTTCATCATTATGAACCTGAGTCCAAACAAGACTCCATGCTGTGGCATAAAAAGGGCACAGCACCTCCCAAGAAATTTAAAGTGTCACAATCAGCTGGGAAACTCATGGCAACGGTATTTTGGGACTCGGAAGGAATATTGTTGATTGATTATAAAGATAAAGGTGTTTCTATAACCGGAGAATATTACGCTTCAATATTAGAGCGATTAAAAGAAGCCATTAAAGAGAAGAGACGGGGAAAATTGACAAAAGGTGTTCTGCTTTTGCACGACAACGCGTCCGTCCACAAGAGCCGCGTTGCGTTAGCTGCCCTGCATAAGGTGGGCTTCGAAATTGTGAATCAGCCACCCTACAGCCCAGACCTGGTCCCGAGTGATTATTACCTGTCTCCGAAAATGAAAAAGGAGCTGCGGGGTAAAAAATTTACTGCCGATGATGAAGTCAAGGAGGCAGTTTCGGCGTATTTTGCAGATAAAGAGAAATCATTTTTTTATGAGGGTATAAATAAATTAATTGAAAGATGTGAAAAGTGCATCCGTCTTGCAGGTGAATATATTGAAAAAGAAAAATAATTTGGTTTTTTTATTTCCACCCCTTGCCCCCCATTCCGCGAATATAAAAACGCTCCCTCGTACATCGAGATTCATGATTATATTGACCAATTATATATTTTTCAATTTAAAGTAAATTTCAATTTTTTTCAAGCCCGCAAAAATTGGAATTTTTCAAAAACTATGGTAGATTAATAAATGCTTGTGTGGTGACGTCGTAGAGTTTTCTAAAATTGATATTTTTGAAAAGCTGTCATAAGCTAATAGAAGTTCGTGTACTGAAATTTCCGAAAGTCCTAAAAACGATTTCGAAGTCAAAATTTATCCAAAGCTCTTGACTAATTTTACAATAAAAAACAATAGAAGAAACTTGAAAGATCATGTTAAATTATGAAACCTCTGAACACGCGAAGGAATTATCTCTAAAGCTTGAATGGTTTTACTATAAAAAGTCGTGAGTTTGTATTCCTCCAGTTTAGAATTTCTTTCACGGCCACTAACAAGGCAAAATCCAAAGCTTATGCATTTCGTACTCTTCTATTGCACTACACATGACAAAATGAAAAATATTACATCGTCTCTGTTTTTCACACTCTGTGTATATCTTGTGCGTATGAGTGCCGTCTGCTTATATAACAAAACGATATGAATTAATACTGTACATATTCAAATGATGTTAATTTTAAGAAACACCTCGTGCTATCGCGTTCAGGGCGTATCTAAGCAACATCAGTTTCTTAAATAAGCCGGGGAAACTATATCCGAATATATATAGCGCTCAGGAGATAGTATTTGCTACGTGAGATTGCACACGAGCAAATTGTTGCGGGTCGCGAACGACCGCTCGGAGGAGCTTGGGTAAGTCTGGGCAACAAACAGAAAATGCCGGCTACTGTTGCGGAGGTCGGGGTTCGCAAGCTCAGGATTGAGCTAAGATGTAAAAAAAAGAAAGGGCGCCAAGAGCAAAATTGTGGCTTCTGTTATTTCCGTTTTTCTCAAGGCCGTAGCTCTATTGACCTTGAGCTGCCCTGTTTTCCCACCGTAATGTCGGATACGTTGATTCAAAACCCAGTGTGTGTAATTATTATATACAAATTTATTATATATTCGAATACATGGTAAAAAAAAGTTTTTATAAATTAAATAGATTAAACTGCAGATTAAAAGGCTGAAATTATATACGTATTGATTTTTCAAAGTGTTAATTTAACTGTTACAATTGATAAGCATTTCTTTTATACTTCAACTATTTGAGCCTCCCCGATATATATATAGAGAGAGGTTACAGACGGCGCTTATATGTATACCTCAAAAAAAACAAGTCGACTTATTTCACATAAACTTACTTAAATTTAGATAATCAAATTAACATATCCTACTGAAGTCAAATACCTTTAATAAAACAGAAGCAAAAAAAAAACATCACATTACACTAGAGTGTTAATCAACATTTTCCACGGATATTTAATTCTCTCAAATTTTAATTAAAACGTGGTAAAACCCCAAAAAAAATATCTAAGGGGCTACTTATCGCTCCCAAGCTGAAGTGCAATTCGGAATCCGCTACTGGAATCCGGATTCTCCAAATTCGTAGGGATTGACGTCCTATCGCCGGTGCTTTGATGAGTAATACGTCACTAGAGAACCCGGCATAAAAGAAGCCCTGTGGATGGTAACGGGCTCTTTAGATGATTTACACATTAACGGAGAATTAGCTCACGAATGAGACTCACATTTGATCAAAAAAAAGAACGAAGTCAATTTCGACGTCCACCCTTCTGCGAAGTTAATTTTCAAATGCTATCCTTATAGATATATTATATCGGACCAGGGCGAGTAAGACGAACGGGGGGATGTTTTTGCACTTGCTATATGAACACCTGCTCACCACAAAAAGCGTTCATAGATATCAACAAAATCAAGGTCGATGTAAACGTACGCCGAAATATATTTATTTAAATATATTTTAAAACTTTAAAATGAATATGATATCCTAAATATGTGTTTCCACATAACCTTCATCAATGGCCATAGGCGTCCCTTCTATCAAATACGGCAGGGTTATTTTAATAAATAAATAAGTATACAATACGCCGAAATATGTTCTAAATGAAAAATAAACCGTAACATATTACTGATAAAAACTGCATTTGCCGAACTTTTGGACTAAATTGTATAGAAGATCATAGAACTGTATGAATTTTCTAATATAAAATCCAATATTCAACACTAAAATTTTAATGAAAGACTAATATTTAATACAACATAATGGTGTGATATTCCTTTATCACGGCTTGAAATTAGCACGAAAATCTTGAAATTAACATAAATTCCATTGTATAATTAAGGAACTTTAGCAGAGTCTCGCCAAAACAAATCGTCTTAAGTAAAATTACAGTTAGTTCAGACTGGTAAACAGAGCATTCCTTATAAGAACAAACAGTGGTAATGCGTTGTTTTAATAACATTTCTCAACAAAAGTTTTGCAATGTCCTGTTAATTGAAACGTAAATTATAAATAAAGTCAACTGCATTTAAGTGATAAGATGGTCTTTGAGCACATTTTACTGTCTGCTGAGAATGAATTGGTTAAAAGCAAGATAATAAGTGAATCAACTGTTTATTCTGTTAATTGCACGCCGGCAACTAGTTGAAAATGCTATTTAAAGTTATTTTATTAAAGTGAAATTTTAAAGTGAATGAAGAAAACCGCAAGAAATCAAATAACATTTTAAAATGAAGCGGGAAAATGTAGTGTCTATTAATATAAAAATAATTGAGGAATTTTGTAACGTGATCTAGTTCAATATTAAATTGATTGACACAATATTTCGAAGAATTATTGAACAAAACTAAACAGGGTACTAAAAAACAGCTTACGAGCAAAAATCAGACGAAGAACGAAACAATGTGGAAGAATCTTGTGGAAATATCGACAAAAGCAGATGTGGTTGAATGGATCGCACAGTTGAAGGACAATAAGGGTGCTGTAAAAAATAACTTACAATCGGAAATGTTAAAACATGGCACTCAAATAACAACTGCAATGATTAGAATTATATAAATAATCTTGGAAAATGAAAAAAATGCCATTAAAGTGGAACCAAGCTGTTAAATAAAAAATATGCCATGGAAAGCTGCAATAACTATCGGAAATGGTGGCTTTGTCATACAAGGTAATGACGAGGATTATTAGAAGTCGTTTAAATGGCGAGCTTGTGGGAGAATATAGCACACAATTTAAACCAGAGAGACTGAATAAATGTAAGGAGAGGAAATAATACATGAATGCATTCCATTACTTCAGATGATAAAAGTCTTTTTTTGTTTCGAGGAAGCTTCCGAAGAAAACGTAGAAGAATAGTTAGGAAGTGACGATTTTGAGCAAAATTGTATCCATGAAGAAGTAGTGTCGTTCAAAAAGGGTCCCATCGAATCTCTAAGTCAGAATCCGAGGACGAAATGGTACAAGTGGAATAAAGAATTTCACATTTCCATACGTGTTCTGCTTTTCAGATTGGTTTAACTTTGGATTAGTTTAAAAATGGAGATATTACCCGGCAATAAATATCTCACAAGCTAAACTGAGACAGACTTCAATTTCACTTTTCTTTAAGTCAATTTAATTTGCATGTATAGTATGTACATGCATTTTGTTCAACTTTCTGCATTTAATATACTAAACATTCATATGTATTAAATACACAACTATTTTTTAGTTAATTTAATTTTTAACTGTTCAAATATTTGTTGCACTACTTGACATGTACATATATGTGAGAAGTACCCGACCCAACAAAGAAAACACAAAAAATCTTTGACCACTGAGCCATTTCTTCAAGTTTGGAAACGGAAAATAATCCGAGGGGGCTAAATCTGGCGAATAGGGTGCATGAGGTAGCAATTCAAACTTTAATTCATTAATTTTTGCCATTGCAATAACGGATTTGTGAGCTGGTGCATTTTCTTGATGAAACAACAGTTTCTTCATAGCCGAATGCGGCCGAACGACGCTTGATTTCTTTGCTCAAACGTTGCAATAAGTTCGCATAATATTCGCCGCTGATAGTTTTTCCTTTTTCAAGATAGTCAATAAAAATTATTCCACGCGCATCCCAAAGAACCGAAGCCACTATCTTGCCTGCAGATGAAACAGCCTTCGCCTTCTTTGGAGCCGGTTGTCCCTTGTGAGTCTCGAGTGTGAAGTGATGGACTCATGTTTCATTCATGGTTATGAAACGGCGCAAATATTCTGCTTCGTTGCTGTGAAACTGACACTCAACTGAAACATCTTCACGACACTGTTTTTGCTCGAGTGAGAGCAAACGCGGCACTCATTTTGCACACAACTTTCCCATGACCAAATTTTCAGATAATAAGTGATGTACCGCACTTTCTGAAATGCGTACTGTCTGCTAACTCGCACACTTTCAGCCGACGATCATCCAGTAGCGCTTTGTGGATTTTCTTCACCATTTCTGGAGTCGTCGCCCCATTTGATCAACCACTGCGATGCTCGTTTTGGCAGATCGTACGGCCTCGTTTAAACTCTGCTACCCAATATTTCATTGTTGTAAACGAAGGAGCAGACTCACCCAGTGTAGAATCCAGTTCAGCTTTTATATCGGTTGGGCTGAGGCCTTTCAAATAATAGTATTGTACCATGTAACGATGACAAATTTTCTCCTTCTTTACAAATTCTCTGAAAACGTTCACTATTGTTGACTATCAAACAACTACTAAACATCATAGCGTCTTCAAACATGAAGTATATGCTTTACAGATTGCGTAATTTCTAATATAGTGATATTTTTCAAAAAACAACCACCATCTCTAGGTCAGGCCGTGTACTTGTGACACCATTCTCGTATGCGTGGTTATATTAGTTTCTTGGATACATAAGTATTGTATAACCAAACTTATGCAATATAAACAAATAGAGAACGTATGTAACCTTTTTTTTGGTTTAGTAAGAAGAAAGAAGGTCAATAATAAATCCCTATTATTCGACTTTTTAATTGTGCGCCAGTTCACAATGGTTCATATAATCGATGTGGTACTGATTATGATTTTATATAATTTTTAACAAGCCCACCTATTCATTTTTGTCTCATTGGATATGTTTTACTATCAGCAGGCATAATCTTTGAACAATTACTACATATGCATTGAAATATGTCTTGATTTTAAGTAATTGAAAAATTTTTAACTTTGTTTTTTATGTAAATATTTGATATATGAATGCATTTACAAAGGGAAAAACACAGTATTTTATTATCTACAAGTAAAAGAATTGCGTTTATTAGATTAATTTTCGGCTCCGATCAATCAATCGATGCACAGTTATTCAAATAAGAATAACGTAACAGATTCCAAAGTCAAAATTTGTTTAACAAATTATTAACAAGGTATTTCACGATATATGCAACATTTGGTAATCATAATACATAACATTTTATCTCAAAGTGAATTCTATAACGCATTAACGTGAGATGGTACACGCAATTTCAAAATTCTTTAGAGCAGCGTTTTGTTTCTACCTTTAATGTAGGCGGAAACTAAATTAACGGATTTAGTTACTTCGTAATATGATCTTCCGCGTTTGAAAACTCTCATTTCATTAGTGTGGGACATGTTAAAATTTGAAGTACCTCTTCAAGACCCTGCGTATCCAGTTTTAGTTAAACTAGTACATGTAATGTGAGTAAAAAATAAAAATACTGTAAATATTTTTCCGCTTGGGAAAGGAAAAAAACGCGGAGTTTTGAAAATATAAGTTTCTCGTAGAAGAAATTGTTATGAAATATAAATATATAAATAAATTATAAAAATTTGTACTACAAAAGAGAAATGCATATCTTAGCCTAAATTTTAAGTAGATTTAAATAGTAACTATCTATCTGTTTCTGGCCTTCCGGGCTGGAACCGCATCACTTGTATATCTGCCGAAGTTTCGTACCCATTTGTTTGGGACATCTTCAGGGCACAACTACTGCACTGAAAATGCAGTAGTAGTTCAGTGCAGCAGTTGTGCCCTGAAGATGTCCCATACAAATGGGAACGAAACGTCGGTAGATATACAAGTATATACAAGGTATACAAGCCCGGTGGCCCAGAAACATATAGCATAGACCACGAGCGCGGAAGTCTACGTACCAGAGTAACTATCTATGTTAATATATATGTATATGTAAATATAAATACACACAATTAAGCGCTTCACAATGCAAAATAATATTTCCTGTTAGTACCGTCGTTAATTATAGGTATAGTAATACAGTTTTGAGCCTTTTAATATGCAACAAATTGCATTATGTAACAGATTTTAGTATTATACTGCGCAATCAGGTTTTGATATTAATGATTATCAGGCGTACCGGAGAATAATTACCGGTTTTTTTAATAGATGTCGCTAGACTTAAGTATGCATTGTTATGAATTAACACGTATGTCATTTTATTCTACTGACATCAAGCTTCAAATTCATATAAATATGTTATATTTTGCAAAAGTAACACTGTCAGATTTATACCTATTTGGAAATGTCGAGTTTCTTACCTGAAAAAGTGCATTTGCGGCACGTCTTACTTTCCTTATCTAATCAAAAGAAAAAAGACACCGAAAGTCATCGTTTGCCGGTAGAAACTTAAGGTGAGCAAACTCCAACTATAAAAACATGTGAGGCGTGGTTTCGACAATTTGAAAGTGGTGACTTCGATGTGTTAGACAAATAACGTTCTGGTAGACCGAAAAAGTTTGAAGATAAGAAATTGCAGAAGTTATTTGCTGAAAACCCAATCCAAACTCAAAATTAATTGGCAGAAGCCTTAAATGTGGCTCAAGAAACGATTAGCGACCAATAACGAGCAATGGGAAAAGTCCAAAAGATGAGAAAATGGATGCCACATCAATTGAATGACAGGCAAATGGAATATCGAAAATCGTCTGTGAAGTGCTGTATGTAGGTATGATCGGAATTTATTTCTGCATCGATTATTGACGGGAGATGAAAAATGGTTTTGTTTAGAAAACCCTAATCGCAAAAAATCATGGTTATTAACTGACGTAGCAGGCCCATCGACTCCAAGGCCAAATCGTTTTGTTGACAAGACAATGCTCTATGTTTGATGGGACCAAGGTGGCGTGGTGAATTAGGAACTGTTAAGACTTGGTGAAGGAGTTAATACTGATCACTATCGACAACAAATTATCAATTTGAACCATGCGTTGATAGAAAAACGTTTAGAATAGGTCCGAAGACACGGTAAAGTGATTTTACAGCACAGATACATAATATCGCATTCGCAGTATTCTCCAGACCTTGCCCCGTCTGATTATCACCTTTTCGCATTAATGGACCACGCGCTTGCAGAGCGCGAGTAGATACTACTCCCTGGTGACTACCAGTTCCCGAATATCGACAACGTGTGGGCATGTTTAAACCACACTCCCGATTTCAACTTTATTCTAGGTGTACCGGAAAGTCATTAATGGATTTTCAACCAGATGTCGCTAGGTTTAAGTATACAATGTTATGGTTTAACACATATCATTTCTTTCTACTGACATCCAATTTCAAGGCCATACATGTTATATTTTTGCATTAATGGGACACTCTCTTGCAGAACAGCACTTCGCCAATTTCGAAGAAGTTAGAAAATGGCTCGATGAATGGTTTTACTCAAAGGACAAACAGTTTTTTTGGGACGGCATCCATAAATTGCTTGGAAGATGAGCAGGATGTGTAGAATCAAATGGCCAATACTTCGAATAAATACATTTTGCCATTTTCTTGAAAATTATGTAGTTTTTTTTTACGATAAAAATGGTAATTACTTTCCGGTACACCTCGTAGATATACATCGCACGACTTAACTAGTGAGCTCTATATGTCGGTGCGTAGATATTGAAATAAATATTCAAAATTCCAGCTCCAATACCGGCGTACCGCGTCGGTACGGTTCCCATTAGTGATACGTGTTGGATGTTGATGCCGCTGGAATTTTAGTAAGAGCGTGACAGTAGACAAAAAAAAGGAATCGTCGAAGTATCTCGCGACGCTTATTGGAATTCTTCGATATCAGCGTACAATCATTTCGATTAAATACGAAAAAAAGAAAAGATTTAGAAATGAGAAACAGGGAAAATATTTGAACTCGTAATTTGAATTTATTTTCTTTTATCATTCGGAATTAATATTGGAGTATCCAATTTGTAAAATGTCCAGACGCATATTTGTCAATTCGTCACGCATGGTTAATACGAAATTGTGGAAAGAAATTGAAAAATTGTGGGAATATTTTTTCGATTCTTTCTTTTTCAAGCATACAGACAGAACATACAGAAATATAACGTCGAAATTAGTGAAAATGCTGAAGGACATAGGATTACATATAAATTGCAAAAAGAAGAAATAAAGGTGCAGGTGAAAGAAATATAAAAGGCAAAAAACGTTCAAGTAAATAGGGGCAACGTTAATAAGGTTGATGAATATTATACGGGAAACATTGTAAGCGCTACGAGTGGTACAGAAAAGAACATTGAAAGACGAATAAGCTTGGCACAAGTTAGGGCATATTTTTCTTTATAAATAAGGGTGCAGAAACGATTGCTTTCACAGTAGCGTACGGCTCAGTTACTATCAATACTAAAAATAATAAATGTAATTAAAGTTTCTTACTATTTTAGTTTTTTTGTGTTGTTGATGTAGAGTGACGCAAAATTCGCTGTAGTATTATGTCAGTAGTATGCCTTCCAGTGCTGACTCAGTCATACTCCTACGGCGAGGTGAAAATATGTTGGTGTTTTGGAAAAGGAGCGTTCTGTGTCTAATGATTTGATGTTCGTGAATTTATGGATGTTGCCATCATATTCGCACTCTTAGTTTTTAGTTAAACCCTTGTCACACAATTTCTCGATTGTTAATCTTCCTATACTATCTGTTAGATTTCGTAACGCTTCATGTAATAACAGCTTGGTGTTCTCTAATTTGGAAATAGTATGTAAAAGAATTGAATAATTTTCGGAAATTTGTTGTATTTAAGTATGGATTTAGGTATCTGAAACCAGCTGCTGACTTGCTGAAATTGCTTGAGTATCTTGCGGATTTAAATTTAAGATGCATTGTTTAAGAATGTGTAAAAACTTCTCATAATATAAAACAGCTTTAAGCCACGTTCCCCATCTCGTCGATACCGGCTGTAGTGGCTGATAAATGTCTGGACAAATCTGTTTAAACTCACGAATATGTTTTGGAGATTTAATAACAATTTTTTTTGATGGAAACTATAAATTGATCCACTTTTGGATAACTGTAACTAATAAATTTAACTACAAGAGAACATGCATGTAGCAAACAGGTTATATGAAACAATTGTGGATAAGATTGTTTTAGTAACTTTACAGCTTTTACCATATTCAACATTGTTTACAAATGAGGGTCTGTAACCCATATTACAAGTTGGCTTGTCAATATATTTAACTTCCCAAAGGTATGTTTTATAGTTTTTACTACCCTCCCCGCCTTTGTCTTTATAATATTCTTCTACGTAAAAGAAGAGCTAAGGAAATCTCATCGCTTTTTAAATTTCGCACAAACACATTTAAAATACTATTTTTCTTGCATCCGTTGTTTCATCTACCGTCAGCTAGACTTTTTTATCTTTTAACTCTGCTTTTATTTGATCCGTAATCGTGTCTTTGATCCGAGGAAAATTATACTGTAATTGACCTCTTGTTGGCAAACTTCATTCCGAAACGTATTTCGCTCAAAAGTTTCTAAATCGCTGTCGCGAATTTAACCGTGTTTTTTGCTATTAACGTCTTTTACACACAAAAATACTGTGGGGTAAAATGTTGGTATTGTAGACAATACATTTAATAATAGTGCCAGTGTATTCTTATGTTGAATATCGGGTAAGAAGTCTATTAGCACTCGTTGAACATAACAAAGAACACCGTCGATTTGCCATCATTAATCTAATAGGGCATTCATACACATACCAAACGCATATGAATCTACACTTGGATATATCCAACCGCTTTCGAAATATATCATCGCCACCAATGAGTGCACACTAGTATCTGCAGGATTATTTATAAATGAATATAAAATATATTTTAACATTGTATGGGATATGCACATTTATTTCACATCGTGTCGCAAGAAGTATAGAAGTGTAGTCACGTCTATTGTTTGAGTCGAAAAGAGATAAAAATAATCGCTGGAACAATGCATGGAAAGCATTTGTCAAAGCATTGGTCAAAATCGATCAAACTTTGCAAGAAACATTTAAGAATATGACTAAGAGAACTGGTAAGAAGCAGTAGAAAATTGTACTAGCTGCTATTTTGTCGCCAACTTACTTAGCATTGCGTGGAACGTATATTTTGATCTTATTAACTCATAAAATGTCACCTCACATTAGCTAATGTTGCAGTTTTTAAAATATTTTATTTCGCAAATATACAGTAGGTACCACAAAAAATTTTACAATGTACACAAAAATATATCTGTCGAATTTATGTAAGATTATCTTTACACCATGATACATTGGCAATCCGAGTATACCTATGATTCGTAACATAATTGTAGTGATTTGTATTTGGGCACTATACGAATAATTGTTTCGTTTGATTTTGTTCATTCCTATATATATATATATATATATATATATATATATATATATATATATATATACAAATGGTATATAAAATCGTCATAACAATAGATCGAATGAACATTATTAAAGTATAGTAAATGAAATTTAAATAAAAAATTTAGATTTAAGCAATTAGATTTAACATTTACACAAAAACATATATGTACATATATGTCGTATTTTTTCAGAATAGTTATCTTATAAATTAATTAGAAATTCTATTTAACTATTAATATATATATATATATATATATATATATATATATAATACGTGCGTATACGTTCACCTTCATCAAGCATTCTAAACTAGAATTAACTTATAAAAAAGTACGACATACGAGAGTAGTCGTATATCTCGGAAACTGGCAACACTGTTACTGCTGCCTCCGATCTGATGATTGCATCGTGAAGTTTGTCATTTTTGACAATATATTTACCTTGACAGTTTTATTATCCGGTCGCTATTTGTATTGATGATAGTAACTTGCAAATTTTATGTCAGCGAAGAAATGGATTTAACTCGCGAACATTTTCGTGCAATTATTTTTCATAACTTTCGACGTGGATTTTCTGAACAAGAATGCATCGACGAGCTGAATTCTTTATATGGTGATGAAGCATCAACGAAAACCACAGTATATCGTTAGTATAGTGAATTCAAACTTAGACGGCGTTCTTTGGACGAAGAATTTCGTGAAGGTCGTCCCACAAATGTTGTTATGTCGGAAAACATTAACGCAGTGTTTGAATTGATAATGCAAGACCGTCATGTGACATACCGTGAGATCGAGGTATTTCTTGGTATTAGTAACACCAGCATGCATAAGATCCTGCATGAACATTTAGCCGTTAAGAAGCTATGTCCACATTGGGTACCACGTAATTTGACAACCGCTCAAAAAAGGACTCATGTCGACTGGTGCCGCCAAGAATTGCACAAAAAAAACAATGGCGGTGCTTCAAAGAACATTTATCAAGTCGTCGCAAGTGATGAATCTTGGATATATATGTACGTATGAGCTCGATAGTAAACAGCAGTCAACTGTGTGGGTTTTCCAAGATGAGCCAAAATCGACAAAATTGTTCGCACTTGAAGCACATCAAAACAAAATGGTCGCCTATTTTTTCGGAAAAAACGGTCACGTTGCAACCGTGCCCTTAGAAAGTTGCAGAACGCTCAATTCCGAATAGTACACAACTATTTGATTGCCAAAAGTTTTGGAAGAAATAAGGATAACAAACCGAAAACGACAGATCATTCTCCACCGTGACAATGCGAACTCTCACAGGTCGGTTCAAACAATTAAGTATTTGACCGGGCAAAACATTGAATTGATGAGCCATCCGCCGCACAGCCCTGATCTAGTACCATGTGATTTCTTTTTGTTCCCACGCGTGAAGAACAAATTTCGTGGTCAGCGGTTTTTTTTATTAATTTTATTTATTTATGTAACATATTCAAATGCTTGCGCAGAATAAAATTGCAGAGGCGCCTGACAAAAAATGCATCTCATTATTATATAATCAAATTTATCTACCACTATGTCAGTAAAGGCTTTAGAACGTAATACTATTTGCTTAAAGAATGTGAATGAAACCTTTGTGATTGAATACACGTTCGGAAGTAGAAAGGCCACTCAGTAGTCTTTATCCATTCCGTTGGCAGATGAAATTTAGAAGGGATGTTCCCTTATTTTCCTTAAATTCCTTCGATTACATTTGAAACGTGACTCGCCTTAGATAGTTAATTGAAGCGGTACCTACTGTCTTCCTATGAATTTTAAAACTAATCCCACCATGGCAGTTGCATATTTCGCAGAATTCTCGCCCGTTGTGTATTTGATAGATACGATAGGCGCTTTCACTCTTCCTGTATTTTACACACATAATTATTATTTCGTATTTCTATATTAATAGCGTTTCCTTTGTGTAACGAACGCTCAAATTAAAATCGTCTTTTAATTATCCTTTCGTTATCGCTTAAATCTAAATTTAGAAACCTTATTATTTACCTTAATTTACTTTTTAAGGCGTACGCCTCGGGATAAAGACTTTCGGGAATTAAATTAATTGTTTGTCCTGAATATTTTCTTGATATAAAGTTAAGTGGCATGTAATGGAAAATTAAGTATAGCATAGACTCCTTGTTTGTCCAATATACGAACATTCAATAACGAAATTCCCTGGATATTTAGGACATTTAAGAGCAACATATTTGATTCCCTTTTCTATTATACTCAATATTTATTAGTGTTTAAATTTCTTAGTTTATCTTTTAAAACTCTGTCTTATATTAATATAAGCTGTTCTGGGTAATTACAAAAATGCAACCTGATTTTGATAGAAAATAATTTTATTGATCTCAAAAGCAATGCACTTTAGCTAAAATAATATATACGAGGGTGTTCTAACCTAGAGTTGGCGGTAATTGTTCAAAAAATATCACTGTATTAGAAAGTACACAACATATAAAGCATATGTTTCAAGTTTGAAAACGCTACGTTATTTAGTATTTGTTTGGCAGCCATCAATAATGAACGTTTTCAATTTGTAAAAATGGAGATAATTGGTTATCGCTACGTGATACAATATTTTATTTGAAAGGCCTCAGCCCAACCGATATAAAAGCTGAACTGGATTATATATATTTACAATAGTGAAATATTGGGTAGTAGGGTTTAAAAGAGGCCGCACGAGCTACCAAGACGAGCATTGCAGTGGTCTACCAAATGAGGTGACGACTTCAGAAGAAAACCTACAAAGCGGTACTGGATGATCGTCAATTGAAAGTGCACGAGTTAGTAGACATAGTAGACATTTGAAAAAGTGCGGTACATCGCACATCTGAAAATTTGGACATGAGAATGCCGTGTGCAAGATGGGTGCCGCGTTTGCTCACACTCAAGCAAACACAGTGTCATGAAGATGTTTCAATTGAGAATTTAGCGAAGTGTCACAGCAACAAAGCAGAATTTTTGCGCCGTTTCATAACCACTATGTATCCATCACTTCACATCCGAGACAAAAGAATAATCAAAGCAATGGGCTCAGAAGGCAGAAAGGCCTCCAAAAAAGGCGAAGACCGTTTCATCTGCACGCAAGGTAATGGCATCGATTGTTTTGGGATGCTCGTTTTCATTGACAATCTTGAAAAAGAAAAAACTATCAACGGCGAGAATTATGCGAACTTATTGCAACGTTTGAGCGAAGAAATTAAGCAAAAACGGCCGCATTTGGCTAAGAAGAAAGTGGTGTTTCATCAAGACAATGCACTAGCTCACAAATCCGTTATTATAATGGTCAAAATTAATGAATTAATGTTTGAATTGCTAACTCATGCCCCCCATTCACAAGATTTAGCCCCCTCGGATTATTTTCTGTTCTTAAACTTGAAAAAATGGCTCAGCGGTCAAAGATTTTCCAACGATGCAGAAGTGATGTCGGTAGTTAATGGCTACTTTGAGGAGCAAGACAGTTCTTATTATAAAAAGTGTATAGAACTTATTGTACATCGCTGGGAAAAGTGTATAGAGCTGAAAGGAGATTATGTTGAAAGATAAATATAATTCTATCCAAAGTTTTGTGGTTTCTTTATTGGGTACTTCAGGGACCACCCTCCTATTGTATATGAATTGAATTAGAATTGCACGAATTGCATTTGAAATCAAGAAAAAAAATTGAATACTGTTGAATTTGAAGAGTGGTTAATTTTCATAGAAAAATCGTAGAAATCGCCTACCATAAATTTGGAAGAAAAGTTAGATGTCTGAATAAGAAATTGAAAGAGTTTCGATAGCCATTAGAAAACTATTGGTATTTCTGAATGAAACGCTAGTCGTCAGTCACTCATCTGAGACGTTTAATCCACAAGAAATTAACTTAGGAGATAATGATTTAAAATATTGTGTGCAAGCGCTGAAACCTCAATTAGGGATTTTGAACAAAGCTCAAAAAACTTTTAGTAGCACAAACAAGATTCAGTTAGTAAAGAGTGGAACTATTAAAACTCTTAGGTCGAAAGGCTGATTTTACTTAAAAGCAGATGAAGGGCACAAGTCAGTAATTACAAATTCTCGTAATTGATTGAATTTTCAATAAAATTTGGGTCGTTTTCGATATTTTTAAGGGTCAGCTCAAACGCTGGAAAAGAACAACCGAAGAACAAATGACAGAAAAGCAGAATTGCTTCAAAGCCGACAGTGGTGTAACAGATGCGATGTGCGTAATAAAGAATCTAGCAGATAGAACAGTAGATGCTGGAAAAGAACTAAATATGTGCTTCATAAACCATAAGAAGGCGTTTAACTCGGTGGACAGAGAACTTATACACAAAGTCCTAGAGAAGAAACGTATTAACAGAAAGTTCCTAGACAAGACTGGATGCTTATACAAATGTAAAAAGCACTACTTGAAATTCAACAGCACCAGATCAGAAACCTTTATTACTAAAAGTGGCGTCATACAAGGAGGCACACTCAGCTCATAATTGTTGATCCTAATTGTAGATGATACAGAAGAAAATTGCAAGTAAAAGCAAGAAAAGCTTATTGGGAATATTACAACCTTACAAGAATGAGTTACTTTTCGCGGACAATATTGCGTTGGTGGCTAAGAACATACAAGGTCCAGAATGGAACGTCACAACATGAAATGAAGAACTAAAGAAGAAAGAACTATACATCAACCTTGAAAAAACGAAAACGACGGGAATAGAGAATATCAAGGCACAAATAAATTTATATTTAGGGATTAGAGAGATTTAGCAGATTTCCAAGTTCAAATACTTAAGAGTGACATTATCAGAGGATGGAAAAATGGAGGAAGAAGTAGAGAAAAGAAGGAAAGCTACAATTAGACTATACTCTCGACTGAATAAAAATATAGCCAATAGAAGAGAACTATAGAGGAGAGATATACCCCATTCATAGTGTGCTATATATTATTACATTAACATATGGATTGGAACTCTGGATGCTGTCCAGGGAGCAGAGACGAAGATTTCAGGCGAGGAAAATAAGGAACTTGAGAAGAATTGCAGGTGTAAGACTGATTGATAAAGTGAGAAATGAAAAGAGAAGAGAAAAACTAGGAGCGGAATCGATTATCCAAAGAATAAAGGAAAATGCATTGCGTTGGTATGGATATCTAATGAGGATGAACCCAGAAAGTTTAACAAGGAGATTCTGGATGATGGGAAAACCAAAACAGAAAGAAAGAGGTATACCGTGCAGGAAATGAAACGACGAAGTAGAAAAGTATCTAATTGAGATGAATATAGAATGGAATGAGCCAGCAGTACAAGCAAGAGACAAAGAATTGGAGAAGGTGCATAACTGGGAGCTAGAAAGTAGGAATGACCTGAACAGCAACCACCTCGACATTGGCACGGGTTGTAGAAAAGATCGATGATTAAGTAAGTAAGTAAGTAAGCAGAAAAACGAAAAGAAAGGAAGCTTTTTTGGAATTGGCATATCAAAGATATCTGAAACCAGTACTTACTTTACCGGCATCAAAATAAAAATTTCATTTTGTTGGACTGTGTAATTAATTTGAAGATAATCAGTGCATTGAATGAAGCAACCAAAAAGGGCAAAAAAAGCCTTTGTGGATGTAGCGCGCTTCTTTTAGGTTTACTGTGCATCCAGAGTACGAATATTGATCTAGTAAGCGGTTTTTTACATTTTTTGTTTAATTTATTTTAGTACATATAAAACTTTTAACCAATACATTAACATTAATTATTAATACTTTAATATGTACCCGAGCTAACATATTACAAAATATTTCTCTTAAACATCCACAATAATTTTACAACACATTTACAGAATAAATTAATTTACTCCATTCCATTTTCGTTATTTATGAAGGCGTTTATTCAAAAAGCGCCGTCATAATTATGGAGACACACCCTCAACAGTACAAAGACATTCATCTTATATTGAAATATTAATTGGAAAACGTGCTGTGGACTTATCTTTTATTTATTCAGTTTCAAATCGAGACATCTGTATGTTCACATGTAATTTGTAACTCGCCGTTAACTATGAGTACATGTCATGTGAGGAAAATGTCAAATCTGCTAAAAAATCAATATATTCCCATGATTGTGGAATGTATTATTACACAGAACGATCTAAATTGATAGTTTTATAGACTTGTAAATAATGTCACACTGTAGGAGTCCAGATTATAGGGTATAATATAAAATGCTCGTTGATGTTTTATTAATATCCCAGGTCCTCCTTCTCAGAAATTGCTTATATTGATGATACGTCATAGTAAACTAACAATACTTCATAATTACGAAACCTATCCAGTAAAAATGGGACTAAATTTATTAGATAAAGTAACGTTTGACGAGATACTAAACGTTAAAAATCAGTATATGCTTTTCAAGTAAGTTTATGTCATATTGAAAAATGGCAAATGTCGAAAATTATTTATTTATAAAAAATTCTGGCTTAAAAAAAGCTGCTAAAACTAGAATTTTTCAGCTACGTATCGTAAGAGCTCATAATTGTATGATAGACATTTTCATTTAATAACCCTTTCCATAATGCAGTTTATGGCATATTAAAAGGACTCGGATTCACCGTTCTCCGTGGTGAAGGCACATTACCGGTCGGAATAAGATCGCGGGTTCCAAGCTCGCGCACGGAGCAGAACGCTTTTCTATTTACATTAGTTTATTCAGTTGTGTGGTTTCCATTTCAAATAGTTGACTGTGGAGGCCGTTACTTTGTGAAATTCCATTACACTTTCCCAAACTTTTTAAAGGCAAAGCGCCCTTAACGCGCCAAAACTGGAGACCTGATAATTTTAAGTATAATAACTTGAATTTAAGTAAATTCTATGCTATGATCTCTAAACTTAACTTTTAAATTTTTATAAGACCTTAATTTTGTTTAAATATTTTGTGAATAGTTGGTAAATTTGTTTTTCTGGTTTGCTAAAAGTGGGTGGTCACTGTTGCTTAGAAACCAGTTCCTGGAACTAGACGCGCGCGTGCACGCGCATACCGATATTAAATCTAAAATTCAATATACAAAATGAATAGTATTTATTTTGAGCAAATCGCTGTTAATTGTATTTACGATCAAGTGCAAAAAAGCTGTTTAATAAATTCGTTTTTATAAAATTATATTTTTCAATTTCTTTTCGTTTTGGCGAGGCTATCGCGGCGCCCCTGGAGACTTTTTTCGGCGCATACTTTGGCAACCTCTGCACTAAGGAATAAATAAACCACTTTGTCTAAATTTCACACTATATTACATATATATTGCGATTAGTTTCGTCTGTTGATAATTCTAACTGACAATATTTTGTACTTATGAGATCCTTCCGATAAAAAATAGGACCGAATTTACTAGATAAGGTAACGTCTACGAATCGCTAAAAATCAGTAGATGTTTTTCAAGTAAGCTTCTGTCATATTGAAAAATGGCAAATGTTGCAAATTATTTATTTAAAAAAAATTCTGGCTTTTAAAAAAGCGGTTAAAACTAGAATTTTTCAGATGTGTGCCGTAAAAGTTCATAATTGCATGATAGACATTTTCATTTAATAACCCTTTCCGTAATGCAATTTATGGCACGTTAAAAGGACTGGGATTCTCCGTGGTGAAGGCACATTATGTGTGAGAATGAAAACGCGGGTGCGAGTCTCGCGCGGGGAGCAGGTCGCTTTTCTGTGTACATTAGCACATTCAGTTGTGTTGTTTTCATTACAAATAGTTGATTGTTGATGTCGTTATTTTGTGAAATTACATTACAATAAGGAATGAAAAAAGACTAAGGAATGAATAAAACACTTTGTCCTAAAATACTATATTATACATTTACTGTGACTAGTTTCTTCTGTTAGTACATTATCGACTAAGTACAATACAGGTGACAATCTCCTTTATATAGGAAAACAAAAATCAATAATTAAATCAAATTACAAGAAAGAGGTAGGGGTATATGTTTACATACAAAGTTATTTGTCAGTAAAAGGTCATTCTTCGAAATACCTATAAATATAAATAACAGGAAAACATTAAGAACACATAGCTTTAAAATGTAACTTACCATAAAAATGAAACACAAACAGTTGTGAATGTTGTAGTTTGTTAACAGTATTAATCTATTTTTATTATACAGTGTGTATCAGCCAAATGGAATAAATTCGATAATAATTAAATGGAAGGGTGTTCGAAAAAACGCTCGGACACGTCGATTGGGATTTTTTGTTGCGTATTTTTTTAAATAAAAAGTTTATATACAGGGTGTGTCATGTAAAAGTGGTCAATATCAACTTTCTTATTTTAAATGCAACACCCTGTCAAATATTAAATTTTTGGATTCTTTAGAAAACAATGTCCTATACCTATCTTCGGCTGTTTTACCAGGTGCGACACTTTGAAATTATCTGCTGATGATGACAACTTGGTTGTCGAAATGCGTATACAGAATTTACAAAAGTTAATGTGGAAAGGGATTATATATCAACCTTATTGATCAAGTCAATCAACCACAGGCTCCATCAAATTCAACTAATGTTAATTTAAGTTTTTTGATATTTCAATTTAATTTTGTAATAATAAACTTCCCCTCTCTGTGTCTCTCTCTCTCTCTCTGCGTGTGTGTGCGTGTTTATGTGTATGTCGACAATAATGCTATAAGCCTATTAAAAGTTACAAAAACAGAATCACTACTTATTCAATTCGCACAGACAGTTCTAAATACGCATTTACAATCT
Organism: Dermolepida albohirtum; assembly: GCA_031893035.1. Classification (NCBI taxonomy): domain Eukaryota; kingdom Metazoa; phylum Arthropoda; class Insecta; order Coleoptera; family Scarabaeidae; genus Dermolepida; species Dermolepida albohirtum. The sequence continues at coordinate 180,931 of JAVIWB010005137.1, forward strand.
TTTTATTATATCTTTTACTGTACAAAAGAAATGGAAATATGAATGGTTCTTTTGTTGAAAATTTAAAAAATTCCTTTTTTCTGCTTCTTCTTTTCATATATTTTATTACGTTCGGTAAAATCTGTAGGTAGAGGATTTTTTCGTCGTCCTTTCTAAAAAAGAAGAATTTGGGAATGAATCTAACATTTTGAGATCATATTTTTAAGATCATAACAAAATTGGCCATGTGTATTATAAGGGTATTTGCTCCCCCCAACCTACATCCTACTTGTCTGGCAAAATTGATAACTTTTTGCGATCTTAATTGTGTATAAAAAAATATTTTGCTGTATATTTTTTTAGAATAAAGCATAAATTTTCATGCAGTCGAGTTACAAGTATCATAAATAGTAAGAGAATCGTATTATTAATACGAGGGATGTTTCCAAAGTTCTGGGAATTACATACAATTTTTATAATTTTGGAAATTTTCGTCAATATTACAATGTCGTTTTTCATTTAACTCCATTTAACAGAATACATTTATCCCAACGATAAACTAATTTTTTTAAGCCGTCCTCAAAGAAGTTTTTCGGTGTCTTGTAGATCCACATATGTATGGCACGTTTTACGTCAGTTAAACTTTCAAATCGAAGGGTTTTTTCAAATCTGGGAAGAGATGGTAATCACTGGGTGTAAGATCCGGAGAATAAGGTGGGTAAGCAATTCCCATCGCAAATCGTTCAAAACATCCTTCGTTTTTCTTGCGGTGTGTGGTCTTACATTATCCTGTTACAATAACGGACGCTTATGCAACTTTCCAGGCCGTTTTTTGACTAGTGCCTGTCGCAGTGGTCCGAATTATAAATTTGAATAATATTCTGCATTAATTGTAGTACCTCCCGGCAGATAATCCATGAAAATAATCCCTTCGCAATCCCAGAATACAGTAAGCATTACCTTTCCTACAGACGGAACTGCACGCGCCTTAAGTGGAGGCCCTTCTTCAGGTGTGCGCCATTCTTCCTAGGCGCCATTCACCTAAGGATAGGTACATAACTAGTATCGGACCTATTAAGTTTCTGTTCTGTTCCCAACAGCCTTGGCACCCAGCGCTGAATCCTTGCTAACGCCCAAACAATCATGCAAGGTGTCATGAACTTGTCGTGTACCTATCCCTAGGTGTACACTAATTTGACGAATAATCATTCGCCTATCATCTTTCAGTAGGTTTTCGAAGGCAGTTATGTTTCTTTCATTTACCGATGTGCTTGGCAGCCCACTACGTGGAATGTCTTCTAGTGCTGTTCTAGCTGCTTTAAAACGATCGATCCACCGATAAGCAGTACTTTTGGATTCCGCAGATTCATCAAATACTCCTTGCAGACGACTAATAATTTCTGAGGTTTTTACATCATCTCTCCACAAAAAGAAAATTATCGCTCTTTGAGATTTTGCCGCGTGTTCCATGGTTACAAAAACAGTGCTACTGAAATACGCCTACATCAGTCGAATACCTGAATCAGACAGAACAATGTTGCAATAGATAGTTGCATAAACATGTCAAGACTTGTCTGGCAGCAATAACATTCTGTATAAGTTCTGCCTTATTTAATTATAGCATCAATTCCCAGAATATTGGAAACACCCCTCGTACATTTAAAGCCAAATCTGAACAGAGAGACAATAATTGAAAATTCACAAGTTGTAAGCGTTCTAAGTACGTACGTTCTAAGTATGTGAAGGGACTAATTCGACAAAAAGAAGTAAATAAAACTCCATACCACGACAACGTTCGTGTTCTGTATACGTATTTCAAGAACTAAGTTGTCATCATCGACAGATAATTAATCACAGTACCGCACGTGGGTCTGTGGAAAAACTGGCGCAGAATAACTCTGCTAATAACCAAGCATACATTGATTTATTTACCATAAAATTTAATATTTTTTTTAGTCTTTAAAGTAACTTATGCTAAAGTAGATCATCGCTTTCACTTAAGGACCTTTCTATCGGTCGTATATTCCATGAGCTCATCAGAGGCAATACTGTTATTACGCTTAACATACGGTTTTTATTTTGCACAATAAATATGCTGTTGTTACTGTCCAATTCAAGATAATTACTTATATTTTTGATTACTATGATTATTTTCTAGCACGCATTTCACTAAACTAGATTTCTCAGGACAATTAAGCTTCGTGTGCTGGACTTGTACTTTATACCGGGATCCTATTGAACGTTAACTTTGACCATTGTATTGCTTATTACAATCTTACGATTCTGTTTCGTAAATTCTGTTACTTCTGATTTAATTCGACTTTATCTTTTGCATTTCCTCAGAGAGATTGAAAAGAGTTCCTGGACCGGAATGTAACTCGAAATCCTCGTTGTTTAAGAACCCTATTTAATTTTTCTGTAACTTGGTGGAATAGTAAGCATACAAGTTGCTTGTCTCGATTATTTTGAGGTGACAAACAAGTGGTATCCAGATTATCGCTTTTAGGTTAGTGATTGAGGAGAAAATTGAAAAAAAAGACGTTTTTCTTGCGTGTTATGAGTTGAATCCCTTGTGATAAACCAATTAACATTAGCTTCTTTTCGGAGAATATCAGTTTCTATTTTGTGATTATTTCTTACTACTAAGGTGTCTAAGAAATGTAAATGTTATTTTCTCGTTCTTCTAGCATGAATTTAATCGCCGGGAATGTTGAATTTAATTGCTTATATAAATCTTCTAAGTTACACTTATGTATGTTAAAAGATGTGAAAATGTCATCTACATTCTAATCCATACTCTTCGAAAATACTTGGCGCTATGTTTAAATTTAACTTCAAAATTATTCATGAATAAATCCGCTATAAATGGAGAAAGATAATTGTCCATTGCTGTTTCTTATTTCTGCTCATAGAATTTACTTTCGTATTTCAATTGCAAATACTACTGAAACAATTGCTCTTATCGAGTTACTACATGTATTTTAAGTACGCTATACATTCTTGGGATCACAGTATTATTTGCACATAATTTATAACACTGATTAAAAGTTATCGACCTAGGATGTTCTTTAACTCATCTTTATTAATGTCCCTAATCATTTCAGATAATGAATTTTCTTAGATTCAATATATGGACCTTCTGGAATCAAATTTTTCACTTTTAGAAAGTATTTGATGTTGTCCAAAGATTTCTGATCGAGTTCCAGTCATTATTAACTGAGCTTTGTTTGTGTTAATGTAAATACCCCTTAATTTTGATTTGATACAAACCTCTGTACAGAAGTTTTTTTAACTTGGTTATAAGTTTTTAATTGAGGTCTCAATGCTGGCAATCACCTCCGTAGGTAAACAATATTTTAAACCTTTGTTTAGTAAGTCTATTGTCTTCGCAATTAAAAGTATCTCAAGATGGATAGATAATATGTGGGAAGAGACGGAATGAAAAGGAATAGAATGTAGTGAAATACGAACCTTGACTCAAGGTAGAAAACAGTGGAAACAAAATATGAAACTCAACTCCACCACCTTACATCTAGCGGTAGAAAGATTGAGAACCATGTAAGTAAGTAAGTATTTACGAAGCTCACGTTAAAACTGTTTACAAAGCGACGCAAATCATTAGAAAGGGACAAAGTCTCTTTAACTAAACTACAAGCAAAATGATTGATGATACGCCATATGTCCTTACTGTGATTGGTAGGATTCAGAAACTTCATCGTAGTAACTACACCTTCTGTCATTAAATAAATACATCTTATTGTAATAATTGCAATAAAGAAGTGGACTAAGTGGAATCCAACAACCAAAGCTTGTCGATGATTTCGTAAGCTTTCAGTTTCTTCAGCAAAAAGTTATCAACTCGATCAAAACTCTAAAATCTGTGACAACGGAATCGACGTGAAGTTCGCTTACCACTGATTCAGAAATAAAACATTTGTAAATAAGAAAATTTATTTCAGTACATCGGCCTTATGTAAGTCCATGCTGTTCTGTGTGTGATTGTATTGGAATAAAAAAAAAAATGTCTCCCCGACACTAGAGTCTAGTTAATTTGGTACGTAGACTTCCACGGTCATGGTCCATACTATCTTCTTCTGGGCTTTCGGGCTGGAACCGCAGCACTGGTATAACTGCCGACGTTTCAGTGTGGGTACGAAACGTCGGCAGTTATACCAGTAACGCGGTTCCAGCCCGGAAGCCCAGAAGAAGAATAGACTAGTGTTACTAGATCTGTTTCTATGTGATTTATGGCGTATTAGGAATCCCTAAACTGTACTGCCTAGAAGCCTAATTGGTAGTGCAGCTATATAGCAAACGGTAAATACAGATTCGAGTCCTGATCCACACCAGAAATTTTTAAATATTTTCTGTCATTGTACTCAGTAATACCAGAGCAGAAAATATTAATTTTCATTAATTTCCCATCGTAAAGAATTTAAATATATATTTACATATATAATTATGAACATCAGAAGATGATTGCGAGTGGTAACTATTAGATCTTTCTTCATAATAAGATTTATTCTGTTTCAAAAGACTCGAAGCTGTACTGCCTGTTGGCCTAATTGCTAATGCAATCGTCTAGCAAGCGACAGATACAGATTCGACCCTACTCCAGCGCAGAAATTTTTAATTTATTTCTGTGATTGTAGTCGATAGTGGCATAGTATAAAATATTAATTTTCGTTAATTTCCCATCGTAAACATCTTAATTACATATATTTATATACAATCATTTGCAATAGAATCTAGTATTTTGCTCAAAGTAAAACATTTTGCTTCAATTCTAAACATAACCTAAAGAAATTTGTATTGGTTTCCAAAACCGATAAGGGAAAAAATTCAAAAAATATGTATTTTAAGCTGTTTTAAACAAAAATAATTTCGTATTCAATACAATGGAAACTCAAAAAAATAGCGCATTAAGTATTCAGTATGCTACGCAATGCATTACAAAAGCAGAACTGTAATTTTAACTCGGAAGTATATTTCAGTCAATAAAAAAAATTCATCTAGAAACCACTTCACATCCTTTAATTGCATCAGTATCCGCATCGCGGTCTAATAAAGGTCTCAAATTGAGTGTGGTCTCATTATCGGCGAACAGCGTCGATAAAAAAAAATTTGCTGCGTCTGGCGCGATCATTGTCCCGGCCACTCTTGCATACAACGTCCCTTGCCGCTGCTGCACCAGCAACCACACCACAAAGGGAACACTGCAACGTTATCCCTTTTGTCTCTGCAAGCCTTTGTAATTAAAATATAGACCGTCGGTTGCTGAAACGCCTCGATTATCGAAGACATGCGAGCGTTGTCACAGAAGGCGATTAAAAACCGACCATTAATAACAATAAAATCCAGATGTGTGCAGTGGGTGCGACATCAATTGTATTATCGTGTTATTAATGTGCTACTCGATATATATTGGACGAAGATTCAGGAAAGATGAACAGACACAGAGGAAACTGGTTTGTATAACTTCCTAATGAATCTAATCAAGCTAGGAAGCTTATCATTAGGAAAAGTATAATTATTACCATAAAAAGTTTATGATCAAAGTCTCAACTTTTGCTCTATATTTTTAGGTTGAACCGTAACGATATCAAACTAGAAAGAGACCTCTCATATGTTTCGTTAAAAACAAACAATAGTGCACTGCATGCTCCTTTCTCCCGAAATGTGCAGGAAGTTTTCCATTTACATCTTTTTTCCAAATATACAGATTGTATGCTAACAAGTGGGTCATAGGGTATATAGAATTCATTTGTTGAACTTTCGTTAGCCCAACTCAACCACTGCATATATGTACCTCCACTACATCGGCAGCTATTGCTCCGGGCATTATATAGTGAACTATCATTACATTACTATTCATTACGCTTTGGTGTGAAGGTAATTTTGATGGAGCCTGTGGTTGATTAACTTGATCACTTACAAAACTTAGTTGTCGAAATACGTGTAGAGAATACGAAAATTAATGTGGCAAGGGGTTATATATCAACCATCAGTGATCCACTTTGGTGTGAATTTGGTATAGTTGACTAATGAAAATGAATTATTTTATAATCGAAATTGTAAAATTTTTTTATCAAAGCAATGCTGCTCGAAATATTAGTAGCTTATTTACAGAAACTTTTCCTGGTAAACTTATTTTCAGTATAAGTTTACTTTGCCTTTGGTTCATTTGTGGCATTTGACTTTACGATCGCTGGTAAAGTTTAATATTTTGTTCCTATTTTGCGTACTTCACTGTACATGCCAGTGCTAACATTTTTATTGAGATTATAGTTAGTCAATTTTCACATTTTACGATTACGTTCGATTAAATACTGCTGCAATATTGACATAGAACTCGTAATCTCTCAATTCTGTAGCGCTCTGTATAAGATCTTCCTATCATTATTATTATTTATTCTATTTACCGATTTCTCTAAAGCGTTTGATCGGACAGATCACTCAATATTACTATACAAGCTGGCCAAAGTAGGTTTCCCGCCGTCACTTATACTGCCATTTCGGTCCTACTTATCTCGTAGACCCAACTATGTCTACTAAAAAGGTCATAAATCACACCCTTTTCACACAACATCTGGATTTCCGCAAAGGTCAAATCTCGGACCTCGTTTATTTTCTATTTTTATAAACGACCTTGTTGAAGTTCTAAACTGTGAGGAATTATTATTCGCAGATGATCTGAAAATATATCACCCAGTAAATAATGTCGATGACATCTTCAAGAACAGTTGGATGCGATCCAGACATGATACACCGATAATGGGCTTCACCTGAATATTCGTAATTGTAGATATGTCTTATTCACTAGTAGTAGTTCCTCTATTGAATTTAATTACACTTTGAACAATGCTTACCTAGAAAAATGCCAGATTGTTAGGGATTTGGGTATTACATTTGGTTCCAAATTATTATTCAATAACCATATAGATAATATATCCAATGCTGCATTAAAAACTTTGGGTTTCATAATTAGAACCACCAAGTTCTTCTCGTCAATCGACAGCATACTATCACTTTAATTTGCCTTTGGTAGATCAAAACTCGAATATGCGTCATTGGTGTGGTCACCTCTTTATAAAACACATATCCATGTGCTGGAATTAGTGCAAAGGCGCTTTCTGAAGTACCTCTTCTTTCGCCCGTTTGGGAACTATCCTCCTCGGCGCTACAGCCATATTAATCTACTAACTACATTTAACATAGTACCAGTAGAGCTCCGTAGACACGGCAATGACATAAAATTTCTTTACCATCTTCTACATAATAGAATTGACACACCTGAAATTCCGGTAAAGATAAACTTTTTGGTTCCCAGGCAAGCGACTAGAATAACGAACACCTTTCGCCAGCCCATTCCGAGGACAAATGTACTGATTGGATCGCCTGCCTACCGAATATGTAATAACTTTAATAATTTAACAGCCGTGGATATAAACTATAGTCCTTTACTAACGATTTTACGTCGGTGCACTTACCGCGTTTGTAGTGTATAAGTGTGTCAAAACTTTTTATGGTGGTGGGTCTTACAAATAAGTATTTAATGTAAATTAGTATTTAGTGTAATTAGAAAATCGAGTGTTCACTGTAAGTCAAAGCAGAAGTAATTAGGTTTAAAAGTTGTCCTGTAATAGGATTGTAAAGCTCTATTGGGAAAATATATACATTATTATTATTATTATTATTATTATTATTATTATTATTATTATTATTATTATTAGACCCCCCCCCCCTCACTAACTGCTCGAGTTATACTGGTTACTTTCATTTGTGTATTATAATCTATACTAGAGCGTAGGGACAGATTTGGCTTTCGCGTTCTACAAATTTAGTTAAAGGATGTCTTGACCATTACTTTCCCAGAAGCTGGATCAGATATTTTGGACCATTATGTCGAACAGCTCTTTGAACCAACTTAATATCAATTGACTATCACTTCTGGACATTTGCAATGAAAAAAATGTAAGAAAATAATGATTTTGGTACAAATTTTATATATCTTTTTCCCCCAGATATATTTACAATCTATCCATGGACAATAAGTAAATGTGATATCAGTAAATTAAAATAAAATTAATAACATGTAGGCAATCACTTGGAAAAATCGTGTCTTTTATGCTTAACATCTTACTTATATAGACTTATACTATTCATTGTTTGTTACTCACACAGTATCAGTATCTATTCTGCATGTCTAATGGTTTGAATCTCTTTAGTCTACGTGTATCGTTGCACTCATTAACTAATCGACGCACTAAACGGCTAGGGCGGACTGCAAGTTTGACACAATATTTTACATAGCGTTTGCGTGCTTCTTCCTTCACTGTTAACAGCTTCAAGTCTTTTCCGATGATGGTGTTAGACACAAACGACGAGGCATCGACTATGGTACGTCAAATCTTTGACAGGAACCTCTCCATAATATCAATATTGGAGTCCGACGCGGAACCCCATAACTCTATACCGTAACTCCAGATAGACTTTAGCATAACTTTACACACAAGGACTTTATTCCCTAGGCTAACTTCGGAATTTCGTCTTAGGAGCCGGTACATTCCTTTCAGTTATAGATTTAGCTGTTTTTCCTTTACATCGATATGTTTTCTCCACGTTAGTCTTCTGTCCAGGTGTATTCCTAGGTATTTCGCCTTGGAGGACTGAGGGATTTCGTGTTTACTGAAAATTATTGGTGGGCAACTTTCTCTTTTCGTTGTATAGGTCACATATATCGACTTTTGATCATTGACTTTAATTCTCGAAGTGTGAAGTCAATTCTGCATTTTGTTTATCTGATATTGTAGAAGGGTTGATGTAATTTTAGCGTCTCTGTAAGAGGTCATCGCAGTTGTATCATCAACAAATGTTGCTGTAATCAAAGATTTTAACGTTGTTATATCTGCTGTAAAAAGTAAGTAGTGATATTCTAAAAGGAAAAATTATGGATAGTAATTAGCGAAATAGAAACTGGTACGTCAAGGATCATACACGAGGATAGTTTGACAAGTAGTGAGAATGCCACATGGGTGGCGCTCTAATTGGTAAAACAAATGCACTGTAACTTAGGTTGCCTATTTATATGTTTACATTAAGATATTTAGATAAATCGGTTGATTAGTTTATTTTTGACAGCTGATTGAAAAAGAAGCAGTACGTCGTTTTGTTAAAATAGAAAAAGCAGAGTGTCAAGAGGTGATTAAATACTTCGTAATTAAGGGTATGAAAGCTACCTAAATAAAAGATGAGTTACGGAAAACATTAGGTGAATCTGCTCCATCATCCGCCACAATAAGTAGATGGGTAGAACATGGTAGAACAAGCTGTGTTGATGAAGCGCGCTCTGGAGCACCAAAAATCGTGACTTCTAAGGAAATTATTATAAAAATCCATAATATTATTACGCAAGATCGACAACTCAAAGTGAGAGAAATAGCAGACATGGTAAACATTTCAACAGAACGCGTACACCATATTTTTACGAAAGAATTGGGCCTTTCCAAGCTTTCGGCAAGATGAGTGACGCGATTGCTTACGACTGATCAAAAGTTCACTCGTTTGCGCATTTCCAATGAGTGTTTGGACCTTTATAAGCGGAATCCGGTTGATTTTTGTAGGCGGCTTGTTACTTGCGATGAAACTTGGATACACTACAATACACCCGAAACTAAACAACAGTCGAAACAATGGTTAGTTCTAACCACTTTATCTTCAAATAAGGTGATGGCATCAATTTTTTGGTATTCGAAGGATATTTTGCTCATTGATTGCCTTCAGAAAGGTGCCACAATGAACGGACAATATTATGCAGAACTTCTACAAAAATTAAATGTTGAGATTCGTGCTAAACGGCCAGGAATGGCAAAGAAAAAGATTCTGTTTCACCAAGACAGCGCTCCCTCGCATACCAGCAGAGTTGCGATGTCTAAAATCTACGAGTTGCATTTTCAATTAGTATCGCATGCGTCTTATTCGCCGGATCCAGCCCCTTCCAACATCCACCTTTTTCCAAAATTGAAAACGGCATTAGATGGAAAAAAATTTTCGTCTAACGACGAGTTTATCATCTTCGTAAATGAGTATTTTGCAAGCCTTCTGGAATCGCATTTTAGAGATGGCATAAGGGCATTGGAGCACCGTTGGAATAAATCTATTGCTCTTTCAGGAGAATATATTGAAAAATAAACATTAGTTTGTATTTAAAAAATTCGTTTTTCTTTTCTATTCTCACTACCCTCATACACAGGATTTGGATTACAGAGTACAAAAGGTTTTAGAGATTAGTGGGAGTTGAATAATTTTTTTATATTAAAATTATTAAAAATTTTCGTATGCGTATTGCGTAAGACCAATTTAATAGTAATTACTATTTTTTAATAAAGAAAAAATACGTAACAACAGAATAATTGATGAAAAATATATCAGATTTCCCTAGATTATTACAGAAAATTCGTGGTCACATTGTATATTATATTGAAGAAAAGACCACTGTTCAGAAACAAGTCTACAATAAAACTTGTAATGTAATTTAAATGTAAGGTATTTCCCAAACATTTTCTATATTATTTACCCAAGTCCCTACGTACAGGAACCAATAGGCTATAAAAACTATCATTTTTAACTTCCAGGGGTTTAGATTCTTATCCATTATGTATTCAGTGTCCAACTATGTAACAAAAAAGTTTTCGTCTCAAATACAAATGGACTCGGTTCATGTTTTTAGTCGGACGCATCCAATGGACTTGGTTCCCTGGACGACTTTTAAGTTACCAGCGTCACGGCGTAGTCTCGGAACAAAAATTAGATCACACAGATCTATATGCGGCCGGTTGGGTTCCCTTGTCCTTTCCCACTCGGCCCAAAGTCATAGGTAGCCGGTAGTCGCTGCTCAGCAAAAAAAGCAGTGCCTCGTTCCTTGCCCGACTTTAACTCTGGTCCAGTAATTGAGTTCTTTTCGGAATTTACTCGCCTACGTGCAATGGCCCTTCTCACCACAAAACACATGCTCGCCGCGATAAAGGTCGTGGGGGTTATTTTACGATAACAAGGGTCTCAGTACACGATGTCAAAAAGTATAAACTAGAGTATAAACCATATAAAGTTGATTGTTTCTGTATTTGCACATACATCTATAAGATAAGAATCTGATAGCAAAAACAATAAAGTGTGATTGCCTGTGGATTAACTCATAGTATGATATTAATTATTTTTGTATGATTTGGAAACAAAATTACTGTTTCCGGTGTGATTTAAATTATTTAAGGATTAAATTACAAAGTCACAAACACTTCTGAAGCGTGATGAACTTCAGAATTGTTTTATACAGGCTGGGTCACTAACAGAGGATTCTGTTACATATGTTGCAACAGAATCCTCTATTATTTTAAACAGATTATTTCATTTATTTACAAAAAGCTTTTGAACGTTACTTTTCTAAAAGGACATTCAATTCAATTGTTTAACTATGCTGTTCTAGTTCTTTAATGGAGGTGATTTTGACTCTAATGTCAAACAAAATTGAAATTTTGTAGTATATTTTCAAACGGTTTTAATTTTAATGTTACTTAGTTTTGCAACAGTATGTCAAAGCTTTATTGGAGGTTGAAAAAGACGATATTGAGAGGAAAGAGGCAAGGAAATGAAATAAAATCTTTGAGGAGAATCATACAAAACAGAGAATTATTTTAAACGTAAATTTGTACAAGTAATAAGAGTTTTTAAAATGTTTTCTGTCCTAATGAGAGGGATGGACTTGTTTATTTTTGATCAGTTCATGGAATCTTGGTGTTATTATTCAATATTTTTCATTTTGGCGAGACTGGTGAAGACATACTTTGGGAACCCCTGCAATAATATGTTAAATTCCTCAATAACAAAATATGATGGAAAAAATCTAATTTAAGTTTATTTATAGAAGTTTTTCGGTAAACGGTGCTAATAGTCGAGTTTTGTGTCACACTAAATCTTCTTCGCCATAGAAATTACTCTTACTTTGGGCACATCAATCAACATTTATTAACAGAACCATATACACTTATTGAATTTAGTTCCCTCTGTAATATTTCTGTTCCCAATCAATAACTATTGTTCAAACTCAATAGCTACTACAACTAGTCTTCTTGATATTTCACTGGAATTGGTAATAAGTAAAATAACGTCATAAAGTTATAGCGAGACACATGTATGTATATACAATCCGATGCACTGCCATCTGGATTTATTACATGACGTTCAAACAATTGCTTGGGTAGTCGTGCGTGGTGAGTAATGATCCTCTTTCTCAAGTCGTCCGATTCCGGCCTGATAAATAGTGCCACCGGATCTTTGTTTCACGGTTTTGTATTGAAAAGTTCGAAGTAAACCGGCAACTATTTGTTATCTTATTGGGGAAGCTTTTAAGTATATTAGGGGATTTCACCCCTAAACATCGTTACATCAAACATTTCCTTATAGGTACTTTTCGGTTCAGGAAATTGGAAGGAGATTATGTTTCATATTTCCTTGATGTTCTTATTTTTTGCTCCTATCTTGTTTGAAAAGAAACCGGATCTTAAATTATGGGTATATTGGAAATTATATTTTCGTCTCTAACGTCCGTCCCCCTCCCTCATCTTTTTATAAATTACAGTCAAATGAAATTTCGGTATTTCACAACATCAAAGCTGATGGTATAAACTATTTAAGAAATTAAAAGAGATGATATATGGAGATTTCTTTTCATGTGTTTATTAAAGTGCTAACACGTATTCCTGTTGAATTAATATTTTTTAAAAGCAGTAATAATGTTAAAAGGATAATATATGCAGAAGTCCATATTCATTTCTTTTTCAATAGATGGGACTTTCGACCAAATTATAATCTTTTTCGGGAGTTTCGATTGTCGGGATAATAAAATATTTAATATATAGGTATGTTTCGAAGAAAGTGTCCTCCTTTTTCAAATTATTTATTTTCTTCAACCTGCAATACCTTTTACAATTATATATTTCCAATTGTGAACAATAGTTTTTTACGTATATAAATATTTGTGGTTACTTACATTTGTTAAAAATATATTTTTTATTTAATGTTGTAAAATTTACAAGCATTCTTAAATTAACAATTTTTTTAATTTACGTATTTGCCAAACGGCTCATTCATTCTAAGTGTTTTCAGTTAATACTTTCTAAAAGCAACGTGTGTTATTTTCTTTTACTTTTTATCTCATGTCTGGTATATCTGCATGTGTATTTGTAACTTCCCGTTGTTGGATGCTTCTATATACATGGAGACAATTTATTTTTTTAATTTCTTTTTAAAGATATTAAGTTGTTATAAATATCATTGAGATTAATAATGTCTCTTCTATCATTTATTGTGTTTTGATCCATTTTTGTATGTATCATTTTCTTAATTATACGTTTATTGTAAATGTTTTCTATTTCGAGGATTTCGGTGTTGTCAAAGTCGAATCTATATCCTTTCTCTAAAGCATGTTTGGATAATACTGTTGCATTTATTTTGTTTCTAATACGACTGTATTTTTGTTGGCAAATTCTTTTATTAGATATTGTTTTGTTTGTCCTACATATGTACCTTGACATAATTTGCATTTTATTTTGTATATACTATGGATTTCATGTTTAATTTTAGTTAAAAAAGATTTATTTTTATTTTTCGGTTTGTAAACTATTTTAATGTTGTGTTTTTCGAAGAGTTTATGTGGATTTTCTGATAGGTACGGTACATATTGCAAAGTCATGAATTTTGGTTTCTCGTTGTTTGTGGTGATATTCTCGATGTTTTCTGTATTTACAAACTTTATTTTGGTTTCTTTATTTTTGAGTGTGAATAGCTTTTCTTTCATGTTCTTTTCTATGAAGTTCAGAGGGTAGTTATTTTTTTTTGAAATTATTGTTTTAATTTAATTTATTTTTTGCAACCTTATTCTGGTTTGAGAATTCAGAACACCTGTCTACTAAGTTATGACTTGTATTAATTTTGTATTTAGTGGAAACAATTAATTAAAAAATTAAAGAATTAATAAATAGAAAATTTCAAGGTTAATTAATATTAATATATGTTCGCTTCATGAGCTGGAGAATGTAATTGCTGGTAATTTCGCTTTATTTGTTTAGATTTACGAGTAGTTTAATTTGATTAAATTTTATGTACTGGGATTTATGTAAAACGTATGGAATTTAGTTATAGCATGTTTTTTTGTATTGTCCTGTAAATCGAATTTGAATTCTGCTGGGTAAATGAAGCATTTTAATTTGGTTTGATTTAATTTGATTTGATTTGTGGATTTGATCAATAAGGTTGATATATAACCCCTTTCCACATTAACTTTTGTAAATTCTGTATACGCATTTCGACAACCAAGTTGTCATCATCAGCAGATAATTTCAAAGTGTCGCACCTGGTAAAACACGGCGAAAAAACAATTGTACGAAAATCAAACTCCGTACGCGATCCACACCGTTCAAAACCAAGATGTGCACTGTGTCTGTTTCACAAGATTTTTAAAATTACTTTTACTTAAACTAACATGCACTACATTGAAAAAGGTTATTATGGTCAAACAAGTGTCTGTGTGATTTATGTGTGATTTATGATATTGTTCCTCCTGTCTTTCAGTAGAGAGAAAAGAGGGGTTTGTAAGGGCCCGGCGTCATTATAGTTCACCACATGGCTTAAATTCTTTAAGATGTGCATGCTTTCATACGCGTCCAGTTCGCGATAATTGTACACGTTCTTTATCAAATGTAAACAATCCATATTAACACTGTGGTTATTTTCTAATACATGTCTGGCTATACCCGATTTTTCCGGTCGGTTGAATTTTATTTGCGAAAGGTGTTCTTTATACCTGGTTTCGATCGATCTTTTAGTTTGGTCGATGTATTGTCTATTGCACTCTAAACATTCAATTCGGTAGATTCCCGATTTTTTATTTTCTTCAATTTTGTCTTTTGCATTTCCTAAAAGCATTTTAAGGGAATTATTGGGTCGGGAACAGACTTTAAACCCGCGATCTTTAAAAATACTATTCAGATTTTTTGTCACACGATGGAAAGGTAAACAAACAAAACGCTTTTCCCGATTGCTCTGTGGTGAAAGACATGTGGTGTCACGGATTGTTTTTCTTATGTTGGCCTTTCTAATTAATCCATTGATTATTTCCGAATCGAAACCGTTGTATATCGCGATATTCTTAATGAGGTTCAATTCTCTTTCATATCTTACTTTTGTTAGTGGGAAATTGATCAGACGATTAATCAGAAAATTGAATGAAGCCATCTTCTGTTGCATGCTGTGATTTGAGTCAGCCGTGATGAATCTATTGACATTGGTTTCTTTTCGGAAAATATCAATTTCTATTTTGAGATCATTCCTAATAACTAAGGTGTCCAAAAAAGGCAACTTGTCATTGTTGTTTTTTTCTACTGTGAATTATTTCTATTGAATGCAACAATTTTGATAAAGTTATCAATCGTTTAACTGCCTAATCTGTCTGTAGGTTAAAATTAAAATTTCATTGGCATTTAAGCGGTTATTGATTAAATTACTGTAAGCTATTCTAGGTTAATCATTTACGACAGTGACAAGCAAAGGTTTCTTCGGTAAAAGGTCTTGAAATTAATGGAAAAATAATTAGGAACACAAGAGAATACTAATACCTAGGGACGATTCTGTCAGAGGATGAAGATAGCCATCCTCTGACAGAATCGCTGATATACGATAGATAGAAAAATATAATATAATATATAATGAATCGCAGGAAACTGCTTGTTACTGCATGTTGAGATATGTTCATACGTGCATAGTACCCGCCGCGCCATGTCGATGGGCTCAGTTATTCATTAGCAGTGAGAGTGTAAAGTGCTTGCGATAGCACCGTATTCACGAAATGAGATAATGGCAGTTTTGCGTTATAATTTCGTGCGTGGTTTAAACATAGACCAGTGCTTCGAAGAAATGACTCTGGCACTAGGTGATATTTGTCCATATCGCACAAATATATTCAGGTGGTATAGAGAATTCCAAAGGGGAAATTTTATTGAGGAGGATGCTGAGAGGCCGGGAAGGCCATGAACGTCAGTTACGGAGGAAAACGTTACTACTGTGAAGAAAATGCTTGGCGAGGACAGGCGAGGACAGATAGTCGTTTTGGACACACAGAAGACAGTCACAGCTAAGTGGTATACTGAAAAGTGCTTGCCTAAAGTCATTAGACCTATAAAGAACCTGCGGCCAAAGTCAAGAATGGACACCTGGTTCCTCCATCACGATAATGCTCCAGGTCACCGCACCAAAGCCTGCTCCGAATATTTGACCACAACAGGATTGAAACTTCTCGTGCGCCCTCCCTAGAGTCCAGATTTTGCTCCCTGCGGCCTTGCACTGTTCCTGCATGTGAAAATGAAGTTGAAAGGGAGGCGGTTTTCCAGTGATGTGGACCTTCTACTGACTTGGCACAACGAGTCTGCTTTACTCCCTAGTGAACTTGGCAGAACTGGTTTAAAGATTAGTTTCGGAGGATGGAGAGGTGTATTGAGTCTAGAGGAAGTTATTTTGAAAACATTAAATAAACAAAACTGTATTGCAAAACTTTCCTAGTACCCTTTGTATATGGTAGGAAGCGTAGATAGATGCTTGTATATGCCTAAAAAGTATGGACGATGATGATAAAAAACGCGCTGGAACGAATAAAGGCTGCTGAAAAAGGTTTTTGGAGAAAGTACTGTAAAATAACTTTATTCGATGGGGTAAAAGTAACAAAAATAAAGCAAATAATGAAAATTGAAACATTAACAGACATGGTAGAAAAAAAGCAATTCTCCTGGTACGAACATAAAAGTAATGACAGATGAGAGGATACCTACGAGACTTTTGATATAGTATGTTAGGAAAAGAAGGAAAGCAGGAATCTACTATAAAAATTTTAGGCAACAAGTATAAAAAGTGCTATGGAATGTAGACATAGGAGGTAATTCCTGGGAAAATAAACATTAGTGGCATCTGTATTGTAATAAATGACCAATAACCTGCAAAATATCGTTATTCACATAAATTCCTTATTTTTGCTTTTACAAACATTTCTTCATTTATGCTTTCTATTTCTTTAATTATTTTATGAGACCGATTGTATGTGTAATTGCAATTTCGTCATTGTATAACACGAAAAGTTATACCGTCTGGACTTGAATTGGAAAATCACGTAACTTATTATTAAAGAGATTTCAATGTTTGCGTTTATCAATGCCAACAATTCCAAAACCAATTTATTTTACATAGCCACGTTATTACAAACATACCCGTACGTATGCTTTACGTAATACGTGTGTAATACAGCGAATGTAATTAAAATCTACATGTCATTTTAAAGGAATATTCACGTTAATGAGTTTTCGTAGAAATCTAAAACGAAATGAAAGTTTCATAGACTATGTTTCGATATAAGTTTTACACGTACATTAAGCTGCACATACCGGATGTCCCGTGGCATGATTGCCACATCTCAAGGATGCGTTACTGAAGCAATTGCAAGTTAAAAATGTCTAATGAACATACACTATCGCTCATAAGTATTTGGTCACCCTTGTTTCATTACAGTTTCTACAGAAAAGTTGCGATTATAAAATTAATTTCTATAGTAAGAAATAGTTTCATAGTAAACATTAAAATCTATAGAAACTTATTCAAAAATAATTATGCGATTACCCCATTATTCACAATGAATGAAACCCTAATAAAACTCCAGGTAGAATAATTGCACTTAAGGGATGTGATCTCTCAACTCCTGAAAATTTTCGATTGTTATGATTTTATTTTAAGGTAGGGTGTTATTGTAAATTATTAGATATTTATACTTGGGTATTTTGGCAAAATTGCACTTAGTTTTTGTGAGGAGCTCATAGTGATAACATCGTGTGTTTCGGAAAAGTTCAATCGGTTAGAAATGCCTAAACGGAAAGAGTTGAGTGTAGAAACACGATCGTTTATAATCGCATACCATGAAACTGGCAAAAGCAACCGCGAAATTGCCACAGACTTAAATTAAACCAGTCCACCGTGGGTTACAACATCAAAAAAAACACCACGAATGTGAAAGTGTGTTGAGCAGAACTCGAAGAAGCAGATCAAGAGTAGAAATCTCAGCAGAAGATCTTGCAATGGAAACGAAGAACAACCCCAGAAATTGTTTCCACAGTAAAACAACGATTAAAAGAAACCGGTCCTCATGGACGAATTGCAATGCGGAAGTCACTTCTACAAAAGCAAAACAAGCAAAAACGTTTAAAGTGAGCACAGGATCACCAAAATTGGACTATAGAAGACTAGATTAGAGTATTGTAGATCGACGAATCCAAATTCGTGATTTTCGGTTCACGAAAACGTGTTTTCGTAAGGAAATCTGTGGGTGAACGTGCTCGGGAAGAATACATAGCCCCTGTTGTTACTTTTTTCTTAGCTGAGATTGCGTGTTTCATATCTTATTATTGATAGTTAATATAACTTTATATATAGAAATATTTTCTTACATTAAGATACTGGATGTCCACTAGCATATGATCAAAATTCGTATATAACAGGTGGCGCAAAAGTAATGTAATAATTTTAATTAGCAGTCATTTTTGCAGATGCACCAAATGTCACTGTACTTTGACACTTATGGTGTAGATATATAAAGAATTGGTTGTCAACAAGCCATGGATCAATACACACTTCAAGAACGTGGAATTATTGTTACCACTTATTTGACAAATTTTCAGTCTGTTGTTTTAGAGCAGCCTGAATTTCCTTGTCGTTATCCTCATCGTCGTAATCCATGTGCTCGAACAATTAAGCGTTTGGCTGAGCGCCTCGTGCAAACTGGGTCCACTACAGATGTCTCAAGAAGTGGCCGGCTTCGTATTGCTCGTTTGACAGAGAACAGAGAACATCGCTGCTGTTGCTAACGACGTCAGACAGAATCCACAAACATCAACGAGACAACGATGCACACAATTAGACATCAACAGACGTTCGTTGCAACGAATTTTGGTGAAAGATTTGAAAATATTCCCCTACAAAAGTGCAAACTGTTCACGAATTGCTGTCTGCTGACGGTCTGACAAGGTTAACTTACTGCCATACTCTGTTAAACTTGGTGCAAGACGAGGATGATTTCCTATCAAAAATCGTAATGAGCGACGAAGCCCATTTCCACTTATGTGGTTTTATTAACGAACAAAATTTGCTTTTCTGGGGCACAGAGAATCCACATGAAATCCATGAAGCGCCATTGCATCCCCTCAAAGTGACTGTTTGGTGTGGCATTTGACGTGAAAAATTGATTGGCCCTTATTTTTTTGAAGATGCCGATAGTATATCCGTAACCGTAAATGGTGAGCATTACAGGCAGATGCTTAACGAGTTTTTTTGCCGCAAGTTGCTCCCTTGGGTCTCGCTCATTGTTGGTTTCAACAGGACGGAGCGATCTCTCACACAGCACGGGCAACGATCGCGATTTTGAGACACCAATTTCCAGGTCGAATAATCTCCCGTTTTGGAGATTTAAACTGACCGTTCGGACTTTTTCCTTTGGGGCTTTTTAAAATCATGCGTCTACCACAACAAACCACAAATCTTGCAAGTCTTGAATGCTAACATTCAAGAAAAAATCGCCAATTTGGAGCCAGATGTTGCATCAACTCTGGAGGTGGCCATTTGAGCGATATAATTTTTTTCAATTAATGTCATCAATTTTACACTTTCAAATAAACTTTTTATGAAAACAGAGCTCCTTTTTTTCATTTATAACAAAATGACAGCCAATTCAAATTATGACATTACTTTTGCGCCACCCGCTATTTAAATAGTTGTCGAGTTTGTTGAAGTTCTTGACTTTCTAAATAAAATATTTAATGGTTTTGATACTCTGGGATTTATTTCTTCGATTGTTATACGATTTCTTTTTCTCTCCTTATGTAACAAAATTGGCGTATACGAATTTTGCTTCTGTAGCATACAAACGCACATATTTTTCTAGAATATACGCGCATCAGTATGAGCATGCACTTCTAGGGATTTCAATGCTGTAGCGCTCATTTATAAAGTCTTATATTGAGAGAATCCTCCCTAATTCTCCGAGCTACTGGTTAGTTCTTGTCCACGAAGAAGTCAAAGATATCCTTCAGATAGGAATTATGAACAGCATGGTGTTAATCCCTATACTAGTGCGTAGAGAGGTGCAACGAATTATGTAAAACGTTTAATATTCTATTGTAAAATACTTGGTTGATAGTTTAAAAATAACTGAATGCGAAATGTAATTTCTAGCTATTTTTTATGTATATCCTCTTCAGGCTTAGAAGTTTTAAGAGCTTTCTTTAGCGACATACTAATCTAGTCTCTTTAATAAACTTTTGCTTTTTCTGTTATAACTGGTACGTATATCATTCGTACACATTTATTAATTTATTAACAAATATAAATCATCTTTTATCCTTTTTTCTGCGTCATCATAATTCAACTTACTATATTTTCGTATATATATATATATATATATATAGAATAAATGGTCATGGTCCGAAAACCACCTCCTTCGCTTTATCAAAATATAAAATATAATAATGCTTTCTCGCCACCATTCAAGACACGAAATACATCTCACCTTAAATTAATGACACAAGATGGGGCTTTATAACGCTTATGTACGTCACACAAGAAACGCGATATCGCATTGTTCCTTGGACGCTAATAAAATTGTTAGAAACTGGATGAGAAGGCTTTTCGAAAAAAAAAAAGAAAAACGTAAAACATTCTCTCGGTGTACGCGATTTCCTTTTCACCGCCTCCTTTATGTTAACACCTTTTGTGGTCGGAAGTGGATGGATATTCTGTTTTTATTGTTTTAAAGGTTATTTATCGCGTGGCTTTCTTTCTTTTGCCCCTTGGCGAAATTCTTTCTTACTTAAAAAGGGACGAAGGAAAATAGCCATCGGGTTTTTCCTACTACACTGAAGACGAATTAAAAGCTAGTGAGGCAAGCGAAAAAGCGCAACGCGATCTCTTGGAAAACGCTCACGTAGTGGAAAAAGTGCTGTAATCCCGTCTTGGAATTGCAAGATGGCTCGTTCAGAGTCATTGCGATACTACGAATCGCTTTATTATAGACTATGTGGAGTTCTTACCGACATTTAAGTAAACTGCATTATTATGAAGTTGCTAATGAAAGATGTGACAATTTTTCAACAACTACCTACAGGAGTCGATTCTTCAATATTTTATAGTTTATTGGCAGTATTTTGGTGTGTTTAGACTTATTTAATAAACTATGCGAACTTAACAACATTACTCTATTTAACGAATATAAAAAGCGTTCTCCTTTTATGTCTTTTCTTAATTTTATTAGAATTTAAAACAATATAATCTTTCAAACGTTCAAATTTATACTTTTCCAGACATACGAGGGAACGTTTTATATTCGCGGAATGGGGGACAAGGGGTGGAAATAAAAAAACCAATTTCTTTTTCTTTTTCAATATATTCACCTGCAAGACGGATACATTTTTCCCATCTTTCAATTAATTTATTTATACCCTCATAAAAAAATGATTTCTCTTTATCTGCAAAATACGCCGAAACTGCTTCCTTGACTTCATCATCGGCAGTAAATTTTTTACCCCGCAGCTCTTTTTTCATTTTCGGAAACAGGTAATAATCACTCGGGGCCAGGTCTAGGCTGTAGGGTGGGTGATTCACAATTTCGAAGCCCACCTTATGCAGGGCAGCTAACGCAACGCGGCTCTTTTGGACGGGCGCGTTGTCGTGCAAAAGCAGAACACCTTTTGTCAATTTTCCCCGTCTTTTCTCTTTAATGGCTTCTTTTAGTCGCTCTAATATTGAAGCGTAATATTCTCCGGTTATAGAAACACCTTTATCTTTATAATCAATCAACAATATTCCTTCCGAGTCCCAAAGTACCGTTGCCATGAGTTTCCCAGCTGATTGTGACACTTTAAGTTTCTTGGGAGGTGCTGTGCCCTTTTTATGCCACTGCATGGAGTCTTGTTTGGACTTAGGTTCATAATGATGAACCCAAGTTTCGTCTCCAGTAACAATTCCACTCAATACACCATCCTTGTCTTCATTACAGAGGTCCAAAAATGCACGCAAACACTATACGCGCTGTTGTTTTTGCGGCGGCGTGAGCATTCTCGGCACCCATCTTGCGCTGACCTTACACATGCCGAGATGATCATGTAGGATTTTAAAAATTGTTGTATCGGATACTCCAACCATTTCTGCGAGTTGTTTCTTCTTTAGTCGAGCATCTTCGAGTACAATTTGTTCAACTTTTTGGATAAGTGCTGGCGTGATCACCTCAATGCTTCTGCCCGGCCTCGGGTCGTCCTCAAGGGATTCCCTTTCTTGTTTAAATAAACTATGCCACTTGTACACCATGGTTTTTCCTGGACAAGAGTCGTCGTAAATCAATGACATCTCATTCATTATGGTCGCGACTGATTTTCCTTGCCTGGTAAGGAACTTTATAACGGCACGATATTCGTTTTTTTCCATATTTCACTTTTCACTCCTGATTATGTTACTTGGTTGACGATAGCTCAAAGACTAACTATCTAATAACAATGAAACTTCGTATTTATACTAATCATGAGTCGCTGCACAGGCCACACCCCCAATGCGCCTACTCACCCCTCTACAACCCGCTCATTCCGCGAATATAAAAACGCTCCCTCGTAAATATGAAACAACTTTGTAAAAATTTGAATGATTTCTTTATTTATTATTATGATTATTATGATTAAATAAATTATAAGAAAACTAACGCAAACTTGCAAATACCTACTTCAACTTTATATTTTATATTATTAATTAAAAAAGTACCTCATCGTCTACTGGGCACCATAATATTTCTTCACTTATTATAAAACAGTTAAGGGTGAGAAACGAAGAATGAAATGAAAGATACGCGTAAAGAGCAGAGAGTGCGTATCAAGCAAATTAAGGTACTCAAAACATAAAACTGAAGAGCTGGAAAATGAACTAAAAGACACAAAGAGATGAATGGAATAAATGGAAAAGGAAAATTAAAAGAAAAACATAGTAGTCAAGGGCTATAGAACAATATAACTATAGTATACTGAAGGAATTATTAAAAGCCCTCGTAAGCAGATATGTGGACTTTGAATATCTAACAAGGAAAGTAGGTACGAGAACGTGTATGATAACAGAAGATATGTCAGGTAAATTAAACATAATGAAGAAAAGGTTTAAATTGAGAAAATTGAAAGAATACAGAGTATATATGGATGACATGACAAAAAAGGAAAGGGATATACAAAGTCCGATCAGAATAATAACTAAAGATGAAAAGAGTAAGGGGAAATAGAATAAGAGTAGGATATAAGAAATTACAAATAAATGAGAAAACGTGGAACTGTGACCATGAGGAAGGAAAACTGATCAGGTGCGAAAGAATGGAAAATATGTATGAACACCAAAAAAGCTGATAAGATGTAAAATTAACGATGAAAATAAAGACGACGGCCACCTATATAAAAAGCAATAGGTGTAGAGTAAAAACGTTCGAAACAAAAGAAGAAATGCCAATAAATCAGGGACGGGCAAGTGAAGAGGAAAGAGATAGCAACCAATACGAAGGAAAACGCGAACTAAATGATAGAACGAACTAGTAAAATTGAAATATGGAATGTCATAAGCCTCACAGAAAAAGAAGAAGTAATAGACGAAATGAAGGAGAGAAATTAGAAAGCATACAATCTATGACGCATATGTTTCAAGCGTGAAGACGCCACGTTATTTAGTATTTGTTTGGCAGCCACCAATAGTGAACGTTTACAGCAAATTTGTAAAAATGGAGAAAATTAGTTATCGTTACGTGATACAATACTTTTATTTGAAAGGCCTTGGCCCAACCGATATAAAAGCTGGACTGGATTCTATTCTAGGTGAGTGTGCTCCTTCTTTTACAACAGTGAAATATTGGGTAGCAGAATTTAAACGAGGCCGTACAGGGTGCCAAGACGAGCATCGTAGTGGCCGACCAAATGAGGTGACGACTCCAGAAGAAATGAAGAAAATCCACAAAGCGGTAATGGATGATCGTTAACTGAAAGTGTGCGAGCTAGCAGACATAGTAGGCATTTCGAAAAGTACGGTACATCGCTTATTATCTGAAAATTTGAACATGAGAAAGCTGTGCGCAAGATGGGTGTCGTGTTTGCTAACATTCGAGCAAAAACAGTGTCGTGGCGATGTTTTAATTGAGTGTTTAGCGAAGTTCACGGCAACAAAGCAGAATTGTTGATCCGTAACTATGGATGAAACATAGGTCCATTACTTCACACTCGAGACAAAAGGACAATCAAAACAGTGGACGAAAAAAGGAGAACCGGCTCCAAAGAAGACGAAGACCGTTTCATCTGCAGGCAAAGTCATGGCATCGGTTCTTTGGAATGCGCGTGGAATAATTTTCATTGACTATCTTGAAAAAGGAAAAACTATTAACGACGAGTATTATGCGAACTGGCAACATTTGAGAGAATATATCAAGCAAAAACGGCCGCATTTGGCTAAGTAGTAAGTGTTGTTTCATCAAAACAATGCACCAGCTCACAAATCTGTTATTGCAATGGCCCAAATTAATGAATTAAGATTTGAATTGCTACCTCATGCACCCTATTCGCCAAATTTAGCCCCCTCGGATTATTTTCTGTTCCCAAACTTGAAAAATGGCTCAGTGGTCAAAGACTTTTCAACGATGAAGATGTCGGCAGATAATGACTATTTTGAGAAGTAAGACAGTTCTTATTATAAAATGGGTATCGAACTTATTGAACATCCCTGGGACAGGTGTATAGAGCTGAAAGGAGCTGTTGAAAAATAAATATATTTCTTTCCAAAATGTTTGTGTTTTCTTTGTCGGGTCGGGTACTTCTAGGATTACCCTCGTATAGTACAATCTTGGTAGTTTCGTCGTGTTTTCATAGTTTCTATCGACGTCTTGCTCTTCATACTGCTACCTTCAAGGTCTGTCTAATAACAGATCTTGAAGAAACTGACACGTAAGAACATTTATTTCAGAAGTAATTTGCGATGTTTTGTGTGAGTATGTATTATAAAAACTATCCTATTATTAGTATTGTTGAAAGTAAGTCTTAATATTTCCAGAAATATTTGCAGTAAAGTTTATGGTAGTGTTTTTATTACAAAAAACGCCGTCTTGAGATTCATTTACACAATTTTCCGACCCGCATCCACCGAATAATACACATGAAAACACAGAATCGCCCGGCCAATCCGCCACTTTCTGTAGTTATTAAGGACCCATTCGTCTGAGGAGAGAAATAAAAATAATAGATAGCTCTGGGAGTGCAGCCATTGTCCGTCTGTTATTAGAACTTCGAAGTTCTCAATTTAAGAGATATACGGTTTCGCGTAAACCAATTATGTTCGAGACAAATTTAATACAAAAACCAGTAATAGCATCTATATTTTCTAACTCGATGGATATAGTGGTTTGGCGAAGGGGGATAGAAAGCACTGCGAATCGGTATCGGTCGGATATTCGGTGGCGGTTGTCTTAATATGTTAGAACGTGACCTGCACACTATAATATCGGAACGAAGTATTGATATTGATTTTTTTTGTTTCAGAGGAACCAGATCGCGGTAAGGATAATTCATCTTAGTCGAGTAAGAAGACGAAGAAGATAAAACGAAGAACCGTTCATCAAACAAGGAGCTTTCTACCACACGAAACCTTATCATTCTCTGATTTAATTCATCAATAAATACTCAAGTGTAATTGAGTTGAATCGCGAGAAGTGAATGTTCGGTACAATGTTAGTTTTAAAGAAGGAAAATGTTAGCGTCGCGTATTTCATTGTGTAATTTATCCGTTTTCGCTTTGAGGTGTATTCGGGTAGTGATTTTAAAATGAAACGCCGTAGTGCCGTGAATTCGAGTAGTGGTAATATGACGGAAACTAAGAAATCCCCATCGTCGTGGCCAATGTACAGTCTAGTGAGTACAGTTGCGGTTGCGTGTTATCTTAACGGTCTGAATGGAGATTTTGTCCACGATGATATACCTGCTGTTACGCTGAATAAAGACGTTTTAGCTCTCAATCCTGTTAGTCACGTATTCAGGAACGACTTCTGGGGAACGCCCATGGCTGACATCTCCAGTCATAAATCTTACAGACCTTTAACTATCCTTTCGTTCCGGTAAGTTTTTCGTAATGTGTTAGTAGAACTAGTTCGTCTAAAGTAGACAGTTACCGATATGATATAACGTAAAATTATCTTTAATTTTAAGTAAGAATTTATAAATGTTTCGCTTGAAATATTTCAGAAACTAAAGCCAATACAATATACAGGACAAACTTTGTCTTGATTAAACCAGAATAACGTTACACAAAAGCGACATAAGAACTAAAAAATCGAGATGTGCTCTTACTTTTCGAGCAAGTAATTGCAATGATATACTAGATGATGACAATGTTAAAGTAATTAAAAATAATAGAAAATGTAGGGAATTTTTGCAAATAGTCAAATTAATGAATTTCCATTCCAACGCACAGTGGAGCCAAACACATAAATTCATAGCCACAAGTCTTTCCACGTACTATTTAAAGTTTTATAACGCAATTTACCAACAATCACTAAATCTGATAAGATTATATTCGGTAACTTTGATGGAGCTTGTGGTTGATTAACTTAAGGTTGATATAATAATAATATATAATACGAAAATTAATGTGAAAAGGAGTTATATATCAACCTTAAATGATGAAGGATATATTAATAAAAAAATTGTTAAATGTGGCAATAAATGTAGCTTTTATGTTAAGGCCAAAGGTACTGCGTTTGTTTACAAAAAAAATTTATTGGTCATTATATCATTGTAATGTATATTTATGGATAAGTAACAACAGGTATTTAACATAATAAAATAACTTTAGTGGTGATCAAATTCATCGTTGGAGCTTTCATCGTGTGAGGCTTTAAATCTTTCATCAACTGGTAATATAGTGGGCTCTTCCAGGAACTGAATTGACTCTTCGCTTAAGGTTGACATGATTTTCCTAGACAATTTACGGGTGGAAGAAATTAAGGGATCTGAGGAAATCAATAAATGAAATATATCCCACATTGTTTCTTCGCATGAGTTTTTCTCGATAACCCCCATCTACATCTTCTAATATCTTTGTTGCTTTTATTAAAACTGCAAAGGTACTAACGATGTTAGAAATATATAAGCATCAGATGCACCTTCCTTTTTGAATTCTTGTTCACGTCCACTGTGACCTGTACTTCCATCGCATCCTCATTTGAAGTGTCAGTTGGCTGTACTTTTCGGCATCCAAATTTAGAACTATTTTTGTAATTCTAGTCTTTTCATTGTATGCTGGAACAGTTGCTGTAACGGTACTCGACGAGAATCCTTAGACACAGTGAAATTGTCTGGATAACATACTTTTTTGGAACATCGAGCAAGCTTATAAAATGAATATCTATGACTTCGGGTTCCGTAATTAAATTATATTGCAGTCGTTTCAATTTTGCTTGTAGAAAATGTGATAGTGCTTGCTTAGGTCTAAGTTTCTTATCATAATGTTTAATATATTTGTGAAAGTTTTACCATTCAAAGAATTCTGCAAACTTTGTAATACCACCAAACTGACAGCATGATCTTTATTGGATGCAATTCAGCTTTCGATGTGGTTTGAGCTGGTTTATCGTGTTTGCTCCAAGATCGTTTTCGAACTATGTTACTGTACAGGACCCATTTTTCATCACCAGCGATGATTCTTTTTAAGAAAGGGTCGGTTTCATTTTGCCTAAGGTGCATATCGCAAAAGTTGATTCTTTGTGTTAAATGAATTTCTTTCAATTCGTGAGGTACCTAAATATCAAGCTTCATAACTAACCCAAGACATTTTAAATGTTTTTCAATTGTTGTGTGCGATACATGTAGCCTCTCCGCAACCTCTCGAACAGTTATATGACGATCCTCTTCAATTATGACTTCGATTTGGTCATCATCAACTTCAGTAGGCCGACCAGAACGTTGCTCAACTTTGAGGGAAAAATCTCCAGAACGGAATTTTTTATACCAATTCTGACACGTGCGCTCTATTAAGCAATTAGCACCATAAACTACACATATCTTTTTGTGAGCTACAGCAGCTTTCTTTCCTTTACGGAAATAAAATAGTAAAATATGTCGAAAATGTTCGTTTCTGCACTACATTTAAAATTAACCCACAACAAATAGCTTTAATAAAAATCACGCACTACTTGCTTCTGGAGTTACGTCAATGTGACTAGTATCACGCGACAAACGGTAAAGTACAGCACTAACATACGTTATACAAAAAATAAAGCAACGCTCTCTATCAGTAAAAACAGAAAGTACTTAGTGAAACCAGTTAAGTATATGAAAGCTATATAGTTTTGATATTCACCAAATAAGTTAACATACATATACAATGATTTAAATTTGATTTATTTATTTATTTTTCCGTAACACATTGCAAAAACATGCAAGAGATGCAATGACTCATTAAAATATATCACAAAAATGTTAATGTTCTTTCATTAGCTTCAATATTGTCCACCATTTATTTTAATTATCTTTATTAACTCCCAAAAGGGTCTACAACGCGCACATTTAACCCATGTGTACCAATGCATGCGTTTATCTATATATGTACATGTTTGTACCCTATTACATCCACACATTAGGGCTGAGGTCTCTGAAACATTGATTTCGAATTAAATTCAAGTGTTATATCAATAAGATACGGTTAATAGATACACCTACCTGCTTGCAATATTTTAAAAGCACCGAAATGATAAAATGAGCGACTCAGTTTAAAGATGGGACTTGGGTGAAACGATAGGTCACGCCATTAAGCCCGAAACGTAATTACCGGTGTTGGGTGGTTTACGGAATAGATAACGTGTTCGGAGGTGTGCATATGTGAACGATAATTTAGATTTGAACTGTTAATGGTGGGGTTGTCCAGTGAAAAAGTTAACCTTTTTTTTTCGTCGTGTATGGACTTCTATACTGAACATGCTTACCTTTAAATATGTTGTAATTAAACTTTATATGAAATTTACGTCATCTAAAAAAAAATTTTGCAATAGAAGGAGAATCGATTAACATTTCCTCTGACCTATTAGCAAAATTCTACTCTAAGCACATAAATTTTAAGATCCAAAGTATGAATAAATTTAGATTTGTAAGCACGTGTCTTGTTCTATTAGTAAATTATGTATAACAAACTTATACAAACATCAAATTCAGTAGCTCATTTACGTAAAGACAATTTCGGATTTTCGTCTTCTCACATCCAGCAAGGTTACAGCATTCTCCCCATTGCATTGCTTTCTGAATTTAATCCATTTCATCTGCTTTACAAAGGGTACTAGGAAAGTTTTGCGATATGACGCAACAATGAATCGTAGGAAGCTACTTGTGGCTGCATGTTGAGATATGTTCATACGTGCATAGTAGCCGCCGCGCCATGTCGATGGGCTCAGTTATTCATTAGCAGTGAGAGTGTAAAGTGCTTGGGATGGCATCGTGGTCCCGAAATGAGATAAGGGCAATTTTGCGTTATAATTTCGTGCGTGGTTTAAACATAGACCAGTGCTTCGAAGAAATGACTCTTGCACTAGGTGATGATTGTCCACATCGCGCAACGATATTCAGAGAATTCCAAAGAGGAAATTTAACTGTGGAGGATGGTGAGAGGCCTGGAAGACCACGAACGTCAGTTACGGAGGAAAACGTTACTATTCCGAGACAAATGCTTGGCGAGGACAGGCGAGTGACCTACAAACAGATAAGGGTACTTCAGGCCTAAATGCACCAGCAATTCGTTCGATTTTACATGATCATTTGCACGTGAACAAACTTTGTTCTCTGTGGGTGCCGTATCGACTGACTGAAGAGCAGATGGCACGACGTGTGACTTGATGCCGGGAAATGCTAAAAAAGTTTAATAAGGGACAATTTCGGTATGTGAACAATATCGTGATAGGTGACGAGACTTGACTGTACTATTGCGATGTGCCGACTAAAGCTCAAAGCTAAGTTTGGGTCTTTGATGTTGAGGACACACCTGTAGTTTTCAGAAAATGATGGCTGTATTTTTCAAATTGAGTGGAATTGTGGATCGCGTCATTTTGGACACGCAGAAAACAATCACAGCTAAGTGGTATACTGAACAGTGCCTGCCTAAAGTCATTGAATCTATTGAGAACCTGCGGCCAAGTTCAAGAATGGACACCTGGTTCTTCCATCACGGTAATGCTCGAGCTCACCGCCCAAAAGTGTGCACCGAATATTTGACCACGATAGGATTGAAACTTTTCGAGCACCCTCCATAAAGTCCAGATCTTGCTCCTTGCGACTTTGCACTGTTCCCACATGTGAAAATGAAGCTAAAAGGGAGGCGGTTTTCCAGTGATGAGGACTTTCTGCGGGATTGGAACATCGAGTGTGCTTTACTCCCTAGTGAAATTTGGCAGAACTGGTTTAAAGATTGGTTTCGGAGGATGCAGAAGTGTATTGAGTGTAGAGGAAATTACTTTGAAAAAATTAAATAAACAAAGTTTTATTGCAAAACTTTCCTACTCCCCTTTGTATAACGCACTAATTGTAATATTAATGCCAGATTTCCTTTAATTAAATTTACCAATGGATGTTCGATATGTGAAGTTTGTAATTTTATAATATTTTAGTTAAAAAATGAGTTACAACAACAGGAGTATAGATTTAACTGAAGGTGTTAATTATCGAGAAACCTAAAATAATAAATAATTAATCGTTTTGATAGGTTGTGTACTTGCGGAAGGCATAGAGGACGCGACAAGTTAACTAAGTTAACTGATGTACCTACGCTAGAAAGAAAACCTGAAATAGAGAGCAGCGGAGAGGAAAGTGGAAACAAAAAAACACGCGAAACTGAAAAGAATATTCCGAGAAAGTAAAATGATGAAAAGGTCACCAGTGAAGAAATATGAATAATTTAGACCGAGAAAGGAAAGGAAGAATCCATGATAGAAATAATGAGATATTTAAAGGCGGGAAATGAGGAATTGTTCTATGAAACAAAAGATATGCGTAAAGAACAAAGAGAGCACATAAAACAAATTTTAAGGAATCGAATCATATAAATAATGAATTAGAAAAAAATGCACAAATGAAAGAGTAGAACAAATGAAAGAGAAAATAAAACGAAATATATAATAGTCAAGAGCTCACCTATGGAATAATATAACTATAGTGTACCGAAGCAATAATTGGAAACATTAATAAGCAGTAATTTAGACCTTAAAGTAAAGATAACCGTAGCAAGGAAAATGGATCCAAGAATAAGAAAGTTAGTGTTGAGAAACGAAGAAATGTTCAATTAAATAAAATAGCATGCGTAAAGAACAAAGAGAGCATATAAAACAAATTATATTCCTGAAACATAAGAATAAGGAATTAAAAAATGAACTAAAAGATACGAACACAAGATTAGAATAAGAAAGAGAAAATAAATAGGGAAATATAGTTTTCAAAAGCTTACCTATAGAATAATATAACGATAGTATACTGAAGGAATAACTAGAAGTATTCATAAGCAGAAATCTAGACCTTCGAATAAGGGTAATCGCAGCTAGAAAAGTGAACCCAAGAAAATTTGTGATACCAGCGGAAAGTATAGCGGATAAATTTAATAAAACGACGAACACTGAGAGAATTTAAAGAATACGATGTTCATATGAACTCTGACATGATGAAGAAGAAAAGCGATATACAAAAGACAATTAGAATAATAGTTAAAAGAAGAGAAGTGTAGAGGAAGTGGAATAGGAGTGGGATAAGGTGGAACTGGGACCAACAGAAAAGAAAATTGGTTAGGTGTGAAAGAAGGTAGAGTACACATTAACATCAAAAAATTCGACAAGGTGTAAAATTAAGAATGGAAAAAAGATGACGACTACGGCTATGAAAAGAAATAAGAGCAGAATGTTTTCATACAATTGAAACAAAAGAAGAAAGATCATTAAATAGATTTAGGGACGGGAAAGTAAAACGGAAAGAGATAGCGTCAATGAGAAGGACAACGTTAAAGTAATGAAAGAACGAACTAGTAAAATTGGACCATGGAATGTCGAAAGTTTCTAAGGAAAACAAGAGGAAGTAATAGACGAAATAAAGCAGAGAAATCTAGATCTCGTGGGAATCACATAAATCAGAAATGGCAAGGTACTGTAAAACTAAGTCATGGCTATTGATTCTTCTGGTCAGGCGTAAATTAAGATGAAAGAGGAAAAGCAGGGTTAGCTTTAGGTGTGGAGAAGAAAACCAACAGAAATTTAACTCAATTTTCCTACCCCGCCTTACAATCGATAAGGATAAAAGGCTTTATAGGATTAAGCAAGTAAGTTTGACGGATTCTATATTTAATGTGTTCTAAATTAAAAGCCATAAATGGAGCCACCCTGAGGATGACTTGTGCAAGAGAAAACGTTGCATCAATAGTAAAGTAGCGAGGATACGATTCTAACCCAAAAAATGAAGTAACCATAAATGAAGCAGTTTGTAATTTCTTATTTTTGTTTGTTTTAAAGACCTAGAAAAGCAACACATTATTTTAAAAACTTAAAATAAAAAGTTTTTCCTATTTTTCAGAAAATCCGTAGACACGTCGTGTACTCAGTGTAATTTTATCGTAGAATAAATCTAATATAATTTATATCTATTTTTCAATTTTGGACAGTCTGTGTGGAGTACCTGTAACTATTATAATTTCATCATGAAAAAAACCTGTGTGAAAACAAGCATTTATTTGATTTTCTGGTTACTTTCTGTGATGATATATTTTACTTGGAAATTAATTTCAAATGCTAGCAAGCGAGTTCCATTTACCGAATAGAAAATCTAATCATCCTGATGCGCCACGTCTACTTGCCAATGGTTTCACTCTAAATAAAAAATCTATTGGAAATGTACACTAGTATACGTATTGCAGCTGCGAAGACTCAATTGCTGTAAATAAGAGTGGCACTTGCTATTGATTTTGAAATTCAGAGATACGCCATTACATTTTTATCTTTTAAAATTAACAATAACTTCCTGCGACTCTTTAACATGATGTCTGCATCGAAACCTATTTAGAACTGATTATGAGTCTAATTATGGGAGCATATAAGTGCATATATGGTATTATTATATACTCATATATTCATAATTGAAAGACAGACGTCAGTGCGTGTTGTACATTGGCCGTAAATTTTAAAATACTAAATAAAAAATTTTACATTTAGCCTTTGAAGAACGTCGAACAGTAGTTCTGCACTATAAGAATGCGAATTATGTATTGTTCATGGCAAAATCGACTGAGACAGACAAATGTGTGATTACTAGATCACGAGGGCGGTCCCAGACCCGAAC
The DNA here is from genome assembly GCA_031893035.1 of Dermolepida albohirtum. Classification (NCBI taxonomy): domain Eukaryota; kingdom Metazoa; phylum Arthropoda; class Insecta; order Coleoptera; family Scarabaeidae; genus Dermolepida; species Dermolepida albohirtum. The sequence goes on from JAVIWB010005137.1 coordinate 214,395, forward strand.
CAACAAAGAAAACACAAAAATTTTGGAAAGAAATATATCTATTTTTCAATATTCAATAAGTTCGATACCCTTTTTATAATAGGAACTGTCTTGCTGCTCAAAATATCCATTAACTGCCGACATCACTTTCTTCATCGTTGGAAAATTAAAATTTTTGACCACTAGGGGGGGGGGGCTAAATCTGGCGAATAGTGAATAGTGTGCATGAGGTAGCAATTCAAACTTTAGTTCGTTAATTTTGGCCATTGCAATAACAACGGATTTGTGAGCTGGTGCATTATCTTGATGAGACGCCACTTCCTTCTTAGCCAAATATAGCCGCTTTTGCTTGATTTCTTCGCTCAAACGTTGTAATAAGTTCGCATAATACTCGCCGTTGATAGTACAAAGGAAATATTAATAGTTAATTTTCCACATATTTAGGTATGCAATTAAGTCTAAAACTACTCCAAAATAGTATGCTTATTTCACATTGTAATACTATAGCCTTGCTAACTGTTCCAAATGATATTCTTTGTGTACAATATGCAATGTGGAAGGTAACGATTTTCAATTTTGAGCTTACTAGATATCAATAGCGATGCTAATATATTGATTATAGGATGCTTAGAACTATCCTGTTCAATATTGGTTTGGTAGTGATTACATTTGCGATACAATTAATACAACCTTATATAATCAGCGGAACGCAGCGCCAAATTAGAAAGCCTCACCGCGGTAACTGCAAGATCGATAATTGTTTATTTCGGTGCAAGATATAATGATGAACGCGAATGCATCTCGACGCTGAAACTGGGATTTTGCACATAATGTTTCTGTTGTACATAAATGTGTATATACGTCTGTTTCAATAAAATTGGGCCGGCTAAGAAAATGTATTTATAAGCAAATCTTTAAAAATTTCTAATTTTAATCGCATATATAACGCAGAAATTTAAAAAAAAAGGATTCGAACCCGTGTCTCATTCTCTCTGGGAATGCATTATCAACATTAAACTACAGAGACAGTAGATTCGAGTCCTTCTGATGAGATCTCAGGTTTTTGTCGATAATTATGGATTACACATACAATTTATAAAGCGGTTAAAATTAGATTTTTTCGGTTTATTGTAAAAGCGCATAATTATATGCAATTAATAACCCACCGTGGATTTCTCACTTAATAACTGTTTCTATAAAGCAACTTATAGCACATTACGAGGGTGGTCCCAGAGGCACCCGACCCAACAGAGAAATCACAAACATTTTGGAAAGAAATATATTTATTTTTCAACATTATCTCTTTTTAGCTCTATACACTTTTCCCAGAGTTGTTCGATAAGTTCGATACCCTTTTTATTATAAGAACTGTCTTGCTCCTAAAAATAACTATTAACTGCCGACATCACTTCTTCATCGTTGGAAAATCTTTGACCACTGAGCCATTTTTTCAAGTCTTGGAACAGAAATTAATCCGAAGGTGCTAAATTTGACGAATAGGGTGCATGAGGTAGTAATTCAAACTTCAATTCATTAATTTTGACCATTGCAATAACGGATTTGTGAGCTAGTGCATTGTCTTGATGAAACAACACTTTCTTCTTAGCCAAATGCGGGCGTTTGTGCTTGATTTCTTCGCTCAAACGTTGCAATAAGTTCGCATAATATACGCCGCTGATAGTTTTTCCTTTTCGAGGTAATTAATCAAAATTATTCGACGCACATCCCAAAAAACCGAGGCCATGACCTTGCCTGCAGATGAAGCGGTCTTCGCCTTTTTTGGAGCTGGTTCTCCCTTTTGAGTCCATCTTGATTGTTCTTTTTCCTCCGGTTTGAAGTGATTCATGATTCATGCATGGTTACGAAACATCTTCACGACACTCTTTTTGCTCGAGTGTTAGCAAACGTGGCACCCACCCTGCGACAGCTTTCTCATGTCCAAATTTACAGACAATATGCGAAGTATCGCACGTTTTGAAATGCCTACTATGTCCGCTAGCTCGCGCACTTTCAGTCGACGATCATCCAGTACCGCTTTGTGGATTTTCCTCACCATTTCTGGAGTCGACACATCATTTGGTCGACCACTGCGGTGCGCGTCTTGGCAGCTCGTACGGCCTCCTTTAAACTCTGCTACCCAATATTTCGCTATTGTAAACGAAGGAGCAGACTCACCCAGAGTAGAATCCAGTTCAGCTTTTATTTAAGTTGAGCTAAGGTCTTTCAAATAAAAGTATTGTATCACGTAACGATGACCAATTTTCTCCATTTTTACAAATTCACTGAAAACGTTCACTAGTGATGGCTGCCAAACAAATACTAAATCCCGTGGCGTCTTCAAACTGGAAACATTTGCTTTACAGATAGTGTACTTTCTAATACAGTTATAATTTTCAAACAACTACCGCTATCTCTAAGTCAGGCCGGGTACTTAGGAACCACCCTCGTAGAAGGACCTAATTACACTATCTCGGTGGTATAATAATGATGGCAGATTCCCAGGGAAAATGTAATAGCGGGTTTGATTTCCGCGCCGAGAACAGAATTTTTTTTCGAAACTTCTGTATTACAATACAATGTGAAAAACTAAAAATTAGAATTTCTCCGTTTAGCACTGTAAAAGGGCGTAATTATATGCAAGCAAATCTTTGGTTTAGAAAAAAGACTTGAGTCTATTGAAGTAGCCTGCCATTTTATAAATCCTAATAAGTTAGAAATGGGATTGCATATGTGTTGACTGCTGTAGTTTTGTTATTATTATTACTGCAATAAGTTTTATTATCTAAAAAAATAATGATTACTATCCATTGTGTTTATTACTTGGTATACAATAAATTAATTGATGAGAAATTCAAAAAATTCCCCATATTATCAAATACTATTCGAATATTATTCTCACAACGTCCTAATTCATAAATTATATTACACAAATTGCCTAATATATTAGCATTAACATTGAACCTTTATGGAATATACATTAAAGTCATTAACAGTGACCACTCAAAGGTGTGCATGATGGGTTACTATGTTGGAAATTATAGGTTGTTCGTAATTTCCTGTGCTGGGAAAAGTTATGTAGACGTCCCGTCACGTCTACCTTCAAGAAAGCTATTTACTTGTACATAGTTTACTCACATTATTAATGTTCGACAACTTGCTTTGTTCTTGAGAAGTTAACTTGTAACTGTGTACACGTTATTACACTTTGTGAGAACTTTTTGAACGAATAAGCTATTCATTTTATTATATTAGTTGTTTAAATGTTATAAATTTCGTTAGAAATAGTTACGATCAATAAAATTATAATAAAGACATTTGTTAAGGAAAACTTTCTGTATTTAATTTAATGTTTTTTATTCGATGCAGGTTTGTAGTATCTTATTTTTCTCTTTTTTTTATTTTGATGCTGATTTGGAGGGAACCTAATTCATAATATTTGATGCAAATAAAATCAAAACGTTGATTAATATTGTGGCGTCAAACAGTACAAGAAAAAAATAGTAAAAATATCATCAAGAGAGGATTGTATTTCCAGAACTACCTCTCGCCGCATTTGGAAATTCCACAAAGCCGTGTGTTATAACAGGTGGCGCAAAAGTAATGTCATAATTTGAATTGGCTACCATTTTTGCAGATGCTCCAAATGTCACTGTCCTTTGCTGTTTGGTGCAGCATTTGCCGTGAAAAAGAGATTTGCCCTTATTTTTTTGAAGACGCCGATGGCTCCACCCTAACCGTAAATGGTGAGCGTTACAGGCTTATGCTAAACGAGTTTTTTTTTGCTGCATTGGTCCTCGATCATTGTTGGTTTCAACAGGACGAAGCAACCGCTCACACAGCTCGGGCAACAATGGAGATTTTGTGACACCAATTTACAGGTCGAGCAATCTTCCGTTTTGAAGATTTGAACTGGCCGTCTAGAGCGCCAGATCTAACAGCACCAGACTTCTCCCTTCGGGGCTTTTTAATATCTCGCGTTTACCACAACAAACCACGAACATTGCTAGTCTTGAAAGCTAATATTAAAGAAGAGATCGCCAATTTGGAGGCAGATGTTTTGCGAGCAATAATTCAAAATGCCGTTAAACGAGCGCAATTATACATCAACTTGGGAGGTGGCCATTTGAGCGGTATAATTTTTTCCAATGAATGTCATCAGTTTTACATTTCCAAATAAACTTTTTATGAAAATAGAGCTTTTTTCATTTATAATAAAATGGCAGCCAGTTCAACTTATAACACTACTTTTGCGCCACCCGTTACAGGGACAGGAGCCATTGCTACTAGATTTACTAAAAATGTCATAATATCTTCACAGTATTACAAATTCGCCAAACGCTGTCTAATACTGAAGACAAGTCCATGTTCGGAAAAACGTGCAATAATCCAATTTGCAGGTGGCAGAGAAGGGTAGAAGCGAAGATAACAATACAAACAAAAGAAAAGAGAAAGAAATAAAAATATTTATATGCAAACTATATAATTGCGTCAGTAAATATGTGTTATTACAATACGGATTTTAAGAAACTATAATAAATACTTGAACAGGTCAAGTTACTCTTTGTGAATTTAAAATGTCACATATCTTCTATACAAAATTGAACTTTGCAAAACATGGGGAAATTTTGCTTACCTTTAGGAAGCTACTCACAGAAATTATACTTTTCATACGAAATTCAAATTATTTTCATAAATCTCAAATATTTAATAAAGTATTCAACTGAAATACGATATCAGTAATTGCATTTAAAAAATACAGTTTAAGTAACAAACCATGTTGGGAAAAAACGTAGAGAAATTATTCGATTCAGCCTCGTTGCCAATCAAGTGTCTACTGCTGTGTGCTGTGCTATATTTGGGATACGGTTTATATATTGTGCGTATAAAAGTATTAACTAAACCTTTTTCATAACTACGACCAATAGGCTATACCTTTTTGGTATAGATTCGCTAGTGTCCACTACTTCAATTGCCAGTTTTGGTATATAAAATTCACCATTCCGGGTTTCGATTCAACTTTTTTCTATATCTACCGTTGCTGCTACTAAGGCAGCCTTATACTCGTTAGATTCACCTCCTCAATACAATCAAACGTATCTCAGGTTTTGGACGGGATTCCATATAAATAAGTGAAGGTGATCGATTAAAAATACATCCATCGTTTAACTGATGAACCATATTATCAAAACAAATTATTTGATTCACTCCCTTTGTACCATATCCCACTAAATGGGAGGATTTCACTATTCTTAGAAAGGAACACAAGCCCAACAAAGACTTCGCTTTACCGTTGGTGATTAAATAACGCTTAACTACCAGGATGGAAGCAAAGGGTAAATGGGAATGTCTTAGAAACAATCAACGAGTTAACTCGACATACGGATAAGACGAAGACAACTCAGACCAACAGATGTTGCTAACCAAATAAGGAGTTTAATTTCCCACGTTTTTAGAAATGCATAAACAAATATTGATTTCGAAGACTAAAATATTAACGAAATGAAATGGTTTGCAAAGAAATATGTAAGTGTATACGAAAATAAGCCAATGTAGAGAAACTAGTTCGCAGAAATTTATTTAAAATGTTACAATAAAGAAACGCAAATATACTTAGATAGAATAAATACATATACTATACATGGTTTTCGAAATTAAAAGGAACAGTGAAATAAAATACACGTAAGAGGCCAAACAAAAGCAAATTTTTAAAAGCTTTTTAACGTTTAAGTTAATGTAGACTGTGGTTGATTCAATTTATCAAATGTAGGTAAATAAAACTCCTTTTCACAATGTTTCCTTCGTTATCGATTCTAGAAAAAATATTTAGGAGAATATCTTTATAAAAGTAAGATTTAACTGGAAAAATTTAATGAACTTTGACGATTGATAACCTTATGTATATCTCAAAATAGTTTACAATTCGTAGGTAAATTCTAACTATACGAGGATAGTTTGACAAGTAGTGAGAATAACACATAGATGGCGCTCTAATTGGTAAAAAATGCACTGTAGTTTAGGTTGCCTATTTATATGTTTACATTCCGATATTTAGATAAATCGGTTGATTAGTTTATTTTTGACAGCTGATTGAAGAAGAAGCAACAGCAACACGTTGTTTTGTTAAAATGGAAAAAGCAGAGTTTCGTGCGGTGATTAAATACTTCGTAATTAAGGGTATGAAAGCTACCGAAATAAAGGATGAGTTACAGGAAACATTAGGTGAATCTGCTCCATCATCCGCCACAATAAGTATCTAGGTAAATGAATTTAAACGTGGTAGAACAAGCTGTGTTGATGAAGCGCGCTCCGGAGCACCCAAAATCGTGACTTCTAAGGAAATGATTATAAAAATCCATAATATTATTACGCAAGATCGACGACTCAAAGTGAGAGAGATAGCAGACATGGTAAACATTTCAACAGAACGCGTACACCACATTTTGACGAAAGAATTGGGCCTTTCCAAGCTTTCGGCAAGATGGGTGCCACGATTGCTTATGACTGATCAAAAGTTCACTGGCTTGCGCATTTCCAGTGAGTGTTTGGACGTTTATAAGCGGAATCCGGTTGATTTTTGTAGGCGATTTGTTACTTGCGATGAAACTTACGTACACTACAGTACACCCGAAACTAACCAACTGTCGAAATAATGGTAAGAACGTGGTTCTGCACCTCCAAAGAAAGCGAAAACCACTTTATCGGCAAACAAGGTGATGGCATCAATTTTTTGGGATTCAAAGGGCCTTTTGGTCATTGATTACCTTCAGAAAGGTGCCACAATCAATGGACAATATTATGCCGAACTTCTACAAAAATTAAATGTTGAGATTCGTGCTAAACGGCCAGGAATGGCAAAGAAAAAGATTCTGTTTCACCAAAACAACGCTCCCTCGCATACCAGCACAGTTGCAATGTCCAAAATCCACGAGTTGCATTTCCAATTAGTACCGCATGCGCCTTATTCGCCGGATCTAGCCCCTTCCGACTTCCACCTTTTTCCAAAATTGAAAACGGCACTAGGTGGAAAGAAATTTTCGTCTAACGACGATCTTATCATCTTCGTAAATGAGTATTTTGCAAGCCTTCTGGAATCGCATTTTAGAGATGGCATAAGGGCATTGGAGCACCGTTGGGATAAATGTATTGCTCTTTTAGGAGAATATATGGAAAATAAAAATTATTTTGTATTTAAAAAATTCGCTTTTCTTTTCCATTCGCACTACTTGACAAACTGCCCTCGTAGTAATGGGCAATTGTCTTTCTGCATTTATAGCGAATTTATTCGTGAGTAATTTTGAAGTAGAAATTAAACGTTACGCCAAATATTTTAGAGGATCATCAAGAGTTTCAATTCAGTTATTTCGTAGACTGATATTAGCAAATATGGCATATGATAAGGAGAAAAACTACGTCACGTCTTTTCCGACAACCTAGTAGATCGCCACTGCTTAAAATTAATAAATTCAACTAGTGAACACATCTATGGAAAAACAACAACAGTACAATGTGGACGTTGGTGTTGCGTAATTGGAAAATAATTGGGGAATAAGCGGCAACCCTCTTCCGAAGCTTCAAAGACGAGGACATCACGTTTAAGTATTTACGAGTGCGGAGATGTAAGAGGCGGCGGAACGCGATGCTGCGGCTAAATCTCAAAACTGCGAAATTCACTTACAAACATAATTTCACTAAATCATATCAGGAAAGTTGCTACAAATTGCTAAAGTTTGGAAGGTGAAATATGAATAATTCCAGAACGATGCTTTGGCACGTTAACGCTTCACAACAATTGCGTTTTCAAGTTCGAGTTTGGGGATTCCAAGAGGCGGTGTGGCAGCATTTTGTTGTGTCGTCGTATATTTAGACGGCAACGAATGTATATGTATGTACGAGTTGATGTATGTGTAGCGAATGTGGTATGGGTTGGCGTTTCAACTTGAACTAAGGATCGATACGTATACGTGATGGAAATAGGGCCATGCAGATCTGTGTTCCCTTTTCTCGGCTACGAGTGCTTTGATTAAGTAAATAATTTGCGATTGAGAAGCACTTATCGGCTCCGGTCGGCGGTGCCACGCGTTATTTTGCATACAGAAATTGGTCTGTCTAAACACAAAGTATGCCAACTGTTTGTTCGGTAAGTTTATTTTGCGATTCGTGTTTAAAAATAATTTCAGAGTGCTCTTCCAATAAAATTAAATTCAACGAATACATGTTTAAAATAGAAAATGCATCTAGTATCTGGTTTGCATTCTATACACAGAAGAAGTAGTTCCGTTTGGTAAGTTCTTTGCGGAATTCAATTTTGTAAATTAGATTTTCGGTACGGAATAATTAATAATAATATAACAAATATAATAATAATGTAATGAATATAATAATGATATAATAAATAATAATTTCACCAGCCAACCAATATAAAGGGTTTTCCAATAAGGACTTGACAACTTTTTTCAAAGTAAAATGCAGACCATTTGAGATATTTCAAAAACTTTATTATCGGGTTGAAGTACAGTCAAAACATTTATGAATGGAGCTCGACTTCGTTCATATGGCCACCGCGGGCACATTTGCAGCGGTCGATTCGTTGGACCCAATTTTCGATGACTCGGCCACACAATTCGCTCTTCCAACGTTGTAGGCTTGTTGACAGACCAACGACTTGACGTAACTCCAAAGAAAAAAGTCTAGAGGCGTTAAATCGCACGAACGAGGCGGCCAATCGACTGGTCCATTTCTTGAGATAACACGCTCATCAAACTTACTTTTCAATAAAATGATTGTAACGTGTGCTGTGTGGCTTGTGGCACCATCCTGCTGAAACCACATGTTGTCCAGGTCCATATCTTCCAATTCGGGCCAAAAATAATCGGTAATCATGGCGCGATAACGATTACCATTCACAGTAACGTGACGATCATTATCGTCGACGAAAAAATATGGCCCTATGACGCCCCCGGCATGAAAACCGCACTAAACAGTTATTTTTTGTGGATGAAGTGGTGTTTTATGAAGCACATGTGGATTTTCACCCAACCAATAACGCATATTTTGCTTATTGACGAACCCATTGAGCCAAAAATGAGCATCGTCGCTGAAAATGATTTTACGATGAAATTGATCATCTTGGCGCATCTTTTCCAGAGCCCAATCGGAGAACGTACGTCGCTTCAAATTGTCCATCGGCTTCAATTTTTGAGTCAGCTTGATCTTGTATGGGTGTAAACCAAGATCCTTACGCAAAGTTCGCCATAAAGTGGTCAGGGCGATGCCCAACTCTTGAGAACGCCATGGAATTGACTGATTTGGATCATTTGCTACGGACGTTTCAACGGCAGCGATATTTTCGACACTTCGACCAACCGGTTGTCTCACTGGCACGGCAACATCACACAACGAATATGTAGACTCAAATTTTTGCACTAAACTTGTTACTGTCTGTCTACTAGGGCGAGAATTACGACCGAAAATCGGAGTTAACGCGTGTTAATACGTACAGTATTGTGCAAATTAATGGAATCAGACACAATATAACTAAGAAAACCGTTTATTTGTCATATAATCACGATGAAATGGTATAAAATTATAAATTACTTGTAATATGCCCTCCTTTGACTGCGATGACAGCCTGCACTCTTTTTGGCATGGAATCTATTCATTTTGGACAGTTTTCCTTTATTTTCTCGTCTCGAAACCACACCTGAATTACTGCTTCTATTAATTTTGTCTTCGTTGTACGGTCCATTATGTAACCTAGCCCTACAAATGGCCCACAGATTTTCAATTGGGTTTAAGTCTGGAGAATTGCCAGGCCAGTCGAGGAGAGTTACTGCTTTTTACTTGAAATATTTGACCATATCCTTCGATTTGTGGTATAGAGCTCAGTCCTGTTGGAAAATTGCACCTCCATCTGGCTCACATTTCATTAGATCTTTTCCCAAATACTTATCCGGTAGCTCTTTATATTTCTGGCTGTTCATCATGCCCACTATAGGTACCAGTGATCCAGTCCCCATGTACGAAAAACATCCCCAAAACATGTTCTTTACAGGATGTTTGACAGTCTGATCTACATGAGCTGCAGTGAGTTTTTCATCTCCACTTTTTCTCACGAATTTTGATCGCTGCCCCTGCAACAAAAAATGGAACTAGTCTGAGAACAACACCTTTCTCCAGTCTTCCTCATTCCATCCGGTATATTTCTTGGCCCAAATAAGCCTCAGCTTCATCATTCGTTGAGTGAGGAATTGCTTCTTCTGTGGTCGAATGGCTTTTCTTCCAGACTCTAAAAGTCTCCTACGAACTGTCGAGTCATGCACTTTCACTCCAGCGTCAGCTAAATTTTTTGTAGTTCAAAACTAGTTTTTCTTGGGTTCAGCTTGCTATTTATGACAAAAAAAGTGATATCCCGGGGTGTCATCTTCCTCTTTCTCCCAAATTTTCCAGCTCGTTTCACTTCAACTATTCCGGTATTCTTTTTTTGTTTTAGGATCTTGCTTACTGCTCCTTGACTAACACCCCATTCCTGTCATTGAAGTGTGCTTACTTAATGTCACAGTCTTCTCACGTTTCCTGGGCGTGGACAAACTCTCTAAAACGCACTGAATAACTGTATAATGTGTTCCCAGTGATGTAGGTTATGTTTTTTGACATAAAACTACTGTCAAAACTGACCTAACAATGTTGCCACATGCAGAAAGCTAAAAATGATTTCATTAATTTGCACAATACTGTAAATAAAGCGTATATTGACAAAACCGAGGCAGTTATCGAAAGTTTCATTTTCACATGATTTAAGGCATTGCGTATCACATACAATATTTTAGTAAACGAATCCAGGAAAAGCATCAATTGCTTCATACGACTGACACAAATTATTCGGCGCGAGCACAATTATCTATGGTGTTGTGATCAAAAGTATTCGAGTACATCTGCAAAAGAGATGTCGGCCGCACACATATAAACCGCTTACGTAATCTAAAAACTTGGAACAGTACCAACTGCACATGAAAGGGACGCTTAAAAACGTATAAGAAATGAAGAGCAATTAAGTTTCCCTCGGAACATCTCTCTTTTTTCAGTCCATCGTGAGCTGTTCTTTCTCTTTCCTTTTCAGCGTATGGCTCTTGGAAAACGTGGACAAATTAAAATGCAAATTAAAGGACCCTCATAACCCGGTGCATACGTCAACCGTGAAAACTTTTAATTGCAACAAAATAATGAAAAGAAACTCTAAACACTCCATTTTATATGACAGAAATAAATTGCGGACTGCAGTACTAACGACAATTAAATGAAAGGAATGGTTTCAGTTCGGTTTTTTAGTGCGCTGATATTCGAGAGATTGCTTCGAGAGAGTTATTATACTGCAAAAATTGTATTTTATTAACGAGGTCTGCATAATATGAAATGCATTTGTATAATTCATCTTCTTTTTCGGTAAAATTTTAACCAGAATAATTACATTCAGAGTGAGGAATATTTTATTGTTATTATAACAATTCCGAAGCGAATAAATTCATTATTTCGTATATTACTGAGATGGAAAAGTATTTATTCTTCTTCTTAATTAATTTCATTTTCTCTAAGGTACACTTCTTAAAGCAATTAATTGATATCCTATATAATTGAAAATTCGAAAATTTCCTGTTTATTACACCTCTTTATAATAACAGTAGGGTAACTTCGGGTATTGTGGAACCCCTATTTTTACTTTTGGATTCCTTGAAAAAGTATTAATAAAATTTTAATCAGATGTGTTCCAATACGTTTGCTTATCGGTGGCCCAACTAATTATTTTACAAAAATTTAATTTTTTTTACTTTAGGAATAGTTAAATAAGAAAAATCTGAATCATGTCAAAAAGCTTCGTTTAGAAAATTGGAGAGTAATATGGAACCCCACCGGTGGGTAATGTGGAACCCTATTCCATATTACTAGAAACGAAAATATGTACATATATACGAGGGAGCGTTTTTATATTCGCGGAATGGGGGACAAGGGGTGGAAATAAAAAAACCAAATTATTCTTCTTTTTCAATATATGCACCTGCAAGACGGATACATTTTTCACATCTTTCAATTAATTTATTTATACCCTCATAAAAAAATGATTTCTCTTTATCTGCAAAATACGCCGAAACTGCCTCCTTGACTTCATCATTGGCAGTAAATTTTTTACCCCGCAGCTCTTTTTTCATTTTCGGAAACAGGCAATAATCATTCGGGGCCAGGTCTGGGTTGTAGGGTGGGTGATTCACTATTTCGAAGCCCACCTTATGCAGGGCAGCTAACGCAACGCGGCTCTTGTGGACGGGCGCGTTGTCATGCAAAAGCAGAACACCTTTTGTCAATTTTCCCCGTCTTTTCTCTTTAATGGCTTCTTTTAGTCGCTCTAATATTGAAGCGTAATATTCTCCGGTTATAGAAACACCTTTATCTTTATAATCAATCAACAATATTCCTTCCGAGTCCCAAAATACCGTTGCCATGAGTTTCCCAGCTGATTGTGACACTTTAAATTTCTTGGGAGGTGCTGTGCCCTTTTTATGCCACTGCATGGAGTCTTGTTTGGACTCAGGTTCATAATGATGAACCCAAGTTTCGTCTCCAGTAACAATTCCACTCAATACACCATCCTTGTCTTCATTACAGAGGTCCAAAAATGCACGCGAACACTCTACGCGCTGTTGTTTTTGCGGCGGCGTGAGCATTCTCGGCACCCACCTTGCGCTGACCTTACACATGCCGAGATGATCTTGTAGGATTTTAAAAATTGTTGTATCGGATACTCCAACCATTTCTGCGAGTTGTTTCTTCTTTAGTCGAGCATCTTCGAGTACAATTTGTTCAACTTTTTGGATAAGTGCTGGCGTGGTCACCTCAATGCTTCTGCCCGGCCTCGGGTCGTCTTCAAGGGATTCCCTTCCTTGTTTAAATAAACTATGCCACTTGTACACCATGGTTTTTCCTGGACAAGGGTCGCCGTAAACCAATGACATTTCATTCATTATGGTCGCGACTGATTTTCCTTGCCTGGTAAGGAACTTTATAACGGCACGATATTCGATTTTTTCCATATTTCACTTTTCACTCCTGATTATGTTACTTAGTTGACGATAGCTCAAAGACTAACTGTCTAATAACAATGAAACTTCGTATTTATACTAATCATGAGTCGCTGCATAGGCCACGCCCCCAATGCGCCTACTCACCCCTCTACAACCCGCTCATTCCGCGAATATAAAAACGCTCCCTCGTATATCTGATTTAAAAAACTTCAACTGATAAAAAAGGAATTTTGTTTTTATTCATAACTAAAGACATAAAAATCCTCCATGGCAAAACATGAAAATATAACAAAAACAGGAATAATAGTTGAACTGGAGTTGAAGACAAGCTTTCTGAGTACGGGAATTTCTTGAGCATTTGAACATGTGGCAATTTCGCATGATGCTTCGGTGTCTTTTTCTGTGGAGTTTTCTTGAGATGTATTACAAACTGTTTGGCCTGCGATAAAATCAGACTCTTTAAAAATATTTCTATCGAATGGATAGATGCCAGTACATTTAAATCCATTTATAGCAATTTCACCCGTTTGAACTTTAAGGTAAGCTCTAGCAAATAGTTCAGCTATATCATACTGACTCACTTTCATTTCTTCACTGTAGTAAATTTTCAAAGGACCTATAAATGTTTTGTCCAAGGGGTGCATTTTGTGACTGGAGCGTGTGGGGAGAGAAATTATTACCACCCCATTCTGACGTACTAGCTCTAACAAATCTATGTTTCTTGTATCACTGTAATGCCCGTCTAAAATAAGTAAATGTGGCTCATTTTTTATTAGGTTTCGTGCATTTTAGAAAATGTAGGAACCATTTCGTAAAAATATCTGTTTGAACCCAACCAGATATATGACACGCTAAAGCAGAGCCAGGTGGTGCATTTTTCATTAACTGTGGACTATCATTTTTCCTGGTAAATATAAAAAGGGTGCCACAAATGAGCCGCCTGCACTCATACAAGTAATAACTGTAACTAAAGAATTGCGATCAGCTGATGTCATTGAACCTATTTGTCGCTTTCCCTTACTACTTGAACTTTTGGATATACACTTTGAACAATTGAAAGTCCTGTTTCACCTACATTCCATATGCAAGAAGCAGGAAAGTTTTGCTGGCCATACTCAGTTTCAAGAGGGTCAAAAAATAATTGCACATTTTCCTTTGCTCTGTCAAAAGAAGTACCTCTTGGCTTACGTATACTTAGCTGATTTTTATGTCGTCTCATAAATCCATATAGCCGGTCTTTGCCAGCACACCCTTTCATGTCCGAAAAGTTATTTGAAATTCCGTTTCTTTTTCCAAGTTGAAATGCAAGTGACCGAATATCACTGCGAGTAAGACCCCAATAACGCGTTTCCATTTCAATGGCAGACTTCACTAATTGGCTTTCCAGTTCTGTGGAAAAAACTGGCTTTCGTCCTAATGGTGTTGACAATAGATCGGTAATATTGGCTTCGCTTCTTGCCATTCTAGTGTGGTACGACGGACATTGAATGTTTTTGCAGCTAATTTAATGAATAATATCATATCTCCCTCTCTCGACCAATACAGCTAATTTAATGCCCATTTCATTATTTCTTACTCGTTCGACTGCTTTCTTCATGTTTTCTGAATCCCATTTTCTAATAGCTCCTTTATTTGGCATGATTTAATATTATATCCTATAAAATGAAACATAGATTAAGTAAACGGGTAATGTGGAATAGCATTCCACATTCCCCGTCTTCAAATATTCCATATTAGCCGACTGCCAATTTTTTCAAAGTAAATTATATAAAATTAGTAAAACATTTTAAATCGAGATACTTACAGCTTAAAGGTTTTATTTAGTACACTTTTTATATTATCGTATCGAAACACTGGACAAACTCTTAAAACTTAGAGCAAAATACTTGTTTAAATGTGCGCACAAAATAAAGTCCACTACACTTGTTTTCATTTACATGCCAACTGAAATCTAACGGTACATTCATACGTATAGAAAAACACGGGCTGCTAATAAGTTTTTGTAAGCTATGTATGCAGATGGTTGCGGGTGCGAAATAACATTTAGTTTAAGAAATACGTGGGGGTTCCACATTAACCGCATATTCCACATTACCCGAAGTTACTCTAATGTTCTTTATTGTTCAACAGAACAAGCCATTTATAAGACAAATCTATTATAGTAAGTACAGTGTAAACAACAATAAAAGAAAATAAAAAAAAATCTTAATTAGATATATAAGCAAGTTAAAACATACATAAAACTTAATTAATACATACAAAATTAAGTATATAATTACTAAATAATGAAAAAGTAATGAAAAAATAGAGGCCGAAGTGGACCAACACCCGATTAAAGGATTTATTTCCCAAAAAAAGGGATTAGGACACATCCTGTTAGCGTCCCTGCACATATGACCTAACGGTACCGCCAGGAGAACCTTAGTCCTAGCTCTCGGAGTAACAAACAAGTCGCAAGATCTAGTGGCATAAGTTGGGACCAGTAAATAAACCTGAGCCAAACATTATGGGGCATTCACACCACTATTAACCAAGTTAATAAGCAAGTTGGCACTTGCAACATCCCTTCGGCAAGACAAGGATTGGAAGTTATGCCTTTACAGCAAGCCCTCATAATCTATTCCCCGCTGTGTATGTAACATCAAAACGATATGATAAATACTTCAAAAATCTTTTCTGGATTCTCTCCAGAAAGAAAGGCATACTCCAGCCTAGTGCGAACAAATGCATAATATAAATCTTTGAGAGCATCATTATTACTGAACTACCGACAGGTACGCATTAGGAAACCCAGAGGTCGAGATGTCGAATCACGTACCGCAGTGATGTTGTCCGTAAGCTGCAATCTGGAGTCAAACATAACTCCAAGATCCATAATCGCGGACTTTCTCACAATGATAGTGTTTTTAACGGTGTACTGTCGAATGATGAGATTATTAATCTTAGCATAAGTGACCACAGCACACCTATCAACATTAACAGTTCTGCATACTCCAATCATTGATTATATCAAGATTATGTTGCAGAATCTAGGAGTCACCATTAGTGGATATATTTGAGAAAATATTTAAGTCGTCGACGTATACTAAGGCTTTACAACTCAGACGTTGAAAGAGGTCGTTTATGAAGACATTAAATAGTAAACGTTCCAAAGATGATCCCTGTGGAACGCTAGAAGACGGAGTGTACACATTTGCGGAGGACCCATTATACGATAGATACCAACTTTTATTGTGTAAATAAGAAGCTCTTAAATTAATTATGTTTTGACACAATGCAAAGCTGGCCAACTTAAAAACTAATAGCGAGTGGCTAATTGTTTCAATTACATCTTTATTTCTTTCCCGTGTTTTCTTGTACCCTCACGGGTGTGAGATATTAGTACGTTCCTCTTTCCTAACCCATTACTTACCTTTTCTCCTGTCAATCGTCCTTTTGTTCATATCTTCCATCGTTTTCTCTTTCACTTTTCCCGTCTCTGCAACGTCATTCTAGATATTTCTCTTTTTCGTTATTTCGTTGTTTGCATTTCCACTATCCTTTTCAGTAGTTTGTTACCATCTAATCTTTCCACATGTTCCCCTTTTGCAGTCCACTGTTTGACTGTGTTTTATTTTAGATGTATAATGATATATCCAAGTTTCATCTACACTACAGTAATTAATCGGCGCCAAAACTCGGATTTATTGCGCCTAAACTGCACCAACAGAGCGTTGGAAATGTTCATTCCAACACGTTTTTCATCTAACGTTAGCAAACGCGCCACCCAACGTGCGGGCAACTTTCTCATGTCCAAATCTTGATTTAACATGTGACAAACTCGTTCTTTGGCCATATTCATAGCCTTTGCTATCTCTCTCACTTTAATTCGACGGTTGTCTAGCACCAATTGGTGAACTTTCGCGATGTTATCGCCAGTAGAGGCAGTTTTTTGACGTTCCGAACGTTCATCGTCTCCCAAACTCTTACGGCCACGTTTAAATTCAGTTGCCCACAATCTCACTATGGTAAATGATAGTACAGAGTTCTTGAACACACAAGTCCAACTCATCTTCGATATGCGTGTGCGTATTGCCTTTCAAAAACCAATATTTAATGACAACTCGATACTCGACACTCACATCGACACACTCAAACGACTATCAAATAACAACTGCGCGTCCAAAATGGCTGAAACTTTTGTGAGTACATGACAATAGATACACAACTACATTTCCTAGCTTTTATTGATGAGTACTGCTATCTTGTGGTGGGAAACTTTTCAAACTATCTCATATATCACTTGTATTATTAAATCTTTTCTGAGAACTTCGTTAATAACATATTAAGGGAAGAAACACAAAATACCCTTAAATTAAATTAATATAAGTACCATAAAGTATTAATACTTACCTTTTGAGAATTATTTTAATACATTTACATTTGGAAATACCAAATAAGTTGCATAGTTACTTAAAGAAATCAAAAATAAGAAATAGAAAATAAAACTATTCCATCCAAAAAGTTACGCGTACAATCACAATCTATCTCGATTCATTCGAGTCAGTTCTGAATATTTTATTATGTAAATTACATATTTTAGGGATTTTGACTTGATTATTAAAGTTGTTATCTACGAGTATGTAACATAATGCAAAATATTTTCCTTTAATAATGCATAAATTTTATTGCTCATTCCCTCTATAGACACATACACATTCTTTCTTGAATAAAAAAAAATACCGAAACTAATGTAATACACACAAGATAACACTTGAAACTTTATGCACCGCATATACAGCTGCAAAACAATAAATAAACCAGTCAATGTAATCCACACTACATTAATTACTTAGCTTGCGGAGTCCTCCAACTAACCGACCGCATTAACCATTGCAAGGTAATATGTATTTGTAATATTAACTCCTATAATAGTAACTTCCGGACCGCAAACACTGTAACGTAAGTGGAGCAGTGCAGTTTATACAAAGTGGATAACTTGAACTGTTAACACTAACCTGAGAACACACTGTTCTACGAAGGGCACGGAGTGTTCAGTTATAAGATGCAAATTAATAACATCAATTACCCTTTGGAAAGCTCAGAGGGTAATTTGGATTTTTTGGTGATGTTATGTAGTATATTTAGAACGTCTTGAACTGGTAAAACTTTATACTATCTATTAAAATAGAATGTTTCACATTCTTATGAATTTTCGTAAACAAGTTTCGTAGTTTACTAATTTGTTAACGAGGGAATAAATTGCGAGAAATAAATGAGGTTACACTTCGTTTTATGACATCGAAAACTAGACAAAGAAATTTTCTTTGGAATATCATGTATTTTACAAACGTCGTCAATCGATATTTGTTATAGTATTTATTAAATCAATCCATATTTAAATTAAAGACAATTTAAAAAGATGATAAACTATTATAACTTCTCGCGTAAAAACTAATACATTAGAAGAATTTCTGCTTCATTACTTACGTTTACTTTTTCAAAGTTTTAAATCGTATTATCTCTGTGATAATGTAAGTAAGTTGTTTCAACTAAGTGAATCATTACTGAATCTCGTCATATCTGAATGGAAGATTGAAGTGGGGGGTAAAAGGTGCGTTGCGGCAGTATTTTTAGACTTATAGAAAGCATTTGACATTGTCAATAGAAAAATCCTACTACAGAAATTGGAAAAGTATGGAGTTGAAGGTACAGAACTGTCATGGTTCAGAACCTATTTAAGTAATAGAACTCAAAGAACAAAGTGTGGCAGATATATATCGACACCAAGAACAATGGACATAGGTGTTCCTCACGGCGCAGTGCTTGGAACACTATTATTTCTAATTTATGTTAATGACATGGAAAAAATTCTACAAAAATGTAAAGTCCGCATGTTTGCTGATGATAGACTCATCTATACGTGTGGTGTAAATCCAGATGAATGTGTAAATAACATAAATGAAGACAGCATAAATTGAGAAATATCTTAAAATGAATAAAATAAAGTTAAACACGAATAAAACAAAAGCAATGTTGATCGATGGAAATTCAAATTATATTATATGTATTGAAAATGAAAATATTGAAAAAGTAAAAGAAATAAAATATTTGGGTATAATAGTGGACGGTGATTTGAGTTTCATACCGCATTTTGAATATGTTTGCAAAAAGATATCGAAAAAAATTGCATTTTTGAGAAGAATCCGCTGCAGGGTTTCAACTGTCACTGCGACTATTATCTACAACACAATTATAAAACCGCATTTTGAGTACCGTTCCACGATATTATTCTTAGGTAATCAGCAAATGAAAGAAAGACTACGGAAATTACAAAATAAAGGCATGCGCTGTATTCTAAGATGTAACAGAATGACACATATAAGTGATATGTTGAACAGGCCGCAGTGGCTCTCCATCAACCAACGACTCGTTATGAATACTCTATTATTTATATTTAAAATTAAGACAGGAAATATGCCAAACTATATGCAGCGATATCTGGTCAATGTAGCTGAAGTCCAACCATACAATTTGAAGAACGCCAACGATTATAGATTACCTTTGGCAACAACAAGTCTTTGTCAAAATGTTATATTTTATAATAGTCTGAAAGTTTTCAATGAAATGCCTCCAGAAATAGAAAATGAAATAAATTATTATGTATTTAAACGTGGGACTATTGATTATGTCAAGTGAACTTTTTAATGTTTTAATGTTAAGAACCAGTCATTTTTGAATTTAGATCTATACTTTTAGTTTAATGTATGTTTTTTTGTGAAAAATTTTAATATATAATTTGAAATTGTATACTTATGTAATAGCAGCAAGAATGGCTAAATAAATAAATCAATCAAAATCAAAAATTAAAGTTTAAAAAATTAAAATGGTATTATCGAAAAAAAAACATGAATAAACAACAGAAAGAAACAACGTCAAATCAATGAAAAGATGTTTATGAAATGAAATTCTAAGATTTTAGATTCAGTAGCGTGTAAGCCCTTCCCATTGAGTTACCTTGTTCATGTACGAGGGAGCATTTTTATATTCGCGGAATGAGCGGGTTGTAGAGGGGTGAGTAGGCGCATTGGGGGCGTGACCTGTGCAGCGACTCATGATTAGTATAAATACGAATTTTCATTGTTATTAGACAGTTAGTCTTTGAGCTATCGTCAACCAAGTAACATAATCAGGAGTGAAAAGTGAAATATGGAAAAAATCGAATATCGTGCCGTTATAAAGTTCCTTACCAGGCAAGGAAAATCAGTCGCGACCATAATGAATGAGATGTCATTGGTTTACGGCGACTCTTGTCCAGGAAAAACCATGGTGTACAAGTGGCATAGTTTATTTAAACAAGGAAGGGAATCCCTTCAAGACGACCCGAGGCCGGGCAGAAGCATTGAGGTGACCACGCCAGCACTTATCCAAAAAGTTGAACAAATTGTACTCGAAGATGCTCGACTAAAGAAGAAACAACTCGCAGAAATGGTTGGAGTATCCGATACAACAATTTTTAAAATCCTACACGATCATCTCGGCATGTCTAAGGTCAGCGCAAGATGGGTGCCGAGAATGCTCACGCCGCCGCAGAAACAACAGCGCGTAGAGTGTTCGCGTGCATTTTTGGACCTCTGTAATGAAGACAAGGATGGTGAATTGAGTGGAATTGTTACTGGAGACGAAACTTGAGTTCATCATTATGAACCTGAGTCCAAACAAGACTCCATGCAGTGGCATAAAAAGGGCACAGCACCTCCCAAGAAATTTAAAGTGTCACAATCAGCTGGGAAACTCATGGCAACGGTATTTTGGTACTCGGAAGGAACATTGTTGATTGATTATAAAGATAAAGGTGTTTCTATAACCGGAGAATATTACGCTTCAATATTAGAGCGACTAAAAGAAGCCATTAAAGAGAAAAGACGGGGAAAATTGACAAAAGGTGTTCTGCTTTTGCACAACAACGCGCCCGTCCACAAGAGCCGCGTTGCGTTAGCTGCCCTACATAAGGTGGGCTTCGAAATTGTGAATCACCCACCCTACAGCCCAGGCCTGGCCCCGAGTGATTATTACCTGTTTCCGAAAATGAAAAAAGAGCTGCGGGGTAAAAAATTTACTGCCGATGATGAAGTCAAGGAGGCAGTTTCGGCGTATTTTGCAGATAAAGAGAAATCATTTTGTTATGAGGGTATAAATAAATTAATTGAAAGATGTGAAAAATGTATCCGTCTTGCAGGTGAATATATTGACAAAGAAAAATAATTTGTTTTTTTTATTTCCACCCCTTGTCCCCCATTCCGCGAATATAAAAACGCTCCCTCGTATTTTAGGGATCAACGAATTACACGCTAATCTAGAATTCTTGTTAGGACTTATTAACCTTGGACATTTTTAACGCGTTTTTAGTGTACCTAATCATTTTAGGTGATGGATTTTTCTTAGATTCAACATATGAACCTTCCGAAATTAAGTTTTCTACTCTCTGAAAGTAATTGCTCTTGTCCCAAAATTACTAACATAAAATAAATTTGTATTTATTATTTTGTAAATAATTTCGTTTTTTTTTGACTGAATTTTAGTCTAGTTATTTCGTGCCAGTAGTGTTTAGAAAATAGGAATATAGGTGACCCAAAAAATCGTTTGAAAGGAGACACTATCAATTAAGAATACACACCAACATAGAGGCGAACGTCATCAGAATAATTCAAATGTTAATAACACCTTGTTTTCGACTCGTTTCAAGTACATCAACTGTCTTCAGGCAAATTGTGGTGTTATTAACAAACGATTTTTTGTGGGTTAATCGTACTTTTTCGATACTGTAAAACGAAAAAGCAAAAGCCACCTCTCTCGTCCAAACAGACGAGTGTCCGAACGAAAGATCGGAGTGGCGTTCGTATAGTTAAATGGATAATTACGTTACTACGATGCGTATATAGTTAAACACTTTAAATTAGGCAATTGCCATTGGATTAACGTTACAAGAATAATTCAAATGTTAATAACACCTTGTTTTCGACTCGTTTCGTGAATATCAACTGTCTACAGGCAAATTGTGGTGTTATTAACAAACGATTCTTTGTGGGTTAATCGTACTTTTTCGATACCGTAAAACGAAAAAGCAATACCCATCTCTCTCCAAAACATACGTGTATCAGAACGAGAGAACGGAGCGGCGTTCTTCTAGTTAAATGGATAATTACGTTACTACAATGCGTATATAGATGAGCACTTTAAATTTGGAAATTGCCATCATTATAAGAATCATTCAAGTGTTAATAACACCTTATTTACCACGTGTTTCGAGTTTGTTAACTCTCTTCAGGCAAATTCTGGTGTTTATTAACGAACTATTCTCTATAGGTACAACATTGAACCTTTCTGACGCAATACAATGTCTCTTTCTCTCGTCGTGCTCGTTTCCTTGAGGTCATCATGTAACTGATGCTTTCAAGAATAGTGAAACTGTTATGATCAATTTAATATACTTGGATTTCGGAGACTGTTTTAATATTTCAAGCAAATTTCATAAGACAATCCCAAGACAAACATAAACAACAACATTTGAATTTAAAATGTTGTAAAAGCATAATCGATTTAACGCTGGTGTTAGAAACAAATTCGGAGTTGGACATTTTAAATATAAAGTGTTCTTCGCTGTTTTAATATATTGGTTATTTTTTTAATTATTTTGCGTTTGGGTAGTCGATCATTAGGGGTAATAAAAGCTTAGATTACACTAACAATGTTTCGAGGCATTTTACTTTTCCAAGTTATTCTATCATATTTAGTTTATATTTTTCTCTTTAACCTACATACATCGATTTTATACAGGTTGTTCCATGACATGTTTGCCATAGCTTATGAATCTGCTGCCGAAGCAATTTCAAGTTAAAAATGTCTAAAGAACATATGCCCAAAACTCGTAACTGAGTTATATACAAACGTTTGAAATTTTAAATAACCCTATAAATGCAGGTATTACGTACCGCTGTTGATTTCGTTGTTATAAATAAGTAGAGGTGACTTTCATGCATCCGTTATTATTCACTGTGACAGTAAAAAGTCAATTATGTTAATTTTAAGCGTTTTCCTTTTTCGTGTTATATTCAAACACTTAAATTTTTCTTAGTTTCGAAAGCTTTCGAAAAGTAGCAATTTTTGTCAGTGTACTTTGGAAAAAACTCATTTTTTTGTCAAGATATTATAAAAGTTTCAAATTCGACCTTTATAGACTATACAAAGGTACTAGGAAAGTTTTGCAATATGACGCAACAATGAATCGTAGGAAGCTGCTTGTTGCTGCATGTTGAGACATGTTCATACGTGCATAGTAACCGCCGCGCCATGTCGATGAACTCAGTTATTCATTAGCAGTGGGAGTGTAAAGTGCTTGCTATGGCATCGTGGTCACGAAATGAGATAAGGGCAGTTTTGCGTT
Organism: Dermolepida albohirtum; assembly: GCA_031893035.1. NCBI lineage: Eukaryota > Metazoa > Arthropoda > Insecta > Coleoptera > Scarabaeidae > Dermolepida > Dermolepida albohirtum. Next base: position 237,867 of record JAVIWB010005137.1, read on the forward strand.
ATAATTTCGTGCGCGGTTTAAACACAGACCAGTGCTTCGAAGAAATTACTGTTGTACTAGGTGATATTTGTCTACATCGCACAATTATATTCAGGTGGTATAGAGAATTTCAAAGGGAAAATTTAACTGCGAAGGATGCTGAGAGGCCGGGAAGGTCACGAACGTCAGTTACGGAGGAAAACGTTACTACTGTGAGGAAAATGCTTGCTGAGGACAGGCGAGTGACCCACCAACAGATAGAGGGTACTTCAGGCCTAAATGCACCAGCAATTCGTTCGATTCCGCATGATCATTTGCAAGTGAAGAAACCTTGTTCTCTCTGGGTGTCGCATCGACTGACTGAAGAGCAGATGAGACGACGTGTGACTTGGTGCTGGGAAATGCTAAAAAAATTTAATAAGGGTCAATCTCGCTATGTGAATAACATCGTGACAGGTGACGAGACTTGACTGTACTATTATGATGTGCCGACCAAAGCTCAAAACAAAGTTTGTCGTCAATGATGACAAACCCGTAGTTGTCAGAAAATCGCGATCTGTAGAAAAGAAAACGATAGCTGTATTTTTCAAATTGCCTGGAATTGTGGAACGCGTCGTTTTGGACACACAGAAGACAGTCACAACTAAGTGGTGTACTGAACAGTACCTGCCTAAAGTCATTGGATCTATGAAGAACCTGCGGCCAAAGTCAAGAACGGACACCTAGTTCCTCCATCATGATAATGCTCCAGCTCACCGCGCCAAAGCCTGCACCGAATGTTATCGAGCAGCCTCCCTACAGTCCAGATCTTGCTCCCTGCGACTTTACACTGTTCCCGCATGTGAAAATGAAGCGTTTTCCAGTGATGAGGACCTTCTGTGGGCTTAGGACAACGAGTGAGCTTTACTCCCTAGTGAAACTTGGCAGAACTGGTTTTAAGATTGGTTTCGGAGGATAGAGAAGTAAGTGTATTGAGTGTATAGGAAGTTACTTTGAAAAATTAAATAAACAAAGCTGTGTCGCAAAGCTTCCCTAGTACCCTTTGTATATGGTTCCACATAATAATCATTAAAATTCATTGCATTCACGTTTCGTAATGTAAGTATATTGCATAATCATGTAAATACGCAATTCGTTTGTACGCACCATGAATTTGTTCCACACTAATAGTGCAATTAATATCAAAACGTACGCTAGCAGGATTCACCCTTTTTAATATTACCAAACTTGAAGCCATAACTATAATATTCCATTAACATATAATCGAATAGTTAATGTCGGTAATGCGCATTCGTATCTAGCAAATTCCGATTTACCCCAATTGCAAACATTTCTAAATTAGTTCGTTTATAACCAGCGACTGCCCGTCATTAAAGCCATCCATTAATATTCACCAAAACTGGTATCAATTATTAATTAACCTAATTCGGTATGCATGAAAGTTCAGTGAGTTATCCTCGAATTTCTCTGAGGGGTACGTAAAGTAAAATTTGTCTGGAAAATAGTTTACATCGCGAATATCTCTCTGATCTTCGGAGAGTAATAATTTTTTAACATTATTGCTCGCTGTTCCAGAATTTATGTGTCCGAACTCGAAGCTAAAATGGTTTCCGGTAGCGCTTAACAGCGATAAAGGTACTGTGGAGTATATAATTCAGAGAGCAATATGTGTAGCATTGTATATCTTTTTAAAGTTATTTATTTATAGAAATATACGACTTGTACGTATGGTACACTTTCCATATTTAACCAGACGTGTTTTTCGTCATATACATATGTACTATATATCCTTACATGTCCATAAAGGTAACGTATTCCTTATAGATTACAGAAGACTTGGTCATGTGTACAATGCGTGCTTTTTAAGTGAGGATCGTTTCGTTGCATACACTAATAAGTGATGCGCGCACCGCAACGTGTGTTTGGGTCATGTCTCGGCTTTCCTTGGTAACAACTGTACTCAGTTGCAGCTGTGTAGGTAATCTGTACGGTCTGTTCTATGTTTATAAAATACTTAAGATTATTGAATCGTCCGCCACCACCATAAATGCGGTATCCTTGGGCCAAACTCTGCGAAAGCTACGCGACTCAAAACAAAGGACGCGGCATGCCGACAAAGGGAATTTTGCTACTCCATGACACTACAAGGCCACACACCCCAGCTCAGATCCGAGCTTTATTGAACTCTTCTAGCTGGAAACTTTTGAACCACCCCCTACAGCCCTGACCTTGCACCGAGCGATTTCCATCTTTTCCGCTATCTCAAACACCATCTCGGCGGCAACCACTACAACAATGACGAAGACGTGAAAACGGCCGTGACCTCTTGGTTATCGGAGCAGGCGGCAAGTTTCTATGAAGAGGGTATTTAGAATCTAGTTGTAAGGTTCGGTAAGTGTTTAAACAGACTTGGCAGCTATGCTGAAATTTAGGGAAATGTATGTAGAATCTGAAAATAAATTTGATTTTTGAAAATTTTCTTTCGCTTGGTTTTTATTTTTAAACAGCCCTCACTTAAAAAACACGCCTCATATATAGCAGTCGTCCAGTTTATGGGCAACTTGATTACTATTGAAGATGTAGGAACAGTGAAATTAGTAAAATATCTCAGAAGGTCGAGGGGTATTTAACAACAAATATATTTGAAACAGGGTCTGCAGAACCAAAACTAAAGATACTTGCATTTTCACTTGGACTTGTATCCCTGAAAATCTCTATGGTGTCAGCGACGTGTTGGGTGAGTGATTTCATCAAAATACTTCAATCGTGGAAAGTACTGCTTGGGAAAATGGAGTCCTAATATGTTTGCCAATTATTGTTGGACACTAAATAGACGCCCAAAAGCAGAATACATGAGAAAGTCATCAACTTCTCCTCCTTTTTGTGTATTGAAAGTATTATAATAGTGCAAGAAAATATATTCGTCTTTAAATTTAAATGGTCTGTCATGCGTAAACTTTTTGGAAGAAAAATGAGATCATATTTGAAACCAAAACAAAATTGGTTCACAAAAATTCTTTTTCGTAAACCAGTGTAATCATTATATAACCATTAATTATATTATTAAGCATTAAAAACGAATGGTATGACCAGGTGTTTTTAAATATTTTAATAAATTGTTTACCCTGAAGAAGACAATGAAAAGGAATTTACCTTGTCTTCTTTCTTTGTATATATTAATAGTGTTTTATTTAATAATTAATTTCTCTGTGTCATTCTGTCTTTCTCTCCCTCTCTGTGTATGTACGTGGTTTGTTCAAAAGAAAAGGTGAATTTTGAGTTTATTTGAAAAATATTTATTTATTCATCAATATTCATTTTGTCCTCTTCAAAGTAATCCCCCTCAGATGTAATGCACTTATGCCAGCGCTTCTTCCAATCCTCGAAGCACTTCTGAAATGCGCTTTTCGGTATGGCCGTCAGCTCGTTCTTCGATTCTGACTTCATCTCATCAATTGTGGCAAAACGCTTTCCTTTCATTGGTCTCTTCAGTTTTGGGAACAGGAAAAAGTCGCAGGGTACCAAATCTGGTGAATAAGGTGGTTGAGGCATGATTAGGGTGTCGTTTTTGGCCAAAAAATCACGAACAAGCATTGATGTGTGAGCTGGTGCATTATCGTGATGCAGAATCCATGATTTTTTCCGCAATTTCGATCGTTTGCGCCGTATTGCTTCACGCAAACGATGCATAACTTCCTTGTAGTATTCCTTATTAACCGTACGACCTGTTGGCAAGAACTCATGATGCACCACGCCATTGTAATCGAAGAAAATAGTGAGCAAAACCTTCTCATTTCGAACTTGGTGTGCATTTTCTCGGCCTTCTGTAAAGCGTTTGTACCACCTATAAACACTTATTTGAGACAGGCGGACTCGCCGAATGCCACAGTCAACATTTCAAGTGCCTTGGAGCACTTTATTCCATTTTTAACGCAAAATTTAATACATATTCTTTGATCTATTTTTTCAAAAGTCAAAAATCGAAGAACACGCACAAACGCGACTAAGCTTTTCAGTTGTCAACAACAAACTACTAATCCAAATTGTCTGATAATGCCAACATATGACTAACACATGTGTATCAACATAACAAAAGAAAATTTCGACAATCGAATGTACACAGCGCGCGAAAATTCAAAATTTACCTTTCATTTTGAGCAAACCACGTATGCGCGCCTGATTTCATATATAAGAATCACTAAGCACAGTAGCTTGTGCAGATAACATAATGCTTACAATTTAAATAATCATTTGAATATCCATCCGTTAAAGTTTCGCAAACAGATATGAATAATTTACGAATCGTTCCGATGGTCACTCTAACTTCGAACAACTGTAATGCACAAATGACTGCTCTATAACTGCACGGGCCATTACCCAAATGCAGACGGATCTATCAATACGAGATATGCATTTTCCTGGCTAGATTCCATAAAAGGGAAACACAACTGCAACTTTGCAGATGTTCATAAGAGAACGACCCTTCTTTCGACTATCTATCTTACTTAGTTGTTCGACCAGTCGGTCCCCGGGGAAATGAGGTATATCCGCGAACACCATTAGATTGACTTTGCATTAGTCCTGGTTGATTAATTGCTTAATTCTAGGCTCGGTAATATGTAATTTAGTATAAAAGCAAAGTTGATCCATAGGAATGACTCAGTTACACTACTGTTTTCATATTGCGGGCATATGTATTTATGATGTGGTCTTTACTTGAAGAAAATCAATAACAAAATTAAATATAGAAACTCCAAAATGTGATTTTCGAAAAAATTTTTCTTTAAAAAGCGGCTACTGTTTCAAATTGCGACTTCCTCAGAGAGGTAAATATAAAGAACAAAATATATGTTACACAACTAAATTAAACTGAGGATGGGGGCTCTTGAAGCAGGAGTTGTCGTCCAGATAGCTGTGTGTTGTCTTCTCTTCATCTTACCTGATTTTGAGTTCAACTTGTTGTGTATCATTGAAAAGTTTTTTTTTTTTAATTTTTCTATGTTTTACTTATATTTACTTACAGAATTTTAGGTTAAGTTAGTTTCTAGGCATTTTCTTTTTGTCAATTTGTTTGTTAGTCTCAGGGTGCCATAGGAAGAACAACTTTGTTTGAAGTTGATATGCAACTCCCTCTTTCCCTCTTCCCCCCTGTGATTTCTAGGGGGGAAGAGGGAAAGAAAAATTATGGAAATTGTATTTTGACTTATTGTAGGGATAAATTTATATACTTCTTTCTTTTCTTTTTGGAAATAAACTATTATTATTATTATTATTATTATTATTATTATTATATACAATTACAATAAAATAAATTTAAAAGTGAAGAATTATTCAAATCATGTAGTAATTACATTTTTAGAATAGAAATAGAAATTATAAACTATACTGCAAATAGTGTTGAAAAGATTACGACTTACTTTCTAAGGAGTTTCAATGACATTTATATGCGAAAAATTATATCTGCCAAATGGCCTCCTCTTGCAGCTCCACAGACGTTCACTCTTTTGTTAAAATTTTCAATGATATTTTGCCATAATTGAGGCCCTATCTCACCAATGACACACATAATTTCATCTTTCAGGAATTGATTGTGCATTGTTTTTATAAATCTGACTTTTCACATAACCCCAAAGAAAATAGTCTAACGGTGTCAAATCGTATGACCTTGGTGGTCAATTAACATCACCGTTTTTGGAGATTACAGGTCCAGGAAATTTTTCTCTCAATAAATCAATTGATTCGTGTGCAAAGTGAGGTGCAGCGCCATCCTGTTGAAACCACATATCCTCTAGATTAATATTCATTAATTCAGGCCACAAAAATTCGGTTATCATCCGACAATATCGATCGCCATTATCGGTTATAGCTTCAAGAGCAGCATTTTCAAAGAAGTAAGGTTCAATTACACCACTTGACCATACTGCACACCAAACAGTAACTCGTTTAGAATGCATAGGTGTCCCATGAATAATTCGTGGATTTACCTCACCCCTGATAGGGCGAATTTGTTTATTAACACAGCCACGAAGTTCAAAATGTGCTTCATCGGAAAACATTTTTTGAGAAAAATCAACAGGTTGTTCATTGATGAAATTGACAAATGAACCACGTTCTAAATGATCTAATGGCTTCATTTCCTATGTTATTTGAACCTTATATGTCTTCAGAGCTAAATCCTTGCGTAAAATACCCCATGTTGTTGATTCATTAAGACTGGGTTGTCGTGAACGTCGTCTAATGGACATTTCAGGATCTACAGCAACACTTTCACGAACCAAACTAATATTTTCTTGTGAACGACCACTACGACTGTATTTTTCACTTTATGATCTTCCACGGAACCGGTCTCTTGAAATTTTTTAATAATTCGACCATAAAGTTCACGTAATTTTCTAAAAACTCTTTTAACAGAACGCTGATTTTCATAAAATAAATCAACAATTTGAACGCGTTGTTGTCCCGTATACGAAGCCATTTTTATAAATGTCATACATCACACCTTTTAAGTTCCCATATATCCAGACAAATTCAGTGCGCCACCTGTATTTTATTTATTCTTAAAAAAACGCGCAATTTGAAACCCTCTTTACAATACTAATAATAGAATAACTTTTATAATACCTTCCCACACAAAATATCGCAAATTAATTCCCAAACATATATTCCTAACTGTCAGTTTCTTGCAGATCTATTATTAGACAGACCTTCAAAAAGCAGACAGTATAGACGACGAAACGTCGATAGAAACTACAACAGCACGGCGAACCTCCTAGAAGATTATATAAAGGTGATAGCGATCGTGAAAGCCTACGTCATTTTAAGTATTCTTACTTTTTCGTGTTTTTACAAATTTGAAAAGTCGATGAATTTTTTCTATTTTTCACAGTTATTAATACGAGGTTTGGTTAGAAAACCGGACTGACTCTCTCTTGACAATGACTCCTATTTTATCTGGACCAAGTGATGTCCGACATTGTTCATTATTACCTCTTGAGTCCGTTATAAGAATTGCAAAGCGGAGATTATTCTGAGCCGCTGAGGTTCGTTGAAGTATGTCGTGTTTTTACTCCGGGCTGGAATCGTGATTAATTCTAAAATGAGGAAATGTGTTAACATGAAGTTGTGTCTTAAACCCAATAACGGATCATCAACGGACGATCAAACTTGTGTGTGGTTTCAAGATTTCCGTACGTGTGGCATTGTTGTTATTGACTTTAGAAAGAATGTGTAACGGAAAATGGCAAACGTAATATAAACAGTCTAAAATGTCAAAATATTCAACAATTGATAACGTTCGACCACCAGGTGTACCTGAAAGTCATTACCGGTTTTTTGTAAAAAAAATTTATAATAATTTTCAAGAAAATGGAAAAATTTATTTATTCAAAGTATTGGCCATTTGATTCCAGACATCTTGTTCATCTTTCAGCCAATCTATAGACGCCATCCCAACAAAATTGTTTGCCTTTTAAGCAAAACTATTCAGAACCATTTTCTAACTTCTTCGAAATTGTGCTACCAAGGACTGTGAGATTCGATTCTTCGAAACAGATCTTTCATTAAAAACCAGTAATAGGTATTATTATTAAATGTACCAGGTGTACCGGAAAGTGTGTTCTTTCTTTAAAAAAAACTACAACTTTCAAGCAATTTCTTGACATCATCTCAAAAAAAAACAGTTTGTCCTTTGAGCAAAACTATTCATCGAGCTATTTTCTAACTTCTTCGAAATGGTGAAGTGCTGCTCTGCAAGCGCGTGTTTCGTTGATGCGAAGAGGTGATAGTCGGACGGGGCAAGTTCCGGAGAGCATGATATTATGTTCGATCCAAGAGCTTTCAACGCGTCCTTGATCAGTTTCGCTATATGAAGCGGCGCGTTTTCGTGCTGTAAAATCACTTTACCGTGTCTTCAGGCCCATTCTGGACGTTTTTCTATCAACGCATGGTTCGAATTGATAATTTGTTGTTGGTAGTGATCAGCATTAACTGTTTTACCAGGTTTCATCAGTTCGTAATACACCACACCACTCTAGTCCCAGAAAACACAGCATTATCTTGCGACCAAAACGATTTGCCTTCGGAGTCGATATGGGCCAGCTTCCCTAGATGATAACCATCATTTTTTGCACTTAAGGTTTTCGAAATAAATCCATTTTTCATCACCCGTCACTATTTGATGCTCACCTAACTTCCAATCTTACCTTTGAAGCAGCATTTCACAGATGATTTTTCGATTTTCCATTTGCCTGTCATTCAATTCACGTGGCACCCATTTTCCTATCTTTTGGGGTTATACCATTGCTTACAATCTGTCATTAAATGTTTCTTGGCCACATTTAACGCTTCCTCCAATTGTTTTTGATTTTGGGTTGGGTCTTCACTCAATAATTCCTGCAGTTTCGAATTTTCAAACTTTTTCGGCCTACGAACACGTTCTTTATCTTGCACATCAAAGTCACCACTTTCGAGTTGTTGAAATTATAAAAATTTGCTTGTCATTCAATTGATCTGGCACACATTTTGCCGTCTTTTGGGTATTTTACAATGGTCGTAATCGGTAGCTAATCGTTTCTTGAACCACATATAAAACGTCTGCCAATTGTTTTTGAGTTTGGATTGGGTCTCCCTCCAATAACTCCTGCAGTTTCGTATCTTCAAACTTTTTCGGTCTACCAGAACGTTCTTTGTCTTGCACATCGAAATCACCACTTTTGAGCTGTCGAAACCACAACTCACATATTTTTATGGTTGGGGCATGCTCTCCATAGGTTTCTGCCGGCAAATGATGACTTTCGGCAGCTTTTTTCTTTTGATTAATTAAGAAAAGTAACGCGTTCCGCAAATGCACTTTTTCAGGCACGAAACTCATTTTCAAAAAGGTATAAATCTATGACGGTGTTTCTTTCGCAAAATATGACATGTATGGCTTTGAAGCTTGAGGTCAATAGAATAAAATGACATATGTGTCAAATCATAACATTACATAATTAAGCCTAGCGACATCTGTTAGAGAAACCGGTAATGACTCCTGTACACGCGGTATGTGATTTTGCCCAGCTCTCCAATGAGAATTAACTATCATTTGAGGTTTGTTCAGAATTTTGTATTTCTTTTTTAAAACGAAGTTTCATAGACTAGAATAAAAATGTTCTACACGGTCGATTGGACACGTGCCCGCTAAGCAAATCATCGTGTGTTCAGATCTCATCAGAGAACAGAACACTTTCAAAAATTTCTGTAAGGTACATATATATGTACAATATAAAAAGAGGTAACAATTAGAATTTTTTTTTTCAAATACATAATCAAAACTAATACTGTTTCAAGTTTACCGCAAATGTCAAAATGTGACTGTAAAAATAATGCTTGCCGATGAACATATTTCGTGTTTTGGTTTCTTGAGAGTTTCTTATTTTGACAAATGCTGTTTTTGTAAGTAAAGTAACCTCTTCATTTATGTTTTACATTAGCAACTTATACTATTTCGTATTTTAAGTTTATCCCCAAGTTTTCAACCCCAGACGACGACGGAGTTAAGAACAATGTTAAACTCCAATCAACCCCCAGAAACAGAAGAAGAAAGAACCCTCCATTTGTACAAGTTCTATACTTGCTAATTTTGTACGAATAGTTAGTTGTAATATCGACCGCTGGAGATAATCAAATCCACTTCCAAAATAGAATTACGTTTCCGCGTACTTAAGAAATAAGAAAGATACAACATAGTTTAGAAGGATTCGTACTTTTCGAAATATTCGTTTCAATACGAGAGCCAATTCGCGTCCGGACGTTTTCATTTATTTATTCCTTCGCGTTGCTGTCTATCATAAGAGATGAAATATTATATCTTCCCGTAAAAGATAGCCGATCTTTACTTGTTAATTAAATTACACGCTCGCGAAGTCTACGACTAGCTGGCGGTGATACATTGAAAATCCCTCGGCAACCACATCCACCGCCACCATTGGCGGACGCAAACATTTCCAGAGTTTGTGCTTAAATAGTTTTCTTGATTTATATTCCCCAAATGGCAGGGCAAATTCTGAAATATTACGACGTCTCATCACGAATGTAGGTAGCTAGCAAGCTTTTAACAGATAAGTAAATCGAAACCCCCCGCCCGACATTCGACTAACGAGAACTGGAAAGCACAAGGGAACTGATTCCGGACAGCCGGGCATGACTTTAATATAAGGTGCACGATATCCAGTGCATGGTAAGATCCGGCTATCTGCGCCTGGTACTGGCGCCTATATTGTGACAAAACATCCGCATAAGCGCTAGATTAAAGGGGACAATGTCTTGGAACGTCATCGTGTCTTGTACAGCATAAATAACAGAACTTCTAATTTAGAATATAAGCAATATATCATGAATATGACATGAGTTGAATATATATACATTTTTTAGTTTCATTAAGGAGGAAAACTCTTTTGAATAGTACATAGCAAGCCCTGCTTGTTACGAAACTAAAGAAAGGAAGAAGAAAATTATTCATATAGCGTGTTTTCACTTGATATATCAGCCTTCTAAATATAATAAATCTAATAAGTTACTCTATTATCGGTTGAAGTTTTGAAAATTTTTTCCAATTTTTATTAATCTTTTTAATAGAGAAATAAATGCAAAGAAGTTAGCATCTTATAGTTAAATATTAAGTATAGAGTTAATATTGAATATGAGTAATCAGTTACGCTATACATGTCTAGATATCGTCGACCTTATTGTGTACTTACGTCACATTTACGTAAAATAATTAATTTACAGACGAAAAATCAAAATGCAAAAACATTAATTCCAAAATTAAAGGCGAAGAGTAGAAATTGAACTTGATAATTAAACATCAATTATAAAATTGATCTTTCGAGAGATTCAGTAGCAAGTGCTCTCTGAGAGATGTTAGTTCGACATGGCAACACATTCTTGTTCAATCGGCCGACTTAGTGATATATATATATATATGTATATATATATATATATATATATATATATATATATGTATATATATATATATATATATATATATATATATATATATATATATATATATATATATATATATAAAGGGTTTTCCAATAAGGACTTGACAACTTTTTTTCAAAATAAAATGTAGACCATTTGAGATATTTCAAAAACTTTATTATCGGGTTGAAGTACATACATTCAAAACATTTATGAATGGAACTCGACTTCGTTCATATGGCCACCGCGGACACGTTTGCAGCGGTCGATTCGTTGGACCCAATTTTCGATGACTCGGCCACACAATTCGGCCATTTTTGGCCATTGCAATAACGAATTTGTGAGCTGGTGCATTGCCTTGATGAGACAACACTTTCTTTTTAGCCAAATGCGACCGTTTTTGCCTGATTTCTTTGCTCAAACGTTGCAAAAAGTTCGCATAATACTCGCCGTTGATAGATTTTCCTTTTTCAAGATAGTCAATAGAAATTGTTTCACGCGCAACAATATTTACCGCTAATTATAAAATTAATAATAATAATATATATTATTATGTTACATTCACGATAACGATACATATTTTGTAAAAACGATTAATTTACACGGACAATTTAAAGCAGACGAAATTATATATTTAGAAAATGAAACCCTCTGAATATTATTGAAATTTCGAACAAGCATAAATTTTATGTATGCTGAAGAACATCAACTATTGTTGAGTTATTTCTAAACACTTACTTGTGATAAAGTAACAATGAATATATAGACCCTTAAATAAAATTGGAAAATATATTTTCTTGGTGTCGATGTAAAATAAAACCTTATGTCAATAGATAGTATTTTGTAACAATTGTACATGTAATAGACAATAGTTCTTGTTAAAGTGTTCACAGTAGACAGTAAATCTAAAATACGATAAGTTTCAATTAAAATGAGTTAAAATTGTTGAATAAAAGGAGGGATAGAAAGGACATGTCATAAAGAACTCGGCGAAACGGAGAATTTTAAAATAATTGTGGTTAGAATGGATAGGACATAGTAATCTGATAGAAAGGGATAATAGGAAAGGAGTATAATTAATTTACCAGCGAAATTTAGTAGAATTATACATTTACAACAAAACATACAATTCAAATAGGGTATTAAAAGGGACGAGATTGTTATAGATAACAATACCTATAAAATAAGGGATAATACGGAAGACATAGTTGTAAAGATTTCAAAGATATATTCTAATTAAAAGAATATACTCTAGAGATTGGAAATTGTAGAATCGAAAAGTAAAGTTATGTTTACACCTATAAATTGAAACATTTACAATAGAATATGGTTTTATATAGACGAAAAGGTATAAAAAATCAGAAAATGTTTAGTATTTTGTAATTTATAATTGAACAATTTTTACACTAACTGTTGCAGAGATTCATCAAGCGATTCCCAATTTTTTTGTAAGTCCTACCTGGGCAGCAAATGAAATTTATATATGCCAGCTCAATTTCATTCCAAGAGATTTTTAATTAGTCAGTCGCATAGTAAAGATATATAATTTCGCTAAAAGAAAAAACGAATGTATTAAGATTTTTACAAGATGACGATAATATAAATACTGAACTATAAAATTGGTGTTGTATGATATGAAATGGTTATAAACAGTGAATAATAACCTTTAAATAAGTTTTATAAATTTGTATAGAGGTGTTTAATAAATGTGATATTTACACGGGTTATAAAAGGGTGATAAATAATAAAGGGTTTTCCAATAAGGACTTGACAACTTTTTTTCAAAATAAAATGCAGACCATTTGAGATATTTCAAAAACTTTATTATCGGGTTGAAGTACAATCAAAACATTTATGAATGGAACTCGATTTCATTCATATGGCCACCGCGGGCACGTTTGCAGCGGTCGATTCGTTGGATCCAATTTTCGATGACTCGGCCACACAATTCGGCCGAAACGGCTGTTATTTCGCGTTCAATGTTAGCTCTGAGCTCTTCCAACGTTGTCAGCTTGTTGGTATAGACCAATGACTTGTAGCCCCAAAGAAAAAAGTCTAGAGGCGTTAAATCGCACGAACGAGGCGGCCAATCGACTGGTCCATTTCTTGAGATAACACGCTCATCAAACTTACTCTTCAATAAATCGATTGTAACGTGTGCTGTGTGGCTTGTGGCACCGTCCTGCTTAAACCACATGTTGTCCAAGTCCATATCTTCCAATTCGGGCCAAAAATAATCGGTAATCATGGCGCGATAACGATTATCATTCACAGTAACGTGACGATCATTATCGTCGACGAAAAAATATGGCCCTATGACGCCGCCGGCATGCAAACCGCACCAAACAGTTATTTTTGGTGGAAGAAGTGGTGTTTCATGAAGCACATGTGGATTTATTAGTCAATGTCTCATTGACGTTACCACTTATTGAAAGAAGTCAAATCGAAAATATATAGGACTAGATTTTACTTAAAACTTATCGTATTTTAGATTTATTGTCTGCCGTGAACACTTTAACAAGAACTATTATCTATAACATGTACAATTTTTACAAAATACTATCTATTGACATAAGGTTTTATTTTACATCGACATCAAGAAAATATATTTTCCAATTTTATCTAAGGGTCTATGTATTCATTGTTACTTTATCACAAGTAAGTGTTTAGAAATAACTCAACAATAGTTGATGTTCTTCAGCATACATAAAATTTACGCTTGTTCGAAATTTTAATAATATTCAGAGGGTTTCATTTTCTAAATATATAATTTCGTCAGCTTTAAATTGTACGTATAAATTAATCTTTTTTACAAAATATGTATCGTTGTCGTTAATATAACATAATAATGAATATTATTATTAATTTTATAATTAGCGGTAAATATTATTGCGCGTGAAATAATTTTCATTAACTATCTTGAAAAAGGAAAATCTATCAACGGCGAGTATTATGCGAACTTATTGCAACGTTTGAGCAAAGAAATCAGGCCAAAACGGTCGCGTTTGGCTAAAAAGAAAGTGTTGTCTCATCAAGACAATGCACCAGCTCACAAATTCGTTATTGCAATGGCCAAAATTAATGAACTAAATTTCGAATTGCTACCTCATGCACTCTATTCTACAGATTTAGCCCCTCGGATCATTTTCTGTTCCCAAACTTGAAAAAGTGGCTCAGTGCTCAAAATTTTCCAACGATGAAGAAGTGATGTCGGCAGTTAATGGCTATTTTGAGGAGCAAGACAGTTCTTATTATAAAAAGTGTATCGAACTTATTGAAAATCGCTTGGAAAAGTGTATAAAGCTGAAAGGAGATTATGTTGAAAAATAAATATATTTCTTTCCAGAATTTTTGTACTTTCTTTGTTGAGTCGTGTGCTTCTAGGACCGCCCTCGTAGTTCATTTTTTAAAACATTACACATTAATGCAACCATAAGAACTGGAACGAAATTTTATAAAAATTGAAATTATTATTTACACAATTACTTTTTCAATTTCTTATTAATATATATTTTATTAAACACTGAATCTCTCAAATTTACTTTTATTTTACATAATTTTTTTGTACAACCACGATTGTTTCGATTCTAATTAAATAAGCTATTATGTACATAATTACAGATAATATTCGGATAATTACGTACTGCAATAAAATCTTGTACCTAAGTGATTTTAAACAGTATTTAGATAATGGTTAATTCTGTGCGAATTACATACATATAATAAAAATTTTTTTGGAGGTTTTAAAAGCAGGAAATTTCTATACTTCTGGTCAGTTTGTTATTTGACATTGCAATCGAAAGTGAGTGAAAATGAGTGAAAAGTGGCTTCTTCGACAAACTTGAAAAGAAAAGGCCTTGCTCTGAAGGAAAAAGTAAAACTGTTTGAGTTTTTAGAAGAAACAACTTGCAGTCAGTCGGATGTTGCCAAAGAATTTAGTGTGTCTCAAGCACAAGTGAGTAAATAGTTAAAAATAAAAGACAGCATTTTAAGTGATTGGCGTGATAATTTTAAATCTACTCAAAAACGAAGACGCAACGGGGAGAATGTCGACGTAGAAAATGCTTTAAATCATTGGTTTATGAACAAGAGAGCGCGTAAATTTCCACTTAACGCAACCATTTTGAAGGAAAAAGCCGAACAAATTGCACAAAATCTGAGTAGTGTAAATTTTCAAGCAACAAATGGGCGGTTTACCAGATGGAAAAGTCGTTCCCAAATTTCTTTCAAAAAAATTGAAAATACATATTCAAAGGATACTCCATCAACCGCGCCATCATCTCAAGAGGCGAAATTAGCATATGATATTATAGGTCGTTTTCTAGAATCAAAAACTGATTGTAATTTTGCACATTGCTATGCATTAGATAACCAAATCACTGATATTTTGCGTAAAGAAAGAAAACAAAATAAAATTAAAGATTATTTTGTTAAGGATGTGTAGAGTTTAAAATAAAAAAAATAGTATCAATTAAAAAATACGTATTACGCTGAAATATGTTTTATTTCTTTTGTATGTAGTCTTAAACACATTTTATAAAAACCACAACAGCAATTTGCAGTATCATACTGAAGTCAATTTCATGATCATAAAATCGCAGATATAAAGAATGCGAAGTATGTATGTATATATGTCCATACTTAACTTACTAGTAATAAGAAAAAATAAGTTGTAAACGGATAATGGAATATTCCGTATATAGAAATAATTTTGGTGGACAATATGAGTATTCCAATAAGCGGGTTTCACTGTATATATTTCAGTAGATGGAATATATATATATATATATATATATATATATATATATATATATATATATATACCTATTCCTGCCATAAGTGTTGATACAAGTGTAAACGCACTTTTTTGCAGATGATAACTTGAAATCACAAAAATTTTATGTTGGCAGTTCTGACATTTGATATATGCTTTACAAAAGTGCCGAACAATTTCACTACAGCGTGAGTCGTCATTATGGAATGGTAGGATAAAGAGAGCCGTATTGCGGTTATTGCACTTCATAAGTGTGGAATAGAAAGAGCCCGTATTTTTGATTTATTGAAACCGTTAAATAATACGCGTGTGTTTGTGTGTCGTACTGTTAAGTTATTCATTGATACTGGAAATGTAATCTACCGTAAAAGATCTGGCAGGCCTCGCATAGTTCGTACACCACAGGCCATCAATGCTGTGAGGTCCCGCATCAATCGACATCCTGTCTGCAAACAGAAAATCATGGCTCGTAAAATGGGTATTGCTCCGAGAACTATGAGCTGTATCATTAAACAAGACCTGGGACTTAGAGCTTTCAAACGACAAACAGGACAGCGCCTTAACGTTAAATTAAAAAAGAATAGGTAGAAAAATGCACACACCTGATATCGTTGTACGGCAAAGAGCGTTACAAAAAAATTCTATTTTCTGATGAAAAAATTTTTAACAAGCAGAATAATAGGGTGTATGCACGGTCCTCCAAGGAAGCCAGTGAAGTGGTGCCAAGGATTCAGAGAGGTCATTTTCCTGCTTCAGTGATGGTTTGGTGGGGAGTATCCTATGACGGTATCACTTCCTCGCATTTTTGTGAAAAAGGTGTTAAAACAGCGGCCAAAAACTATCAACGAGACATTATAAGCAATGTAGTGGAGCCGCTGAACTACACCATGTTCCAAAACCAACCATGGATATTCCAACAAGACTCTGCGCCCGCTCACAAGGCTAAAACAACTCAGCAATGACTTGAAAATCATGTACCTGAGTTTATTAGTACTGATTATTGGCTGTCAGCAAGCCCAGACCTAAATCCGCACGACTACAAACTGTGGTCAATATTAGAGGGCATGGTCTGTAGAAGACCCCATCGCAACCTGGAATCATTGAAGCAAGCGTTAACAGAAGCAGTCGAAAATTATCCTATGGATATCGTCCGTACAGCGACTGATGAGTGGCCCTGCAGACTTCGGCGTTGTACTAAGGCAAATGGCGGCCATTTCGAGTAATTTGCATTGTATTTTGTAGCTTACTATTGCCAAACTAAACTCTCAAAAAATAATTTAAATCCAACTTGCAGTTTTCTTTTTGTACTTAAAAACCTTTATATCAGTATTTATGGCAGGACTAGGTATATACGAGGGAGCGTTTTTATATTCGCGGAATGAGCGGGTTGTAGAGGGGTGAGTAGGCGCATTGGGGGCGTGGCCTGTGCAGCGACTCATGATTAGTATCAATACGAAGTTTCATTGTTATTAGACAGTTAGTCTTTGAGCTATCGTCAACCAAGTAACATAATCAGGAGTGAAAAGTGAAATATGGAAAGAATCGAATATCGTGCCGTTATAAAGTTCCTTACCAGGCAAGGAAAATCAGTTGCGACCATAATGAATGAGATGTCATTGGTTTACGGCGACTCTTGTCCAGGAAAAACCATGGTGTACAAGTGGCATAGTTTATTTAAACAAGGAAGGGAATCCCTTGAAGACGACCCGAGGCCGAGCAGGAGCATTGAGGTGACCACGCCAGCACTTATCCAAAAAGTTGAACAAATTGTACTCGAGATGCTCGACTAAAGAAGAAACAACTCGCAGAAATGGTTGGAGTATCCGATACAACAATTTTTAAAATCCTACACGATCATCTCGGCATGTCTAAGGTCAGCGCAAGATGGGTGCCGAGAATGCTCACGCCGCCGCAAAAACAACAGCGCGTAGAGTGTTCGCGTGCATTTTTGGACCTCTGTAATGAAGACAAGGATGGTGTATGGGGTGGAATTGTTACTGGAGACGAAACTTGGGTTCATTATTATGAACCTGAGTCCAAACAAGACTCCATGCAGTGGCATAAAAAGGGCACAGCACCTCCCAAGAAATTTAAAGTGTCACAATCAGCTGGGAAACTCATGGCAACGGTATTTTGGGACTCGGGAGGAATATTGTTGATTGATTATAAAGATAAAGCTGTTTCTATAACTGGAGAATATTACGCTTCAATATTAGAGCGACTAAAAGAAGCCATTAAAGAGAAAAGACGGGGAAAATGGACAAAAGATGTTCTGCTTTTGCACGACAACGCGCCCGTCCACAAGAGCCGCGTTGCCTTAGCTGCCCTGCATAAGGTGGGCTTCGAAATTGTGAATCACCCACCCTACAGCCCAGACCTGGCCCCGAGTGATTATTACCTTTTTCCGAAAATGAAGAAAGAGCTGCTGGGTAAAAAATTTACTGCCAATGATGAAGTCAAGGAGACAGTTTCGGCGTATTTTGCAGATAAAGAGAAATCATTCTTTTATGTGGGTATAAATAAATTAATTGAAAGATGTGAAAAATGTATCCGTCTTGCAGGTGAATATATTGAAAAAGAAAAATAATTGGGTTTTTTATTTCCACCCCTTGTCCCCCATTCCGCGAATATAAAAACGCTCCCTCGTATTTATATATATATATATATATATTGTATATACATAACTTAAAATATGATAATTTCTTTACTGTGTAGATACTAAAAATGTGTTAATTGTTTATGCACAGAAAACTGCTGAAGACATATTTTGTACAAAATTTAAATGTTCAATATAAAATTTTAATTAATGTATATCAGTCATCCCTCAAAATCGAAGTCCTTCAATTGACGATAGAAGCTTATAGAATGCTTTTCAAATAGAAGATACACCACTGAATTTTTGGCATTTAGAAATTTATATGTACGTAATGGTACTTGGACATAAAACATAATTAATAACCAATTTATGGCTACATTAAAGTCACATAGAAATAAAAGTTTTCATACTACTGAAATAATTCGCGGAATTAACGAACACAGTAACTTTAGGTCTCAATTAATTTCTAACCTAATTATAGAAATCCGTCGCTGTAACATATTAATAATTAACGTCTTGATAAGCAACTCCAAGCTAAATTATATCGTGGCAAAGCTTTCAAGCAATAATATTCCACTGTAGTCACTACCTGCTTCATATTAATATTAGGAAACGTTAGCGGAAATATCATTTACTAAAATTTCACCTACGCACGCATTAAAATTATACAGCAATTAATAAAAGCAACGTTGATTAAATATGGTATTATATTCACGGCAGCAGATTTGTTCATTGTGAAAAATGCACGAATAAAGTGTAAAATAAGGCATTAAAGCGCTCCAGTACGTCACCTCTTAAACCTCAAACCAACACAAAGCGAAGCTCTTCCAATCATTGTCCAAAGTCCTTCAATTATTAAATAACTTCTGAAGAAAGTCTGTCATATATTGTTAAAGATGTGTGTATAGAAAACCTACACACATATGTATGTATTTACAATGAAGTTTAACAAATTCGTTTTTTTTTTATAACTTTTTATAATCTTCCCAAAAGCAATTAGATATTTATGTTGATAGTAAAGGGTTTTCCAATAAGGACTTGACAACTTTTTTTCAAAATAAAATGCAGACCATTTGAGATATTTCAAAAACTTTATTATCGGGTTGAAGTACAATCAAAACATTTATGAATGGAATAAGACTTCGTTCATATAGCCACCTCGGGCACGTTTGCAGCGGTCGATTCGCTGGACCCAATTTTCGAAGACTCGGCCACACAATTCGGCCGAAACGTCTGCTATTTCGCATTCAATGTTAGCTCTGAGCTCTTCCAACGTTGTCGGCTTATTGGCATAGACCAATGACTTGACTTAGCCCCAAAGAAAAACGTCTAGAGGCGTTAAATCGCACGAACGAGACGGCCAATCGACTGGTCCATTTCTTGAGATAACACACTCATCAAACTTACTCTTCATTAAATCGATTGTAACGTGTGCTGTGTGGCTTGTGGCACCGTCCTGCTGAAATCACATGTTGTCCAAGCCCATATCTTCCAATTCGGGCCAAAAATAATCGGTAATCATGGCGCGATAACGGTTACCATTCACAGTAACGTGACGATCATTATCGTCGACGAAAAAATATGGCCCTATGACGCCGCCGGCATGCAAACCGCACCAAACAGTTATTTTTTGTGGATGAAGTGATGTTTCATGAAGCACATGTGGATTTTCACCCGACCAATACCGCATATTTTACTTATTGACGAACCCATTGAGCCAAAAACGAGCTTCGTCACTGAAAATGATTTTGCGATGAAATTGATCATCTTGGCGCATCTTTTCCAGAGCCCAATCGGAGAACGTACGTCGCTTCAAATGGTCCATCGGCTTCAATTCTTGAGTCAGCTTGATCTTGTATGGGTGTAAACCAAGATTCTTACGCAAAGTTCGCTATAAAGTGGTCTGGGCGATGCCCAATTCTTGAGAACGCCATGGAATTGACTGATTTGGATCATTTGCTACGGGCGTTTCAACGGCAGCGATATTTTCGACACTTCGACCAACCCGTTGTCTCACTGGCACGGCAACATCACACAACGAATATGTAGACTCAAATTTTTGCACTAAACTTGTTACTGCCTGTCTATTAGGGCGAGAATTACGACCGAAAATCGGAGTTAACGCTCTTAAAGTAGCTGTCACCGACTCCGAATTTCTGTAGTAAATTTTTATAATTTGCGGACGTTGTTCGTTCGTGTACTTTTCCATGATGAAAATGTTAAGTTTACTGAATAAATTGACAGTGACAGTTCGATGACTAGGGAAACGGTGCGTTCACAAATTGAATTAAAAGTTGTCAAGTCCCTATTTGAAAATCCTTTATATGACATGCATGGGTTAGTCATACCAAACTCAGCAACCTACTGCCCACCCTAATACAACAAAACAGAGCAATACATTAAACTTCCTTAAGATATTTGGTAAGCGATTCCTCATAGGTGATGCAAAGTACGTCTCCTAAGTAGCAAGAGTAACCACAACAAGGGACAGAAAACCCCTGGAAACTATAAATTCTAATAATTTTAAGTATATAACTACATCGTAGTCGACATACTGCCCATCAGACATTAACAAAGAGTCCGATCTTCTAGATTTTGCTGTAACTAAAGGGATTGACACCAGGAAATGCCAAGCAATAAGCTGTCTTAGCACGTCATCGGATAATACACCTGTATTACTTTTTTTCCCTACTCAATTCCTATCTACTGAGAAACAACCATCTTTCCATAACAAGGAAGCTAACTGGGAAAGTCTTAAAGAGAAGCTAGGTGAACTTATTGACTTAAAATGCCTCTTTAAATCTTGCTTGGATATAGAGTTAGCAGCACGAGAATTAACCAATAGCATTCAGCAAGCAACTTGGTTTGTTGCCCCAAACTCCGCAACCAGTCATCCAGAGGAGATTCCATCATCATGAACTTAAAATATCTGAAAAGAAGCAGATAAAATACATATCAGCAAGAAAGAGATCCAGAAAACAAATCGAAGGTCAACCAAGCAGTAAGAGAACTGAAAGAAATACGACTAGAAATAAAGGATCAAAGATATCTGGAAAGTTTAACACCAACAAATAACTGTAAGTATTCTTTATGAAAAGCAACAAAAAACTAAAGAAGCCATTACAGCATTACAACCTCGTCAAGGACGAAAATAATAAATGAGCTAGGAGCGATGAAGAAAGAGCAGATCTTTTTAAACATTACTTGTAACAAGTATTTCAACAACACACTGAAAAAATGGCTGAAGGCGACTTCTTTCAATGGTGATAATTAGTCACAAAGAGCTCTAAAGGCGAATTATACAAGGGGACAATTGTGAACAGCGGTACCTCTCTCTTTTGTTCAAACATTCGAGCGTTTGAACGAAAGAGGGAGGTACTGTTTTTCACAATCGTGTTGCTATATAACTCGATTTTAGAGCTCTTTATGACTAATTATCACCACTGAAAGACCTCTTAATAGAAAGTCTTGATGTATTTGTAATTACGTTAGCTAAAATATGTAAATATTATCTTATAAAACAAAGTAAAGATTAAGGTTGGTCGTGTATTGATTAGTGTCGCGAAGCCAAAAGCGAAATAGTGCGACACTGCCGTAGCATCACTTTCTATTTTCTCATGAGGCAGTTGAAATTCCGTAATTGAGAAGGTTCCTTCGGGAACGTTTGTTCCATTACTTTTTCGACTCGACGAGGAAGGAATGTAAAACAAATATAAAAAAATCTCCAGAGGTTCTCTCTCGCTACATTAATAAGACGGTCGCTCACTCGCTTAACAATAAAATTTCGTTTCTCTGAAATCTCCCCGAGACACTGTATACGCATTAAAACCTAACCGGATGAGAAACGAAGACCGGCGCGGAAGTAGATAAAGGCGACGTAAAAAAAGCAAAGAGAAACGATGAAGAGAGAGAAAATTGTTGGGAAAAAAAGAGGAAAAAGTGGAAAAGTAAACAGAATGTCCGACGTTGTTCTTTGCCAAGGAGGCGGAAATATTGAAAAAATAAATAATGATTAGGAGTGGAAAGTTTTCTGTATGAATTTTGGAAAGGAACAGAATCCCGACGGACAAATGAGTTTCTGATAAACTTGATGTTTCTTTTAAAATTCATTGGAGCAATGTGATTGCTTATTTAAATAAGAAAAAAAATCATTTTCAAAGCTCGTAACGTATTCCAATGGCATTTCGCACAACAAATTTGTCTAATTGTTGTAATGGAGGTATTTAATAAATACTTTTTTATTTTTGTAAAGGGTAATTGTATGCAAATGGACAGAAATTCGTAACAGACTCATCAATTCGTATATGGATTACTAAATTTCGGTTAATATCTGCCTTAAAGACTACATGGGCAAGAATATCTTCCACTGTTGATGAAGGTAAAGACTTTAAGTATCAGGTAGTTACATATGAAATGTCCAATTTTGTAAGGAATAAAAAAAAGTCTAAATTTAAAAAAATATAAATATTTATTCTGCAAAATAGTCTCCATTTACATCAATAGTTTGTTGCCAACGGCCTGGAAGCTGAAAAATTCCCTTTGAAAAGAAATCTAGGTTTTGACGGCTCACATATTGCTCAAATACTGCTATTACAGACTCCCGGTCAGGGAAGTCCCTATTTTTTACGTGATTGCCGAAACTTCGGAAAAAATGAAAATCAGTTGGCGAAAGGTCAGGTGAATAAGGTTGGTGAGGGAGAATTTCGTAACCAAATTCTGAAAGTTTTTTAATTGTCTGTCGTGCAACATGAGGTCTTGCATTATCATGAAAAAGTATGGGTCCATGTCTATTGACTAGTGGGGGCTGCAAGCGGCTCAATTTTCCATGCATAGTTTCCAGTTCGGCACAATAGAACGCTGCCGTGATGGTTTCACCAGGTTGCAAAAATGAATAGTGAATAATACCCTTACTGGTCCACCATACAGTCACCATAATCTTTCGCGGGTGAGGTGATGCTCGTGCATGCTGTCTTGGTGCTTCACCTCGATCTAACCATTGTCCTGACCGTCTCCGATTATCATAAAGTATCCACTTTTCGTCACACGTTACCACTCGATGAAGAAACGGTTCAACGTTCTGTCGATTAGCCAATGAGGTAGCCACCTCTAATCGACGGAACTTATTGGCTTCCGTTAATTTGTGCGGCACCCATCGATCGAGTTTCTTCACTTTGCCAATCGAAGAAAGGTGACGATTAATGGTGGCAATGGACACTTGAAATGTTTCTGCAAGGCTACGCACTGTTGTCGACGGATTACTTTCAACTTCTACACGCAGCTCGTCGTCATTAACGGTGCTACGCGCATATCCGCGAGGCTCATTTTCCAAATCAAAATTTCCCTTGCTGAATTTTTTAAACCATCGCCGTAATGTGCGTTCATTACACGTGGTTTCACCGAACGTCTGATTAATTTCTCGCGTTGCTGCAGCTGCATTTAATCCCTTTTTAAATTGAAAGAGGTAAATTGTCCGAATATCTCTTGCCGACAGCATTTCCATAGGCGAGACAAGGACAGGTGCATTAATCTTTCCAAGAAATGGAACAGGTACACACTTCAAAATAAATACCCTTTTCTACAAATACAATAATAATTTTCACCAAAAACATACACGTCTTCACACAGGTGCGATTCAGTTCAGACTGAAGGAAAAAACGGACATTACATTTATAACAACCTGATAGAAGCAACCACCACTACACCATATGCTAGATAGCATAAATATTGAGCATACCAAATAGCATCGTTTCTGATCATTTGCAAAAGTTTAAAGAGATGAATTGAGTTCCTTGAATAAATTGGATATGGGATTTTTCTTTGTACTTTCTTTTCATAGGTACGATTATCCCAGTGGGATAGCTATTATAAAAAACAGCTTATGTATGACAGATCAGGATTCCTAAATAAAGAGATAGATCGCGAACTACTTCGAAACGAAAGCTCGGAATTAGAAATAAAAGTTGAGGATATAAAGGAGGTCATAAAATCTATGAAAAATCGGAAAGCAGCTGGACCAATGAATTAATTAATATTCTGAACAAGTTTCTGGGCAGTTAATATAATAATATCCTTATTATGAGTACAAATTACGCGGTAAACAAATAGGTTTAGAATCATCGAAAAGAATAATACA
Organism: Dermolepida albohirtum; assembly: GCA_031893035.1. Lineage (NCBI taxonomy): Eukaryota > Metazoa > Arthropoda > Insecta > Coleoptera > Scarabaeidae > Dermolepida > Dermolepida albohirtum. The sequence goes on from JAVIWB010005137.1 coordinate 262,311, forward strand.
CATATATTATTATCATTCGCCCAGTTAATTGGTCTAATCTTTGTAATGAGAGCATTTAACAGATAACCTTTTGTTTTTGGAAGGGGAAAATGCTATACAAATGGCTGGAAATTCAAATGGCAGAATTATTTGTAACTGTCTGTGAGAGAGATAGAATTTTAGCAATTCATAGTCAGGACATGGTAAGAGTTTTTAGTATATGAAGAAGTTCTTCGTACCATACTTTGTCAAAGACCTGTGACACATGCAAAAAAGTATCTGAACAGAAACTCTTTCCTTCAAAGTCGTATTTTGTTTACTAATCTATGGATTTGGTATGTGGTGCCATGCTTCTAAGGAAAACTAAACTTGTGAATTCCTAAGATTGTATTTTCTCCTTAGACTTTCTTTAATCTCTTCGCATATATCTTTTCGAATACTTTAGACAGCATTGGTAATAAACTTACTGGTCTGAAGGACGAAGCACTATATGGTTCTTTGCCAGGTTTCAGGATCATTATTATATGAACGACTCTACAAATGTTATGAGTTTAAGGCATGTCTTAAAAACCTCTTGCAGGACTTTTTAATGCTAATCTTTGATGAGATTGTGTTTTTTTAATTCGGTGATTCTGATTTTGCGATTTCATCGTCGTCTTCAGCGGTTGTTGAAATACTTGTTTCAAGTAATTTTTAAAGAGTTCTGCTCTTTCTTCATCGCTCCTAGCTCATTTATTATTCTTGTCATCGACGGGAAGGTACTAATGGTCCCTTTAGTTTTGTGTTGCTTTCCATGCGAGTAGTTAGAGTTATTGGTTGGTGTTAGACTTTCCAGATATCTTTGCATGCATTAATTCTTTGTTTCTAATTGCATTTCTTTCAGCTCTCTTACTGCTTGGTTAAACTTCGTTTTGTTTTCTGGAGTTTTTCTTGATAAAATGTTCTTCTTAGTTGCTTTTGTCCTTCTTTGGATGACTGGTTGCGGAGCTTGGGGCTGCAAACCAAGTTGCTTGCTGAATGTTAGTGGTTAATTCTTCTTCTAGTAGATTGCCTTTAAAATTTTCCCATTTAGTTTCATTGCTATATAGATAAGGTTGTTTTTCAGCAGATAGAAATTTAGTGTGGAAAGAAAGTGGCACTGGTGTATGATCCGATGACGAGTCAAGACAGCTTATTGCTTGGCCTTGCCTGGTGTTAATCTCTTTAGTTTCAGCAGAGTCTAGAAGATCGGATGGCCAGTAAGTCGACTCTAATGTAGTTATATATTTAAAATTATTAGCATTTATAGTTTCTAGAAGTTCTCTTCCCCTTGTTGTGGTTATTATTGCTGCTTAGGAGACGTATTTCGCATTCCAGCCACCACGTATGAGGAATCGATTACGTAATATCTTAAGGAAGTTTAATGTATTGCTCTGTTCCGTTGTTGTGTTAGAGTGGGCAGTAGGTTGCGGAGCTTGATATGGCTAGCCCAAGCATGTTATCTGCTGTCAATATAAATATATATTATTATTATTATTGCCTCTGGACAGATTGGTGAATAAGAAAGTTTAAAAAGTTGAATTTCATTGTAAATATCTATGTAAGTTTTCTATATACACACCTTTAACGATATATGAAGGACTGTCTTCAAAAGTTATTACATACTTTTCGCAGAATCGAGGTCAGTATTCTTCCAACGACAGCGTTTTCTGGCATAATTACAACACCTCTTCAAAGAAATGCTATTCCACTATAATTTCTTTTCATCCACAACATAGAACGTAGTTCTGGTGACTTAACTAGATTAAACGTATTCATATGATTCAAAATTCATACTCGGCCAAGATCAAAGGAGGTTCTGCATTTATTTACGAGACGGAAAACAGAAGGAAGGGAGAGATGTATTGAACGATTCTCTTTTATCCAACGGCAAAGTATTGCGCCGACTATGAACTAAATTATTCCGCACGCCATACGAACCCCAATTCTAAAAGATACACCGTCCAAGTTATCCGTGTTACTAAAAAGGAAGAGTCGGCACTGAATTATTGAATTCGTTTTCCTGCAGTCTAGGTGGATAAAACTAAATCCCTTAGTGATTGATACTCTTATGATGTTTATTCAATACCTTCGATGTTCCAACAGGGGATATTCAATGACAGTGCAAAATAAAGACATCGACTTCAACAGTAATAGAAAATATAGAATGTACTGTTAGTGTTATATATGTAAGTAGGATTGTATTGTTTAAGATTCGCTATTGAAATGTTTAAATAAAATTTTATCGACTGATAAGTTTCAAAACACATATTTCCCTTTGAAAAAACCACTTTTCATAATCATTTTTATCATATCGACTCTATTTCAGTCTGTTTTATAAATTAAAATTGTCTCAATTAAGTGGTAAGTTAAAAAAAGTATGCCTAGTGGATTTGCACGCAATACTTAACTTCTTTGATATAAAAGAGTACTAAATAAAATGACATAATCAGTAAAGTAATCAACATGGAACTTGTTAATAAATTAAGCTGGTGTAACTAGAAAAATTTTGATTTTATCTAAACTCGAAGCAAAATATAACGGGTATTTCAAAAAGAATACACGTCTTTCGGATGCATATAATTATTAAACTTTACGACATACGAATATGAAACTCTACGCACATATTTATGAATCTCTCAAGTTCAGATTACAGATGTTCAATATGTACTCCATCAGCGATACGAACAATAGATCGATTGGAGGATCGATTTGGTAGCTCAACCTGAAACGACAAAATAATACTTTGTAATTGGTATATTCTTTTTGAAACACGCTGTATTTCATACAGAAATGAGTTTTCATTTCTTTAATTTGGTATTGAAAGCTGGTAATTACATAACTTTTAATCACTAAAGATTAATAAATCCCTTCCCCTTAATAGTTTTCGTATGCTGTATACGTACGTGTATTTCGACAACTATATTGTCATCATCAGTAGGTAATTAATCACATTGTCGGATCCACGACAAAACACGCACAGAAACAAGTCCGTATCTGACTTTCGCCGTCAAAAACCAAGCATAAGCCAAGCAAATAAGCACAAACTGTGTGTGTTTGGCTTTTAGCTTTTAGTAGTTAATTTAATCAACCATGGTCTCCATTGAAATTTACTTTCGATTATCTTTTAATTAGATTTGATTAGATGTCTCAAGGTGGCTGTAAAGAATATTCTCGTGCGACCTTTTCAGGTCTACCGTAGTCCTTACGTCTTCTTAGAGTACGTTCTGTAGCATAACTCTTTTAACCAGATTTAACAGCTTCGAAAGGGATTTTTCTATATTGTTTTTTAGTTCAGGACATTCATCTCTCATTTGTAGAAGCGGTCTTCTTCCTAAACTTCCACACTGATGTTTCCTCCTCTATTTGATAGAATCTTTTTTCTGGCATGTTTATATTCTTCATAAGCTTGTGAAACTTACAGCGTTTTGCTAGTAGACTCAGTATGATCGTTGGATAGTTTGAACAATGGATTAGTTTATACTACAAACCATATTTTCTGCAAAGGTTGTAAATACGGGGGTAGTCTGAGCAGTTTCTGACCTAACACAGATATTTTTTTCTTAAAATTTATATTCGTTTTTCTACATAGTCTCCTTGTAACTCTACACATCTCTCACAGCGATGCCCTCATCTCTTTAGTTGAATTTGATGGAGCCTGTGGTTAATTAACTTGATCACTAAGGTTGATATATAACCCCTTTCCACATTAACTGTTGTAAATTCTGTATACGCATTTCGACAACCGCCGCTTCCACTCGTCCAAATAGTACTAAACGTTTTTCTCTGCAAAATAACTGTTCACGATGGTGACTGCCTCCTCATTGGACAAAATTCTCTGTCCTTCGAGCGAAATTTTCTGATGAGGGAACAAAGAGAAGTCGTTGGAGTCTAGATCTGGTGAGTAAGGCGGATGTCAAGCAGTTCAAACCCCAATTTGTAGATTTTTGCCATGATGTGAGACGGCGCATTGTGTTGGTGAAACAGGATTTTCTTATTCAGCAAATGTGATAGTTTTTTCACAATTTTTTCCTTCAACTTGTCAAGTAATGATGCTTAGTATGCTTCTGTAATAGTTTTTCCTTTTAGAAGATAATCGATTAAGACAATTCTACGACTATCCCAAAAAAACAGTCGCCATCACTTTCCCAGACGCAAAAACAGTTTTTGCTTTTCTTGAAGCCGGTTCTCCCTTCGCAGTCCACTGTTTTGACTGTATTTTTGTTTCGCGCGTATAATGGTGAATCCAAGTTTCATATACAAAACTCGGATTTAGTGCCTCTAGACTGCGCCAACAGAGCGTTGGAAATGTTCATTTGAACACGTTATTCGTTTAAAATTAACAGACGCGGCACCTAACGCGCGGACAGCATTTTCATACTTAAATTTTGATTTAAATTGTGACAAACACGTTCTTTGGACATACTCATAGCCTTGGCTATCTCTTTCACTTTAACTCGACGGTCGTCTAGCACCAATTGGTGAACTTTAGCGATGTTATCGTCAGTAGTTGCAGTTTTTGGACGTCCCGAACGTTCATCGTCTCTTAAGCTCTAACAGCCACGTTTAAATTCAGCTGCCCAAAATTTCACTGTGTTAAATGATGGTGCAGAGTCCCCGTACACAGAGTCCAACTCATATTTGATTTGCGTAAGCGTATTGCCTTTCAAAAACAAATATTTAATGACAGTTCGATACTCGACACTCACATCGACTCACTCAAACGACTGTTAAATAACAACTGCACGTACAAAATCGCTGAAATTTTGTTAGGTACCTGACAATAGATACACAATTACATTTCATAGCTTTTATTGACGAGCACTACCATTTTCAAACTTTTCATACCACTCTCGTAAATAAATTTGATTTGTATGCGGTAAGTGGTATTCCATAATGGTCTTATCTGAGACCTTCGCTTTTTATTTTCTTTATAAGTATGTTGTTTACATATACAGTTTTAACCATATACGATCGTAAAATAAAATACATATTTGGATTCTGTGTAAATGGAGATTAAATAAATAGCTTTAGATCGCAAATAATTTGTATTGTAACGCACTACGATTGCTTCACTTAGTTTTATGGTGTTCGCGGATGAATTAGTAATAGAAATGGCTATATTTGATTAAAATATTTATTGTAATTTCAAAATAGTACTAATTTTAAATAGCCAGAATTACGTAATATATAATGACTCGAACAATTTGTCTCGTTTATACAAAAGTATGTGCATATAAAACACACCTATGACTTCTTTACCGTAATCCCGTCTAAAACTTTCCTCAGCGTCAGTAGATGCCGTTCAAAGATCTAAAATAAAGTAAAGCGATTTATATACTCAAAGAAAATCTGTGATATACTAGTGTACGGACTATCCGACTTGAAATTTCCACTTCGATAACTCTTCTAAGAACTGCAGAAGATGCCGCTTTTGCACCAATATTTACGTTAGTTATTACGGTTTAGCTTCACTGAAAAATTCTTACGTAATACGCTGTTTGAACACGTGTGCAACTAGTTCATTTTTCATATTTTTTTGTTCGAGGCGTAATAGGTTTTTTTTCAATATTCTCATCCCATTTATTCCACAGGATAAAATCGAAATAAAATAAGATAAATATGTATAATAAAATTAATAAAAAGGCTAAGTATTTACTATACATAGTTTTATATATTTTAGGTTTAATCACTTAAGGTTGATACATAACCCCTTTCCACATTAGTCTTCGTACTCTGTATGCGTATTTCGACAACTAAGTTGTCGAAGTGCGAATATAGACTACGAAAACTAATGCGCAAAGGGGTTATCTGTTAACTTTAAGCGATTAAGTTAATCCACCACAGGCTCCATCAAAATTACCATATTTTAGGTATATAATCGATGTTCAGATGTTATAACGGGTCTTCCAATAAGGACTTCCGAACTTTGACAGCTGATACCGACCATATTGTTGAAGCTACGTCTGTCGAATTCCCTGCCATTTATTCAGCCCGTTTGGCCAAATCACCATGAACGAATATAGCGTTCAACAATAAGTGCAAATGATAAAATTACTTTATCAAAATGGGTGTTATGTTCAGGCAACGTTCCGTACGCTTCGCCCATTTAACGGTCGCCATAATCGTCCTACCGAGACGATTATTCGCAGTGTGGTGGTTGTATTTGAGTCCACTGGTTCAGAAAACAATGAACCAACACCCGTACGACGACGAAAAACAAGATCTGCCGAAGATATCGCCGCTGTCCGTAAAAGTGTGCAGGAGAATCCAACACAGTCGATTTCGCGTCGGTCACAAGAACTCGGCCTTTCTTTTGGCCTGAATTAGATGATACGGACACTAATTACATGTGGTTTAGGACTGCGCTACGTGCCACGTAGCTCATGCCACATTGGATATTCTGCACGAGCGATTTAAGGGCATGGTCGTCTCACATGGAGGTGATGTGAACTGGCCACAGAGATCGTACGATTTGGCCCCATTAGACTTTTTCTTATGGGGTTTTCTTAAGTCACAGGTCTATGCAAATAAGTCACAAACCACAGCGGCCTTCAAAGCCAACATAACCTATGCCATCGTTCAAATTCAGCCTGATTTATGACCCAGAGTCATGGAAAATTGGACATTTCGGATGTGCGCCACCTAGGGAAGCCGCGGCGGACATTTGCACGATGTTATATTCCATACATAATCGCATAGATAGGCCCTTCAAACGAATAAATAATTTCGATGATATCTCACACACACTTCGTTTTATTTAAATTTAAAGATAGGAAGCGCTTAATGAAAGACCCGCTATATTATGTTCAAGATTATGCTCAAATCATTCGCATTTGGCTTAAGCAACACGTAAGCTTTATTTTTAGATTTTCAATCTAAAGTGTATTATGTGAAACCAAATTATAAAATTCCAGGAAATTTTCAGTTAAATAAGTTTATTTTACTTTTTCTTTAAATGACTTTAATTTACTATTCATAAAGTATTTGCATGTACCTAACTGATTCAATAAACGCATTTCTTTTGGTAATGCTAGAATTCCAGATACTACTTTTACTATTATACTATTCTACCTTGACTACTTTGGTGCGTATTAACACAAGTAAACTCTAAGACGGTCTATCTAAACGATGTACTGTCAATATGCTTTTGAAAGGCAACATTTACATTATTCTCTATTTCATTGCCAGAGTTGGGATGTCTTCCCGCGGGCCAGGTTCTTATAGAGTACGAGCGATTCCACCTCTGTAATGTAAGAAAACAAATGAAGTGTAGAATTATAAGTTAGTACCGAGCGGACCTTTACATAAGGCGAACGTATAATTATTGTGAATGATGGACGTTCGTAAGGGAAAAACGACTATTGATTTACACAGTGCGAAAGTATATTGATGAATATCCCAATTTATACTATGATGGTGCTTAAAATATACTGCAAAATTGGTGATAAATTGTTGATGTGCTGGAATAAACGCGACTGTAAAAGTCATATAAAGAGCGCGCAACACCAAAATAAGAAAAATAGTGCTTTACTGTTCATGATAATCGCCTCTGTATTGAGACTTCATCTACTCGATAAGCAACCGTTTCATGACATTTGGAATAAATGCAATCCCAACTGGAAGTTACCATCCTAGAGAGTATTACAGATCCCTATGCGTAATGACATCGAAAATATTATCAAGGCTATAGTAAAAGATAAACAGCTGTGGTTATGTATCGACGAAACGACAGATCGGAAACTTTCTATTTTGAATATCATACTGCGTGTTCTAGATCCTCTTTGAACAGCATTTCCCATTATATTAGCTAGCAAAAGATTAGGAAACTGCACTGAAGAAGCAATTATGAAGGCAAGATAGGCTAAAATATTTCAACTTGCAACTGATTAACTGTTGATGATTGTGAGTGATGATGCAGCGACAATGTGTTGTGCAGGTCGCTCCCTTAGAGTACTTTACACACGGCGTGTAAAGTTCCTGCTTTACACCTTCTAGCACAAAGTATTCGACAATGTTATCCAAAGATGGATGCATTATTTTCAAATACCAAAAAGTGTTTTTTAAATCTTCCAAACCAATTCGAAAATATAACACACGGAGCTTCGGTATCCCTAAGTCACTAGAGCCAATTTTCAGACATTGTAGAACATGGTTGAAAGACGCTTTCTATTACTGAGATAATTTTCAGCAAGTAAAATCTGTCGTGTGAAGATTTAAAACTAACGAACCTGCAGCAATTAAGGAAACACAGAAAATACTTCTACTGCAACCGATTTGAAACACATTTATGACAATTGTAAAGGCTTACTTGACCCAGTAGAACAATTTCAACGCACTGGGTTGTAGTTAGTGGTGCTGATGCAATCTGTGAACAATGTACAATGTGCTACAAGTGACAAAAAGATATGCGTGCTGTAGAAATGTTCAAGAGTATTACAAAGATTTTGACTTTGGCAGATTAAGACAAATTTGTGATGGTGCGTGTATGGATCCGTTATCAATTTCTAAAGATTCTTTTAATTAAGCGTGTATTACATCCGTAGATAGCAAGTGGCCATTCTCTAAATATAAGAACATCCTTTCAACACGGCCTACGTTGCTCTTTGAGATAAATATGGAAACTTACGTCATGCTGCAGACATTTTGCCCGTCTTAGCCGTTTCGCACTACACAACAACAGCTGAGAATAATAATAGCGTGCTATTGATACAATATAACATAAGTGATATAAATAATGCATGCATCCCAAGGTCGCCCTCTTGTTCGTCCACTCAGGTTGGTACGATTCTGACCAGCGGAAAAGATATTCCAACTCTAGTTATATATTTCAAATGGTGAGCAATTTTACAAACACACAAGCGTTTTTAAATTAGCTATTTTTTTACATGTGTTCCTACCAAAAGACTTATTTATTGTAAATGTTTTTACTTAATGCTTTCTAAAAATAACATCTGTTCTTTCCTGCTGTGGCTAAGTAGATTGAGTGGAAGATAAAAACATCCTCCAGACTTTTCTTTAATTTTTTCTTTTAATTTTTCCCCAACCCATGGAACTCCCATTATGAATTCATTAATATTTCTAAAGTTCTCTATGAAACTAATTCTAAATTCGACCCTACGGGAAGCAAATAGACTTGATCCAGGAAAAGGGCGACTCCTATCCAACATGTGCAACGACGGCCGCTCTTGCAAAATTACAGAACTAAAGGAGTAATCGATAGCGGAATAATTCGAGCGTCTCTAATACAGTTTGAAAATAATTCATGCATAAATTTGTTGATATGGTCGGTCCTCAAAACTGTATAAATATCTCTCTCACTACGGGTTTTCCGGTTCCTATGGGCATTTAAATATCGGTTGACCTCCGTTTTTAAAGTTTGCGTGTTCAGACAAGCGTTCCGTATTTAGACAGAAATATCAAGAGTGTTTTTTCATTGATAAATAGTCGCTGCTGCAGTTGCTGCTGCCACATTTTTATAACGGAACTTCTGGGTAATAAGAAAATGATGCGATGAAAACATAAGCAACAAATATAAAGAGAGCGCAAACTTGCAGTACGTAAAATGCATTTTAATATGCCATGGATATAGTTCAATAAGTTTTAATTAATTCCAGAAGATGGAGACATAAGTTGAACGTAGTTGAGTATACAAAGTCAATTAGAAGTAAAATGGACGCCAGCCCTTTTGAATATGCAATCAGTTACTATATGAAACTGTAATGTCCATAAAACAAACCCATCAAAAGATTCGTGATATTTTCTCATATAAGTGATTAATCTATTGTATACAAAATTTATTGAATTATAATATTGGAAATATTAATTACTAAATATTTTTATGAGGGAAACTTTAGTTTCATGAAACTGATAGCCTAGGTTACCTCTGATATTTGCCTGCAATGTTAGTATAGGGTGGGCCATTTAAAAATTTAAATTTAAAAATGCAATAAATCAAAAACGGTTTGAAATTTTGCCAAATTTATTTTTTGTTGTGAAGTACAATTGTTCCGGTTAGAGACGGATTATCATTTCATTCATATGGCAGCCTCACAGTACCCCATTCGATCGGACCAATTTTCGAGCACTTTTTCGAGTGTATGGAGTCGTATCTCGGCAATAGCATCACAAATGTTGGCCTTCAAATGCTACATTGTCTCTGGTTTGTCGGCATAACACTTGTTTTTAACGGCGCTCCACAGAAAATATTCCAACGGTGTCAAATAGCAGCTTTTCGGCTAATTAAACGACCATCAAACGTTTGACGCAATAAATAGATTGTGGCATGAGGCGTGTGGCAAGTGACACTATCCTGTTGAAACCAACCATCGTTTACATCGATACCATGAAGAGCGGACACAAAAAAATCGGTTGTCATGATGCAATAGGCGTCTCCATTGATCGTAATGGTTGCGTCGTCCTCATTTTCAAAGAAATATGGACCAATGATGCCTCCGCTCCACAAGCCGCATCAAACAGTTACTCGCAATGGGTGCATTGGCTTCTGTAAGACCACGTGTGGGTTTTCCGAGCCCCAAATACGCAAATTTTGCTTGTTAACGTACCCACCAAGATGAAAACGAGCTTCATCCGAAAAGATGATTTTTTTGGCAAAATCGACATCATCGTGCAAGTTCTGGTTGGCTCCTTTAGCGAAGCGAAAACGAAGCGGATGGTCATGCGGCTTCACCTCTTGACCAATTGAACTTTGTAAGGCGTCATACCGAGATCTTTTCGCAAAATTCGGCGTAAACTGGTGCGTGAGGTGTTCAATTCTTGAGAACGATGACGAGTTGATGTTGATGGATTCTCACGCACACTCTTAGCCACAGCTTCGATATTCTCGGGTCTACGCACTGTACGAGCACGCTCACGTCTTGGCGAATCAACAATGAAGCCAATTTCACGAACTTTAGCAATATACTTGCGTGTACCGGGCACTGTTGGTCCTTCTCTGCGACCAAATTTTGTACGACATTTTCGTGCAATTTCTGATCAATTGTCTTTGTTTTTTAAATAAATTTCCAATAAATCCCAACGTTGCTCAAGCGTAAATCGATTCATTTCGTTCAGTTGAATTAATATACTGAATTTTATTACAGAATAGAATGACATAAGTATTGCCAGATTCGAAATAACCGGTGGTTCAAATTTAAACCGATAGATGGCCCACCCGTTATATAAAAAGTTCGAAAATGCCACGTTTCTTAGCCAAACAGCAAGCTAACTTATCATAAAATGATCGCCCAACATTTTCGAGCATTCTAGAAGTCATCGTTTCGACAACTTTCGAAAACGCAAAATCCTTTTTGCAACAGTTCTAGATTGTTTGCCTTTTCAAATTGGTACAGCTTCCCTTGTACCTAACTCCATAGAAAGAAGTGTGGTCAGGTGACCTAAGTAGCTATTTTATTGTACCATTTCCGGCAATAATACGTTCAGAGAAAGTTTTTGCTAAAACTCCATCACTGCTCTAAAGTTTTGGACAGAACAATCATCATGGTCAAACCAAATTTCCTCGAAATTAACATTAATATTGCAGCTATTATCTCACTTTGCAACAAATTGTTTTGCAACTATGATGTTACTGTCAATAAGAGGTCTTATAATGTTGTTACCCAGTTCCCGATGGTATTTAGTTCTTTTATTGAAGTGAAGATATTTATTTTCCTTAGATCAGTGCTGAGCAATTGAAGGATTGTGATTAACATAAATTGGGAAAGAGAAATCATCTGAGAATAAAATATTTTCTATAAAATATTCATCTCGATTGGTCATCTCAATCATGGTTTCACAAAACTCCAAGTTTGACATCTTTACAGCTTCAATTATCGACTTCCTTTTCTGGAACTGCAGACGTTATAAAACTGGTGTAACAATAAAGTAGTGTGACGATGTTATTGATATCAATGTTTCATTAGATCAAGAACAAGTCATCAAGAGTAACTACTACAATACCATCTTAGAAGAAGAAACTAACAAATGGTGCAAATAAATTATTTCAACCCCAAAATAATCACTGAAAACGCTGCTTTTGTAACAAATCTTCTGAGGGGTCACTACCATATATAATAGATATGTTACGTAAAATAGCTATTCATGCTATATCCACGAGATACAACAGTCAGATTACTTCGAGTTTATCCCAATTTTAATCAATGAATGTTTCGAGAATAGCGAATAAGCACAAATAATTCGATCATTATAGAGGCATTGACTCGGAATAAGACCCCGACTCCACTCATTAATCCTAGGTGGATTATTTTACTTTCGACAGAGTTGGAATTCTCTCTCAACTTTTGGACGTTCGCATTGCTTCGTTTCTGGAAACATAGGGTTATACGAGGGCATATTGATAAATTGTTAATCTGTTACGGAAAGAATGAAATTTAAAATTCGAAGTATTTTATCATGCGACTCCAACCTCTTAAAATAAGCTTACTGTAAAGAAACTGCAACGCTTTTAACCATTTAAAAAGAAATCTTCGGATTCAACATAAAACATTACAACAAGGATATGGGAAAATACTAAATTAAATACACATACTATACAGGGTGTTCGAAAAGGACGGTATATAATATCCGCAAAGTGAAAATTGAATTGTAACATGATTTGCTAGTTTCCAACACTTTATCGTCTCCCTAAAGGTCTTTTATTTAATACACTTGCGTTAGTGCCATCTCCTAACTGCTTTTGAAGTCTTCTCAGAATATAGTATGTTATCTACCATGAGAAATTTATACTTTGCGCGATGGACATCGGTACCTCTTTGTCTGAGATTTTGATATGTATGACGATGATCCTATAAGTACCCGGCCTGACCTAGAGATGGCGGCAGTTGTTTGAAAAATATCACTGTATTAGAAAGTACACAACCCATAAAGCATATGTTTCAAGTTTGAAGACGCCACGTTGTTTAGTATTTATTTGACAGCTATCAATATTGAACGTTTTCAGTCAATTTGTAGAAATGGAGACCATTGTCCCTCGTTACGTGATATAATACTTTTATTTGAAAGGTATCAGCCCAGCCGATATCAAAGCTGAAGTGGATTCTACTCTAGGTGAGTCTGCTCCTTCATTTGCAACAATGAAATATTGGGTAGCAGAGTTTAAACGAGGCCGTACGAGCTGCCAAGACGAGCATCGCACTGGTCGACCAAATGAGGTGACGATTCCAGAAATGGTGAAGAAAATCCATAAAGTGCTACTGGATGATCGTTGAGTGAAAGTGTGCGAGCTAGCAGACATAGAAGGCATTTCAAAAAGTGCTGTATATTGCATATTATCTGAAAATTTTGACATAAAAAAGCTGTGTGCAAGATAGGTGCCGCGTTTGCTCAAACTCGAGCAAAACCAGTGTCGTGAAGATGTTTCAATTGAGTGTTTAGCGAAGTTCCACAGCAACATAGCAGAATTTTTGCGCCATTTCATAACCGTGGATGAAACATTGGTCCATCACTTCACATCCAAGACAAAAGAACAACCAAAACAATGAACTCTCCACTGAGGACGGGCTCCAAAGAAGGATGGAGACTATTTCATCTACAGGCAAGGTCATGGCATCGGTTTTTTGGGATGCGCTTGGAATAATTTTCATTAACTATCTTGAAAAGGGAAGAACTATCAACGGCGAGTATTATGCGAACTTATTGCAACGTTTGAGTGAAGAAATGAAGCAAAAACTCACAAATCCGTTATTGCAATGGCCAAAACTAATGAACTAAAGTTTGAATTGCTACCTGATGCACCCTATTCGCCAGATTTAGCCTCCTCGGATTATTTTCTGTTCCCAAACTTGAAGAAATGGCTCAGCGACCAAAGATTTTCCAGCGATGAGGAAGTGATGTCCGCAGTTAATGGCTATTTTAAGGAGCAAGACAGTTCTTATTATAAAAAGGGTATCGAACTTATTGAACATCGCTGGGAAAAGTGTATAGAGCTGAAAGGAGATTATGTTGAAAAATAAATATATTTCTTTCCAAAATTTTAGTGTTTTCTTTGTTGGGTCGGGTACTTATGGGGCTGCCCTCGTACACGAGACACGGCAGGTACTCTTTAGAGCTGCGATTACCACTTCCATACATCGCTACTTATACTTAAAAGCTGCGTTTCGATCTATTCATTATAAAGCGCGTAAAATAAACATTCCGATTTATATTAGATTTCCCCTCGTATAATACTTGTGCATTCAGATAAGGGAGAAAAAATTACGAAATTCCCCAAAAAATATGAACTCAACCTATCAGTCTACGAAGTATTTGTTAATTTCAAATATCATCCACAATTTTTTCACGTTTAATATCATTCCTCATTGTTAACTTTAACAAAAAGCATACTCACACAATTTACAAAATTGGAAGATGTTAAGTTTTGATCGCATGTATCTGGAACTGACGAAATTGCCGCCATTAAAGCTGCGGTTATATATATGTTGTGGAAATGAATTCAGCTGTTGTTACAAGATAAATTATTCGGCTGAGAGCGGCAAGAAGAAGACTAATGGAGTTCTGGATGCGTGTGAAGGCCCCGATTATGCAATGTTGGTTTCAGACGAGTCGAAAACGGTTTTCTTGTTACACGATCGGTCTGACACGAGCGATAACGCCTTAAGGCCCCGTTCATTAGTTAATGTAGTTGTAATTTTGCGGATTGATGAATAGACGCCTAACGTCTAGGATTTTGTTGCAAATTGAAATGTCTGTTTGTGCGTGTTTTTCACGCCAGAGATTGACGTAAGACATGCATGAAAATTGTGTGTCGCATCCTGACAAGATAACAGAATATGTAAGGCGTAATTATGTTCTGGAGGGAATGATGGAATGTTTAGTGCTGTTAAATTATTCGTGTGATTTAAATAGGAGTCAACTTTTTAAAGTTTAAAGACGTGGTTTAGTTGACGTTAATACATTATTTAACAAAGAAACATAAAGAAAATATCACCGAAAAATTAACAAGAATCTAAAGAGGATTTGATTTACATTAATAAACACATTTAACACAGAATCAGCACAAGAAGAACTGTTTCCTCAGTACTGTGCCTTCAAAAATGATTGAACGTGCCACTTCATTGAATCAGCGGATATGGTTACCGATTGCCGCGTGATATTATTGAACTATTCTGGTCAGAACTATGCCTAACTTCACTGTATTTGTATCCGTCACTTGCACACCTGTTTAGTATTTATAGTTTCTCCGTTTTTAACAAATTATTCAACAACAGTTCTTGTAAGAACTCCCAATTGTTTTATTTTACGTGTGAATGATCAATTGACCAACATGCCTTTCTCATTAGAAGAAAATAAGTTTATTTTGAAAGCATATTATCGAAGTGGAAACCAGGATGAAAATCGGATTTGAAAGTATTCACTTCGGTCTTGTGCAGATCAGTTTGAGGAAGAATTTCCACGACATGAAGCTGTTTATTTCGAAATATTTTCGCAGTATGTTCGAAGAATTGTATAGCGTTTTGATCAAAGTGGCAACGTTTCTACGGGAAAATCATCAGGACGGCCGATTCTCCTGGCTGAAGTAGTTTCGGAAGATATTCGAGAACGAATGGATGTTAGTCCGAAAAAATCAGTGTCACAACTTTCAGCACAGATAGGTTAGTTTGATCAAATTTTTGTTTATCAAATAAATATGTACCTACTTTATTCAGGTTTATCGGTTGGGACATGTCATACTGCATTGAAGAAGAAACTACATTTATACCCATACAAAATATCTGTTGTGCAGGAACTATATCCATTAGATTTTAATCGAAGAATTGAGTACTGCACATGGTTTAATTAAGTTTTAAATAATGACGATATATTAGACAAAATATTTTTCTCTGATGATGCATGGGTTCACCTTTCAGGATACATAAATTCACAGAATTATAGGACATGGTCAACTGAGAATCCACATAACTTTAAGGAGACAAGTTTGCACCCCATAAAAATAGGAATTTGGGATGCTATGTCAAGACGTAGATTAATTGGTCCAATATTTTTTAATTATGCTATAAACGGTGAACGTTATAGAGAAAATATTGTACAACTATTTATTAATGAACTAGACGATGAGGAATTGCATTATGGTTTTTTTCAACAAGATTCTGCTGCTGCACACTGTGCAGGTGCTAGCCCAGAAGCAGATATTTCAATAACTTTCTTAGGTTTCATCCCCAAATGAGATTCAAACCCAAACCATTCATTGACTTTAACTTCAAAAGAATCCCTAAAATTTGCTCGTATCCTATTGACGCAACCTGTATAATAATGGCGGGTTAAAAGTTCGTGGAATGTAAAGAAAGAAAAGAACTTTGAGGCTTCTAAATTGAGTTTATTTCACAACATAGTCCACTACCACCTCGATATATTTGGACCAACGATGGTCCAATGTCTCTATGCCTCGACAAAATTCAGAATTCCCGAGTTCCTTAAAATAACATCCACAGCAGCTATAATATTTTTCTCTGTTCAAAATTTCTGAACCTTTAAAGTGTTCTTTAAGCGCGGAATAAAGTATCAGACGATGTTAAATTCGACCAAGGCGGGTGTAGCAAATATCACAACATCACAGTCTAATTCGTTAATTTTTGCCATAGCAAACGGTCACAGATGTCCATTTTCTGTAAACAGTCGACATCACCGTCGTCTAATGAGTGATGTAGTGGCGAATTGTTTTCGAAAAGCATGCTTCATCATAACAATTGCATTAAAGAAAGATCTCTGTCTTGAGTGAGACTTGAACTCACGTCTCCCACTTTACTGAGCAGTGCTCTGTCAACTAAGCTACCGAGACATGTGGAATCGAATTTAATGATACAATGTATGTATATATATATTAGGTGCGCAACTAAGTTCTCGCTGTTTTTCAAGAGATGGCTCCAGTAGTAGGTGCTGGTCGATTGTGACATAACCAAAACGTCATGAACCAAGCTTAGACATATGGCAAACAAACCGCTTTGATACATTAGTGATTTTGTTTTTGCGTCATATACTTTTGGTTGTGTGAAAATGTCTGATTTTGTGCCAAATCATCGTCATTTGCGGGAAGTGTTGCTTCTCTTCTTTCATTCGAAGAAAAAGACGGCTGAAGCGCATTGAGAAGTCCAAAAAGTTTACAGAGATGCTGCTCTAAGTGAAACAACGTGCCATGATTGGGTCCGTCGCTTCAAAGACGGTGATTTCGATGTTGACGGAAAAATATACGAAGACGCTGAATTGGAGGCATTTCTCGATGAGGATCCATGCCAAACTCAAAAAGAGCTTGCTTCAGCATTATGAGCTACCCGCCAAGCCATTTCCCCGCGATTGCATGCGTTGGGAATGATTCAAAAACAAGGAACTTGGGTTCCTTATGATTTGAAACCAAGAACGTCGTTTTTTCGCCTGTGAACAACTGCTCCAGCGGCAAAAATCCTTTTTTGGGCTTTCTTCATAGGGTGCTAGATTAGGGCTGTACGACGGATGGCTCATGAATTCAATGTTTTGCCTGGTCAAATATTCAATTCTTTGAACCGACTTGTGAAGGTTGCAGTCGCATTGTCATGGTGGAGAATGACCTGTCGTTTTCGATTTGTTTTCATTATTCCTTCAAAAACTTTTGACAAACAAATAGTTGTGTACCATTCGGAATTGACCGTTCTACAACTATCTAAAAGCACGGTTGCAACGTGACCGGTATTTCCGAAAAAACAAGCAGTCGACTGCTGATTACTATCGGACTCATACGTATAGATCCAAGATTGATTACCTGTGACGACTTTATAAATGTTCTTTAAAGCACCGCCATTGAATTTTTTGTGCATTTCTTGGCACTAATCGACGCGAGTCCTTTTTTGAGCGGTTGTCAAATTGTGTAGTACCCAACGCGAACATGGCTTCTTAACTGCTAAATGTTACCTAGAGATGCTTCGATCTCACTTTATGTCATACGACGGTCTTGCATTATCAATTCAGACGTTGCAATAATATTTTTCGACACAACATTTGCGGGACGACCTGAACGAAATTCATCGTCCAAAGAATGCCGTCCAAGTTTGAATTCGCCATACATATAAATAGTTCAGCTCGTCGATGCATTCTTGTTGAGATAATCCACGCCGAAGGTTATGAAAAATAATTGCACGTTGTTCGCGACTTAATTCCTTTTTTTCGCTGACATAAAATTTTTAAGTTACTGTCAACAAATAATAAAACTGTCAAGGTAAATCTATTGTCAAAGATGACAAACTTCACGATGCAATCATCAGATCGGATGTTCCCGAAATATAACCGGCTACCCTGGTATATATTGTATATTAAAATATATTAAATTCATCAATTGTATACATGCAATAACTCGGCAAATCCTCAGTCTGTTCCCTTTAGACGCCGATTATAAAGGGGACAGGCAGGCTTAAAAGAAAGGAATGCAAATATGGAACTACAAAGAGGTGATATCTTATCGTAACTTCCAAGATAACTGTTCTTCAGTTAATTTCAAGAACAATAACCTGTCGTAAAAGTAACGGTCGCTTGTACAGTTGTGCAGTTCCTAAACCAAATTATACTCAGTATACTTTCGTAAAAATTTTAATTTGACTTGCATTAAACTTAATCTATCAATCTTAACTTGTGTATTTAAAACGTGACATTCCAGAAATATAACGTATCGGTAAAAGTTTTTGAATAAAACGTGCCGCATAATTTAAAAACTTTCCCAGCTTGCCGTCAAACATAAATCATGCGAAACGCGCGCGTCGGGACCGAAAAACAAACAGCGTTACATGTAATAACGGCAGAAATTAACGAAATAAGGTTGTGTTTGCGAATAGTTTTATACATGTACCCATGTATGGGATAATTCGCGGCGTTTATTTAGGATTGAATAAATTTGCGATGCGTATGCGAGATTTTACGTGTTTTATGTGTATATAATGTGCGTGCCAGCCGTCTACGTAGTAAGTTCTCTTGTGTTTGTAATACGGAAAGGGAGAGAAAGAGAGTGGGGAATGTTTGAAAAGCACTTCGTCGATAGAAAAATTTCGGTTGGATTCGTTGTCACATATTCGTTGCAAATTCTGCCGACGTAAATTTATGCTTTTGTACTGTTTGCGAAATGCGATAAGTATGCGTAAGAGAATTCGCTGAAGAATTTCCAAAGCAATACATAAGCACGTTAATATATTATCTTTAGCGCTGGGGTTGGAAATTTAATACTCTTCCATAAACTAAGAAGTAAAACACTGTTCAATAATAATGCTCTTGTGCCTACAAAGCGCGGAAAACTAATTTGAGCTTGCTTTGTTTAGCTGCTCGTAATAAAATCTATTAGAGAATATCCAACAACTAAACACGCTATATATGTACTCAAATAATAGTGCAACGAGTAATTTAAATGTATGTGGGCAAGGTGAAAAGTTACCGGCCTGACAATGAAAGACTGCGATTTAAATTTAAAAAATGATTTTATTTTTCTACCTAATCTCCCTTGAGTTCAACACACTTGGTCCAGCGTTTTTCTAACATAAATATTCCTTCCCGGAAGTGAGAGTCTGGAAGCCAGTCAAAATATTCTTCTACGGTCCTTTCAACTTATTCGTTGAATGTGAATCGCTTTCCAGAAACAAATTTTTTCAAATTTGGGGATAGATGGAAGTCTGAGAGTGCCAAATCAGGAGAATATGGAAATCCCGCAATTTTCCCATCGCCAACGCACCCTTGTGTGCGGGTGCGTTGTCCTGATAAAAAATGATTTTTTCTTCTTCAAACCAGGCCTCTTCTCGGGAATTTTGGCATCCAGCTGGTCAAGAAGGTTAGAGTCATATGCGCCTGTAATTGTTCTGCCTTTTTCAAGGTATTCAATTAACAAAATTCCTTTTGCATCCCAAAACATGCTGGCCATGACTTTTCCGGCAGATGCAATCGATTTCGCTTTCTTTGGCGCTGAACCACCGGCTTCCACCCACTGCTTAGACTGCTGGTTCGCTTCTGGCGTGTAGTGGTGGACCCATGTCTCATCCATGGTGACAAATCGTCGCACAAATTCGGTCGAATTCTTGTTAAATCGGTTCAAAGAATGCTCGGAACATCGTTTGCGCATTTACTTTTGATTGACATTCAGCAAATGCGGCACCCGTCTTGCGCAGAGCTATCTCATCTCTAATTCTTTGTGCAAAATGTTTCGCACCCTTTCTTCCGATATCCCCACAGCCTTAGCTATCTCACTCACTTTCACTTGCCTATCGTCCAACACAATATCATGTACTTTTTCGATGATTTCTAGTGTGGTTGCGGTTTTTGGCTGTCCTTCACGTGAGTCATTTTCGAGGGACATACGACCACGTCTAAATTCAGCTGCCCACTTTTTAACGGTTGACATCGAAGGAGCAGAGTCCCCGTACACTTTTGTCAACTTCGAATGAATTTCCATAGGGGTTAAACCATCCAAAACAAAGAATTTTATAACAGCACGATATTCAAGTCTATCCATTTAAAAAAATAACACGCACGACGTCTACTACAAAAATTCTTGCAAACAAACTACTTGAGAGAACAAGTTGAAAGTTTTCATATGAACTAAAGACACATGCAGCCACGCAGGAAACATAAATTTCTGTTAATTGTAACGCCATCTCTGTGTCAGGCCGTGAACTTTTCACCTTGTCCACGTAGTCTCATTAATATATATAGTTATATAATATATATAAGTTTCAATCTTCCTGTAAATTAATAAATAGCCAGTTTGTTTATAAACGGAGTAAGGGAATCATTATAAATCATAGATGTTCATATTACAGAAATCTACCACTAAATATACTACTACGAAATATAGTAAGAAAAATATCCGACAGATAACATTAGAGAATCAAGAATTTTAATTAAAAATTTTAAAAAGTATAAATCTAATGTAAAATTCAATACTAAATGAGATAAATTAAATTAGAAATAATAAAAAAATTAATTTGAGACGTTTTAAAAAGAAAAATAAAATTGTCGATTCGATGATGTGAATGGTGAATGGTGAATGGTTCTATTTTACAAGCAGAAGATTCAGGAAAATTGCGCAGCGGGATGTAAAAGGTGGGCAAATGGTCAAATCGATCATACACACTAAAATTAATAAATAATTATCTTTAAAAAATTGTTCAGTTAACTTAATTATGTTTTATAGTGTCAGTATAGTGTATACGCCTTCATGTTTCGTTTCAAATTTTGAATTGTCTATTGATTTCTTGGTTAGACCGAATTAGATTCGAATATTTTTATTAAAGATATATAAGTCAGAACACGAAGCTAAGTAGGTATGTATACGATGGCCATACACCTTTAAGAATTGTAGGTCTATTTGAATATAGTGATCAAATAATTTCTCATTTTGAATTAGTAATTAAACATTAAGATGTGGATGTGTACTATTATGCAGACGACAGCCATGTCTATACCAAAGAACTCATATATTTAGCCTTATTTGTTATTTTATTTTAAAAGCAAATAAGAAATCAAGTTTAGATCTATTTTGCTTTATAATTATTGTGTTTTTCAAAATTTAATTTTGTGTCGTAAATATATGGAATCCCAAGGAACGAGTTCTTGTATAAACCGTTAATTTGATTTGATTTTTTATTCAAACAACGAGTCTTTTTGAATACAAGCTTTGTGACCAAACGTTTGAATTAATAAATTTTCGAAAACTGAGGTTTTCGTTTTTAAGCCAAGCGTAAGTCTAAATTTTTTAAAAGTTATTAGCTACGATGTTTAGCATTGATTCTGTAATTAACTAAAACACCAAACTTATTGTATATTGTTTATTAATAACGTTAAAATACTTTCGAAGGTTACATAATTTTCTTCGCATATAAATTTCATTTTCGATTTCTTCATGTTGTCTTTCGCGTCTTGATTCTTTTACTGTCGACGTTTCGTCTCCTGCATTAGAAATCTCCGGGGCCCAAATGCTGTTACTGGTTTCTTTGCTGCAAAGTACTGTAACTCAAGTTCAGTGTTGGAGTATATATGAGTAATTCATGCCATCTTTGATAACTAAACACAGATCTTGTAAATGTCATCACTAATTAATGGTATTTTAAAGTCAATTTATATTACAGCATTGGATTGCTAGAATGTTCATATTGAATTCGGTGGCTGAACTATAGTTCCTCATAGGTAGATCCTATACACTCATTGATTGATGATGATAATTATAGCTTAATAAATTAATAATTGTACTTTGAGTAAAATCTAGAGTATATACCTATAATCGAATTCATTTTAGTAGCCATGCGTTCCTTTAGTGCCTATGTATTTTGTTATTTCATTTTGAATGTGGTTTGGAACTCTTCACGTTTAGTGATGTAGTCAGCATTCTTCCCTTCAAATGAAAACATCTTTTTACTTCTAACTATCAGGCCCTTGCCCAAGTCTCAATTTCGTCTAAATCAACTTTTTCCAAGACTGTGTCAAGGTTGTAAATTGACAGAGTATTAAAGCAACGGCACCGGAATAGTTTGCTATAACTGTTTTGGTTCCTAGTTGATTAATAGTTGGCGTAATATTATGTTGAGGAGTCTCCCTAGGGTCTTCAGAAAATGATATTTATATACAACGAAAATTATATGATCATCGAAAATATTTTATCATTATTAATTAACAATATACACTAAGATTAGTGTTTTATTCAATTACAAAATTAATGTTAAAAATCATCTTTAATAATTTGTTTAAAAAGGTAAATCTTAGTTTTCGAAAATTTATTAAATAGAAATTGTGATTGTAAAGCTTGTACATATTCAAAAAGATTTGTTTTTGAATGATAAATTAAATTAAATTAACTAACTATTTGTATATGAATTCCTGGTTATCAGTAATCTACATATATGACTTGTGATTCCATATATTTATAATACAAAATTAAATTTTGAAAAACGCAATAATTATAATGCAAAATAAATCAAAACTCGATTTTTTATTTGCTTTTAAAATACAATAATTGATAACGCTAAATATATCAGCTGTTCGGTATACACATGACTATCATCTGAATGTTAAAGGGAATCATTCTAATGTTAATAGCACCTTGTCTACTGCATACGTTCCTGAGAATTCACTCATCGTCAGGTAGACTTGTGCTATTAACAAACGATTCCTTGGCAGAGTTCATCGTATCTTTTCGATATAGAAAAATAATGAATAAACATTGCCTCCCTGTCTGTTTCAACACAAGAATGTATTGAACGACAAAGCGAGCACGTGTCTATCTCGCTGGTCGAGAACGAAATTCTCAGAGCGTGTGTAGACAAACGTTTGCCACCTCGGCGATTTGCCGCATAAATGAATGTTAAAAGGAATCATTCTAATGTTAATAACACCCTGTCTACTACATATGTTTCCGAGAATTCACTCATCGTCAGGTAGACTTGTGTTAGTAACGAACGATTCCTTCTCAACCAGCGAGATAGACGCGTTCTTGCTTTGTCGTTCAGTACATTCTTGTGTTGGACGAGAGAGAGAGAGGCAATGCTAATTCATGACTATTGTCTGCCTAACGGTGCACGTTCACATCTCATCAGTGTTCAATTACAAATTCAAAATGAGAAATTACTTTCAACGGAATGTTCAAATAGACTTAAAACTTCCAAAGCTGCATGGCCATTGCCGATCTATTTATCTTTGTATTCCGTACTTTTAATCCCTATGCGTTCTTTTAGAGACTATGTATTTTACCAGATCATTTTTAATACGGTTTTGAACTCTTCATGTCTCAGTTTTGTCTAAATCGACTTTACGATTTTTCGGTTCCATTTCAAGGTTAGGATATGATAGAATATTGGACCAACGGCATCAGAATAGTTTTCTATAAAGGTTGTTTTGGTTATTGTAGATTAATAGTTAGTGTAGTATTAAGTCTAGGATTTTCCCTCTCAAGACCCCTCTATTTTAGCAATATCTATACAACTGGATACAGATTTTGTATTTTAATACAGAAAAAATGAAAAGCAAAAAATTCCGCCTTATACAAAGAATAATTTTTTTATTGAAACACTTCTCAAGGTTTGCAACAAAAGGGAAGCCTCAGTCTTTCTTTTGCATCCATACCATGTGTTCTTACAATAACAGTGCGTCTTTATGTAAATTAGATGCAGACACATAACCAAACACAAGAACAGATAGTAACAAGGAGGATGAACCATTCTAATTGAGATTAGATTAAATACTCCAATTCAGCCTTTCACTGAGACGAATTAACTCTGCCACAACATAATTGTAATCAAGCTACAGCGGAGAAGATCAAGCAGTAGGTGAGGCGGAGGGAGAATCGATTTGTCTTCGCGAACGGATATGTTAAATACGTACTTCTGCTGCATGAAATTACGAATTCCAACAGGAAATTGCTATCGGCCTTGTGTTTTAGATGTACTCAACTATATTAATTAAATTCGTTCGACAATTGTCTTCGCGTCACTGTGCAACGGCGGCGAATTAGTTAAGATGTAAATTGGAATTACTAGAGTATTGACAACAATAAATATCAATGATATTGAGAAGTGAAAATGGATTTATACTCCATGATTTTTTGTTGCAAATTATCGTGGATATTCGGCTTCACATCTCTGCAAACCCTTTTGAAAGAAATTTATATTTTTTGAGTTTAAAATCTAGGCTTAGTAATACGTACAACAATAATTCTGAGCTAGCAGAATGTCAAATTTCTAGCATTAACAGCAAAATCATTCGTAATCTATTTATACTTTTTACGTAAAGGTATTAGTATACAACAGTTTCTAAAAAAAGTTTTTGCAAGTAATTTTCCTTTAAAAAATGGCGATTTTTGTTAAAAGTAACAAGTTTTGATGTGAAATCATTCAAAACTGAAAGACAATCTATCTACGCATTGAAATAGTTCAAATTTTGCTGACTTTTTATTTTATTTATTATATTTCGTCTTCTTTCCAGATTAACCCAGAAAAAATAGATATATTACGACCTCGAGATACGTTCTTAGGACTTTCGAAAAGTCATTACATGAGTATTAGCATACGACAACTTTTAAAAAATAAATTCTGACCAAGTAGAATGTAAACTTTCAGCTGTTCATAGCAAAGTCATTCAAAACTTCGAAAAAACACATTTACCCGTTCAAAAAGTTCTAATTTTGCTATGACTTTTCATATTACCGTTTCTATAAGGACTAAACCAGAAGAACTATAATACATAAATTTCGACTTCAAAATTCGTTCTTAAGGCCATCGAGAATGGCAAACGAATATTAGTTAATATACAACAATTAGTTAATGTAGAACAATATTTGAAAATAGGAATTTTTCCAAAAAAATTGCGGATTTAAAATTATAGTTTTTTAATTAAGATTTTGTAGTGCATAAAAAATAGTTCTAAACTAGTAGAATACGAACTTTCTGCTGCTCATAGTGAAATTATTTGAAGCTTAGAGATAATCAACCAGCGCGTTCAAAATTTTCTAATTTTGATATGACTTTTCATGTTTTCGTTTCTTTGAGGTCTAAGCTAGAAGAACTAGATAAATTTCGATTCCAAAATTCTTTCTTAGGGGCATCCAAAATATATTGAACAATTTTTCATTAACATTTATTTGAAACTAATAAGTTTCAAGAATCCGTGTAGTGTTGCTCGACTCATTTTTGGTATGGACACATCTCTAGTTATTTCTCTCAATACTTTATTAAGTGTTGGAAGTTCGTTTCTAAAAGAGAAACGAGTACCTTTAACATACGAGGATAGCTTGACAAGTAGTGAGAATAACACATAGGTGGCGCTCTAATTGGTAAAACAAATGCACTACAATTTAGGCTGCCTATCTATATGTTTACATTCCGATATTTAGATAAATCGGTTGATTAGTTTATTTTTGACAGCTGCTTGAAAACGAAGCAACACGTCGTTTTGTTAAAATGGAAAAAGCAGAGTATCGTGCGGTGATAAATACTTCGTAATTAAGCGAATGAAAGCTACCGAAATAAAAGATGAGTTACGGGAAATATTAGGTGAATCTGCTCCATCATCCGCCTCAATAAGTAGATGGGTAAATGAATTTAAACGTGGCAGAACAAGCTGTGTCGATGAAGAACGCTCTGGAGCACACAAAATCGTGACTTCTAAGGGAATGATTATAAAAATCCATAATATTATTACGCAAGATCGACGACTCAAAGAGAGAGAGATAGCAGACATGGTAAACATTTCAACGGAACGCGTACACCACATTTTAACGAAAGAATTGGGCGTTTCCAAGCTTTCGGCAAGATGGGTGCCGCGATTGTTTACGACTGATCAAAAGTTCACTCGTTTGCGCATTTCCATTGAGTGTTTTGACCTTTATAAGAGGAATCCGGTTGATTTTTGTAGGCGATTTGTTACTTACGATGAAACTTGGATACACTAGAGTACACCCGAAACTAAACAACAGTCGAAACAATGGTTAGAACGTGGTTCTGCACCTCCAAAGAAAGCGAAAACCACTTTATCGGCAAACAAGGTGATGGCATCAATTTTTTGGGATTCAAAGGGCATTTTGCTCATTGATTACCTTCAGAAAGGTGCCCCAATAAAAGGACAACATTATGCAGCATTTCTACAAAAATTAATTGTTGAGATTCGTGCTAAAAGGCCAGGAATGGTAAAGAAAAAGATTCTGTTTCACCAAGACAACGCTCCCTCGCATACCAGTACAGTTGCGATGTCCAAAATCCACGAGTTGCATTTCCAATTAGTACCGCATGCGCCTTATTCGCCGAATCTAGCCCCTTCCGACTTCCACCATTTTCCAAAATTGAAAAAGGTGGAAAGAAATTTTCGTCTAACGACGAGCTTATCATCTTCGTAAATGAGTATTTTGCAAGTCTTCCGGAATCGCATTTTAGATATGGGATAAGGGCATTGGAGCACCGTTGGAATAAATGTATTGCTCTTTTAGGAGAATATATTGAAAAATAAAAATTATTTTGTATTTTAAAAATTCGTTTTTCTTTTCCATTCTGACTGCTTATCAAACTACCCTCGTACTCATCAAATTCTAGAAGCCTCGAATTCCTGCCTATTCGTTGTTTAGGAGGTCTGTTTATATTCTTGGATAACTCGATATACAGTGGATTTGACCTCTACAATGCATTCTTTATAACATATTGTTATAGAAGTGTAATACCTACAACTTAATTAGCGTTTCAGAGACGTTCGTTACAATTGCTGTCGTCCCCAATGGTGGAGTTTGCAGCGATAATATTATATACTACTGTGGGCAAAAAATAGTAAGACTTTGTTCATAATTTTTAAATTCTTAATTTATTCTTCCAAATCTATTTCGTCCCTCTCAAAGCAACCCTCCCTGGCCCCAATACACTTGTGGCAACGTTTCTTCCAATTCTCGAGACAGTTGTTAGAGTCGATTTCAGGAATAGCCTTCAATGCGCGTAGCGATTCACGTTTAATGTCTTCAATTGACTCAAACAGTTTCCCCGGAGCGGTCGTTTGAGTTTGCTAAATAGCCAGAAGTCACACGGAGCTAAATCAAGCGAATACGGTGGTTGCGGCACGATATTGGTTGAAAATTTGCCGAAAAAACTAACGAAAAATTAATGCAGTATGCGACGGTGCATTATCGAAGTGTAAAAACCAATAGTTTTCGGCCCATAATTCTGGCCTCTTTTTACGAATAGCATTGCGCAAATGATGCATTACGCTCAAATAGCATTCTTTGTTGACAGTTTGGCCAGTCGGAAGGAATTCGGAGTGCACCACACCTCGATAATCGAAGAAAACTGTCAACATAACCTTGAATTTTGACTTGCTTTGACGTGGTTTTTTGGGCTTCGGCTCACCTTTGATACGATATTCGGCCGATTGATCGTCTGCTTCCGGATCATAAGCGTAGATCCAAGTCTTATCTCCAGTTATGATGCCTTTCATTTTGTCTTGATAGTCGGAAAGCTTTGTTTCACAGACGTCAACGCCACGCTGTTTTTCGAAAAAATTGAGTGATTTTGGAACAAATTGTGCTTTCACTTTTCTTAGGCTCAAATGATCTTTCAAAATGGTTTTCACTGATCCTTCCGATATGCCAACGATGCCAGTAAAGTCTCTGACTGTGAATCGTCGATTCTCAAGCACCAATTCCTTAATTCTATTGACGTGTTGATCATCAGTTGATGTTGATGGCCGTCCTGGACGTGGTTCGTCATCAACGCGTTGTCGACCCTCTTTGAATAATTTGTACCAATCAAAAACACTTACTCGCGACAAACAATTAGCACCGAAGGCCTTTTGCAACATTCTGAGCGTTTCGGCACCAGAAATTTGATTCCGTACACAAAATTTAATGGAACTTCTTTTTTGAATAATTTCACCCATTGTAAAAATCGCCGAATTCACTTTTTTTATTTCAGAAAGACAAGCGTATACTAAACACTAATGATTATTTTGATGTGACATTTGGCACAGATGTCACTGACAGTCATACCAACTTAGAACAAAAATATTTCGTCGAATGGGTTTTCGCGCGAAATTTAAATTAAAAAGTCTTACTATTTTTTTGCCCACAATAGTATATATTCGAAACTGTTTGTTTTTCTTCATGCGTCAGGTGTCCCAGTCGTTCACGCTTTCTAGGTGATGACACTAACTGTTTGCTAGAATCTTGGTGATCACTCGTTTTATTTTTGTACTTAAAAGTAGAGATTTTATTAAATAATATAGAGAAATATAGTAAAACAATGCAAAAATGTAATTAAACGTTTAAATTTGGTAGGTAGACTTCCGCGGTCGTGGTTCATGCTATCTGCTTCTGGGTTTCCGGGCTGGAACCGCGTCACTAGTATATCTGCCGACGTTTCGTACCCATTTGTATGGGACATCTGCAGTTTCAGTGCAGTAGTTCAGCCCTGAAGATGTCCCATACAAATGGGTACGAAACGTCGGCAGATATACTAGTGACGCGGTTCCAGCCCGGAAACCCAGAAGCAGTTAAACGTTTAAAGTTTATGAAAATTGGCGGATGTCTTGCATTCATTTATCCATATTAAACTTGCCTGTTCAAAAACGAATGAAATCTCTTAAAAATATGTCCTATTATTCGTAAAATTTGAATCACTCCTTATTCTGAGGCAAGGTATACTTCTCAAAAAACTATGTATTGTGACATAATACAATTTTTTACATAGCACGAACCTTGTTTACAATCAGTAGAGCACTGCATAATACTCCAATTGCCCGAAATTGATTGTTTCTAATGTAACAGTGTCTAAAATAACTTCGTTAAGTCTTCCTAACACTCTCTCGTCTCATTCGTATAACGTAATTCTTCATTAGGCCCGATAGAACTTGCGTTAATTAAACGACTCTCACGTAAGTGTAAATCACCGTCGAATAAAAGTGGGCGTATAAAGTATTCATATTACCCTCGTAAAATCTCCGTCTGGAATAGGGAGACAAAAAGTACCCTAACGCCTACAGTTTTCATTTAATTGTAAATGCGTAATGAGTACATGTGTTCCGGCTAAGATAGCACTGAATAAACATAAATGCGAACAAATTGTGTGTACAGATTTAATAACATTTATCGCATTCTTGAGCTTATTCTGAAACAATTTAAGGTCATGTTACGGCTTATATTATAGATTAAATTCCATGTATATGTTATACATAGTAATACTATTTGGTTGACTGGAAAGTTCGTATGGGTTTAATATACGAGGGAGCGTTTCTATATTCGCGGAATGAGCGGGTTGTAGAGGAGTGAGTAGGCGCATTGGGGGCGTGGCCTGTGCAGCGACTCATGATTAGTATAAATACGAAGTTTCATTGTTATTAGACAGTTAGTCTTTGAGCTATCGTCAACCAAGTAACATAATCAGGAGTGAAAAGTGAAATATGGAAAAAATCGAATATCGTGCCGTTATAAAGTTCCTTACCAGGCAAGGAAAATCAGTCGCGACCATAATGAATGAGATGTCATTGGTTTACGGCAACTCTTGTCCAGGAAAAACCATGGTGTACAAGTGGCATAGTTTATTTAAACAAGGAAGCGAATCCCTTGAAGACGACCCGAGGCCGGGCAGGAGCATTGAGATGACCACGCCAGCACTTATCCAAAAAGTTGAACAAATTGTACTCGAAGATGCTCGACTAAAGAAGAAACAACTCGCAGAAATGGTTGGAGTATCCGATACAACAATTTTTAAAATCCTACACGATCATCTCGGCATGTCTAAGGTCAGCGCAAGATGGGTGCCGAGAATGCTCACGCCGCCGCAAAAATAACAGCGCGTAGAGTGTTCGCGTGCATTTTTGGACCTCTGTAATGAAGACAAGGATGGTGTATTGAGTGGAATTGTTACTGGAGACGAAACTTGGGTTCATCATTATGAACCTGAGTCCAAACAAGACTCCATGCAGTGGCATAAAAAGGGCACAGCACCTCCTAAGAAATTTAAAGTGTCACAATCAGCTGGGAAACTCATGGCAACGGTATTTTGGGACTCGGAAGGAATATTGTTGATTGATTATAAAGATAAAGGTGTTTCTATAACCGGAGAATATTACGCTTCAATATTAGAGCGACTAAAAGAAGCCATTAAAGAGAAAAGACGGGGAAAATTGACAAAAGGTGTTCTGCTTTTGCACGACAACGCGCCCGTCTACAAGAGCCGCGTTACGTTAGCTGCCCTGCATAAGGTGGGCTTCGAAATTGTGAATCACCCACCCTACAGCCCAGACCTGGCCCCGAGTGATTATTACCTGTTTCCGAAAATGAAAAAAGAGCTGCGGGGTAAAAAATTTACTGCCGATGATGAAGTCAAAGAGGCAGTTTCGGCGTATTTTGCAGATAAAGAGAAATCATTTTTTTATGAGGGTATAAATAAATTAATTGAAAGATGTGAAAAATGTATCCGTCTTGCAGGTGAATATATTGAAAAAGAAAAATAATTTTTTTTTTTTATTTCCACCCCTTGTCCCCCATTCCGCGAATATAAAAACGCTCCCTCGTAGCTGGCGTTAATTGGGATCATTTCCGAGATACAATTTTTTAATTAGTCTTAATTATGAAAGTGAATTTTGATGGAGACTGTTTGTTGTTAATTAAATTAGTCAAAAGTCAAAAAAGATTAATGAAACCCCGTACCAAATCAGTGTTCGTATTTTGTGTAAATGTTTCGCCAAGAAAGTTATCATCATCAGCAGATTATTAAACGCAGTATCGGACCTGGATCCGCGATAAAACTCCGATAGAATAACTGCAAAACTTTTTCCGCCAAATTCATTCAAAATTTAATACATTCTTCCTGGTCATGAAACTAATACATATAATAAAATAAAGCCGCGCTTCCGATTATGAAGCATTTTAAACGGTCGTACCTTCCAGCAACTCATAGAGGAAGATATGCTATCGGACTTTTATCTATTTTCAACATATAGTTTTTACGAGCGTGGTCCCATAAGTACCCGACCTGACCTAGAGATGGGGGTAGTTGTTTGAAAAATATCACTGTATTAGAAAGTACACAATCTATAAAGCATATGTTTCAAGTTTGAAGACGCCATGTTGTTTAGTATTCGTTTGGCAACCACCAATAGTGAAAGTTTTCAGTGAAATATTGCGTAGCAGAGTTTAAACGAGGCCGTACGAGCCTCGCAGTGGTCGACCAAATGAGGTGACGACTCCAGAAATGATGAAGAAAATCCACGAAGTGGTACTGGATGATCGTCGACTCAAAGTGCGCGAGCTAGCAGAAATAGTAAACATTTTAAAAAGTGCTATACATCGAATATTATCCGAAAATTTGGATATGAGAAAGTTGTGTGCAAGATAGATGCCGCGTTTGCACACACTTGAGCAAAATTGCTGTTGCAATCTTCCCATCTTCCAGTATCATAACTTTTAGGTACTTGTATAGTTGTCACTTGCATTTTATCCCCTCTGCATCCATTCATGTTTTCTGATTTAATATCATATGTTTAGTTTTCCCTATATTAACCTCCGTTTTCATTCTTTCTATCTCTTCTATCCATATGTCGACCAGCGTCCCCATTTGCGTATAGCATTTCATCATGTTGGATCGGAAGCATCAGCCTGTATTCAATGTTTGTCTGAAGGCTTGCTGTTCTCTTCCTTGTATTCTTCATTATCTTGTCAATTACCATTTTAAACAGTAGCGAGTTAAGCCTGTCTTCTTGCTTTGATCTTCTTCTTATCGCGAATTTTCCAGTTCTCTTTTCATTCAGTATTACTATGTCATGTACTTACTGTGTTGTATATACTTTCAATCATCTTAATTATTCTTCTTGGGAATCCCATCTCTTCCATTATTCCCCATACTACCGACATCTCCATCTAATCAAATGCTCTTTTCAAGTATATAAACATAAGCAATTCTTCGTTTACCTCGTTGTTCTCTTCTATCAGACTTATTGTTATAAATATATAATCCGCTATTTTTCTCCTACCTCTCAATGCTGCCTGTTCTTTGCCATATGTCGACTAGCGTCTCCATTTTTCTTCTTGCGACCGGAACTAGCACTATACCATTGGCGTATAGCATTCCATCGTGTTGGATCGGAAGCATCAGCCTGTATTCAATGTTTGTCTGAAGTCTTGCTGTTCTCTTCCTTGTATTCTTCATTATCTTGTCTATTACCATTTTAAACAGTAGCGAGTTAAGCCTGTCTTCTTGCTTTGATCTTCTTCTTATCGCGAATTTTCCAGTTCTTTCCACATTCTGTATTACTCTGCCATGTACTATGTTGTATATACTTTCAATTATTTTAATTATTTTTCTTGAGAATCCCATCTCTTCCATTATTCTCCTTACTAACAACACCTCCATCTAATCAAATGCTCCTTTCAAGTCCATAAACATAAACAATTCTTCGTTTACCTCATTGTTCTCCTCTATAAGATTTATTGTTATAAAGATATAATCCGCTATTTTGCTGCCACCTCTGAATGCTCGTTCTTTGCTTAGTTTATATTCCACGAGTTTTCTGATTCTTTCTTATACTATTTTGGTGTATACTTTAATTGCTGGGGACAAATTGCTCAGTAATTTTCGCAAGCAGAGCCATCTCGTTTTTGGTGTTTAGGAACTCCCATTTTCTAGGGATTTTTTCGTTATTCCATGTTGTTCTACACACATTAAGAAACAACGTGTTATCCTCCTCAGCCATCTATTTGATCATTTCCGAGTCATGGAAATATCGATATAATATTATATGCGTACAAGTTAATATTGAAGTTACAATATCCAGTAACAATTTCTTTCTCTCATCTTTCATAATTCTATTTTAATATGACCCATTTAACCATTTCAACTTTTACCATAACGACATTTTTCTGTAACACAAAAACATCACTACAGAATTCCATTTTATGTCTGAGAGCTGTTTTCAAAGTCGAATCGTTATATTGTTGCAAAGCTTCACATCTAGCCACCTATACATAAAACTTGCCTATATGTGTGCTTTTTAAATGGTTCCGGAATACACAACTCAGCCATATACACAAAGGTGAAAAAGTTGGCGAAGGTGAATTGTTGGTGTGAGCGAAAAGTATCCAGACAGAGTGCATTTTCAATATAGTCAAATACGGTCGATAATGTAAATATTAGTTTTCGTTTACGTCCCTCTCTTTTCCGCTCCGGGAAAAACACGGAAAATGCGTTTATATAAATTTGAATTGTGAAAATTTTCGTTACGTGATGCAAAGTCGAGAATTTTTTTTTATAAAATAATTATAGACCATAGCTATGTATTTAAATATTAATCATTTAATTTATTAGGTTCATACACGATCAACATGTCTTTAAGATGGTAAATTTGACCAGTAAATTGGATAATTTTGATAAGTTTTTCTGATAAGGCTTGATTTTACTTTCCAGTTATTTTAGAAAAACAAAATATGAGAAATTAAATATAAAAACCTAATTGTGGGATTTTCACAAATTTTTTCATAAATTTTTTCATCTTTATAATAAACTTTACCAATTATAACTTCGTTTCTCGACTTCTACTTTCTTTTTGACATATAAGGCTTCCTCATGGAGCTTGTCTCTGCCGTACTGACCGAGTCTTGGCAGTCTTGTGTTCCTTATCCATTAAGTTATTTTCTTCCGGAAATTGATTAGACCTTCTTGTTACTTCCTTTTGTGTTGACTTCTTTCCTTACGATATTGTCATTAACCTTGGATACCTTGAATTATATCTACTTCACTCCGATGGAGAAAGCGCACCACCTTTTATGCTTTTATTGCTCGCTTTAACAAAGATGCTTTTTCCAGTAGTTGTATTGGGTTGCACGTAGGTGCGTTCTTTATGATTTACTAGTGATTCATCAGTATATGTACTTGTGGTACGGGGGTGCGTCCCTTCTGTTGCATGAGTTGACTTTTTTTTTTCTCGAGAGTCGTCATCTTTCATTTTTTACCGTTGCAGTTGACGCGCTTTTTGAATTTGTTGATTGTTCTGTGACGTTCGTTCGGAATTCTTCTTAAGAAACTTTCCAAAATTTGTGTGGGCTGGGAATCACCTTTGAAATCTGCCATGTATATTTTATTTCGTTTCATAAGAACTCGTGCTGCTTAAGCAGTGTAACACTGTCTCTAGAAAAAGAGAGCCATCAAGAAAGTATCAGTATTAAATGGCTACAGTTCGGCTATCTATATACTACTCCCAGGTGAATACCGATTCTAGAATGTCGACAACGTTTATGTTTAAACCACACACTACATTCCTATTTACTGGGTTGGCAACTAAGTACTTTCGGTTTTGTAGTATAAAATAAAACACTTTTCTTTAAACAAAGAATAGTTTTTAATCAATTATATATTTTCCATTTTGCTCAATGACCTTTTGCCATCTTTCTTTCAGCTGCATGATTCCGCTCTCATAAAATTTCTGGTCCTTATAAGCAAACAACTGAACCAGGTGCGAGTGAAGGTCATCGTCATTTGTGAAAGTTTTACCATTAAAAAATTCTGCAAACTTCGAAATAAATGATAATCAGATGGTGCTAGATCAGGGCTGTATGGGGGATGTGGCATCACTTCCCAGCCAAGCTCCAATAGTTTCCCACGAGTTGCCAAAGATGTGTGAGGCCTTGCATTACCTTGGTGGAAAACTACACCTTTCCTATTTGACGATTCTGGCCGTTTTTCTTTGATTGCTTCATCTAGTTTTATTAATTGTTGACAGTAAACATCAGAATTGATCGTTTGGTTCCTTGGAAGCAGCTCAAAAAACACAACACATTTGTAATCCCACCAAACTGACAGCATGATCTTTTTTGGATGCAATTCAGCTTTCGATGTGGTTTGAGCTGGTTTATCGTGTTTGCTCCATGATTGTTTTCGAACTATGTTACTGTACAGGACCCATTTTTCATCACCAGTGATGATTCTTTTTAAGAAAGGGTCGGTTTCATTTCGTCTAAGGTGCATATCGCAAAAGTTGATTCTTTGTGTTAAATGAATTTCTTTCAACTCGTGGGTACCTCACGAATTGAAAGAAATATCAAGCTTCTTAACCACCCCAAGACATTTTAAATGTTTTTCAATTACTGTGTGCGATACATGTAGTCTCTCCTAAACTCTCGAACAATTATGTGACGATCCTCTTCAATAATGACTTTGATTTGGTCATCATCAACTTCAGTAGGCCGACCAGAACGTTGCTCATCTTTGAGGGAAAAATCTCCAGAACGGAATTTTTTATACCAATTCTGACACGTGCGCTGTTTTAAGCAATTAGCACTATAAACTTCACATATCTTTTTGTGAGCCGCAGCAGCTTTCTTTCCTTTACGGAAATAAAATAGTAAAATATGTCGAAAATGTGCGTTTCTGTAGCTTTAATAAAAATCACACACTACTTGCTTCTGAAGTTACGTCAATGTGACTAGTATCACGCAACAAACGGTAAAGTACAGCACTAACATACGTTATACAAAAAATAAAGCAACGCTCTCTATCAGTAAAAACCGAAAGTACTTAGTTGCCAACCCAATATATCAGGTGTACCAGAAATTCATTACTGGTTTTTCTTACAGCTATCGTTAGGCATAAGTATGCAATGTTATGATTTGACACATATCTCATTTTATTCTACTGACATCAAGCTTCGAAGCCGTACATTTTATATTTTGTGAAAGTAACATCGTAACATATTTACACCTCTTTCAAAATATCGAGTTTCGTATCTGAAAAAGTGCATTACTTTTCTTACTTAATCAAAAGAAAAAGGCTGATGAAAGTCATCGTTTGCTGGTAGAAACTTATGGTGAGTATGCTCCAACTATATAAGCATGCGAGGCGTGGTTTCGATAACTCAAAAGTGGTAATTTTGATGTGCAAGGCAAAGAATGTTTTGGTAGATCGAAAAAGTTTGTAGACGCGAAACTGCAGGAGTTATTGAGTGAAGACCCAACTCAAACTCAAAAACAATTAGCAGAAGCGTTAAATGTGGCCCAAGAAACGTTTAACGACCGATTGCGAGCAATGGAAAAATATCCAAAAGATGGGAAAATGGGTGTCACGTCAATTGAAGGACACATAAATGGAAAATCGAAAAATCGTGTGTGAAAATCTGTAAGTTATGATCGGAGGTCATATCTGCATCGAATAGTGACGGGTGATGAAAAACGGATTTATTTCAAAAACCCTAACCGCAAAAAATCATGGTTATCACCTGGCGAAGCCGCCTCATCGACTTCAAAGTCAAATCGTTTTGGACAAAGGTCTGTGTTTGATGGGACCAGAACGCCGTGGTGTATTACGAACTGTTGAAACCCAGTGAAGCAGTTAATAATGACCATTGTGGACAACAAATTATCAATTTAAACCATACATTGATAGAAAAACGTCCAGAATGAATTCGAAGACACGGTAAAATAATTTTACAGCACGATAGCTCGCCGTCTCATACAACAAAACCGGTCAAGGAAGCACTGAAAGCACTTAGATGGAACATAATATTGCACCCGCCGTATTCTCCAGAACTTGCCCCGTCCAGCTATCACCTTTTCGCATCAATGGGACACATTCTGACAGGGCAGCACTTCGCCAATTTCGCAGAAGTTAAAAAATGGTTCGATGAATGATTTTACTCAAAGGACAAACAGTTTTTTTGGGATGGCATCTATTAATTGCCTGAAAGATGGAAAAGGTATGTAGAATCAAACGGCCAATACTTTGAATAAACAAAGTTTTCCATTTTCTTGAAAATTATGTAGTTTTTTTTATGAAAAACCGATAACGACTTTCCGGTATACCAGGTATATGCTCACATTATGTAAATTTGAATTCTATAAGCTGTTTGCAGCTGTCCACATCTTTCTTCGAGACATTTTAAATCAGTCTGTACGTAAAAAACTTAATTGTGATGTAAGCAGATACATCAATTACGTACACGTGCGCGCAATCTATAAATTCCCGATTTTTGCTTTATGCATACATCGATGGTTGTTATATCGCATGTTAAAATTTTGTGACATGCGTAAGCAATACTGACCCTAAACACATGAATTTTATGAATGCATACCAAAGCGTTTCGCGTGCATGAATGCAATTATGTCGTTAATTTCGTAATTAAATGGCCGGGAGAATGATCGAAACGTTGCGCCGTGCTCTGTCGAATCTCTCTCCCCGTTTATGAACGATACACGGAGAGGAGAGTGAATGCGGACCAGAGAAAGACGCGACCGCGCGGAAACGCACTGACAAACGGTCGGATTCCGCAGAAACTTTGATACAATCAACACGTTATGGACGTAATTAAATTCCCTTATCATTGTTTGAGGGAGAATAAGCGTGCTGACGCGTTTATGCGAACCATAATACTAAAAATTAGACTGATTAAATACCGGGATATTATATTTGTAAGAATGGTTGTTATATAATCGCTGTCTGTTATCTAAAATTTGTATAATGGGCGACTTGCATCGTTCTTATACTAAACGTGACGTGCATTACATTTGTTGATATAACGCTTGATCTCCAAAATAAAAGAAATGGCTTACAAACTTACAACAAAACAAAAAAATAATAAAAAATTGTTGAAATTGTTACTGTTCCATTACAATAAGGATTAAATAAAAGACTTTCTCTAATCTTCACACTATATTATATATTCACTGCGACTAGTTTCGTCTGTCAGGACATTATTGAGCAGGTATCAGGTCAGTCCATAAGTTCGTGCGTTTTAAGGTGATTTTAAAATAAATGAAAAAAACAATTTTTAGTGATTTTTAATCCAAAATTTATTTTCCTGCATTATTTATAATCTGTTGCCAATAATTTGGCAATTGTTCGATGCCCTCCTCGAAAAACTTTTTGTCCTTTGAGCTGAAATACATCTCGATACCCTTTTTTAAGGCCTCTTTTGTAGTGAATTTTTTTCCACCAAGATGTGATTGGAAGCCACGGAAAAGGTGACAATCTCACGGTGCAATATCAGGAGAGTACGCTGGATGTGGAATAAGCTACCAACCTAGCTTCTGAAGTTTGCTTAGCGTTTTTCTTGCAGTGTGTGGTAGTGCGTTGTCATGGTGGAATAAAACGTCTATTCACTAAGGACGGCCGGTTGTTTAAAAGTGCTACATTGAGATTAGTCAATTGTTGGCAATAATATTCTGCTGTAATGGTCCAGTTCAGCTTCAACAGTTCAAAATAGACGATACCTGACATATCTCACCTAATTGACTGCAGAACCTTTTTTGGGTGAAGGCCAATGATGTGGATTCCGGTGTTTCTCCAGCATCTAATCATTGCCGTTATCGAATTGGGTTATTGTAAAGAACTCATTTTTTATCGCCAGTAACAATGCGATTCAAAAAAGGTTCATTTTCATAACGCTGTAACCACTTAGAATACACATTCACCCTCTGCTGCTACTGACAATTTGACGCACCCATTTCACCAGCTTTGAAATCTCGCCTAGGTCCTTCAGATATTTGTAAACAGTTCCGTGAGTTGAATGTAACCTTGTAGCCAGCACATCCACTCTTAAACTTGGTTCTGATTCCCCTAGTTCCTGAAAGGACTCCCCATCAAATTGAACTGGACGTCCAGATCGGGGTGCATCCTCAGCTTCCAAATTTCCATCTCGGAACTTGGAAAACCTTTTTTGAGCAGCCCTTGCACTTATTGTGTTCTCTCCGTGTACCGCGTTTATTTCTGCAGCAGCAACTGTTGCTTTTTTCGCCATTTTAAACAAAAAGTACAAAATATGTCCTTGTACTCGTTCGATGATTCCATTTTTTTGGTCACAAAAAATACGTCTTTGCCGTACTCAAGACAATTCGACTGTGATACTTCTGAGACAAAAGCGATAAATTAAGAGAACACGCAACAAACCAATAGTTATCAGAATAACAGGGTTTTTTTACCACAGTAGCGAAAAAGGCGCACGAACTTATGGATTTATCTGATACAATACGGGTTACAATCTCCTTTATATAGGATAACGAAAAGCAATAATTATATCTGTTTATGAGACAGTTGTAGAGGTAAAATATACAGATTATTATTAGATTAAAATAGAAATAGTGAGTGCTAAGAATTAGGATAAATTTACGAGAAGCGAATTGTTTCAATCTTGATCATGAAGAAGGTTAACAGAATTGAGTTTATTAGACTTGTTAATGTCCATGCATTTCAAGAAATTTAGTTTCCGACTTTTGTAAAAGATTTCCCATTTAAAATCTTTATGTATTCTATAGTTGGCTTCCATTAAATATTTGCTGGAGTTAGATTCATTTGTTTGATATTTTAAGCTTCGTAGTTCTAGTTATATTCTAGTTTTGATTATTCCTATACCTAATTGGTTAATATACACACTATTACTTTCTGTCCATTGACTTTGAACTTGCATTAATCAGCAAATGCATTTGGTGATTTGATTTTTTTTCGACTGATTTCAAACAGTTGAAATCACTGTTCCGGACAACTTAGGTCAACTTTTTCTACAGAATTTATCTCAAATACCGCGTCGTGTCACAGACCATTTGATTTGATCACCAATGTTTAAAAAACAAATTAATGTAACGGTTTTGCTAAATAAATACATTTGTATCCCATTTCATTCGGTGGTACGCATGCGAAATTCGTATGAAATAGAATCAGAAGTAAAATGATTACGCTTGTTCGTAATGCTATTATTTGTAAATACATGTAAGAAGTTTCAGACTTTCGTTACAAATGTGAAGGATTTCCAGTTTAAAATCTTTATGTAATAGGTGATTCATTATGATGTACTTTTTAATAGCGATTTTTCGACAGATAAAGCGTGAGTCGTGTCAAGCTTTTACGCTATTTTAGTTAAATACCGTATGACATTTTATTATGGAAAGACAGCCCGGTACAGCATCTACAAATTATTCAGCTATATTACGAAAATCAATGTTCCACTAGAAATGTGTTTCATGCGCTTAGAGCAATTTGTGGTCTACGTAATCGGTTCAGCAAACGCACAATTCGCTATACCATCGAAAAATTTTAAACGCAGTTTTCATTATTGGATAATACGCGATTAAGTAGACCACGTCCAGCACGTAGTTAAAATAATATAGCTATGGTAACTGAGGGTGTACAACAGCTTGACTTGTTGTATGCCACAACTTGGCGTATTTTACATAAGGATCTTGGTTTAAAAGCGCACAAAATTCACCACCTATTCGACAATAACTATTGCACTGAAACTGTCAGTTTCAGTGCAGTAGTTGTGCCCTGAAGATATCCCATACAAATGGATACGAAACGTCGACAGATATACAAGTAACGCGGTTAAAGCCCGGAAGTCCAGAAGCAGATAGCATGGACCACGACCGCGGAAGTCTACCAGATGACTACATTAGACGTAATTATATGTGTGAGGCGATGGAATGGAAAATCACCTTCCCAATTTGTCCAAACGAACCAAAGAGTGAAGTGCGTATGTGTCTTGTCACAAGGGCAATCACGTCATCGCAATGCACAATAGATGAACACTTAATTTGGTGATCACATGAGAACAAATTTTAATGTTAATAATACCTTGCTTAGGACGCGTTTCGAGTTATCAAGTCTCATCAGATAAACTATATTAACGAATTTATAATGAGCGTGTGTTCTGGCACAGTTTTCCGATACAACAAAGTATGAACAAGCATTAAAGTTAAAAGTATTTGTTTATTATGCATCGTGATAACGTAGTTTTCCTTTCATAAAGACGAATACGCACTTCACTCTTACGTTCGTTTAAACGAGAGAGGGAGGTAATGTTCTTTCATTCTTCAAGAACATACTGAGAATAAATTTGTTAAAAATACCATAGTTTACCTGGTGAGACTTGACAACTCGAAACGCGTCGTAAAGGTGTTATTGAATTTATTCTCAGATGAAGACGAAGGAAATTAAATAAGAGTTTGAAAACTCTACAACCAACGTGTTTTGTTCCGATTTTTAACCGACTTCATTAGCTACCTTTAATAAAACTACATTAATGAGCTACTACAATTACGTTCTGTAATTAACCTGGTTTTCTAGTAAATTTAAAATGTTGTATATTACATTCAGAGAACGTATTAAAAAAGGAAGTGTTATTTGATCATGGAGGTACAGTAAATAGGTTTCCAGACTAAAAAAATAAAAAGGGAACTTCAAAAGGAAACTGCGAATAGAGGGTTGTGGTTTTTCTCTCGACCCTAAGTGGCAAAAGGCATTAATTTGCTTTACGACATAACATGCCAGGAGTAATTTTGCAAAACAAACAGTGAACTTAAAAACGCGCCATTAAAAGGGAGCAAAACAATAAAAAATGTGACGGAAATGTTGCATTATGTTTATGATGCTTTGTTTGTAAGAAGCACTCTTACTTATTCCAGACAAATATTAAATAATGTATTTGCATAAACAATAAATTTTACAGCTCTCCGAAATTATAAATGACATCTTTTAATTATTCGTGCTAGTGAATACATACTATATGCTCTTCGAAATTACAAATGACATCTATTAGTTGTTCATGCGCGTAAATACGCACTAAAACTATAATCACTTAAGGTCGATATATAACTCCTTTCTACATTAATTTTCGTATTCTGTATACGTACCAAGCAAAATCTATAAAATATACTTTACAACTAGATTGCTGTTCCTAGAAGTATTATTTTGGCATTCGAAAGTATAAATTACCAACCCTTGAAGGTAAATTTCTTAACGGGTCTTCCAATAAGATGTTTCAATTTGATACGTAAAAAACGAGTATTTTTAGCGAAGTCATCGGATATTTATTTCATCGTAAAGAAGAGGGTTTGCCATTAATAATGGAAAACAATATCAGCCAAATGGCCGCCACGGGTACGCTTACAGGACTATAATTTTTTCATGAAATTTTCCATCATCAATTCGCACATTTACGGCTGTATGTCCTCGATAACTTCACGAATTCCATCTATGAGGTCTTGAATCGATGGACCACTGGCATAGACCTTATCTTTCAGGTAGCTTCAAAGAAAAAGTCTAAAGGTGTTAAGTCACAAGATTTGGGTGGCCAATTGCTATAGCTTCTTCGAGAAATTACACGGTCAGGAAACTGTTCACGTAAAAGAGCGATGGTATCGCTACTTGCGTGGCACGTAGCGCCGTCTTGTTGAAAATAAACGTCGTCCGCATCAATATCTTCCAATTCCGGCCATACAAAATCTTTAATCATCGTTCTATATCGCAATCTATTCACCGTAACAGTTGCTCCAGCCTCACTTTTGAAAAAGTAAGGTCTAACGACACCGTCAAACCAAAAACAGCACACTCGTTTATTGCACCCTCCCTTGTCTATTGTATAAGAGGTCAAAAAGAAATGAGTTATGATTAGGACTCAGGTCAGTGTTCAACATATGGCCTTTATTCTTCGAAATTCATTCTTTACCAAATGCTT
The DNA here is from genome assembly GCA_031893035.1 of Dermolepida albohirtum. NCBI lineage: Eukaryota > Metazoa > Arthropoda > Insecta > Coleoptera > Scarabaeidae > Dermolepida > Dermolepida albohirtum. Next base: position 305,211 of record JAVIWB010005137.1, read on the forward strand.
GCTACAATCCAATACGAAAGAAGTAGTTAATGCAAAAACTCTAATATAATATTTAATGTTTTAGGAGTGAAATATACATGAATTAGTAAAAAAATTGGCACAGGTGTACTTGCATGTGTGTATCCCTGGAAAGAGCTTGTTGTATATCGTGAACACGATACGCACTAAACAGAACATTGCATATACGGTGACTATAGTAAGAACGCCAACTGATGACTGTGCACTGTGTGCTTGTGATTGTTTGTAAAAGATCTGACTTCTAAAATAATCTGTCAGAAGAAGGGTAATTTTCGAAATTAACTAGTAATTGACCAGTTATATAGAGAAAGCGCACCAAAATTAGAAAATAATAAAAAACGCTATAATTAAAGAGATTATAACAATATTAAAAAACAATATTAAAAGCTTAGTTGTCAAAAACAATTCAGAATTTATCACGCGTCTTGTTTTATGGAATCATTATACGAGGTCTGATCAAAAAATAACCGTTATTTTCAAATTTCGTGAGTTACGTATGTTCGATTTTGGCATTTTTTTTCTGTTATGTTGGTACACATGTCTGTTATATATGTTGGCAATATCAGCCATTTTGGATTGTCAGTTTGTTTTTGACAGATAAAAAGGTTAGTCGTGTTTTGGTGTGCTCTTCTATTTTTTACTATTCGAAAAAAAGGATCAAAGAATATGTATTAAATTTTGCGTTAAAAACGGAATGAAGTGCTCCAAGGCACTTGAAATGTTGGCTGTGGTATTCGGGGAGTCCACTTTGTCTCAAAAAAGTGTTTATAATTGGTACAAGCGCTTTACAGAAGGCCGAGAAAATGCACGCCAAGTTCGATCAAATGTGAAGGTTTTACTCACTATTTTCTTCGATTATAATGGCGTGGTGCATCATGAGTTCTTGCCAACAGGTAGTACGGTTAATAAGGAATACTACAAGGAAGTTATGTAACGTTTGCGTGAAGCAATACGGCTCAAACGATCGGAATTGTGGAAAAAACAATCACCATGATATCGCACCAGCTCACACATCGATTCTTGTGCGTGAGTTTTTGGCCAAAAACAAAACCGTTATCATGCCTCAACCACCGTATTCACCGGACTTGGCCCCCGCTGACTTTTTCCTCTTCCCAAAACTGAAGACACCGATGAAAGGAAAGCGTTTTGCTATGATTGAGGAGATAAAACAAAAATCGAAACAGGAGCTGTTGGCGATACCAAAAAGCGCGTTTCAGAAGTGTTTTGAGGATTGGAAAAGCGCTGGCATAAGTGTATTATATCTGAGGGGGATTACTTTGAAGGGGACAAGATAGTTATTGATGAATAAATAAATACTTTTTGAAAAAATTGAAAATAACGGTTATTTTTTGATCAGACCTCGTACATCAATAGTAAACAATAGTTGAGGCGAATACTGAGCAAAAGTAGGTATATGTTTGATAGATAGGAAATATTATTCATGGACGAAAAATGAAAATTTAAAAAGTGGTCGAAATTAGAAACTAGGTAAAGTTAGATCTAAATGTAATATTAAAAAAATATTCTAAAAGGCACTACGTGGTAGTACAGTTTCAGTTTTAGGTCATGAGGGACACATGGTCTTAGACAAAGATATGTCTTGCTGGAATTATTTATGCTTATTAATTCTTAATAATTTTTTTATGATTTTTTAAATCGATCCCTGTTGTTACAGGGATAATTTTTTGTATCGTTTTTAAATAAATTTATTTTAATTTAAATAAATTTTTGAATTCATAAATTATTATTATTTGACATTCTTTGTGATATACTATATATTCAGATGCAAGATCTTTTGTTTTGGTCACGTAGGCTCAGGCTGTAATAAAACAAATCGTCGATTTCTAGGAAGCTGGGAAACTTTTCAAACCTTTTCTTGGAATAGTCTTAGCAACTTTCCATTAACTCACTTCAACATTAATTCTGTTTTATTGCTTTCTAAATACAATTAGAGATTCAAATATTAATCCTTATTTTTTTCACCCAGAATACGCGTCTATTATTCTGTCCATATATCTATATGCTTGGTACCTATATTGGATATTAACATCACACTTTTAATTTACCCTAATTTTGTAGCGTGCCTATTCTCTCGTGTCATTGGTTAGTTAAAACATGACCAGCATCCTACCCTTCAGATTACGGCTTCTTTTCTTAAAAGCCCAAGCTTGTAAGAAAAAACAGAGACTTCTACCCTAGCCATGACCAAGACTACACGCATGCCTTCTACAAGTTTGTGAAGTTAAGTTTCACCCGTGCATGTAGGGTCCACGTGTGTTTATTTTGCGACCGCAGAATATACATAGCATCCTGGCCCAGGATATATACACACAAATACGCAAGTACCTCACGTATCGTTCGACACATATTTTAATCTAATCCTTTTTGTAATATATATTATAAAAGTACACGTATTTAAGTCTCAGAGCCTTGTTTTCAGGAAGAAACATTTAGTTTATTGAATACAAAAATTTAATTATTTCTATTTTTCGTGCAATTGAAAACTTTCATAAAAACAATTGTTGCTTTTATTCCCGTTCATACATACAATCGAATTCGAAACTGTATTCATATGAACTTCGACTAAGTGAATACCGAATAATCTCCAATGTTTACCTACCTACATTTTATACATACAACGACTCTATTATTGCCTACATGAAAAAGTGCATATTATAAAACTTTCTGAACAGATATTGGAAAAGTTCGTACTGCTCATACTAACTTTAACCTATGCAAACTTTCTGGCAGCATCGAAGTTGAAAATTAATTAACATTTATGAAATGAATTGAGTGGTATCGTTTATTTTTATATCTTAGTTTACAGAAGATAAATTCTTTTTAAACTTTGTAAAGTGTTTGTAAAAATGAAATTTTTAATGTTTATTTATGTACTTAAAACGTCAGCGAAATTAAATATTTGGGAACTAATAAAAGTTCATATGTCATATTTAAAAAAATTCTCTTTTGTACAAACTTATTTATAAAGAGTGTTTCAAATTTCACGGTACTTTTAAAGAATAAGTAAAACACATAATTTACATTCACTTTCAAAAACCTTTTATTTGTAATTGAAGTATCAGTTATGACATTTATATGCGAAAAATAATATCTGCCCAATGGTCTTCTCTTGCAGCTCCACAGACGTCCACTCTTTTGTTAAAACTTTCAATAACATTTCGACCCAATTAAGGCTCTATCTCACCAATGACACGAATAATTTCGTCTTTCAAAGCAGGAATTGATTGTAAATTGTTTTTATAAACCTGACTTTTCACAAAACCCCAAAGAAAATAGTCTAACCGTGTCAAATCACATGATCTTGGTGGCCAATTAAAATCAGCGTTTCTTGAGATTACACGTCCAGGAAACCTTTCTCTCAATAAATCAATTGATTCGTGTGCAAAGTTAGGTGAAGCACCATCCTTTTGAAACCACGTATCTTCTAGATCAATTTTCATTAATTCAGGCTACCGAAATTCGGTTATCATCACACGATATCGATCACTATTGACAGTTTACAGCTTCACAAGCAGCATTTTCAAAGAAGTAAGGTCCAACTACACAACCTGACCATAATGCACACCAAACAGTAACTCGTTTAGGATGCATAGATTTCTCATGAATAATTCGCGGATTTTCCTTACTCCAGATACGGCAATTTTGTTTACTAACATAGCCACCAAGTTCAAAATGTGCCTCACCCGAAAACATTATTTCTTGAGAAAAATCAGCTGATTGTTCATTGATGAAATTGACAAATGAACGATGTTTTAAATGATCTAATGACCCCAGTTCCTGTGTTATTTGAACCTTATATGCCTTTAGAGCTAAATCCTTGTGTAAAATACGCCATGTTGTTGATCCACTAAGTCCAAGTTGTGAACGTCGCCTAATGGACATTTCAGGATCTTCAGCAACACTTTCACGAACCAAACCAATATTTTCTTGTGAACGACCACTACGACCGTATTTTTCACTTTTTTAATCTTCCACGGAACCGGTCTCTTGAAATTTTTTAATAATTCGACCAATAGTGCTTTCACATGGACGATTATGTAAACAATAGAATTCAAGTAATTTTCTAAAAACTCTTCGCAGAACGCTGATTTTCATAAAATAATTCTACAATTTGAACGCGTTGTTGTACCGTGTACGAAACCATTTTTATAAATGTCATACATCACACTTTTTAAATGCCTACATACTCAGACAAATTCAGTGCGCCATCTACATTTTATTTATTCTTTTAAAAAAACCGCGAAATTTGAAACACCTTTATATTACAACGATTTATTCCATTTTTCTCTTGGTGGTTCATGACATGACTTTTACCTAATAAGAAATTTGGCCTACTGTTCTAGTAGTATGGTTCCAAGTCCTATTGCTCGTCAGATCATCCTTGTATATTATAAACAATTATAGTAAAAGAGATAGTTGATGTAAAATTGAGCTGAAACTAATAATCCTGCATTCTAAACTTCATAGAGTGCAATATTAAAATACAATCAACACTATACATATTCCCTTTTAAACATTTGAAACAAAGAGATCGTTATGTCGCAGCCAACCGCACTATGCTATACCAATTGTCTTTTTTTCACGTACAGAACGAACGAAGAGGCGAAATAATTCTCCTTTCACCGAGTCCGACCCCGAGGGACGTTTTCTTTGTCGGTCTGTAGACCATTTGAGTGTGAACGACGTGTAATTATAGTGTATGTCAACACGGGCGTTTTTGTCAAAGAGTCCGGTCACAAACGCCTGATTGCGAGATCACAGACTGTTCCCACTCCCGTGCACCAACACTGATAAAGGGTCTCGCGCCTTTCGCACGACGAAGGAGCGACGCAGACGTAGGCCAAGGGACCAGGAGATGAATACGGATCGGCTAAGGGAATGCGGTAAACCCAGTTATTGCCTCTTTATTCCGTTTGACCGCGACTGTGACAGGGACCGCTTCCCCAACACACATGTGTTGGTAAAATAAACATTAAGGTAATTGGGTATGCTGAAAGAGGGTACGAATTTGGATTATAGAATGGGGGATTATATTAAGCTTCGATTAGGTAATTACAGTTCTGCGTAGCACTCGAACAAGGGAACTTTATTACGGTATAATCTATAACTGGCAATATCAGAATATAATCTAATATGAAAAATGTCGACGTGTAATAAATTCTTTAATTTCTTTTACTATTACACCATATACAAATAGGTAAATTTGAATTGGGACTATAGTTGATTAAATTAATTAATTAAAGTGGATATAACGCCCTTCCACAGTAATTTTCAGATTATGTATACGTCTTTCGACAACTAAGTTGTCATCAAAGCAGATAATTAATCACAATGTTGCAGCTGGAATCACGGAAAAATTCGCGCAGAGACAAAGTACGTGGCGGGTCTTCCAATACGAGGTTTCATTTTGATATATAAAAAAAAACAAGTATTTTTAAGCGAAATCATCGGATATTTATTTAATTGTAAAGAGATGTCATTAATAATGGAGAACAATGTCAGCCAAATGGCCGCCACGGCTCCGCTTGCAGAACCATATTCTTTTCAGGAAATTTTCCATCAGCAGTTCGCATATTTGCGGCTGTATGTCCTCGATAACTTCACGCATTCTCTCATTGAGGTCTTGAATCGATTGTAGGCCATTGGCGTAGACCTTATCTTTCACGTACTCCAAAAGAAAAAGGTCTAAAGGTGTTAAAATACAAGATTTCGGTGGCCAATTGTGATCGCCTCTTCGAGAAATCACACGGTAAGGAAACTTTTCACTCAAAAGGGCGAAGGTATCGTTACTTGTGTGGCATGTAGTGCCGTCTTGTTGGAAATGAATGTCGTCCACATTAATATCTTCCAATTCCGACCATACAAAATCATTAATGATCGTTTGGTAGCGCAATCTATTCACCGTAACAGTAGCTCTAGCCTCATTTTTGAAAAGTAAGGTCCAACGATCTCGCTAGACCAAAAGCTGCACTAAACAGTCACATGTTGAGAATGGAGAGGTTTTTCGACAATAATTCTTGGGTTTTCCGAGCCCCAAATGCGACAATTCTGCTTTTTAACGTAGTCTCCAAGGCGAAAATGAAACTCATCACTAAAAATGATTTTTTGATGAAACTCCGGATCTGTTTGATGCATTTTAAGGACCCAATCAAACACGACGTTGTTGATGGTCGATGAGCGTGAGTTCTTGTGTTAACTGCACTTTAAAAGCCTTAATCCATCAAAAGTCTTTATTCAAAATGCGGTGTAATGTCGTTTATGGAATGTCTAATTCCAAAGATCGACGATAAATGGATAAACCTGGGTTTTCCTCAACACTATGGGCTACAATAGCAATATTCTCAATTGTTCTTAAGCGACATGCACGAGTTGGATTCTTCGCATCACTTCTTCTTGTCGCAACAGCTTAAATTTTTTGACCAGATTCACAATTACTAGTCGAGAAGGTGCCCCACGACGACCCAAAAATGCTTTGGTTTCGCGAACTGTGACCGCGAAATTTTCACCATCTTAAGATTAAGACAAACTACTGATGGTGCGTGTATATGTCCGGTATTTATTTCTAAAGATTATTTTAATTATGAGTGTATTACATCCGTAGTTGTCGAGTTGTCATTTTCTAAACATAAAAACGTCTTTTCAGCACGGCATGCGTTGCTCGCCGAAACAAATGTGAAAACTTACGTCGTGCTGCAGATATTTTGTCAGTCTTGACCATTTTGCGCTACACAACAACTGCTGTGAATAATGTGCGTTAATTGTAAAACAAAGCATGATATAGTCAACGCATGCTTCGCAAAGTTGCCCGTTTGTACGTACGCTCGCCTTGTTACGATCCTGACTTACGAGCAAAAAATATCCCTACTCTATATTGCAAAGATATTTTACTATGTTTAAGTTTTTCGATTTTCTTTTGTTATTTGAGGTAGTGTTCGTAATTTTCTCGTTCTTTTGTATAACTTTTTTTTTGTTTTTGTATCAATATACCCTTGTTGCTACTAAACCAACTATACACAGTATTAAAAACTACGATAATTCCATTAATAATTCATCATTTATTTACGTGAACCACGTTGCGAACAATATAGAAGTTTACAGTTACTTTTAAAAGCCACGAAATATCTTTAGTCAATTAGTTGAAATACATATCGAGTTAGCCAATGCACAAATTTTTATTCCACTAATTTCATTACGAAACTATAAATCAAAACAAATGGTTTTGAAAATTTCATTGAACAGGTTCACTAAAGTTCTAAATAATTAGACTTTAAAATGAGAATTTTGAAGAGGTAATTGTCCTAAGTACTGCCAAACGATAAAATACTAATGAAGTACTTATCATTAAGAGCGGAACCATATTTGCTAGTTTTTGTGCAATATAAGTTGTTTTTCCTGAATAGTTAAGTCAATTAGAAACTCGATTAATGAAATTCTGACGAAACATTTGGCGTAGAACGTTTCCCCCGTCCTTTGTTTATATAATTCATCTATGGGCCTTTGTTTTATGAAATTAATTCGTTTGTTCTGGCTCTAATTATATATAGCTTGGAGTTTTCCCTTATAAATGAAACGGGAATAGATTTCTATGATATATACTTGAACGATTTCGCATTTCGCATTTCAGAAATTTAATTGAAGGTTTGTTTTTTCATTTCCTCTTTCTTTTGTATCGATTCAGCATGAGGTATTGGTAAAAGTCGATATCATTTCTTGAAATCTCAACTTTGACGTTCAATGCAATGCACGTTTCTCCTCTACGTAATGATTTAGGGGGAAGATTCTGCAATTATCGTCTTCAGAAAACACATTGCATTCTAATTTCGCCATCTTTTTTTATAGTTAACAGGCGACATTACATTAGCTTCTGATATTTGATTTAAAATTGATATCAATATGAATAAACTGCTTAAATCATATGTGGGCAACAACCGGCCCGCGGGCCGAATTCGGGCCGCGAGACATTGTCGTATTATTTCATCTCTGATATCTATCGTTAAAAATTATGAACACTACTTTAAAATGCACTACTTTTAAACGCGGCCCGCGAACGTATTTGCACATTAAATTTTGGCCCACAACATGTCAAAGGTTGCCCATACCTGGTTTAAATGAATAGCTCCAAAATGAATAAACGCACAATTTGTGGTGCAAAGATTGACAGCAATGAGAGCGTGTTATCTTCTTAATCCTAAATCAGTCGGTGCTTCGGGGGCAGTAAGTAAGAGCTGCAGTTTGTTAACTAGACTCGTGGAAGGAGTGACTCATTTGTCGAAAGCTTGAATAATGGCGTACATTAAAATGCACGCCACTTTGCTATAATAAAGTTATAGTCTACTTTTAAACTAAGAGGAGTGGATGAAAAAGACACATTTACACTCTAAAAAGTTCCCGATAAACCACATCATCATTTTGAGGCTGAATTTAAATATAATGGCTTTGATCTGGTACGTAGACTTTCGCGTTCGTGGTCCATACTCTCTTCTTCTGGGCTTCCGGGCTGGAACGTCGTCATTGGTATAACTGCCGACGTTTCGTACTGCTACTCGTATTGAAACTGAAACAGTTTCAGTACGACAGACAGTAGCAGTAGTTAAGTCCTGAAGATGTCCCGTACTAGTGGGTACGAAACGTCGGCAGTTATACCAGTGACGCAGTTCCAGCCCGGAAGCCCAGAAGCTAATTATAATTGCTTTATTTTAAATTTCCTGGTGAGAACTATTTATTCATATTTTATATTATTGGTATTATCAGTTTTCGCTTTTTCAATTAAAGAAAGAAATTCCATGCTTAAATTTAAATTATAAAGATTAAATAGAAAAATGATGTAGATTAAAGAATATAACACTGGGGAACAATTTTTAACACAATTTCTGTTGAGTTCTATTTTTCAACTGTTTTAACTTCTATTGCAAGGTATAATAATAATAATAATAATAATAATAATAATAATAATAATAATAATAATAATAATAATATCTTTATTGTCCAACCGACAAGCTATTTAAAGGACAAATCAAACAATAGGTACAATGTACAAATATTAAATAAAACCAACTTAAATATATATGAAAACTAAAACATACAATAATAATAATAAATGAAAACTAAGAACTTAAGTGTATATCTAAAGTTAAAAAAAGAACTGAGATCAAACCAAGGTTGTGCCACAAATTCTTGAACCACCGAAAGTATTACCTATGAAAGGGATCTGGAAACAACCTATTTGCATTCCTGCACATATGAGTAAGCGGAGCTTTCAATAGAACATTAGTCCTGGCCCTTGGAAGAGCGAAGGAACCAAAAGACGGAGTGGAATGAGATGTTGAGCATATAATTAAAGGGGAAACAAAAATGTGCATACTAAATGGAATCGTAGATCACCTGATCGAACCGTTCATAATTTCTGTTGGTGCCAATAGTGATAAAGACATTTTATATAAGTTATTAAGGTTTAAAACCCTTTTAATTTCTCTAGCTGTGATACTTTATTAATTCACTTGTTTATAAGTGTTGCTTGTGTGAAATACATACATTTTATTTTATTTTGACAAAATCAACAAAGTATTAATATTATGTACACTATTTTGAAAATAAATTGATTGATTATCATTATCTATTACCCTCAATCTACAAAAAACTACATAATTTTCAAGAAAATGGAAAAATTTATTTATTCAAATTATTGGTCATTTGATTCTACACATCTTGGTCATTTTTCAGGCAATTTATGGATACCATCTTAAACAACATTTTTGTCTTTTGAGCAAAACTATTCATTGAGCCATTTTTTAACTTCTTCAAAATTTGTGAAGTGCTGCCCTGCAAGCGTGCATCCCATTGATAGTGGGATAGTGGAAAGGTAATAGTCGGAAGGAGCAAAGTCTGGAGAGTGCGGCGGGTCTGACATTATGTCCCATCCAAGTCTTTCAATGCTTCCTTAACCGGTTTTGCTGTATGAGACGGCGCGTTATCGTGTAAAATTACTCTACCTTGCTTTTGAGCCCATTCTGGACGTTTTTCTATCAAAGTATGATTAAAGTGATAACTTGTTGCCGTTAGCGATCAGTATTTACTGGTTCACCAAGTTTCAACAGTTCATAACATTATACATCACGCCACCCTAGTCCCACCCGTCACTATTCAATGACTTCCAATCATACATTTGAAGCAGCATTTCACAGATGATTTTTCGATTTTCAATTTGCCTATAATTCAATTGATGTGATACCCATTTTCCCATCTTTTGGACTTTTCTCATTTCCCGTAATTGGTCGCTAATCATTTCTTGGGCCACATTTAACGCTTGTGCCAATTGTCTTTGAGTTTGGGTTGGATCGTCATCTGCAGTTTCACATCTTCAAACTTTTTCGATCTACCAGAACGTTTTGTCTTATACACCTAAATCACCTGTTTTGAACTTACAAAACCACATCTCATGCGTTTTTATGGTTGGAACATGCTCACCTTAAGTTTCTACTAGCAAACGGTGGCTTTCAGAGGCTTCTTTTTTTATTAAATAAGAAGAATAGTGCGTGCCACAAATGTACTTTTCCAGGCACAAAACTCAACATTTTCAAAGAAAAAAAAATATTACATGTATGTCATTGAAGTTTGATGTCAGTAGAATAAAATGGCGCATGTGTCAAATCACGACATCACATACTTAAGGCTAGTGTCATTTGTTAAAAAAAACGGTAATGATTTTCTGGTGCATCAGGTATATCGTTTTTCTGTGTAATTTAATTAATTTTAAATTTGAGCATGGTATTCCTTTATTGTTGAAAGGCCAGTAACATACTTTGTTATATTAAACGTTTTGGTTTTTAGGAAGAAAGAGAAACTGATAATACCAATAATATAAAAAATTAATAAAAATATCAACCACCTATGACGATTATGTACGAGGGAGCGTTTTTATATTCGCGGAATGGGGGACAAGGGGTGGAAATAAAAAAACCAAATTATTTTTCTTTTTCAATATATTCACCTGCAAGACGGATACATTTTTCACATCTTTCAATTAATTTATTTATACCCTCATAAAAAAATGATTTCTCTTTAGCTGCAAAATACGCCGAAACTGCCTCCTTGACTTCATCATCGGCAGTAAATTTTTTACCCCGCAGCTTTTTTTTCATTTTCGGAAACAGGTAATATTCACTCGGGGCCAGGTCTGGGCTATAGGGTGGGTGATTCACAATTTTGAAGCCCACCTTATGCAGGGCAGCTAACGCATCGCGGCTCTTGTGGACGGGCGCGTTGTCGTGCAAAAGCAGAACACCTTTTGTCAATTTTCCCCGTCTTTTCTCTTTAATGGCTTCTTTTAGTCGCTCTAATATTGAAGCGTAATATTCTCCGGTTATAGAAACACCTTTATCTTTATAATCAATCAACAATATTCCCTCCGAGTCCCAAAATACCGTTGCCATGAGTTTCCCAGCTGATTGTGACACTTTAAATTTCTTGGGAGGTGCTGTGCCCTTTTTATGCCACAGCATGGAGTCTTGTTTGGACTCAGGTTCATAATGATGAACCCAAGCTTCGTCTTCAGTAACAATTCCACTCAATACACCATCGTTGTCTTCATTACAGAGGTCCAAAGATGCACGCGAACACTCTACGCGCTGTTGTTTTTGCGGCGACGTGAGCATTCTCGACACCCATCTTGCGCTCACCTTAGACATGCCGAGATGATCGTGTAGGATTTTAAAAATTGTTGTATCGGATACTCCAACCATTTCTGCGAGTTGTTTCTTCTTTAGTCGAGCATCTTCGAGTACAATTGGTTCAACTTTTTGGATAAGTGCTGGCGTGGTCACCTCAATGCTCCTGCCCGGCCTCGGGTCGTCTTCAAGGGATTCCCTTCCGTGTTTAAATAAACTATGCCACTTATACACCATGGTTTTTCCTGGACAAGAGTCGCCGTAAACCAATGACATCTCATTCATTATGGTAGCGACTGATTTTCCTTGCCTGGTAAGGAACTTTATAACGGCACGATATTCGATTTTTTCCATATTTCACTTTTCACTCCTGATTATGTTACTTGGTTGACGATAGCTCAAAGACAAACTGTCTAATAACAATGAAACTTCGTATTTATACTAATCATGAGTCGCTGCACAGGCCACGCCCCCAATGCGCCTACTCACCCCTCTACAACCCGCTCATTCCGCGAATATAGAAACGCTCCCTCGTATGTACATTATTTGGTAAATAATTACACAGGGAGACAAGACTTTCGTTGATCTGGATCTGACACTTGCCTTGAAATAAGTTTTAGCATCCGAATCAAAAAATTACCCCAGTTTTTGTCTATCACTCTATCACGTCAACTTTTTAAGGTACAGGATACCCTACCTTTGTCTCAAAAGTTATACAAAATGTGCATACGATGAAAAATAAATGAAAAAATTAGCAAATATACTGTTCACAGAGAATAATTTTATTCATACTTAGGCTTTATATAGTTTCTGTAAATTAAATTGTATTCATACAACTAGTAAAGCTCTTTTACAAAACAGCAAACGCAAGTACATATTAAAGTAAAAATTTTCGCTTATAGTTTTTCCTGGAGTGTTCAATCAGGGGACAGTCTTACTTGATACTCCAGCAATAGTCAGCGGTCATATGTACACCCCATCTACCTCAATACTGTGCCTCTATGATCTACAAATCTTGGTGGAACCGCTCATTGTCCTCGTCACTCACTCACACACTCACAGAAGCTGTAGGGAAAACACTTGACATGATAGAGAAAAACTATCTACAGTTTTCAAATCAGCGTGCCTATTTAACCCTAAAATGGTTGGAAAATCAAACTCAACAAAAATTTTGTTAAAAATTGTTCCCTAGTAATAATCTCCCGAGACCAAACTTTATACTTAAAAAGCAAATTACAAACGGTCAAGACATTTTTCTTTTTTTAAACCAACTTTTACATCATAGCCTCACACGATATTGTTTTTGTGAAAGATCCATATTGACTATTTGAAAAAATTATTGCCCGCAATTTTTGAAAACTTTTTACGTAATAAAATTATTACTAGGGTTTGAATGTTATTAATTTCATATATGTGCGTATACAGAAGTAGAGGGTTTTAGCCGGTTCTGGAACCACATGCACCTCCATATACAGGGTGTGATGAAAAAGTTGTTGAAATAAATATTCGAAGTTCGGTAAAAAATTCTTTTATCTTTCTGTCTACTAGTCTATTTATCTGTCTGCCTACCTGTCTACCAATCTATCTACCTAGATAGGTAGACAGGTTCGTCTAACTACATAGGTAGATAGATTCGTAGACAGGTAGACAGGCAGATAAACAGGCTGGTAGACAGACATATAATAAACTCGTATATTTATTTGAACAACTTTTTGGTCACACCCTGTATTATGCTAAAAAGTTGTTAAAACAAATATGCGAGGTTCGGTCAAAAATTCTCTTATCTGTCTGTCTACCAGTGTGTTTATCCGTCTGTCTACCTGTCTACCTAGACAGATTTTGATCACCCCTGTATCTAGATGTGAAGGTGGTTTCAAAACCGGCTAAAGGCCTCAACTTACAGAGTATCTCAGAATCTCCAGTACTTAGGCATTCAAAAGCGCGCGCATTTTATTTCCTATTATTGAAAATATTCTAATTATATTTTTCTATTGAATAATTAATGGAGACAATAGTTAAATGGCAACCAAAATAATCAAACTTTTTGCAACGTTCTACTATTGAAAATTAATATTTCGTCTTTTGTTTGATCAAATAAATTCACTTCAATAAAGTAAGGTAGCTGGAACATGAAGTGGCTCCTTCATTAACTGGGAAATTGTCGCGGGTTTTCGAAACAAGCGGAACGTGTAGAGAGAAGAAGGATATTGATAATTTTGTGACATAAGTATACAAATAATGAAACGAAATGAAATTTGTTGTGCGATATGGGACACAATGAAATTACAAATACCGTAAGGATTAATAAATAATTCTACCGTTTTTCCCTTTGAACTTGCAGCGCTACACTGCTGTACAAACTTAATTAAAATTTAATCTTGAATTAAATTAATATGAGACAGGAAAATCGTGATATTTATGTGGAACACGTTAATCTCTCTTAGCATATAAACTATTCCCCTCTTTATATACAATTTGTTGTGGAGAAGTAAATTTTAAACTGGTCGAATTCAAAATTAGAAAATTGGAGAAGTTAATGAAGGATATTAACAAAATACCAGGTGTACCGGAAAGGTATTACCGGTTTTTCTAACAGATGTCCCTAGGCTTAAGTACGCAATGTTATGATTTGACACATGTCATTTTATTCTACTGACATCAAGCTTCAAAGGTATACATGTTATATTTTGCGGAGGTAGCACTGTTGTAGATTTATACATCTTTGAAAATGTCGAGTTTCGTGCCAGTAAAAGTGCATTTGCGGAACGCATTACTTTTCCTTGTTTAATCAAATGAAAAAAACCGTTGAAGATCATCGTTTGCTGGTAGAAACTTAAGGTGAGCATGTTTGAACCATATAAACATGTGAAGCGTGGTTTTGACAATTCAAAACTGGTGACTTCGATGTGCAAGGCAAAGAACGTTCTGGTAAATCGAAAAAGTTTGAAGATGCGAAGCACCAAGAGTTATTGGATGAAGACCCAATCCAAACTCAAAAACAATTGTCAGAAGTGTGAAGCATCTTCACGGCCAGCAATTGTCAAGTTTATGGAAAAATTTGAGCTGTTGGGACAAGTTAGTGATGTGAAGAATAAAACTCGTGCACGTAGCTGAGTATATTGCTGTTGTAGCCCATAGTGTTGAGGAAAACCCAGGTTTGTCCATTTCTCTTCGATCTTTGGAATTGGTCATTCCACAAACGACATTACACCGTATTTTGCGTAAAGACTTAGGTCTTAAGACTTTTAAAGTTCAGCTGACATTGTCATTAGCAACGTAGTGTCTTTGCTACTTGGGTTCATCAAATGCATCAAACTGATCCTGAATTTCATCGAAGAATCATATTGAATGATAAGGACCATTTTTACATCAGAAGCTACGTGAACAAGCAGAATTGTTGCATTTGGAGCTCGGAAAATTTAAGAATTATTGTTGAAAAGCCTCTCCATCCTCAACTTTTGGTGGTGTTTGGTGCGGTTTTTAGTCTGACGGGGTCATTGGACCTTACTTTTTCGAAAATGTTGCTGGAGCAACTGCTACGGTGAATAGATTGCGCTATCGAAAGGTGATTTAAGATTTTGTATGGCCGGAATTGGAAGATATTGATGTGGACGACGTCTATTTTCAACAAGGCAGCGCTACGTGCCACACAAGTAACGATACCATCACTCTTTTGCGTGTTTCCTGATCGTGTGATTTCTCGAAGAGGCGATCACAATTGGCCACCGAGATCTTGTGATTTAACACCTTTAGACTTTTTCTTTGAGGCTACGTGAAAGATAAGGTCCATGGCAATGGCCATCAATCGATTCAAGACCTCAAAAATGGAATCGTGAATTTATCGAGGACATACAGCCGCAAATATACGAATTGGTGATGGAAAATTTCATAGGCCTGCAAGCGTAGCCGTGGCGGCAATTTGGCAGACAATGTTCTCCATTATTGATGGCATACCCTTCTCTTTACAATTAAATAAGCATCCGATGATTTCGCTTAAAAATCCTCTTTTCTTACATATCTAAATGAAACCTCTTACTGAAAGACCCTTTATTTGTAGGGAAACAGCCGATCGGTAAGAACAGACTAAATATTTATGTAGCCTTCTTAGACATACATATGTACGTAAAGCTTTTGTGTTCCCAGACAGCTAGGAAGGGAAATCTTCAAAGAATAGTCAAGCGATATCTTATTGATGCTATAAAGAGTTTGTATAGGAATGCCAGAAACTGATGGCTTATCTAACTGGCTATCTCAATTGTATGGTTAAATAAGCGCGTTCGTATTGGGTGCAAGGCAACCGTATGTCAGTATGAACATTCTGCATACACTGAAACTATAGCAAATATCTAAACCATTTTTTGCAATAATTAACTGAAAATTCTGTAAAATAAAATTTATGAAACGAAATTTATCCAAAAGTATTTTGGAACATGTTTCATATCACTACTTACCTAACTAAGAAAATAAATTTTCAATCAATATAACGTTAACTTAATTTAATAAAAATAATAATATTTAGTACAGTATTTATCAAGCGTGTTCTATAGATGCGTGCCTAAAAATTTACGTAGCCACCATTGTGCCTACAAAGGGTACTAGGAAAGTTTTGCAATATGACGCAACAATGAATCGTAGGAAGCTGCTTGTTGCTGCATGTTGAGACATGTTCATGCGTGTATAGTAGTCGCCGCGCCATGTCGATAGGTTCAGTTATTCATTAGCAGTGAGAGTGTAAAGCGCTTGTGATGGCATCGCGGTCACGAAATGAGTTAAAGGCAGTTTTGCGTTATAACTACGTGCGTGGTTTAAACATAGACTAGTGCTTCGAAGAAATGACTCTTGCACTAGGTGATGATTGTCCACATCGCACAACGACATTCAGGTGGTATAAAGAATTTCAAAGGGAAAATTTAACTGTAGAGGATGCTGAGAGGCCGGGAAGGCCACGAACGTCAGTTACGGAGGAAAACGTTACTACTGTGAGGCAAATGCTTGGCTAGGACAGGCGAGTGACCTACCAATAGATACAGGGTACTTCAGGCCTAAATGCATCAGCAATTCGTTCGAGTCTGCATGATCATTTGCACGTGAAGAAATTTCGTTCTCTCTGGGTGCCGCATCGACTGACTGAAGAGTAGATGACACGACGTGTGAATTGGTGCCGGGAGATGCTACAAAAGATTAATAAGGGCCAATCTCGGTATGTGAACAATATCGTGACAGATGACGAGACCAAAGTTCTAAGCAAAGTTTGGGTCTTTCATGATGACACACCCGTAGTTGTCAGAAAATCCCGATCTATAAAGAAGAAAATAATAGCTGTATTTTTCAAGTCGAGTGGATTTGTGGAACGCGTCGTTTTGGACACACAGAAGACAGTCACAGCTAAGTGGTATACTGAACAGTGCCTGCCTAAAGTCATTGGATCTATGAACAACCTGCTGACAAAGTTAACAATGGACACCTGGGTCCTCCACCACGATAATTGTCCAGCTCACCGCTTCAAAGCCTGCACCGAATATTTGACCACGACAGGATTGAAGCTTCTCGAGCACCCTCCCTACAGTCCAGATCTTGCTCCCTGCGACTTCGCACTGTTCCCGCATGTGAAAATGAAGCTAAAAGGGAGGCGCTTTTCCAATGATGAGGACCTTCTGCGAGCTTGGCACAACGGGTATGCTTTACCCTCTAATGCAACTTGGCAGAACTGCTTTAAAGATAGGTTTAGGAAGATGGAGAGGTGTATTGAGTGTAGAGGAAATTGCTTTGAAAAAATTAAATAAACAAAGCTGTATTGCAATACTTTCCTATTACCCTTTGTATGTATTGTATCTTGTAAGGGCGAAGCCAAAAAAATTCTGCATGATAAATGATGTCAGACTTCTTTTTTGAATCATGGTAATACTAATTAGTCTCTTCTTTTCACAGCTTATTGCTCGGTTGATGTAACAATTTACATTGTACTTTTTTTAAACACCCTCGTTGGCATAAAGTTCCCCTACTTTATATTAAATCTGTTTTTAATTAACTTATTTATTTCTTGTTAAATTTCATTCAAATACCCAAAATACTTAATATCAATGTCAACTTGACAAATTAAAAGAAAATTCAATTTAATTAAAAAAGAAAGCGACGCTGGTTTCTGACGTTTGTTTAAAACAGTCGTTCTCACCAACTTAATATAATTTTTTTTACAAAATACAACCTTCTTGATTTATTTTTTAATTTATTTACTTTTTAATTCAAAGACATATTTACTTCAAATATTCCTTTTGTATATGATTCTAATAGCCAATCGTAAGGTAACGTGCAATTTTATTAGTATTGATTCTAACCTTTACAAGTCCGAAACAAACAAGTCCCATCCCCAACGAAAACCACTTAAATGAATAATTTAACGCATTTTGGTCATATGGGAAGTGGTCCTGAAGGGAATCGACGTCAATAGCCCTCATACAACCACAATTAACTTTCCGTATTTAATATTAACACACGAACACAGATACACAAGTTTAATGGGTTTCACTACTGTTTATTTGTATTTAGTATTTACCATTGAAGCTAGCTATCCTAATTTATTCTGCGGTAGGGGATAGAGCTTGTAAATATTTAAAGAATCCACGTTAGCTGTAATTATTAAATTGTTTGGAAAGAATGGGTCGTGTGGCGACAAAAGTAGGGTAATTTTCATCAAAATTTATATACTTTAATTGGTTCTAGTGATTGTGGTGTGTGCTATTAAGATTCTATCAATTTCCGAAGAGAAAGTTCTTTGTTAATCGTTTTAAGCTTATGTCTATAAGTCCCAGTCACGTTTTACCTCTTAAATTACAAAGGGTACTAGGAAAGTTTTGCAATATGACGCTACAATGTAGGAAGCTGCTTTTTGCTGCATCTTGAGACATGTTCATACGTGCATAGTAGCCGCCGCGCCATGTTAATGGTCTCAGTTATTCATTAGCAGTGAGAGTGTAAAGTGCTTGCGATGGCATCTTGGTCACTAAATGAGATAAGGGCAGCTTTGCGTTATAATTTCGTGCGTGGTTTAAACATAGACCAGTGCTTCGAAGAAATGGCTCTTGCACTAGGTGATGTTTGTCCACATCGCACAACGATACTCAGGTGGTACAGAGAATTTCAAAGGGGAAATTTAACTGTGGGGGATGCTGGGAGGCCGAGAAGGCCACGAACGTTAGTTACGAAGACAAACGTTACTACTGTGAGGAAAATGCTCGGTGAGGACAGGCGAATGACCTACCAACAGATAGAGGGTACTTCAGGCCTAAATGCACTAGCAACTCGTTCGATTCTGCATTATAATTTGTACGTGAAGAAACTTTGTTCTCTCTAGGTGCCGCATCGACTGACTGAAAAGCAGGTGACAAGACGCGTGACTTGGTGCCGAGAGACGCCAAAAAGATTTAATAAGGTACAATCTCGGTATGGGAACAACATCGTGACAGGTGACGAGAGTTGGCTGTACTATTACGATGTGCCGACCAAAGCTCAAAACAAAGTTTAGGTCTTCGATGATGAGGACACACTCGTAGATATCAGAAAACCCCGATCTGTAAAGAATAAAATGACAGCAGTATTTTTCAAATCGAGTGGAATTATGGAACGCGTCGTTGTGGACACATAGAAGATAGTCACAGCTAAGTGGTACACTGAACAGTGCTTGCCTAAAGTCATTGGATCTACGAAGAACCTGTAGCCAAAGTCAAGAATGGACACCTAGTCCCTCAATCACGATTCTCGAGCAACCTCCTTACAGTTCAGATCTTGCTCCCTGAGACTTTGCACTGCTTCCGCATGTGAAAATGAAGCTAAATGGAATTCGGTTTTCCAGTGATGAGGACCTTCTTCAAGCTTGGGACAACGAGTGTGCTTTACTCCTTAGTGAAACTTGGCAGAACTGGTTTAAAGATTGGCTTCGGAGGATGGAGAGGTGTATTGAGTGTAGAGGAAATTACTTTGAAAAAATTAAATAAACAAAGCTGTATCGCAAAACTTTCCTAGTACCCTTTGTATGTTATCCTTTGCTATATTTATTTTCAATGCGTCGTATTTTAATATAGAAATTGAAACTTTACTACAAGAATCTCGCATTCTTTATTGTCATACCTATATAATAGAAACTCCTTTGCATTTCAATATATTTCTTTTGTCTAATCGCATCTCTAGTCCTTTACTTTGATTATTTTATTACATACGTTAGAACTATATCATCCCTCGTTATGTTTCTTTCGAACTTATGTTAATTTGTCAAAGTAGAACTGCTGTTTTGTTTGTTACTTTATTTTTACGATATGGACCTTCCACCATGTACATACATAGTCGTACGTAATTTTGATGGAGTCTGTAGTTGATTAACTTAACCACTGGTTGATATAAAACCCCTTTCCACATTAATTTTCGTATTCTGTACACGTATCTCGACAACTAAGTTGTCATCATCAGCAGATAATTAAACAGTGTCACACCTGCAAAACCAAAAGGCATAGTGTGCGTTTTGCTCTTTCAACGATACAGATCGTTTGCGGAATTTGTTTTCGTACGAATGTTTTGCCGAAGCTTTCTAGATGCACAGTTTAATTATCTGCTGATGATGTACAACTTAGTTGTCGAAATACGTATACAAAATACGAAAATTGATATGGAAAGGGGTTATACATCAACCTTCTAGATTTGAATCCGTCCGTACGTTTTATTTAGAAGTTTAAAGAAGCACTTCATATTGCGGACAATAAACAATTGAAACAGGAGACCTGTGTCTACTTGAATACTAACAGAAATCATTTTGGTGGGAAAAAAATTGCTGCAGGAGAGGCGGCGTAAGTACTTTCAAATCAAGGGAGATTACATTGAAAAAATTATTATGAAGAACGTCGATCTTTGTTCCATTGCTAGATATGAAGCTTTTTTCGTTATCTACATCTAGTATTTAATAAATATATCGGATTTCTTCAAATACCAGTTTAACACTTCTGATAATTAAAAATATGAATTTCAGACAAAATCTAAATTGCGACGAACACGTTCTCATTACTTAATGCTGTGTGCGTTTAATAATACAACCGACACAGGACCCTCGAGGAGGCTCGAAATCAAAATAAATCGATATTTAAAGTAGTAGCTAGGCTTCGCTCGCACTACCGCAAAGAAATATTCTCTGAATAGGTTTCCCTTTGGAAATTCCAAAACATAACTCCTTCCGTAAATATTTTCGAGCTTAAAATGGAACACAATTGCGATGCAAATGGAAAGAGTGCTTTTGCATGTAAAGGTTTACGTGAAAGGGTGTTGCATTTTCACCAGCAGAATCTTAAACAATATAAATGCAACGAGTACACACTTCGCTCTCTCTCTTTCAGACATGTTCAAGCAAAATGAGAAACTCACAGTTGTATTCACATGTCTAACAGGTTCGTACAAATTTGTAGAGACAATCCGTTCTGAATCAACAATTACGCAGAAATAGCTAGAATGACTTTCCTTGTACTGAAAGCGTTGAAATATATTATTCATTCCATTTTCTGTTTTGTTTGCTAAAGTAGTTTATAATGCGAAACTTAGAGGCACTATAGGAAATGAAAACTATTGTTAATTCTGTTTCGAAACTAGTTATTACTTCCGGGTTGTGAAAATACCACTATTTTCGTTTCATACGTAAACAGTAGTTCTTTACAACCTCAATCGCAGCTGACAGAATTAGTTCTTTACCAGTGGGGTGAGACTTTATACATCTGGCTATTTTATATGATACTTTATAAGAAGCAAGTAAAGCTATTACATTCACAGAAAATACTGTCTTGATTTTATTTGCGAAGCAACATTTGTCTGTGTACTTGTTGATTTTCGCATACGTCAGCTTAAAATTTATCGATGATTCTGTATAAATCTACTCCCATTCGAATACCAACAATTGCAGTCAACAAGTAAATTTAAAAATTTAATTTAAAAATTGAGGATCAACTCGCTTGAGACTGGTTGAAGTTGAACGACATGCAGTATTTATATACGAGAATAGTTTGACAAGTAGTGAGAATGACACATAGGTGGCGCTCTAATTGGTAAAACAGATGCACTGTAATTTAGGTTGGCTATTTATATGTTTACATTCCGATATTTAGATAAATCGGTTGATTAGTTTATTTTTGACAGCTGCTTGAAGAAGAAGCAACACGTCGTTCTGTTAAAATGGAAAAAGCAGAATATCGTGCGGTGATTAAATACTTCGTAATTAAAGGTATGAAAGCTACCGAAATAAAAGATGAGTTACGGGAAACATTAGATGAATCTGCTCCATCATCCGCCACAATAAGTAGATGGGTAAATGAATTTAGACGTGGTAGAACAAGCTGTGTTGATGAAGCGCGCTCTGGAGCACCCAAAATCGTGACTTCTAAGGAAATGATTATAAAAATCCATAATATTATTACGCAAGATCAACGACTCAAAGTGAAAGAGATAGCAGACATGTTAAACATTTCAACAGAGCGCGTACACCACATTTTAACGAAAGAATTGGTCCTTTCCAAGCTTTCAGTAAGATGGATGTCGCGATTGCTTACGACTGATCAAAAGTTCACTCGTTTGCGCATCGGTTCGGCCGAATATTCACGCTGCGAAGGTTTTGCTGTGTATTTAGTGGGACCAGGGCGATATTATTTACTATGAGCTGTAGAAACTGGGCGAAACTATCACTGGGGAACGGTATCGAACTCAATTGATGCGATTGAGCCGAGCACTGCGCGAAAAGCGGTCACAATACGAGCAGAGGCACAAAAAAGTGATTCACAACGCTCGTCTTCACGTTGCCAAACCCGTTCAAACCTACTTAGAAACGCTCAAATGGGAGGTCCTACCCCACCCGCCATATTCCCCAGATATTGCGCCGTCCGATTATAACTTATTCCGTTCGATTGCACATGGTCTGGCTAATAGCAGTTCCGCTCATATGAAGACATCTCAAAATGGCTTGATTCGTGGATAGCCTCAAAAGACCGTGACGGTATTCGAGCTCTGTCAGAATGATTGCAAAAAGTTGTCGCTAGCCATGGGCAATATTCTGAATGATTCATTTGTAAACATTTTTTCATAATAAAGTTGCATTTTCATCGAAAAAAACAGCGAGAACTTAGTTGCGCACCTAACATATTTGTAATTTATGTCAATTATAAACGAGTTTAATAATTACCAGTGATTCTCTGGGGCCTGTCTTTCGGAGCAAAATTTTCCGAAAGAAGGTTTAACATTTGAAATTGATACTCTTCTTCTTCTATACTTAACTAAGATTTATATTTTGTTTTAAAAGCAGCCACTATACCAAAATCGTAAAGGTAGAATGCTGAAAATGGCAATAGTATAAGGAAAGATCTTGTTTTCAGTGAAAATTCATCATCCACTCCTGCTCAAAATTCAAGCTATGATTGATTACTAAATCGTCTTTTAATTTCGTCTCTTGCTATGAAGTCTATGAAGGTTTGCTTTTTGGCAGTTGTGAAACGTTTTGGGAGTATTTTGAAATGGGTTCCTAATCAACTCGGCAAAAACTACATTTTAAATTCATTGATAACATGGCTTAACGATTTTCAATGATAACAAAAACAACTTTAACTTTCTTATAGATTATGACGTGATAATTACGCTGCTTCAAACCGGAACATAGTACCTCTTCTCGTTCCGAAGTTAAGCACGACTTTAGAACGCCATCGTCAAGGGTCACTTTTGGTGCGTA
Source organism: Dermolepida albohirtum (assembly GCA_031893035.1). Classification (NCBI taxonomy): domain Eukaryota; kingdom Metazoa; phylum Arthropoda; class Insecta; order Coleoptera; family Scarabaeidae; genus Dermolepida; species Dermolepida albohirtum. Next base: position 328,653 of record JAVIWB010005137.1, read on the forward strand.
ACTCGGAACCTGGCCTTCAAATGTGATTGTTCTTTGGGTGCGTTCTTATAGACCATGACGTGATAATTACGTTGCTTCAAACTGGAACATCGTACCTCTTCTCGTTCCGAAGTTATGCGCGACTTCATTTCACTTCAGTCTTGGAAGTTTTCAACATATTTCCCAAGATATGCTGAAGACGACCACGTAGTTGTCGAAATACGTGTATAGGGTACGAAAATTATTCCGGAAATGGGTTACAGTAACCTTAATTGCTTAACTTGTAAGTTTTAATGAATTAATCCATATTTGCACACATTTCTAGATTTTCTTCCTTTATATTTCTGCTCCACAGCTCCAATTTTCTATAAAAAACATGAACTTCATCACTTGTGCTCGCGATATTTGCCTTTGCTCCTTGTAGTTGAAGATTCAAGCTATTTAGTTTCTCTAATAAGTCGACCAGATAGCTCAATTTCGTCAAAAATGAATCAACTTGGAGCTACTCGGTTTCCCGCCTATCTTCTTCTAGAAAATGGCGTTTCCGTTTCTTGATTCATAAACAACTTGCAAACTTTCTCACGTGATAACTATCTCGCTTAGCTATAAAAGAGTAGCGCTGAATATACTGCGTCTATGTCTTTACAAAGTGTAGCCAAGATTCTTGATATAACAGGTTTCATTTTGATATAATTTACTACGGTTTCAAGCGTCATAAGAACAATATTCAGACTAGGATTCACTTCTTTGGAAGCCAGACTTTTTCTGTGAATCATATGTCCAGATACACGGTAGAGCTTTTTGTTTCACAAGTGCTTGCAAACTTTGGTGTATTCCAGACATTTTACTAGCACCATCGATACATATTTTGACGCCATTTTTTTTGCTCTATGTTCGCGTCGTTGACAAAATTATTTAAAATAATTAATAATGCAAGTGATGCTGCTCTGAGTTCTATTGGCTTACACAAAAGTAGATATTCTACTGTTGATATAGCATCATAAAATCGCCCATAAGCAATTAAATGAGCATCTTTATTGCTATCTGTTGCTTGATCAAGTTGAATTGAAAACTATTTATAATGCCACCTCCCTGAAAACTAATGGTGTACATCTTCAGCCTATATCACCAATTCGACGGGTAACAGTATCATTTAGTAGAGGTATGGACTGCAATTGTTTGACAAATTTATCTCCAAATACAGTTTTATACAATCTCAGTCGCAGCTGGCAAATTAGTTCCTCACCAATAATGTGAGACTTTTATATCTCGCTACTTTATGTGAAATTATAAGAGGCATAGATTAAGATAAAGCTTTTTTAAAAAATGGTCTTTGTTTTTCGCATGATTTAATTTTAATTCGAAAAATTTTGGGTGTTTGTTAACGTACTCACTATGAACCTTTCCAACTGTTTAAATTTATTAGATTTCGTATTGTCTGCAACCAAAATATTTGAGCAAGAGACACACATAGGCTTCTCTTCGTTTACTTCAGTGGTGGCAAGCGTAAAATGCAAGTGTTTTTGAGAATATCTTCTTGATTTTTTCTTCGGAACAACGCACGTTTCTGCACTTGTTAAGGCTTCACTATCATCTAATTTTCGTTTTCGCACGCTTAAAGATACTGCTGCTTGAATACTGATAATTGCAGTCATCACGTAAATAAAAATATAGACAAGCAAGAGCCGACTCAACTCGCTTGAGACTAGCTGGAGTTGAACGATGTGCAATATTTGTATACGACGTTCCAAAATGTTTCAGGCAAATCGAGACTTTTCAGAAAACCACGACAATTTCAGATATGATGGACATAATACAGACAGTGAAAGAGAGAGAGATAAACTGATTCTAATTTTATGAATGCAACGAGTCGGTGTTGTCGAATATCAATAAATTTGCCATTTTGTGGTGGCAATGTCACAGTGTCAAAATTCCTTTAAAAATTAAAATATTTTCTCTATTTAATTGGCATAAAAAGAGTTTCTTTGTTAGATAAAAGAACTCGCTAAATGCTAAAGTTGAAAGAGCAAGAGAATACCTTTGCGCAATTTCCTGCGACGTTTTTCTTTTATGACAACACATAATTTGGGTATTAAGTTGGCATAATAATTACCTGCACTTGTGGCCCACTTCTGCAGGAAATTTACAAAAATTACACCTTCAGCATCCCAAAATATGGATAGGATGAGCTTCTCTGCTGAATGTTGCATCTTAAATTTTCTCTGCGGTGGTGAACCTCGATATGTCCACTACATACTTTGTGTTTTGGTCTCTACATCATAATCATGAATCCAAGACTCATCCACTGTCACAAGTTTTGCAATAAAATTTTCCTTTTCGTGTCTATACCTCGTCAAAAGACGCGGTATAGATCAAATGTCTTTTCGTGTTTCCTGTGCATCTTTTAATATTTGTGGTGCCCATCTTGCCGACAATATCTTCATGTTCAGTTCAGCAGTAATTATATTATATATTAGATGGTATGAGAGACCAGTATCTTCAACTAGTTGTCTAATAGTCACACGTCGATCTTGTATCACATCATGGACCTTTTTAACATTTTCTTGGGTAGTGCCGGTTATGGACGCTCTACCTGCATATTCGTCTGTACACGACTATCTACCACAGCTAAACTTACGACATCATCTCTTAACTATGCGAAATAATACTGCAGATTTCCCTAATGCATCCACCAAATCTTGATGAATTTGAGTTGGAGTCATCTTTTCTAGACGCGACTATTTAGTTACCGCACGTTGCTCGACACGTTTTGATACTGATATGTGACTCTTTCGACTTAAGGCGTCTACTGTAGGCACACTTTAAAAGTTCGGACTTGTAAGTTTGTAGCGTTAGTCTATACATAGCGGGGTACAATAGGATGCGAAGATAAATAATTGTTTGGGTTTGTAAATGGGACAGGGACGGACCAATGAGATCAACCCTCGTAGTTCTAAATAGACTATTTGAACCTAAAATATCTCAACTTTTAAAAAGAATCTCTGCTTCATTCTAGTAACAAATTCATAATTTCCATGTTTTGAATGGTAGAGCTCTATAAGTGTGTTCATTCCTACTTGTTTTACTGCCATTTTAGTGAATTAAGGAAACTCAAATAGAGTATCCTTTTTTCTAAGTACAAGAAAAATCGCTAACGTCCAAAGTGAAATGATTGTAATTTAAATAATACCCGGAGCTTAAGTTCTAGAGGGTACGATAACGCTTATGGAATACGAACGGAAGCGTGCCTTCTCTAATTTACCTTCCGTTTCACCTACTTTTTTCTCTCCGGTCCGCGCTCTTCTTCGTTTTCTTTTTGCCAAATGCCTCCGCGAAATCCCATCTCGACTCTTGCAAAAAAACGGTGCCCAGAATTCGCAGTCTATTTGAAAGTCAGACGGCAGCTGAGTATATTTCACGTTCATGTTATAAATGCGGGTACTAGAATAGCGGAAATAAAGCATTAGAGGAAATAGGCGTAATCCCCTTGTCTGCTTTCTCGATTACTAATAATCTGTTACGCGGGCGGGAATTCTTATATTTAGCGACATCCATTTGACGTACTTTCATCGTTAATTTTTCTCCGCTAATGACTCGAGATATTTCGTTTTAGATAAGAGACTCTGTTTAACAAAAAATTAAGATCATATTTACCGTAGATGTATGTCTCGAACGCAAAATATTTCCCTGATATATTTTGGTCGTAGTAGATGTTTTATTCACGCGAGCTTTTGAATTATTAATTCTGAGAGCAAAACCTATCGACAGCTGCGATATCAATTTACGCTTTCATATAATTGAGCAGACTGGCATATTAATAATGAATAAAGTATGTTAGAAGTAACACCACCAACTCGTGTAACCTAAAATATGGGTTCAATAAAGATCGAAATATTTAAATGTCACATGTTCCATAAGGATCAGTTCTAGATTCCATTTTCTACATTCTTTTAATTAGATCTAATATACATCAGCCTAACGAAACGCTCAATAGGAGCTCGGTATAAAGAACTCGTATATTTAGTTTAATCGTACTGAGAAATCTAGTTTAGCGAAACACGTGTTAAAAAGTAATCACGGAGTAACCACGTATTGTCTATATTTAGCCAAAAATATAAACAATTACCACGAATTAGACAATTACGAGTTATTATTTTCCTCTATGAATTCCTGAAAGATACGACCTTTAGAAAAAAGTCCGTAAGTGATAACGAGAGCGTAGATTGCTGAAAGTGTTAGTTTTAAGATTATAAAATATTGATTTATAGATTTTTTGTGAATGGCAGTATTTGTTTGAAAGTAGTGCGCGAAATTTTCGGTTTGAGCTTTACCGTAGATTCGAATATACAACAGTGTGAGTAACATTCTGCTGGTGGTGACAACTTAGTTGTCGAAATACGTATACAGAGTACGGACCTTGCCCTTTTTCATTAAATAACAGTAGTCTCAAGCCTTTTTTGCATTGAACTTATTTCGGAACATCTCCCAATTGTAGAAACAGTGTTCTTATCGACCATATAACGTTATGTGAGTTGCAGTTTCTTTCTTTTACTACTTGGCAATGTCTACAATCATATCATATATCATCACTACTACTTCATGTACTTGCTGAGCTTGTTCCGTCTTTATATTTAGGTCGTCTACTCATCTTAACAAGTCGATTGTCCTTACTCAGTACGATCATTAGAAATTCGGATAAAGGATTGGTTAACTGTTTTACCTATAACTATTTATGAAATTGGTAATTTTTGCATGGAAATAGTAAAGTTGTGACTTTGAAAAAAGTAAAATTAATCGGAAAATATATGTTCAAGACGAAGTTATTACTTTTGGAATCCTTCTGTGAAGTTCGAAAATTACAATTTGATTACTACATTAAGACCATTTTAAAATCAACGAAATATCTTTTTTGTTTATTTCTAAAGTAAGCTGTTCTTTTTTTAATTATTGTTCGCAGATTTATTTATTTTCTTATTAAATTTAAGCTTAAAGTATAATATATACTTGATATACCATTATTAGACTATTTTCATTTTTACTTCATTTTGTTATATTGGGTTGGCAACTAAGTACTTTAGGCTTTGTAGTACAAAATAAAACACTTTTTTTAAACAAAGAATAGTTTTTAATCAATTATATATTTTCTATTTTGCTCAATGACCTTTTGCCACCTTTGTTTCAGCTGCCTGATTCCGCACTCATAGAATTTCTGGTCCTTATCAGCAAAAAACTGAACCAGGTGCGAGTGAAGGTCATCGTCATTTGTGAAAATTTTACCATTCAAAGAATTCCGCAAACTTCGAAATAAATGGTAATCAGATGGTGCTAGATCAGGGCTGTATGGGGGATGTGGCATCACTTCCCAGCCAAGCTCCAATAGTCTCCCACGAGTTGCCGAAGATGTGCGAGGCCTTGCATTATCTTGGTGGAAAACTACACCTTTTCGATTGGACAATTCTGGCCGTTTTTCTTTGATTGCTTCATCCAGTTTTATTAATTGTTGACAGTAAGCATCAGAATTGATCGTTTGGTTCCTTGAAAGTAGCTCAAAAAACACAACACCTTTGTAATCCCACCAAACTGACAGCTTGGCCTTTTTGGATGCAATTCAGCTTTCGATGTGGTTTGAGCTGCTTTATCGTGTTTGCTCCATGATCGTTTTCGAACTATGTTACTGTACAGGACCCATTTTTCATCACCAGTGACGATTGTTTTTAAGAATGGGTCGGTTTCATTTCGTCTAAGGTGCATATCGCAAAAGTTGATTCTTTGTGTTAAATGAATTTCTTTCAATTCGTGAGGTACCCAAATATCAAGCTTCTTAACTAGCCCAAGACATTTTAAATGTTTATCAATTGTTGTGTGCGATACATGTAGCCTCTCCGCAACCTGTCGAACAGTTATATGACGATCCTCTTCAATTATAACTTTGATTTGGTCATCATCAACTTCAGTAGGCCGACCAGAACGTTGCTCATCTTTGAGGGAAAATCTCCAGAACGGAATTTCTTATACCAATTCTGACACGTGCGCTCTGTTAAGCAATTAGCACCATAAACTTCACATATCTTTTTGTGAGCCGCAGCAGCTTTCTTTCCTTTACGGAAATAAAATAGTAAAATATGTCGAAAATGTTCGTTTCTGCACTCCATTTCAAATTAACCCACAACTAATAGCTTTAATAAAAATCACGCACTACTTGCTTCTGAAGTTACGTCAATGTTGACTAATGCAACGCTCTCTATCAGTAAAAACCGAAAGTACTTAGTTGCCAACCCAATACATTACGTGTTCTGAACTGTGTGAACCTGACCCAACACAAAAATACATACACTTTCAAGAAACGCTGCTATTTAGCTTTGCTCATATCTAAGCTTTCGTCAAGTGATATGTATGTTCTTATTAAATTTAAGCTTAAAATATAATATATACTTTATATCGCATTATTAGACTTTATTTTCATTTTCATTTCATTCTGTTATACACTAGGTGTTCTAAAGTGTGTGAACCTGGCTCAACACAAAAAGTAAATCCTTTGGTAATAGTAAAAATAAGTCATATGAGAGATTCTTGGGATTTAGGATCTCTCTTAGCACCACAGGATTTCCAAACTTCCTCATTCTCTTTTAAGAAACACTGCTGTTTAACTTTACTCATATCTTAGCTTTCGTCAAGTGACCCACTCCCTTGCCGGTGTCTAGTTGACATACTGAAGCTCTTATTTGTTGGCCATCCAAATATCACCGGTATAGAATTTAAACAAGTAACAATAAAGTGAAATTTGTTGCTTTACTTAACAATGGCGTCGCATTATTAATAACCCTTAATTGAAAATTGACTTTCATAAGGTTTTGAGGTATAATTTGTAAAGTGAATCTGTCTGTATTATCAACAACAAGGTAACGCCTTTTTAAAATAAATTAAGAAGGAAATGTGTATAATCTCCAAAGGCGAAAAATGGCGACCTCGACTTCGTAGAAGAGATAACGATGATCGTATTTTTCGATTACCAATATTTTATTCCGCTTAGATTTCACATCTCAAGGTGTCAACGCTAATATCGAATGACATAGAGACATCTTCAACAGTTTATGCGCAGACATCTGAAATAAACGTTTCAACTCATTAAAATTGTTATTTCTGATTGATAGTGCTCGCCTCCATAGATCGTAGAAGGATTTAATCTGGCTCGTAGACTTCCGCGATCGTTGTTTATACTTTCTTCATCCTGGCTTCTAAGCTGGAACCCCATCTTCTTCAATACTAGCACCGGCGTTTCATCAATACTTGCATGGGTTATATTCAGGATTCAACAGTCGCGTTGAAACTGGTGTAAGTCTGCGGTGGGGGAGTCTATATACGGATATTAGTCACGGGTCAAACACAACACCTGCCAATCCTGTATCTCCAAACTTCTCAACCGTAACCATAACGCTCCTTTGACCCGCGACTAACATACCTATATAAACTGCCCCACCACGGACTTACACCAGTTTCAGCGCGATCCTTGAGCCCTGGAGATGTCCCATACAAGTGACGATGAAACGTCGGTACCAGTATTGACGAAGACGTAGTTTCAACCCGAAAGCGGATATAAAGAAAGCATAGAAGGCTTCTTTCTTCTTAACAATTCTAGCTCGCTTCTATGAAGAGTTTGTTCGTATTTCAGAATAGGTACTTTACAATTCTGTCTTCGTTCCGTGAGCGTTTCAATGTCTTGTCTGTTAAAACAATTGCTAAAAACAGTATGAATTTATAGATTAACGTATCAGTAAGGTCGGTCGTTCAATGTCAATGCAAATTTATTAAATAAAAATTGCTTTTTGGCTTCTAAATGTGTGCCTTATGAACAACCCACGTATTATTATTTCTAAATAAATTTTGAATTTCGTAATTACACGAAGTAAAAGAAAATCTTTCAACGAAACATAAAAATAATCATTTCATTAATGAAAAGAAGAAAAATGAAAAACTCAATTTTGGTTGTAAATCATTTAAGTCGCATTGAAGTGAATTAATTTTGTTAAGTGCTCCGTTTTTCGCAAAATATTCCCGAAGCACTTCAAAAGCGCAAGCAACAGCTAACAAGCAATGATAAATTCGGACCGCAGAGAAGTTATTTAGTTAAAGCAGCGGATTTCTGCAAAGCCGCGTAGACTACTCCGTCTGGAAATCGCTGGGACCCCACAAGTTATAATGCACGTTTGATTAAATAGAGGGCGTTATTACAGATTATACGCTGGTCTCCGGATTCAACACGACCAACACTCCACTTCTAAGATCTTTCACGATATTATATAGAATCTAAGTTATATAGACATCTACATTATTACATATAATACGTTGTATTGTTTATCAAGGGGTGGGTAATTGAAAATTCTTAGTTGTCGACAATGGAACTGAAGAAATCTGACAATATATCATTTTGTCATACTTCCAGTTGAAATATTGTTTGATAAATAATAATTATTTTATTGTCCAATGCATTCTAAATCTAAAGAAAGAACAATATCCGAGTAATAATAATAAATTGTGGTAACGAGTACTTTTTAAGAGCTTGTGAACATTAAATGATAATACAAGACAGAAATATTGTTGGAATGAATTTTTTTTATTATAATCTGGTAAATAATTTCATTTACTTTTTAAATATGATTTCCGGTATATGCCCGCCGCGGCTACGAGTTACATGGTCAATTTGATCAGTCCAATTTCTGACTACTTTTTCCAATAAATCTGGCCGTATGGCGTCAATAGTGGCTAGAATATTGGCTTCCAATGCTTCAAGAGTTGCTGGTTTGTCGGCATAAACTAATGACTTAACATAGCCCCATAAAAAGTAATGAGGGGCCAGTGAACAGGATCACTTCCGGAAATAAAGTTCTCACCAAATTGATTTTGCAATAAATCGATTGTTAAGCGCGCTGTATGGCAAATTGCGCCGTCTTATTAGAACCAATTTAGAAAGCCAAGGCGCACACTGGGTGTGCGCCTTGGCTTTCAACGGTACGGATCGTGTGCGAGATTAATTGTTTCGTACGGGTATTTATTGCCGTAATTCTCCAGACACTGCTTAATTATCTGCTGATGATGACAACTTAGTTGTCGAAATACGTATACAGAACTACGAAAATTAATGTGGAAAGCGGTTATATATTAATCTTAGTGATTAAGTTAATCAACCACAGGCTCCATTAAATTCGACTACACTAAATCAACTTCATTTTCCTTTACTATAACAATGAATGATAAATCACAGCCGCCCCGACTTTTTAATAATGAGACCAACAGCGGTACGTAATATCTGCACTAGTAGATTTATCTAAAACTTCAAACGCTAGTGCCTCAGTTACGATAGTTTTGGGCATATATTCATTACACACTTTTAACTTAAAATTGCTTCAGTAACACATCGTTAAGCTTTGACAATAATGTCTAGGGACACCCGGTATGTATATGTGTGTATTTACTTCCGATTGTAAAAAAGGTAATTGAAAAGCATCTGTTCTGGAGCTGGAGTTCAAAGAAAAACACACGAAATTATTTCTGAACAACAATTTGGCTTCAGTATACAAAATGCAAATATAGAACAAGTATAATCAGCCGAGAGCTTGAACAGAAGTAGTACTGTTCTATAGACTCTTTGGGTAAATATTTATTAAATATTTTTAACTTGAAATTGATTCATTAACACATTCTTAAGTTGTGCTAATGATATTATGGGACTCTTGCTCTATAAAACCAAAAATAACATGGCAAAACAAAAAAAATGGTTGATAAACAGAAAATACGCAGAACAAAGAAAAATCAGTGTTCAAAATCCTTGTCTTCGTTATTATAAAAATACTGGAGCGTATATATTACCTTGGTTTTTAGGAAATTTGGTGAGGCAGTTTTAAATTTTATATTTCCCAAACTCCTTACATCTTCGGGGATCTTATTGTGTTGAGTTTTACTGTGGTGTAGTTTGTACCAGTTTGTGATTTACTTATACGACAGTACTGAATCAGATTTTTGCAACTACGACATTCGTAGAGATGCAAATCGGTGTTAGTCTGAAAATTCCAGGATTCGTGGATATATTGCAGGCAAGCAAATGCATAACATAAAGGAAGGGTGAGTATTTTTAGGGTCTTAAATAAGTCCATGCAGCTTGTCGTATTACTGGCATCCAGTGTTACTCAAGTCGGTTTCTTCTGTTACTGGAAAACTTCAACCGATTCCTCCAGAGAAGAATCTCATAAGTGGTCATTCTATTGAATTCCAGATTGGAATATACTTCAGTTGTGTAGTACCCGCTTTACCATTACCAGCAGTTATTCTTGGAGCGTCTTCAAAAGAGGTTCCTTAAATATTTATCCTACAGGATTGATGGACATTATCCTGCCTTGGGTTCGACGTATGAGGGTCTGCTTGCTAGGCACAATTTTGATTCTCTTGGTAAACGTAGGGAGAAAGCTAGTGGCGGCTTTCTTTATAAATTAGTAAATAACTTTATTGATTCTTCTGTGCTGTTGTCCCAGGTTCATTTAGTCGTGCCTAGTTTTGACACTAGATCGTCGGCAACTTTCTCAGTAGCTAGGGCAAGAACCAATGTCCTCTACAAGGCTTCACTGGTACATACATATGTCCAGAAATGCCAATGTATTATACGAGGATCTGTTTCGTTAGTTTGCATCCATTATTGTTCGTTCTGTTTTTTTTTTAATGACTTGGATAACATTATTATAAGTATGTATATTTTTTGTTAATTGGATTCTTATTTTTCTTTGTATTACATCAACTGCACCAATTTTTGTTTCAATTTTAATTTTATTCTTAAGTGCATCATGTCCTGTAAATAGTCTGAGTAACTGTTGGGCATTAAAGATTATTATTATTATTGAAATTGTTAAAATACACCAGTCTTGCAGTCAGATAACCTGTCACCTTTCTTATTCGACGAAGGCATAAATTACGGTAGCTAATTTTACCCACAGCTCATCGGTGTGGTTGAATATTTTATTACCTCAACGCTCGAAACTCCCAACAAAAAAGAGTAAAGATTATAATCGGAACCAAACCACCAACATATTGAAAAAAAGAAAAGAACACGTTTGGTTTTAAACTGGAATTCTTCACATCGACCCTCGTATGTTGTATTGTGCACGTAGACTAGTTAAATACTCCGAAATTCCAAGACCACTAACGAAATTTTGCCGGCTGTACTTCTGAGTCTTCTGACACGTATTAAAATGATTGTTTTCTGCAAAGGCAGCAAGTTTTGTAACACACCTTGGGGACACGTACATTCTGTTTAAACTACTTTTCTATTTAGTTTAATGTCCTGTATATATTAAGTCTGTATTTGAAGCGACGCTAGATATTCGTGTTTGAGCACTGAAATTTGCGCATTGTTAGGTAAATTACTCTGAATTTAATAAAATATTTTATTACAAAAACATCTATCGAAACCGCTTTCATATTTTGTTAGTTTTTTAAATGATTTCCCTTCAAATTTCAAAGGAACTGTAGCTTCGCGGTGCATAAATTTGTATTCCTTTTCGAAATTTATTTAACTGTATTATTTATTCAGGGGGTACATACAAAAGCAATATTCAATCTACAGTGGCGTACACTTAATTAATACAGTTATATTTCCAAATATAACAGTTTTTTCTTTTTTAATACTCGTATGTTGTCCGTTTTGTTCTATTTACAAAATGTATTCCTTTTTATTGGAAATTTCAACTCTTGGGATATATATGGGATACGAACCAAGATGTGTCTTGGTTCTTAGCGGTAATATATTGAAAAGTTCGTGGCGTTTTTTCAGTAAAATTCAACTGGTCCCCGCATGGCGCGTGGACGAATTCATTTAAACCGAATATGCTCCATTATTATCGACAATGTTTCGCCATTTTTTTGGTAGATCCATGATCCCATCGGTGAAAAACTTCTGTGGTTTCTGGTCGAAAAACTGAATCAAGTAGTTTTCACAGGCTTCTTTTGAAACCAACTTAATTCCATTGAGAGAGTTCTGCAGAGATCGAAACAGATGATAGTCAGAGGGTGCTATATCCGGACTGTAAGGTGGGTGCATCAAAACTTCCCAACCAAACTCTCTCAATTTTTGACGGGTCATCAAAGAAGTGTGTGGTCGGGCGTTGTCATGATGGAAGACAACACCTTTCCTATTAATCAATTCGGGCCGTTTTCTTTCAATCGCCTGGCGTAATCTCTCTAGTTGTGCACAGTAGAGTTGAGAATCAATCGTCTGACCAGTTGGAAGTAGCTCGTAGTGGACGATTCCCCTCCAGTCCCACCATACACACAGCATCACTTTTTTTGGCGTCAATGTTGGCTTAGCGAACGCTTGTGACGGCTCACCATCCTTTATCCACGATCTTTTACGCTTCCGATTATCGTACGTAATCCATTTTTCATCTCCGGTTATTAAACGTTTCAGAAACGGCTCGATTTCATTCCGTTTCAGCAGCGCATCGCAGATGTTAATTCGGTCCATCATGTTTTTCACGCTCAACTCATGAGGAACCCATACGTCAAGCTTTTTTTTGTAACCAGCTTTGTGTAAATGGTTCAAAACAGTTTTGTGGTCAATGCCTAGCTCCATGCCAATATCGACACTGCTGATATGCTTATCTTGTTGGACTTTTTCAAGAATTTCATCAGATTTTTCAGTGATTGGACGACCGGAGCGTGACTCATCTTTCACATTGAAATTTCCAGAACGAAAGCGAGCGAACCATTTCCGCGCAACAGATTTGGATAAAGTACCTTCACCGTACACAGCACAAATTTTATCACAAGCCTGCGCAGCGTTCTTCCCCTTATCATAATAATATTGCAGAATATAGCGAAATTTCTCATTATTCTTCTCCATTTTCAAGTGCGAATAACTTTCCAACCACTGCACCGATTACAATGTTTCTACGCTCAAACTAACGTTCGGAAGGTCATCTAAAAAACGAGCCGTCGGTGGTGTCGCTGTGACTTGTTGTTCTTTAGTTATCGGCAACCAATGCCATCTATCGGGAAAAACGCCACGAACTTTTTCCCAGACCCAATATAATAATAAAATTGAATTTGATGGAGCCTGTGGTTGATTGACTTAATCACTACGGTTGATATATAACCCCTTGCCACATTAACTTTTGTAATTCTGTATACGCAAGATACACACTATCAGTGTACATCTTGGTTCTTAGCGGTTCGTACAGGTGTTTTTCGCCGTGTTTTACCAGGTGCGACAGTTTGCAATTGTCTGCTGATGATGATAACTTGGTTGTCGAAATGCGTATACAGAATTTACAAAAGTTAATGTGGAAAGGGGTTATATATCAACCTTAGTGATTAAGTTAATTAACCACAGGCACCATCAAATTCAACTTTACTATTACAGTCATATCTGTTATTATTTTTATAGCAAATCTATTAATTGGTTTGAGCATTGTACGAGGATAGTTTGACAAGTAGTATGAATGACACGTAGGTGTCGCCCTAATTGGAAAAACGAATGCACTGTAATTTAGGTTGGCTATTTATATGTATACATTCCGGTATTTAGATAAATCGGTTGATTAGCTTATTTTTGACAGCTGATTGAAGAAGAAGCAACACATCTTTTTGTTAAAATGGAAAAAGCAGAGTATAGTACGGTGACTAAATACTTCGTAATTAAGGGTATGAAAGCTACCGAAATAAATAGTGAGCATAGCAAAATATAAACTTTTGAATTGGCATGTGAATTATCTCTAAGTTTTGATTAATTTTGCTATCACCAATTGAAAATTCGCATTCTGACTGTTGAGAACTACTATTATATTTACTACAAAGTCCAAATCCTGAACCTTTTATTTTTAATAAAATTTCAATTTGTTTTAAAGCAAAAATGGGCATTTTTTAAAAGTTATTGTAAGTTAATCAGTGGTCGCGTTCTGATATTTTTGAAAGTTTCTGCGGTCAAAACTTGTCTAACTCTTTCGACTTAATCGCTAGAGAATGGGAAATTTGGAAAGTTGTAAAAAAATGTGAACTTTCGAATAAGTAAATGGACTACCTCCAAGGTTTGAATGATTTTACATGGAGCAGTACATAGTTCATGTTCTGCTAGTTCAAAACTACCATTTTACGTACTGAGTAAATAATTCATTCTTATTTTTGAAAGAATTGTGATTTTTCAAAAGCGATTGTAAATTAACAAATACTCATATCTTTTTCTAAGATTCTAAAAAGGATTTTGTGACCCAAATTTATCTTCTTTTTAAATTTATTGGACTAAGTCGTGAAGAAAACCATGTGAAAGCGTGAACTTTTGAATGTGCAAATGAATTATTTCTGAAGTTGGAATGATTTTGCTATAAAATATATTTATTTTGTGTTATACTGTTATAGTTCAGGGAGAATTCCAAATTCAAAACTTTTATTTTGATGAAAATCGATTTCTTTAAAATATTGGCAAAAATTAGTGTTTTTGAATAATTACAAATGCAACAGTTAAAGACCTAAAATCAATTCAGAGGATTTCTTTCTTTTGAACCAAATCACTTTTACTTATAATAGTTGAATTTTTCTTATTTCTTTTGTGTAAAGAATACAATTATGAGATTCTTCGGAAGTACATGCGAGGATAGTTTGACAAGTAGTGAGAATGACACATACGTGGCGCTCTAATTGGTAAAACAAATGCACTGTAATTTAGGTTGGCTATTTATACGTTTACATTCCGATATTTAGATAAATCGGTTGATTTGTTTATTTTTGACAGCTGATTGAAAAAGAAGCAACACGTCGTTTTGTTAAAATGGAAAAAGCAAAGTATCGTGCGGTGAATAAATGCTTCATAATTAAGGATATGAAAGCTGTTGAAATAAAAGATGAGTTACGGGAAAAATTAGGTGAATCTGCTCCATCATCCGCCACAATAACTAGATGGGTAAATGAATTTAAACGTGGTAGAACAAGTTGTGTTGATGAAGCGCGCTCTGGAGCACCAAAAATCGTGACTTCTAAGGAAAAGATTATAAAAATCTATAATATTATTACGCAAGATCGACGACTCAAAGTGAGAGAGATAGCAGATATGGTAAACATTTCAACAGAATGCGTACACCACATTTTAACGAAAGAATTGGGCCTTTCCAAGCTTTCGGCAAGATGGGTGCCGCGATTGCTTACGACCGATCAAAAGTTCACTCGTTTGCGCATTTCTAATGAGTGTTTGGACCTTTATAAGCGGAATCCGGTTGATTTTTGTAGGCAGTTTGTTACTTGCGATGAAACTTGGATACACTACAGTACACCCGAAACTAAATAACAGTCGAAACAATGGTTAGAACGTGGTTCTGCACCTCCAAAGAAAGCGGAAACCACTTTATCGGCAAACAAGGTGATGGCATCAATTTTTTGGGATTCAAAGGGCATTTTGCTCATTATTATGCAAAGCTTCTACAAAAATTAAATGTTGAGATTCGTGCTAAACGGCCAGGAATGGCAAAGAAAAAGATTCTGTTTCACCAAGACAACGCTCCTTCGCATACCAGCACAGTTGCGATGTCCAAAATCCACGAGGTGCATTTCCAATTAATACCGCATGCGCCTTATTCGCCGGATCTAGCCCTTTCCGACTTCCACCTTTTTCCAAAATTGAAAACGACACTAGGTGGAAAGAAATTTTCGTCTAACGACGAGCCTATCATCTTCGTAAATGAGTATTTTGCAAGCTTTCCGGAATCGTATTTTAGAGATGGCATAAGGGCATTGGAGCACCGTTGGAGTAAATGTATTGCTCTTTTAGGAGAATATATTGAAAAATAAAAATTATTTTGTATTTACAAAATTCGTTTTTCTTTTCCATTCTCACTATTTGTCAAACTACCCTCGTACAATAAGTCAATCTACAACGCAATCGTAACATAATAATTCAAGCCTTAATTTGAACTACGTATTGTGTAAATTCCTGCTTAATTTAGACTTCAATTAAGCTGTGGATTGACAATAGACACAATGACATGGCCATAATTCCCTGTAATTTATCACGTACTGAATTATAATATTCCAGAATTAGGTTTGAGCATAAAAGTTAATTCAAAGTTCATCAGTGGAAATGAACAAAACTATTAACTGCTAATTATAAAGCTTTCTAAATATAAATTTCGTGAGTAAATCACAAGCACTTTATTCGCGTTGTCATTTTTATGATAATTTTGTAAACAATTTCATTTAAAGCTAAACAATTGCTAGCTACCAGTGATTGTATTGGAAATTCCATTCCAGGTAGTTAAACAAATAAGTAAAATCTTAATTAAAAGTTGTCATAAACACGAATAGCATGCAATTGTAATGCGTTTTTGTCACGCCATTCGCCAGTAACTACAAATACAAAGTACAGCAGAACGCAAAAAAAAATTACGCTGCAGTCATTCTGCAAATTCTAGTGTTCGCCGGCGAAAAAAATTTTCTCATTTCTCTCCGCGAGTTCGCTAGTTAGAACAGTCGAAAATAAACCGAGATAAATACTTTTTTTTTCTTCATATCGATGTTGTACTCTGGTACGATCTAGGGAGGGAAATATTAAATGAATAATACCAAGAATGATGGTTATGGGGCGCTGTAGGTTTTGCTAAAGACGCGGACGACGAACAACGAGAGAAAAAAAAAGAGTAAAGAATGAAGAGGAATAGAAGGAGTGCTCTGATATTGGATAATGCTTTCTTGCTTGGAAATTCGCTTTTGTGTTAATAATGGATCTCAACAAAACACGAAAAAGGGCCAGAATACACCAAGACGCTGAAAAAAATTCGCTTGAATTATGCATCTCCCTTTTAAAAAATTAATGGAGAATCTTTATTCGTCGTATTCTTCCTTTTTTTACGAGTTAAAAGAAAATTTAAAGTTATTTATAAATTTATAATGAAAAATTGCAAAATATAAATCTAAAGGAACGAGATTGTCGGTTCCTTTTTTCAAGTTGTTATCGCACGAAACATAATGTTATCGCATTCTGTCCTTTTTTTGTATAATACGTGGGCTAAATAATTAACTATTTTTCTTACTCTTTATTCTGCATGCTTACTCTTTTTACAAAACATTAACGTTAGTACTGAAGCATTGAAACGATTCTATGTATTACTTCAATAGTCTCATTATGCGCCGTCTAAGTAAATGTTAACAAAAATTGGATCAAAATTAAATACAAAAACTCAGTTGTGTGACTTTCGCAAAATTTCTCTATTAAATAATACAATTATTGTTTTGAAAACGCTGATTTCTTTAGACTAAAACGTAGATCTAGAAAAAACCGGAAAATAAAGAGTCTGTCGCAAAGAAAAACTTTTTAAAATAAAAACAAAAGCTTACTATGTTGGTAAAATTCATTTATTTTAGTCAAAATAGTCGCCCTAGGCTTCAATACAACGTTTTGCAGGGCCAATCAACATGTCGAATAAATTTTTTTATTTCATCTTTAGAGATGTCTTTCAAGATCGCTGTCGACGCCTTTTTAATATCTTCGACGTCGGCAAAATGGTATCCTTTCGTGGGCAAATATGGTTTGGAGAATAGATATAAATCACAGGATGGTAAATTCGGTGAATATGGTGAATGGTTGATGGTTAAAATGCCATTTGTAGTTAGAAAATCGTCCAGCGATGAGATGGTGCATTATCATGTAATAAACGACAGCTACCATTTCACAATATTGAAGGCGCACATGATGAATACTCGCCAAAGGACGCCTCATAATACCAAGATAATATACAGCATTGACTGTATCACTAGCTGATACAAACTCTTTGTGCACTATGCCTTTCAAATCATAAGAACAAGTCAACATTGTCTTCACTTTTGATTTCTCCAAGTGGCTTTTTTCCCGTCTTTCCTTTCTTGGATGCTTCCATTCAGAGCTTTGACGCTCGGTCTCTGGATCATATTGAAAACACCACGTCCTGTCGCCAGTTACAATAGAATACCTGAAGTTTTCGTCCTTTTTTGAGTCTTTAATCAAGTCTGTACAATATTGAATTCAGTTAGCTTGTGTGTACAAATCTTTCTTAGTCCCAAGTACTGTGTCAAAATATATTGAATTGAACCTTTGGAAATATTTAATTCCATTCCCACGCATCGCCATGAGGATTTCGGCACGTTTTTGATAAATTCACGCACAAGTTTGATGTTATTTACCGTAACTACAGATTTTTTCGCGATCTTCGTCGTCATCCATGTCCGTACGACCATTTCTAAGTCGTTTATGCCACCCATATACACTCGTATGTGATAAACACGCATCACCATACACTTGCTTCATCAAATTAAACGTTTTAGTGAACGATTTACTGAGTTTAAAACAGACCTTAATATTTACTTTTTGTTGAAACTTCATTTTTTAACCAATCCCAAATACACACTGTTACTTTTTCTCTACTTCCACTGATGCAAATGTTATGATATTTTGACATAACATTGGTGAAAGATCTACCTTACCGACGCATATTTTTTTTAATAAATGGCGCCTCTAAGAATTACTATTTTAAAAGAATTCAGTTTTTTTCTGCCACAGATTGTGCATTCTAATTAACTATGCTATTTTTAGGGTTGAAGTGCATTATAAAGAAATAAGTTTAACAGGAGACTTCAAATCTACATACTTGATCATTGTTTTATATACTTCAGAGCCCAAATCGAAAAGTATTTGTTTTAACGAAAATATCAACTTTTTCAAAGGGGAGAAAAGTGCAAAGCATTTTTCAAAAGTGCTTGTAAATTAACGAATTCACGCGTGTTAATAATTTCTAAAGGCCTAAAAATGATCTTGAAGAAAGTTATCTTACCTAAATGGATTGTCTCTAATTTTCGAATGACTGCTGTGTGAAGGAGAAAGTATTTTACT
Source organism: Dermolepida albohirtum (assembly GCA_031893035.1). Taxonomy (NCBI): domain Eukaryota; kingdom Metazoa; phylum Arthropoda; class Insecta; order Coleoptera; family Scarabaeidae; genus Dermolepida; species Dermolepida albohirtum. Next base: position 347,518 of record JAVIWB010005137.1, read on the forward strand.
AGTTTCGAAGTATTATTTTATGGACTTACAGACTTAATATTTTTTAAACGATTTCTTCCAACAACTTGACGAAAATCAACTTTTTGAAATTTACAAGAATTGACAATTTCCAAATTTACTTTACGGACAATATCAATATTTCCACATGCAAAAATTAGCAATTTACAAAACCTATTACACAGGCCAACACACATTTTGGTGCTTGGGATTTTTTAACTGTTCCTGGGTTATTTTTGGATGCAGAATGTAAAAAAGTTCTCAGATTTGGTCTATCAGATCTAGTTTTTGAGATTTTTTTACAAAATTGTGTATATATTTTACATTATAACTGTTATAATATATAATATTACTATTGACAGTTAAAAAATCAAAGACACATGGATTTAAGTATTTATTGCAAAAACTTAATTTACATAATTACATTAGTCACTAATTACAGAAAAATTTTCTTTTATACGACTTTCTAGAATGGAGTTTACTAGGGCAATCTCGCTGAAGGCTCCAGCAATAGTCCGCCATCATGTGGTTATCCCATCGTCCTTGATAACGATCTTCCATAGTTTTAATATCCTGATGGAATCTTTCCCCCTGTTCTTCACCACAATCACCTAAGTTTTCTTGAAAACGATCTAGGTGGCTGTGGAGGTAGTGAACTTTTATACTCATGTTACAGCCGAGAATATTAAAATTTGAAAGCATAGTTTCCACTAATTCTACGTAATTCTCTGCTTTATGATTGCCAAGAAAATTTTGTACTACTTGAACAAATGAACACCAAGCGTTAGATTCAGTCTCGTTCATTGATGTGGTGAATTGTGGATCTTTAACAAGTTGCCTTATTTGAGGATCATCAAATATACCAGGTTTTAGTTTTTCCGTGCCAATGCCAGGAAATTTACGTGATAAATACCCAAAACAATTTCTATCTCGATTTAAAGCCTTCACAAATTGCTTCATTAAGCCTAGCTTGATATGCAAGGGCGGAAGTAAGATTTTTACTCTTGCAACCAAAGGTTCGTTGATCACGTTTTGTTTTCCTTGAATCATGACATCTCTTGAAGGCCATTTTTTTTTAACCCGGTGCTCATTTTTATCTCTGCTGTCCCAAAGGCACAAAAAACAAGGATATTTTGTATAACCATTTCTATTTTGACGATTAAGTACATATTTATCTCTTTATTTGTTGTCCTTTATCAGAAAAAAATATCAATTAACCTGTAACCTGTATCTCAAAAACTAGAGCTGATAGAAAAAAATCTGGTGGCATTTTTGGAATCAGCACATTAAAAACATCTAAAATCAGATGTTAGATTTCCGGCACCAAATTTTTTCTTTCATTTTGTTACCCTGTGTTATAAATTAGTCATATATTGATATTTTCGAAGCTTTTAAGAACGACTTTGAAGCCAAAATTTATCTAATTCTGAAGAGAATCTTTAAGAGATTAAGAAACTTACAAAATAGCTTTCGAATGTGTAGATTATCTTCAAGTTTTGAATGATTACGTTATAGATGAATAGTAGGAAATTAATGTGTGCTGGTTTAAGATTATTTCGCTCATTGGAAAGCTAAAATTCAATTCTTTTATTTTGGTGAAAATTTTAAATTTTATAATTTAAAAATATGCTTACTTTATGACTCCGCAATTTTAATATCATACAATAAGGTAGGAAAAATAATTCTTGGTCATACAAAATTATGAAATTGTGACAATTTTCTGCGAGAAATATGATAACGATTAACTGAATCATAAGAATGAAGAATTAGAAAATGAACTAAAAGATACGAACAGAAGAATGTAACAGGAAAGGGAAAATAAAATAGGAAATATATTTTTAAAAGTTTATCTTATAGAACAATTAACGATAGTATACTGAAGGAATAATTAGAAGTATTCATAAGCAGAAATTTACACCTTCGAGTAAGGATAATCGCAACTAGGAAAGTGGACCCAAGAATGTGTTTGATAACGGCAGAAAGACTTGTACAGCTTTGGTTAAAAAGAAAATCTTTGACTCTATGAAAAAGAGAAATATTATTTTCAATTTTATTGAAAGAAAAAGGTTTTGTTGCTTGGATAAAGAGATACGTATTTAAAAAAAAATTTGGGAAATACGAATCGAAATAAAAACACAATGAAATGAATGTGTTCTGTTCTTCCAATATATGAAAGTAAAAATACATACACTAAAGATATAAAATTGTTTCTTTCCGGTTCTGTTTTTCTTCCTGTCTAATAAAAATGGAATAAGTCACTTTTGCGCTTGCCAACTGCTCGCAGAAAACATATTGGATCTGGTCAGAATGAAGAGGAGTATTAGTATGCCATCTGGGACGGTCTATTTCTTTTTACATAGGGAATACGATGGTACATGATTCTGTATGTTTCACTATTTTCCCAGTAGCTACTTGAATTTGACTCTGACCCGGAGCGGACCGAACCACCACCCATCGTACTCGACAATATCGGAGGGAATATGCGACAGAAATAACAAGATTCGAATATATGTATGTACGATTTTCTTGACGGATGCACGAAGCCGAGTGGAATTTTAAGTAGGCGGGAATACACATGACATTTACTGAATTTCGTGAATTTCATCTGTCGTCTCTGACCCGTCCCTAATTCACTTTTTCTGAAAAATATTAACAACCAACCGTCAGGCCCTACCAGTTGGATGAACACAATGATGAGATTTCCCTTTTTTTTTTTCATTTCGTCGTCACAGATATACTACGTAGTTAATATAACATGTATATAAATTTGTTGAAATGAGTTTTGTGATCTTGTATCAGAGAACAAAGTCAGGCAATTTTGATATTTTCTATTTACATATATTTAAATCCCATTATCAGTGTCAGTATAACTTTTCTACTTACTGTACATGTGGTGTAGGATATGAAATCGATTATTCTTTCTCTCTTCCATTTCTAAGGGTTGGACGAAGCTGAGCCTTGTCCTTTACTCTGCCGTCGTGGGAACCATATCTGTAGGTAGAAAAAATATATATAAAAATAAGTATAAGTTACTAATGGTTGTGTAAAGTATATTAGTTCTTTTTCTAGAGAATGCAGAGTTAATTGAAACCTTTAGCGATCTAGTAATAGCATAGCGTTTATACGTATCTGAGTTTCTCTGGATGCCCATATCTATTACGAGGGTAGTCTTATAAGTACCCAGCCTGACTTAGAGATAGCGGTAGTTACACAACCTATAAAGCATATGTTTCAAATTTGAGAACGCCACGTTGTATAGTATTTGTTCTGCAGACCTCAATAGTGAACGTTTTTAGTGAATTGGTAAAAATGGAGAAAATTGGTCACCGTTACGTGATACAATACTTTTATTTGAATGGCCCCAGTCCAATAGATATCAAATCTGAACCGAATTCTACTCTGGGTGAGCCTGCTCCTTAGTCTACAATAGTGAAATATTGGCTAGCAGAGTTTGAACGAGGCCGTACGACCTGCCAAGATGAACATCGCAGTGGCCGACAAAATGAGGTGATGACTCCAGAAATGGTGAAGAAAATCCACAAAGTGGTACTGGATGATCGTCGACTGAAAGTGCGCGAGCTAGCAGATATAGTAGGCATTTCAAAAAGTGCGGTATATCGCATATTACCTGAAAATTTGGACATTAGAAAACTGTGTGCAGGATGGGTGCCGCGTTTGCTCACACTTGAGCTAAAACAGTGTCGTGAAGATGTTTCAATTTAGTGTTTAGCGAAATTTCACAGCAACAAAACCGAATTTTTGCGCCATTTCATAACCATGGATGAAACATGGATCCATCACTTCACACTCGAGACAAAAGGATAATCAAAACAATGGACTCAAAAGGGAGAACCGGCTCCAAAAAAGGCGAAAACCGTTTTATCTGCAGGCGAGGTCATTCCATCGGTTTTTCGGGAAGCGCGTGGAATAATTTTCATTGACTATCTTGAAAAAGGAAAAACTATCAACGGCGAGTATTATGCAAACTTATTACGACGGCCGCAATTGACTAAGAAGAAAGTGTTGTTTCATCAAGACAAAGCACCGAATTCATGTTTGAATTGCTACCTTATGCGCCCTACTCACAAGATTTAGAGCCCTCGAATTATTTTCTGTTCCCAAACTTGATAAAATGACTCAGTGGTTAAAGATCTTCCAACGATGAAAATATCGACAGTTAAAGGCTATTTTGATTTTTCTTATTGTAAGTAGGGTATCAAACTTATTGAACATCGCTTGGAAAAGTGTATATAGCTGAAAGGAGTTTATGTTGAAAAATAAATATATTTCTTTCCAAAATTTTTGTGTTTTCTTTGTTGGGCCGGGTACTTTTGGGACCACCCTCGTATTAAAGGTTTTTACGTGTCGGTAGGTCAATGAAATTCTCCCCGTTAATCAACCGATTTATTTTCAGAATAAGGGAACTTCCTGCTTAATTATCATTTGCTTATTGGAAATTCTACCGTCGTAAGTAATACATTATAAATTTTGTGGTACTAGAAAACTAAGTTTCCAGTATTAACGGCGTTTCTAGGAGTGGGGGCCTTTATTTTATTTTTATTTTTGTTCCTTTTGATCTATAATACATTTTTTATGTACATATTTTTATTGGACACAAAAATCTTCGCCGATTAGATGTAGCTCCTATGGTATTGCATTTTCTTTAAATATTTCTAAATAACCCTCCTTTTTTGGCGTTTTTCGGCGTAGCAAAAACAACCCCAAACAAGCACAGAACTTCTTCCTTGTTTGATGGCTGGCATTATACAATCCCGCAGCATTCTTTGACCACTCGCTTCCTTTACAAAAACACGTCTTGATTGTACACACACTTAAAACTTTGATTCAGCTGTCCATAAGATCTTTTCTACTCGTCCAGTCTCCAATCTCTGTGTGTTTCTGCCCATTGTTGTCGTTTTTGGCTGTTTCCTCGACGAAGTAAGTATTTTCTTATAGCAATGGGCCTATGAAGATTTGCAGTTTTTAATCTTTTTTTTCACGGTAGTAACAGAAATTTTTCTTGAACGGTCGCGATTCATTTCTGTAGGGATTTCGGTTGCTATCAGTATCCTATTTCTTTTACTCAGCAATTTTACGACTTGAACATGCAGGAGCTTTTAAACTGGCTGTGCGTTGATGTCGCCGAATGATATCGCTAACAGTCGATTTATTAAGATGTGTCTTTTCGGAATTTGACGCACTAAATAGCCTTGATGAAAAACAATAATTAGAGAACGTTTTTCTAAACTCGTTAATTTTCTTCTCGGTATTTTAAGAAGTTCACATAAAAAATACAGTCTTATCAGTGATGCGCAAGCTAGCAAGTTTATTTGAAAACTAATGCATATTTCGGTATACAAAACTCTTTGGGGTGAGGGCGGGTAAGTTTCGTAAGTTTTTTGCTTGCAATGTTATCTCTAAAATAATCATATTTATGGCGATATGGATTATTCCAGAAATTACCACAGTGAGTCATAAAATATATGAATTGTTTGTAGGTGCTTTAATGGATATATTTGCCTGTAATTGGCTATATATTGGGTTGGCAACTAAGTAACTTCGATTTTTACTGATAGAGAGCGTTGCTTTATTTTTTGTATAACGTATGTTAGTGGTATACTTTACCGTGTATCGCGTGATACTAGTCACATTGACGTAACTTCAGAAGCAAGTAGTGCGTGAGTTTTATTAAAGCTATTAGTTGTGGGTTAATTTTAAATGGAGTGCAGTAACGAACATTTTCGACATATTCTTCTATTTTATTTCCGTAAAGGAAAGAAAGCTGCTGCGGCTCACAGAGGTTGCGGATAGGCTACATGTATCGCACACAACAATTGACAAACATTTAAAATGTCTTGGGCTAGTTAAGAAGCTTGATATTTGGGTACCTCACGAATTGAAAGAAATTCATTTAACACAAAGAATCAACTTTTGCGATATGCACCTTAGACGAAATGAAACCGACTCTTTCTTAAAAAGAATCATCACTGGTGATGAAAAATGGATCCTGTACAGTAACATAGTTCGAAAATGATCAGGGAGAAAACACGATAAACCAGCTCAAACCACATCGAAAGCTGAATTGCATCCAAAAAAGATCATGCTGTCAGTTTGGTGGATTGCAAAGGTGTTGTGTTTTTTTGAGCTTCTTCCAAGAAACCAAACGATCAATTCTGATTTTTACTGTCAACAATTAATAAAACTGGATGAAGCAATCAAAGAAAAACGGCTAGAATTGTCAAATCGGAAAGGTGTAGTTTTCCACCAAGATAATGCAAGGCCTTACACATCTTTGGCAACTCGTGGGAAACTATTGGAGCTTGGCTAGGAAGTGATGCTACATCCTCCATACAGCCCAGATCTAGCACCATCTGATTACCATTTATTTCGAAGTTTGCAGAATTCTTTGAATGGTAAAATTTTCACAAATGACGATGACCTTCACTCGCATCTGGTTCAGTTTTTTGCTGATAGGGACCAGAAATTTTATGAGTGCGGAATCCTGCAGCTGAAAGAAAGATGGCAAAGGGTCATTGAGCAAAATGGAAAGTATATAATTGATTAGTTGCCAACCCAATACAATATCTGGTAAAGGATTAAACGTAAATAAATTATTTATATTTAAACGCAACTATATTATTTTTTAGAAGAGTTCACTAAATTTCACTAGCTGTCGGAACTAATATGGACAGTAGTGTAGATGTACAGCGTTACATTACATTAATATTGGGGTACTTGGCACTCTGATTGTTAGTTGGTGTTAATAAAGAAAAGGTATATCTGAAACGTAACAATATATAGTTTGCCTAATGTTTTTTTTATTCTATAACAATTTTTCATAGACTATTTTAAAATAAAGCTTTAAACTAAAGATTGGAATTTCCAAATCAAAGAAGCGCGACAACCAAACTATCATTTATTTCAGTTATTTTTCGTGAAACGTCGACTATTCGAACGGAACTAGGACATCAATTCAAATTTACTGCGGAGTCTCTCTCTTTCAATATCAAATGCGCATAACTGAGGGAATATATTAACATTTTTGAAATATATGCCGTCAAAATTACCACGAATTTACCACGGCGTCTGGGGCAGATATATGTGCTATTCTTAATGCACATACGTTATACGACATAGGTCACTTCGGACACCAAAAATTGAATGGAAGTAGTGTTACATTAATGATGTTTGTGCTATTAATTTTACGGAATAAAGAGGGCAAATAAATTGTGAAATTAAGATGAATTAAAACAATCTTATTCCACGATTAAGTTTTCGAAGTAGAAATATTAATTAAAAATTAGTTAAAAAGTAATCATTTTACTACTATGTGGTTTTATAATATGAATATGTATTTAGACAACTACGAGGCGTGCTTTTTAAGTAAGGGCCGTTTAAAAATAACCAAACGAAAGAAAATTTTCAAAAATTAAATTTATTTTCAGATTCTACATAATTTCATTATTTTTCAGCATAGCTGACAAGTTTGTTTAAGCACTTATCAAACCTTACAACCAGATTTTAAATACCCTCTTCATAGAAACTTGCCGTCAATCTTGTACAGCACCTCGACACTTCAGGAAAGTCGTTTGAAAGAGTGCTTATGGTAAAGCGTCTGTTCTGAAGCATTTTCGCTTCACAAAGCCACCATATCATCTGATCATAAATGGGTAAGCAGTGCCTGACTCATCATGGACGTTATCGCGACCAGCTTTAAAGTCTCTGACCCACTTACGCACTTTGTCTTCACACATGGCAGTAGCTCCGTAAACTTCACAAATCTGCCGGTGAATGTCTATAGTAGACATGTTTCTTGCCGACAAAAAACGTATCATTGACTGTACCTCGCGCGGGGCGGGGATTCAATAATCTTGAATATTTCAAAGACACAGAACAGACCGTATAGGTTACCTACACAAGGAGTGGGGTCCGAAACCTCCCAGCCAAAAGAGTCCAATAAACCTCGGAACTGTGATACGGTGTGAGCCTTGCATTGTCATAGAGTAGCAAAATTCCCTCTGCCAGGATGCCGCGTCTTTTGTTTTGAATCGCTCTGCGTATTTTTGGCAGGGTTTAGCCGTAAGCTACCGCATTTATGGTGGTTGCGAATTGCATAAATCGACCAACATAACACTATATCTATCACAAAATACGGACGCTATGATCTTTCACTGGGACAGAGTCTGTTTGGCCTTGACCCTTACAAGAGGGTATGTGCGTCTCCACTCCATGCTCTGGTACTTCGATTCGGGCGTGACATGTGAAACCCATCTCCATCTCCCGTTACGATACGACTCAACATGGCGTCATCTTCTTCGTTATAACAAGTCAAAAAATTCAGCGAACACTCAAATCTTTTGTTTTCGTGATCATCCGATAGGAGTTTCAGAACTCAACGGGAGTACAGTTCCTTAAACTTTAACTTTTCAGAAACAATCTTGTACAGCACTGATCTCGACACTTCAGAGAAGTAGTTTGAAAAAGCTCATAAGTCTCACCATAAGGCGAGCTGTCTGTTCTGAAACATTTTCACTTCAATTGAAGCCATCATATGTTCTATGATAAAAGATGGGCGACCGAAGCGGGACTCATCATGGACGCTATCGTTGCCAGCTTTGAAATTTCTTATACACTTACGCACTTTGCCTTCACACACGGCAGTAGTTCCGTAAACTTCACGAATCTGCTGGTGAATGCAGCAGATATTTTTCTTGCTGACAAAAAACGCAACACTGACTCGCATGGAGCGGGCGATTCGATAATCATGAACACTTTAAAGATACAGAATAGACCGTACAGGTTACCTACATAGCTGCAATTGAGCACAGTTGTGCCCAAGGAATGCCGAGAACCGACGCAAGCACTCCTTGCGACGCCCGCACCACCTATTAGTGTATACAATAAAACGGCCCTTACCTAAAAAACACTCCTCGTACTTTACGATTGAAATATAAGAACGGATTTAATTTCAGTTTATTAACTTAGAAGAAAGCATACAGAATAGTTTGTCTATAGAAAATCAACACGTACTAACTAGTTTCTAAAAGCGCTTAGTGACATAACATAAGGCTTTCCGGTTACCAGCCAAATTCTAGCGAAATACTTAAAATATATTAGTTTTGTGGTAATATATTCAAATATACTTTCGATAAGCTTTGCAATAGCAGAAAAGGTGTAGTACGAACATAAAACATTAGAAAATTCACCTTGAGGGGCGATATGCAAACATAAAGAGGTCGCGTTTAACTTAACAATACGTATTACATTCTAAAGTGATCCTCACTTGAACGTCTGAATACGTTGTTTTCGTTGCAAATAAATTTAATTTCGTTTTCACAAATTTAAAGCATTTAAGTTTAAAATTACTTCGCTAAATGTATGTTCTCCCAGCACTCAACATGGGAATACTTGGGTTTACTTTCATACTTGAGTAACAGAACAGTAGAAAGTACGCGGAAAAAAACAAAATCTTTTCAGAGACATTCAATGAAAAATTAATTTAAAATGTGAAGTTATGGAACGGTCTTTGAATTATTCTCTAAGGAATAGTATCTATTTATATAAGGCGAAGTTGGATCTGTAATATTACCATAGAAAGTAAATAGTAGTTCATTAAAAGCCACAACGGCAAACACAAAATGCTTGGAGTGAAATTATTTTCTAGTAAGTACGTTTGTAGTCCATGAATCTACTCGGTAATATACGAGGGTAGTTTGACAAGTAGTGAGAATGGAAAAGAAAAACGAATTTTTTAAATAAAAAATAATTGTATTTTTCAATATATTCTCCTAAAAGGGCAATACATTTATTCCAACGGTGCTCCAATGCCCTCATGCCATCTCTAAAATGCGCTTCCGGAAGGCATGCAAAATACTCATTTACGAAGATGATAAGCTCGTCGTTAGACGAAAATTTCTTTCCACCTAGTGCCATTTTCAATTTTGGAAAAAGGTGGAAGTCGGAAGGGGCTAGATCTGGCGAATAAGGTGCATGCGGTACTAATTGGAAATGCAACTAGTGGATTTTGGACATCGCAACTGTGCTGGTATACGAGGGAGCGTTGTCCTGGTGAAATAGAATCTTTTCCTTTGCCATTCCTGGCCGTTTAGCACGAATCTCAACATTTAATTTTTGTAGAAGTTCTACATAATATTGTCCGTTTGCTGTGGCAACTTTCTGAAGGTAATCAATGAGCAAAATGCCCTTTGAATCCCAAAAAATCGATGCCATTGCTTTGTTTGCCGATAAAGTGGCTTTCGCTTTCTATGGAGGTGCAGAACCACGTTCTAACCATTGCTTCGACTGTTGTTAAGTTTCGGGTGTACTGTAGTGTATCGAAGTTTCATCGCAAGTATCAAAACGCCTACAAAAATCAACCGGATTCCGCTTATAAAGGTCCAAACACTTATTGGAAATGCGCAAACAAGTGAACTTTTCATCAGTCGTAAGCAATTTGCGGCACCCATCTTGCCGAAAGCTTGGAAAGGCCCAATTCTTTCGTTAAAATGTGGCGTACGCGTTCTGTTAAAATGTTTATCATGCCTGCTATCTCTCTCACTTTGAATCGTCGATCTTGCGTAATAATATTATGGATTTTTATAATCATTTCCTTAGAAGTCACGATTTTGGGTGCTCCAGAGGGCGCTTCATCAACACAGCTTGTTCTACCACGTTTAAATTCATTTACCCATTTATTTATTGTGGCGGATCATGGAGCAGATTCACCTAATGTTTCCCGTAACTCATCTTTTATTTCGACAGCTTTCATATCCTTAATTATGAAGTATTTAATCACCGCACGATACTCTGCTTTTTTCCATTTTAACAAAACGACGTGTTGCGTCTTTTTCAATCAGCTGTCAAAAATAAACTAATCAACCGAGTTATCTAAATATCGGAATGTAAACATATAAATAGCCAACCTAAATTACAGTGCATTTGTTTTACCAATTAGAGCGCCACGTATGTGTCATTCTCACTACTTGTCAAACTATCCTCGTATGTACTTCCAAAGAATCTCATAATTGTATTCTTTACACAAAAGAAATAAGAAAAATTCAACTATTATAAGTAAAAGTGATTTGGTTCAAAAGAAAGAAAGCCTCAGAATTGATTTTAGGTCTTTAACTGTTGCATTTGTAATTATTCAAGAACACTAATTTTTGCCAATATTTTAAAAAAATCGATTTTCATCAGAATAAAAGTTTTGAATTTGGAATTCGCCCTGAACTATAATAGTATAACACAAAATAAATATATTTTATAGCAAAATCATTCCAACTTCAGAAATAATTCATTTGCACATTCAAAAGTTCACGCTTTCACATGGTTTCCTTCACGACTTAGTACAAAAAATTTAAAAAGAAGATAAATTTGGGTCACAAAATCCTTTTTAGAATCTTAGAAAAGGATATGAGTATTTATTAATTTACAATCGCTTTTGAAAAATCACAATTCTTTCAAAAATTAATTAAAAAGAATTGATTATTTACTCAGTACGTAAAATGGTAGTTTTGAACTAGCAGAACATGAACTGTATACTGCTCCATGTAAAATCATTCAATCCTTGGGGATAATCCATTTACTAATACCAATGTTCACAATTTTTTACAACTTTCCAAATTTCCCATTCTCTAACGATTAAGCCGAAAGAGTTAGACAAGTTTTGATCGCAAAGACTTTCAAAAATATCAGAACGCGACCACTGATTAACTTACAATAACTTTTAAAAAATGCCCATTTTTGCTTTAAAACAAATTGAAATTTTAATAAAAATAAAAGGTTCAGGATTTGGACTTTGTAGTAAGTATAATAGTAGTTCTCAACAGTCAGAATGCGAATTTTCAATTGGTGATAGCAAAATTAATCAAAACTTAGAGATAATTCACATGCCAATTCAAAAGTTCACATTTTGCTATGATTTTTTAAACTTCTTATTGTCATGGTTAAACACACAGTTAGAACAATTTTGACTTAAAAATCGTTTTTAGGACATTTGAAAGTATCGTTAACGTTAACTTTTGCGAAAAATTTGTTTCTGAAAGAATTAAGTTCTTCGTCTAAATAAAAAGTTCAGAATTTGGACTTGGTTGCCCGCAAAAATTCTTCTGACTTGTCAGAATGTCAATTTTCGATTGGTCATTGAAAAATCATTCAAAACTTAGAGATAATCAACCTGCTAATTTCAAATGTTCACATTTTGCTATCATTTCTTTTTAACTTCTTATGCTGTCATGGTTAATCACTGAGTGTTAGAATAACTTCGACATCGTAATCGTTTTTAGGGCATTTGAAAGTATTGGTGCATGACCACTTGTTAATTTAAAATTTAAAAAAACGTCAATTTTGCGAACAATTTGTTTCTGAAAAAATTAAGATTTCCCTCAAAATAAAAAGTCTGTAATTTGAGCTTCATTGTTCGTAAAAACAGTTCTGACTTGTCAGAGTGTAAATTTTCAATTGGTCATTCAAAAATCATTCAAAGCTTTAGAGATAATCCACCTGCTAATTCAAAAGTTCACATTTTGCTATGATTTTTTAAACTTCTTATACTGTCATGGTAAAGCATAGTGCTAGAAAGATTTTGAGTTCAGAACCGTTTTTAGGACATTTGAAACTGTCGGTGTACGATCATATGTTATTTTGCAATAGCGTTTAAAAAACGTCGATTTTTGAGTTTCTGAAAATATCAAGACATTTATCAAAATAGACAATCCAGAATTTGGTCTTACTTGTACGTAGAGCAGTAATTCTGAACTGTCAGAATGCGAATTTTCAATTGGTTACCATTAAAGTATTCGAAACTATATATAATCCACCTGCTAATTCAAAAGCTCACATTTGGCCATGATTTTTTCACTTTCTTATTCGTTTATGGTTTAGCGGAAAGCGATAGAAAAATTTTGACTTCAATTGTTTTAGGAACATCTGAAAGTGTCAGTATACGAGCACTTTTTGCAAGTCGCTGCATGCGAAAACGTTATTAGTATTTTTGAGTTTCACTAAAATTAGAATTCAGATTCAGCGAAGCTTTTTGAAATCAAAACTTCAAGATCCTGTTAACTCGGATGTAAATTTATCTAGTTTCTCATGTAAATAAGGTTTCTGTAAGATTAGTTTTGATTTATTCGAGCTTTCAATTTAATTGTTACCTCACGTCATAAAGTTGAATATTTTTAATATGTGGTGTGATTTCCATTATCCTACTCTGCACTAGTGAAGGTGCATTTTACATTAAATGATTTTAAAAAGTACCTATGGAGACTCCTAATCGGTTTATTTCTGAAAACTTTATTTGAATCACAATTTTTATCATCTAATAAACAGGCATACACATTTCCATTTATCCTGACAGCCAGAGCTGCGGCATTCAGCAAAATCTGAATGATGAAAATGGAAATGACATGAATAAAAAAAAAATACGAGCGTCTGTTATCCGATACCCGATGTGGCGCGCCACATTAAAACCGACTATTTTAGTATTTTACGAACTTATCATGAAACTCCACACGGGCTTCCTGTGAAACAAGTGCGCGCCCCATTGTTAGCGATTTACAAACACGCACTTAAGCTACGGGATTAATATTGTGAAAATCTCCGGAATGATTTGTTTAATTCGCCCGGAATATTCCCGATCCGGCATATGAGAGCGTACTTTTCATACGAAATAATTTAATGTTATTTTTGCCGAAATTCGATCAGCGAAGGGAATTGAAAAGCCCTTCTCGAAAAATAATATTTAGAATCGATTCTGCGTTTCCATTTTTATAACTAATATTTATTTTATCTTTTTTAATTTGCCTGTTTGAGCGAGGGACAAAATCCATAAAAGATTCCCATTCATTCTCTTGCTTAAAAAGAATTTTTAATTGCCCCGAACTGGCACAAAGACAGCTGACAGACATATTTTAAGTGATCGTATATTATGGAATTAAAGTAGGAAAAGTAAAGAGAAATAATCTAAAAATACACTGAAACGTATTATACTAGGTTGTTTAACAAGTTTTCTCGTTCGATAAGAGATGGCGCTGTTAGGTTATTAGTTTTATTTTTATAAAAATTGTACTACTTTTTTATGAGCACGTATGCAGTTTTCTCATTTTATATTTTCTCATTCGTATATTTATAGGTGTTCAAATTTGACGCGTCACAGTATTTTTTTACAATGAAAAAAGTTGAATATTGTGCAGTGATAAAATTCTTATTTTTGAAAGGTGTAGCACCAAAATAAATTCATAAACGATTGTTAAAAGCGTATAAGGGCTCTTCGCCTTCAATTAGAATAGTAGAAAGATGGATTGCTGAATTTAAACGTGGTCATACAAATCCTGAAGTCGATCCACGTGAAGGACGTCCAAAAAGTGCATCAGCACCAGAAATCGTAGCAAAAATACGGGATATCGTTTTGGAAGATCGTCGATTAACCGAGAGAGATTTAGTAAAAGCCCTAGGGATTTCATTAGGTAGTGTGAGCAATATTCTAGCTGAAGTTTTGGGTTTCAGAAAGCTGTGTGCAAAATGGGTGTCGCATTCATTAACAATGGAACAAAAACACATCCCAACGCGACTTTCTCAGCAATTTTTTAAACGTTTTAAAAAGAATAAAAACTATTTGGTGCACCGTTTCGTCACTATAGATGAGACTTGGATCTACCACTATGATTCTAAACCGAAACAAGAAGCTAAGGGGTGGTGTGAACCCTGTATTTCGATTCCGAAGCAAGTTATGGTCCAGAAATTAGTCAAGATGATGTTAGCATCGGTTTTTTTGGGATACAGAAGGAATTTTGTTCGTAGATTACCACCAAGCTGGTAAAACAATAAACCGAGACTATTATTGTAACTATTTGAACCAGTTGGATGTAAAAATTCGTGAAGAAAGACCTTGTTTACAGAACAAAAAATTATTTTTCATTAAGACAACGCACTGTTTCACACAGCTCGAAACACCATCTCAAAAATCAGTGAATTAAAGTAGGAATTGTTGCAACATCCATCCTAGCAGATATATTAGTAGCCGTGGAAGAGTAATTCAACAGTGTTCCGGATTCCCACTACAGGGATGAAAGACATGAATTAGGTCACTCGAACAAGTGTACTGAAGTTTAGGGAGGTTATTTTGCATAATAAAATGTATTTCAAACCACAAAATCGTGTTTTCCTGATCAAATAACAAAACTTATTGAACAACTTGGTATATTGTCCAAATCTTATAAGTTCATGTCTTGAAAATTGTAACAAAAAGATGGCTTTCAGTACTGCGTAGTTCATGGCCAGCACTTGCCATTTCATCAGAAATGGTTTGTTTAGGCTTTAGAGCTTTCACAATACATATGAAAACATCTGAGTCTGTAAGATCAGCTGACTGAGCAGATAAAACAGTCTCTCCAAAACGAGAGGTAAGACTTCTGAACAGTCCACAGACAATGGCCATATTGTTTCGCTAAGCTATTGCACCATCTCACTGAAAATAAAATGTTTTCGTGTCAATGCTAAGCTCTCATAAATAAGTTTCGACAAAGATTTCTAAGATTGCAACATATTGTTTTGTATTATTCAGTCACTGCATCGTCATTTGTGTTTTTCGTGCAGCTCTTTAAGGTTCCTCAAAGATCAGTATCGCATCTTCCTTTTATTTCTTTTTCGTAATTTTCAAAAATATGGGATTACAATTCTAAAAATACCGACTCCAAAGTAAATCGTTACTTTTGAAGAGTGCAACAGCTGTTTCTGCAGCTTTTTAAGGTTCTCTGGATATCTGGATATCGGTATCGCATGTTTTCTGTTTCTTTGCCCTAATTAAAAAAAAATAAACTTGCAATCCCAAAAACACTAACTCCACAACAAATCGTCACTACAATAAGTTCTTCTGCATCTCTTTGGGATTCTCTGGAGATCAGTACTGATTGCTTTCTTTATTCCTTCATCGTAATTTTCACAGAAATATGGGCTTACAATCCCAAAAACACAGACTCAACGCCAAATTGTCACTTTGGGAGAGTACAGCAGCTTTGTTTGTAGCTCTTTAGAGTTCCCTGGAGGTCAGTATCGCAGGATTTTTTGTTTTTTGACAGTAATTTTCAAAAAAAATTAGGTATACAATTCTAAAAGCCCTGGCTTCATACCAAACTGTCACTTCTGAAGTGTGCAAAAACTTTGTCCGCAGCCCTTTAGGATTCCCTGGAGATCAGTATCGCATGTTTATTGTTTCTTTGCCGTATTTTTTAAAAAAAATGTAAGTTTACAATGCAAAAAACGCTGGCTCCACAACAAATCGCCTATTTCGAAGAGTGCAAACGCTTTTTCTGCAGCTCTTTAGGGTTCCCTGGAGACCAGTATCGCGTACTCTTTTCGCTTCTTCGTCGGACTTTTAAACAAGTATAGATCGACAATCTCAAAAACACCGGCTCCACACTAAAACGTCACTTTTGAAGAGTGCAACAGCTTTTTCTGCAACTCTTTAGGGTTCCCTGGAGACCAGTTCCCTGAAGGCCAGTACCGCGTATTCTTTTTGTTAATTCATCGTACTTTTAAGTAAGTGGATCTACAATCTCAAAAACGCCGACTCCACACTAAACCGACACTTTTGGAGAGTACAAGAGCTTTTCATGTAAATCTTTAACGCTCCTTAGAGATCAGCACCCAACGCAACATATTTAGATAAACAAGTATGGAAACAAGTATTAAACAAGTATGGATCGACAATTTCAAAAACGCCGGCTCCACACTAAACCATCACTTTTGAAGAGTGCAACAGCTTTTTCTGCAGCTCTTTAGGGTTCCCTGGAGACTAGTTCCCTGAAGGCCAGTACCGCGTATTCTTTTTGTTAATTCATCGTACTTTTAAGTAAGTGGATCTACAATCTCAAAAACGCCGACTCCACACTAAACCGACACTTTTGGAGAGTACAAGAACTTTTCATGTAAATCTTTAACGCTCCTTAGAGATCAGCACGCAACGCAACATATTTAGATAAACAAGTATGGAAACAAGTATTAAACAAGTATGGATCGACAATTTCAAAAACGCCGGCTCCACACTAAACCGTCACTTTTGAAGAGTGCAACAGCTTTTTCTGCAGCTCTTTAGGGTTCCCTGGAGACTAGTTCCCTGAAGGCCAGTACCGCGTATTCTTTTTGTTAATTCATCGTACTTTTAAGTAAGTGGATCTACAATCTCAAAAACGCCGACTCCACACTAAACCGACACTTTTGGAGAGTGCAAGAGCTTTTCATGTAAATCTTTAACGCTCCTTAGAGATCAGCACGCAACGCAACATATTTAGATAAGTTCGAGGTGTACTACATATAAAGTTATTGAGCACATTTAGGTTTTAAGATAAGAGAGAGAGAAGAATGCCGAATGAGAAAATATTTGGAGTGACGAAAAAATAAAATTTAAATATTTTTTCGTCACTTGATTAAATACTTAGTGAATATTTAAAATAAGAATACGAGTATATGAAATGAAATCATTTGCAATATACATCGGAAAGAATCAAATTAATTAAGTATTTGAAAAGAAGATTTTTTCCTTTACAAACATCTTCCAGTTCCTTAATAATCACCTAATCCTTCCGTGAATTACCAGACTCAATTTACATTTTTCTCGTATAACGTGGTTCTCAAAGCAATTCACCCAAACTACCGAAATCATAAAAATTCATTTCGGATTGTAAAAAAATATGTTACGATTATGGATATGACCGAAAGTCCGTTGCCTTCTGAACAGTACATAAAATTCTCCGAAATTACTTCACTTTTCTTATAATCACGAACATCCCCTTCACACTCAATCTAGTGAGACCAGTTAAGACTAGTTGGTATGTATTTACGCTGTGATTTAAAGGCGATGAGAAATAATTTTTAAAAGTCATTTTTTTTTGTAGATACAGTTTAGAATCGTTACGATTATTGATCCGCAGGAGTATTCCTACGGCCTATATTTTCTTAGTACGAGTTGTTTTTATAATAAAGCTTACCTTCGCCTTTCAGTCTTTACGCCTTCACTATCATTTTCAGGTTTAATTGGCTAACATATCTGAGACTTTCCTTTCAATGCTTGTTTTTATTTTGTTGCTTTGTAATATCGATTAGGTATGCCAAATAATTTAATGACGAAAATACGAACGCTCAAGGCTAATTTTTTTTTGATCTCTACTTAACGAGAAGAAAAAATAATATAAATTTCTTGTATTTTAAATTAAATATCGAATCAAATGACATTTAGTCATTTGATTCGAGACTTCGATTCTATATAAAGGTGTTTCAAATTTCGCGGTTTTTTTAAAGAATAAATAAAACACATAATTTGCATTCTCTCACAAAAACATTTTATTGGCAATTGAAGTATCAGTTATGACATTTGTATGCGAAAAATAATATCTGCCAAATGGCCTGCTCCTACAGCTCCACAGACGTCCACTCTTTTGTTAAAATTTTCAATGACATTTTGACATAATTGAGGCTCTATCTCACCAAAGACAGGAATAATTTCATCTTTCAAAGCAGGAATTGATTGTGGATTGTTTTTATAAACCTGACTTTTCACATAACCCCAAAAAAATAGTCTAAGGGTGTCAAATCGCATGAGTTTAGTGGCCAATTAACATCACCGTTTCTTGAGATTACACGTCCAGGAAATTCGTCTCTCAATAAATCAATTGATTCGTGTGTAAAGTAAGGTGTAGCGCTATCCTGTTGAAACCACATATCCTCTAGATCAATATTCATTAATTCAGGCCACAAACATTCGGTTATCATCTAACGATATCGATCACCATTCACAGTTACAGCTTCACCAGCAGCATTTTCAAAGGAGTAGGGTCGCCACCTGACCATAATGCACACCAAACAGTAACTCGTTTAGGATGCATAGGTATGTCATGAATAATTCGTGGATTTTCCTCGCCCCAGATATGGCAATTTGGTTTATTAACATGACCACCAAGTTCAAAATGTGCCTCATCGGAAAACATTATTTTTTGAGAAAAATCAGCTGGTTGTTCATTGATGAAATTGACAAATGAACGACTTTTTAAATGATCGAATGGCTTCAGTCCCTGTGTTATTTGAACCTGACATGCTTTCAGAGCTAAATCCTTGTGTAAAATACGCCATGTTGTTGATCCACTAAGTCCAAGTTGTTGCGAACGTCGTCTAATGGACATTTCATGATCTTCAGCAATACTTTCACTACCAAACCAATATTTTCTTGTGGACGACTACTACGACTGTATTTTTCACTTTTTGATCTTCCGCGGAACCGGTCTCTTGAAATTTTTTAATAATTCAACCAATAGTGCTTTCAGATGGACAATTATATAAACCATAAAATTCACGTAATTTGCCAAAAACTTTTTTCGCAGAACGCTGATTTTCATAAAATAATTTAACAATTTGAACGCGTTGTTGTACCGTGTACGAAGCCATTTTCATAAATGTCATACATCGCAATTTTTAAATGCCCACATACCCAGGCAAATTCAGTGCACCATCTATATTTTATTTATTCTTAAAAAAACCGAGCTATTTGAAACTCTCTTTATAATTATTAACAAAACTCCACCGTATTGTTATTACGGAGTTACTAATAATTATAATTATCACCAGGTCAATTACCGATGCTATTTTAGAACAGTTTCCGGTACAGTAACATAATCATATTAAATACTCTATGCATTTTATGAGAAATATGCTTATTTAAATATAATTTCAATAAAGTGCCGGTGAACGCTTTCAACCGGTATTTCAATTAAATTTAACCATGTGGCGTTCTAACGGAACGGTTGGTCTCTCACGATCCCATCTTGTGTGTCTCTGCATAACAGATGTATGGACATTCTATACAAACAGAAGCCGGTGTTCCGTGTACTAACTGTGGGAGGACGAATCTCTGTGGAATAACATAAATTTTGTACGGGAGCTACTAGGATTAACATGTGCACCAACTCCTTTCACAGTCTTCCCATCGATTCGACTAAAAATTCTAAAATTTTACGACCCGGGATGTTATTATATATTGGACGTGTTTAGATGTACACATTTTGAAACTAAAATTGGACTCGGAGAAAATTGCGAGTAGATTCCGTTATGCGGTATGATATCGGCTAGAATTTCTAATGATATCGATTTTAGATAAAGGGGAGTTCCTTTGGAGGAAGTCGCGATGTAAATTAATAAAAAAAATTTGCTTTAAAAGTTTTGAATGATGTGCCTGTACATCTTCATGAATTTTATGATTATCTTGTACTTCGTTAAATTACGCTACAGTATTTAATGTTTGTGTGCGATAAAAGCTGCTCTTCGTATTAAAAAAGAGATACATTTTTAATTTCCCATTCGAAATATAAACATATTAATCAATAAAAAGGTAAATAAAACCCCTTGCCACATCAATGTTTTTGTGTTTGATTTCGTCAACAAAGTTGTCATCATCAGCTGATAATTAATCACAGTTTCGCACCTAGATTCATAATCAAACTCGTACAGACTCGCAACAACCACCAAATACACACTAATGGTGGTATACATATTAATGTGTATTTAGCCTCCAGTTTTCGTTAAAGTTTACTCAAATATAAATAGTCTTCCAATAAGAGATTTCATTTTGATATGTAAAAAAACGAGTGCTTTTAGGCGAAATCATCGGATATTTATTTAATTGTAAAGAGGAGGGTATGCCATTAATAATGGAAAACAATATCAGCCAAATGGCCGCAAGACTATATTCTTTTCATTAAATTTTCCATCACCAATTCGCACATTTGCGGCTGTATGACCTCGATAACTTCATGAATTCCATCTTCGAGGTCTTAAATCGATTGTGGGCTATTGGCATAGACCTTATCTTTCACGTAACCTCAAAGAAAAATGTCTAAAGATGTTAAATCACGAGATCTCGGTGGCCAATTGTGATCGCCTCTTCGAAAAATCACACGGTCATGAAACTTTTCACGCAAAAGAGTGATGGTGCCGTTACTTATGTGACACGTAGCGCCGTTTTGTTGAAAGCAAACGTCGTCCACATCAATATCTTCCAATTCTGGCCATACGAAATCATTAATCATTTTTCGATAGCGCAATCCATTCATCGTAACAGTTGCTCCAGCCTCACTTTCGAAAAAGTGAGAACCAATGACCAAACAGTCACACATTTAAGATGGAGAGGCTTTTCAACAATAATCCTTGGCTTTTCCTAGCCTCAAATGCGACAATTCTGCTTGTTAAGGTAGCCTCCGAGGTGAAAATGGGCCTCATCACTCAAGATGATTTTTCGATTAAATTCTGGATCAATTTGATGCATTTCAACGACTCAATCAGCAAAGACACGACGTTTTTGATGGTCGGTACGTGTGAGTTTTTGTGTTAACTGAACTTCAAAAGCCTTAAGACCTAAATCTTTATGCAAAATACGGTGTAGTGTCGTTTGTGGAATGCCAAATTCCAAAGATCGACGAGAACGGACGAACCTGGGTTTTCCTCAATACTATGGGCTATAACAGCAATATTCTCAGTTGTTCTTGAGCAAATCGAACGCACGAGTTCGATTCTTCACATCGCAAACTTGTTCCAACAGCTCAAATTTTCACACCAGTTTCACAATTGCTAGCCGAGAAAGTGCTTCACGACGACACAAAAATGCGTTTTGCGGAATTTTCACCATTTTTGTGGTGAATTTTAACAATTTCAGTGCGTTGTTAAAGCGTATGTCGTTCCATTTCTTTAATGGCGTAGTTTTAACTTGTCATCTGTCAAGTAGTTACAGATTGAGTCATGGCAACAGTTAAAATGGCGGGCTATTGAAAATGAAATGTTTTATTGGAACACCTTTTATATATTTAAAACCTCGCAAGAACTCACAGCCTAGCTAAGCTTAAATTCTGGTGTGGGTAACAAATCGAAGGCCGTTGGAAGTGCAGTAACGCTCTAAATTTGTTGAAACTTGTCGGGCTCAGAAGATATGACATGACAATTTCTTATTAGCAGAGTTAAGCTGTGTGAAAGATTGGAAATTTGGATCTCTTTAATACTAATGAGTTCTTCAAAAATTCCTGGCACTTATTTTAGATATTTACTTTTCAGCTTTTCTTAACCGTAAGATGCGTAAATCGATGCACAAATATTTGTAAACTAATCCCTCAACTATTTCTCAATTTAAATAATTTTTGGATTCTAATATTTTGCTTCACATTATTTTCAGATTTCTAATCGTACTTTATCAGGCTGAAAATAATTTTCGAAGGTTACTAACATTCGTTTCAATAAAAAAAAACATCTTGTCTCTAGTATCCATTCTCTGTATTATCCTAGATGTAACCAACATCAAATCATCCAACTAAAAAGAGAACGATTATTTTACGTCCTTCTAAGTGTCTATCCTCTTATCAGGATCACAATCAAACGACTGTCTAGAATATGCTACTCCATCTATTACATTAAACATAAAGTCTCTTCAAGGCCTTGCGCGACGGAATGTTATTACAAGTCCCTAGAACGGCAACACGTGCATTTAAATAATGTTACAGATGCAAATTGAGATACATACATACATATGGCTCCGCATTTTCGCAGTTAATGTTCGGTAAGGAAGATCAATGCATTTCTGGAGAGCAAATGTGACTCTATTTCTCGGTTTCGTAATTTCCATTTTATGTGCGCAGTTTTCATGGATTATACGGCGCCCTTTTTAATAAAACATGACCACAAACAAATATGTATAATGAACAAATACAAGAGGTAAACATTGTTTAAAGTTTTTTTAAATTTTATTTGCTCTATAGTATGAAGATTATCACCGATATAATATAATATTGGGTTGGCAACTAAGTACTTTCGGTTTTTACTGATAGAGAGCGTTGCTTTATTTTTTGTATAACGTATGTTAGTTCTGTACTTTACCGTTTGTCGCGTGATACTAGTCACATTGACGTAACTTCAGAAGCAAGTAGTGCGTGATTTTTATTGAAGCTATTAGTTGTGGGTTAATTTTAAATGGAGTGCAAAAACGAACATTTTCGACATATTTTACTATTTTATTTCCGTAAAGGAAAGAAAGCTGCTGCAGCTCACAAAAAATATGTAAAGTTTATGGTGCTAATTGCTTAACAGAGCACACGTGTCAGAATTGGTATAAAAAATTCCGTTCTGGAGATTTTTCCCTCAAAGATGAGCAACGTTCTGGTCGGCCTACTGAAGTTGACGATGACCAAATCAAAGTCACAATTGAAGAGGATCGTCATATAACTGTTCGAGAGGTTGTGAAGAGGCTACATGTATCGCACACAACAATTGAAAAACATTTAAAATGTCTTGGGCTAGTTAAGAAGCTTGATATTTGGGTACCTCACGAATTGAAAGAAATTTATTTAACACAAAGAATCAACTTTTGCGATATGCACCTTAGACGAAATGAAACCGACCCTTTCTTAAAAAGAATCATCACTGGTGATGAAAAATGGGTCCTGTACAGTAACATAGTTCGAAAACGATCATGAAGCAAACACGATAAACCAGCTCAAACCACATCGAAAGCTGAATTGCATCCAAACAAGATCATGCTGTCAGTTTGGTGGGATTGCAAAGGAGTTGTGCTTTTTGAGCTGCTTCCAAGGAACAAAACGATCAATTCTGATGTTTACTGTCAACAATTAATAAAACTGGATGAAGCAATCAAAGAAAAACTTGAAGAATTGTCAAATCGGAAAGGTGTAGTTTTCCACCAAGATAATGCAAGGCCTCACACATCTTTGGCAACTCGTGGGAAACTATTGGAGCTTGGCTGGAAAGTGATACCACATCCCCCATACAGCCCTGATCTAGCACCATCTGATTACCATTTATTTCGAAGTTTGCAGAATTCTTTGAATGGTAAAACTTTCACAAATGACGATGACCTTCACTTGCACCTGGTTCACTTTTTTGCTGATAAGGACAAGAAATTTTATGAGCCCGGATCAAGCAGCTGAAAGAAAGATGGCAAAAGGTCATTGAGCAAAACGGAAAATATATAATTGATTAAAAGCTATTCTTTGTTTAGAAAAAAAGTGTTTTATTTTATACTACAAAACCGAAAGTACTTACCCAATAGTTTCTTCCATTAAATTTTATTTTTAACTTCTGCCTGCCGGGATGGTGCATGTGGTAAAAGCACTGGGCTTCATACATTTATTTATAGAAGTTGACCATTCAAATCTCTTTCCGAACGGAATGATTTTTTCGAAATCGTTTCTCATCTCGGTGGTGTTCGGCACCTATTCCGGTACCCTTCAGTGTTGAAGAAAAATAATCAACACTGCTTCCTTTCTTAGGGCAAGGGGGTTTAATTAGCAAAGCTATATAACACTTGATACACCAAATACACACTGTCGTTCGAGTAGTTATGACAAGTCGAAAAAACATGCCCCAGTTGAGCACCAATAAAAAAGAAAACAGTAATGGAAATTTCCTCTGAGAGGCTTGCAGTTATCATGCAAATGCAGGAATTAGCATTTCTGAGGAATGCATGCTAATCCGAAATAAAGTGTAAAGTAATGTCTCCAGAGTTATGTAGCAATACAGAAGTGCAATATTTAATGTTCCCAAGCTTTACTCGGTCATTTGGTACTCTGGTTGAATGAACTGCTGCTTTCCCTATTGCTCATGGCAACGATTTGGAAATGTTCAAAGGCAATTCTGCTGACGACGAAACTTCGTTAGCAAAATTATCGAAGACCCAGTTCTAGCTCAACAGCCAGGATGAAGAAAGTTCAAAGACAAACTCAAAACGAAAAAGTAGAAAAGAACATCTTAGAAATTTTAAAGCTAGAAGATTAGAAACCTCTCTGGAAGGCCAGGGCGAATCAAGTCCATTTGCATACACATACATAAAACTATGAAGATTAGCATCATAAAGAAAGTGAATCTGATGTGTGAGGGGTAACCCGATCCGATAGGCAATCTGGAATTTCTAAATGTAAAAGATTGTAGAGTAAGACCAAGAATACATGGAGAGCAATTAACTGTGATTAAAATCAGGTTCATCTGGCACATGCCAAGAAACCCAGAGATTCCAGGATTCACAATGACTATAATAGATCTAAAAAATTAGCTGTAGAAAAGGTTTTAAGACCATCTCAAGCAATCTTAAATCTTTAATATTGAGCACCCGTGTCAAGCCACGAAAATCTTTAAGATTATGTGGAAGTAAGGTTAGCTCGTGGCTAGCACTACATATTAACACCGTATTATTACCTAAAAATCTCATTCGCATACTCATTTTAGAATAACTCAAGTGGATCCTAAAGAATGATATCAGTGACTAGAACAGTTCAGGACTCGAATCCAGGACATTCGAACTTGCAGTTAGGTCACATAAATTTAACTTGGTCTTTACTTTAACTAAAGAACTTTATTATAATTTGGTTTTCTCGTATTCAATAATGTGTCACTTCCGTTGTAATTCTGACACATTCTCATCAATAGAAGCTATAGGTCAACAAAAGATTTCCTTTTAGAGAATTCCCATAAAATGAAATATTGAAATAAATATATCGTGATATTAAAATGATTGTACAGAATACTTAAGCTATACGAATTAGAAATTCAGTTCTTGTTGGGGCTTTCATTAGGGTATTTATTTCGTGAAGATATGCACCGTACATACACGTAATTTTAAAACATCTATTATTGAAATATCTCAAGATACTAATTATCAAGTACATCTTGGAGGCCTGATTACAGATGAAATCGATGTAATTGTTAATGAATAGAAGCAGCAAGTTTGAGGATATGATTTTCCATTGTGAATGGGCAAGTAGTTCCATAATATCTCACAACAAAATACTTATCAAAATTCAGATGAGGTTTATTACAGCGCGATCAACAAGCCAAGAAATTAGTATCCGATTGTAATTCAACACGATCTGCAGAACTAGATACGCGGGTCTATAATTTGATTTTAGAGGCATGTACAAGAGACTTCAAGGTAACGAACCTAAGAGATTATTAAGGAATAGATTCGGAAACATTGGAACTAAATTAAGTTTTATTATTGAAGCCAAACACAAATCAAAATTATGTTTTCCCTTTGGGCTTGTATAAAAACTATTCGTCGTCTGCTTTAGATAGTTACGGAAGAATATGAGCTAACATATTTTATTAATTGAGCTATCTGATTACAAAATTCATCAATATGCTTTTATTAAAAACGTTTAGTATTTCTTCCTAGTTTATATTAATTTTACTAATTTCAAATACGTATGTATATTACTTATGTTTACGTAAATAATATATTGAATATGTCTATATCTAACTTATCAGCGCATGTTCAGCTGAAGAGGTCCAGCCTCTCTGAATAGTGCAACTGTTTGCATACACAATCACCGTACATACGAGGGAGCGTTTTTACATTCGCGGAATGAGCGGGTTGTAGAGGGGTGAGTAGGCGCATTGGGGGCGTGGCCTGTGCAGCGACTCATGATTAGTATAAATACGAAGTTTCATTGTTATTAGACAGTTAGTCTTTGAGCTATCGTCAACCAAGTAACATAATCAGGAGTGAAAAGTGAAATATGGAAAAAATCGAATATCGTGCCGTTATAAAGTTCCTTACCAGGCAAGGAAAATCAGTCGCGACCATAATGAAGAATGAGATGTCATTGGTTTACGGCGACTCTTGTTCAGGAAAAACCATGGTGTACAAGTGGCATAGTTTATTTAAACAAGGAAGGGAATCCCTTGAAGACGACCCGAGGCCGGGCAGGAGCATTGAGGTGACCACGCCAGCACTTATCCAAAAAGTTGAACAAATTGTACTCGAAGATGCTCGACTAAAGAAGAAACAACTCGCAGAAATGGTTGGAGTATCCGATACAACAATTTTTAAAATCCTACACGATCATCTCGGCATGTCTAAGGTCAGCGCAAGATGGGTGCCGAGAATGCTCACGCCGCCGCAAAAACAACAGCGCGTAGAGTGTTCGCGTGCATTTTTGGACCTCTGTAATGAAGACGAGGATGGTGTATTGAGTGGAATTGTTACTGGAGACGAAACTTGGGTTCATCATTATGAACCTGAGTCCAAACAAGACTCCATGCAGTGGCATAAAAAGGGCACAGCACCTCCCAAGAAATTTAAAGTGTCACAATCAGCTGAGAAACTCATGGAAACGGTATTTTGGGACTCGGAAGGAATATTATTGATTGATTATAAAGATAAAGGTGTTTCTATAACCGGAGAATAATACGCTTCAATATTAGAGCGACTAAAAGAAGCCATTAAAGAGAAAAGACGGGGAAAATTGACAAAAGGTGTTCTGCTTTTGCACGACAACGCGACCGTCCACAAGAGCCGCGTTGCGTTAGCTGCCCTGCATAAGGTGGGCTTCGAAATTGTGAATCACCCACCCTACAGCCCAGACCTGGCCCCGAGTGATTATTACATGTTTCCGAAAATGAAAAAAGAGCTGCGGGGTAAAAAATTTACTGCCGATGATGAAGTCAAGGAGGCAGTTTCGGCGTATTTTGCAGATAAAGAGAAATCATTTTTTTATGAGGGTATAAATAAATTAATTGAAAGATGTGAAAAATGTATCCGTCTTGCAGGTGAATATATTGAAAAAGAAAAATAATTTGGTTTTTTTATTTCCACCCCTTGTCCCCCATACCGCGAATGTAAAAACGCTCCCTCGTATATCCGTCGATGCATGTTATCAATGCGGACATATAATACTCATCGCCGCTCATTCAAATTTGGCGCTAGCGTGATCACGTGATTATTTCAAATCGCGAACATTATCTTTTTCATCTCCCCTAGCAATACATAAACACAATACGCGACTTCAAACTTTTCCACTTATATAAGGAGTATGCAGCTAAAGCACAAGTAGAAAGAACGTTTTGGCGAATCGTGAGTCGAGCATCTTGCAAGACTAGGACCAGTTTAGCTTTGCCGCTACCTTCCTATCCGATCGTTCATGTTCTAACCCCCTATTGAACTAATTGTGCGAGGAGATTCCATAATTCAGGGACTAATCGGAAAGAGATACGCGTTAAAAGTATGTGTGTAATAGATACTTACACATTACGTATATTCATATAATTTAGTAATATTTGGATTTAAATTTACTGTACTATAATTAGACTTGTATATAAAGTGCACACGAGCATGGCAGAACGTCCTATCAAGGCGAAACTATTTATCTACAAATATGTAGTGTATATATATATATATATATATATATATATATATATATACTCAGCGGCATAAGCAGATCCCCATTAGGAATTGGTATGCATGCGGAGTTGCAAATCATTACGCGTATGTACTATATAGATAACAGTCTATAACTTAACAGTCGAACTCAAAAGTCTCCGGTCTACCATAGTAAAACACAGTTTTTTGGCAAAATTCGATTTTATTATTCAACATAGTTGCCTTCGAGGGCGATACACCGATTATAGCGTTCTTCCAACTTTTTGATACCATTTTTGTAGTACGAATTGTCTTTAGCCTCGAAATAGACGTCATTTTCTACGATCACCTCCTCATCCCTGCTAAATTTCTTCCCGGCGAGCATTCTCTTGAGATCTGCAAACAGGAAATAGTCGCTGGGGGCCACATCTGGAGAGTACGGTAGACGAGGAAGTAATTCGAAACCCAATTCACTTAATTTGGTCATTGTTTTCATTGATTTGTGACACGGTGCATTGTCTTGGTGAAACAGCACTTTCTTCTTCTTCATATGGGGCCGTTTTTTTGCGATTTCGTTCTTCAAACGGTCCAATAGCGCTGTATAATAACCGCTGTTGATGGACTGGCCCTTTTTAAGATAATCTATGAAAATTATTCCATGCGCATTCGAAAAAACTGACGCCATAACTTTTCCAGCTGACTGTTGCGTCTTTCCACGCTTTGGAGCCGGTTCATCGCGTGCAGTCCACTCGGCTGACTATCGATTGGACTCTGGAGTGTAGTGATGAATCCATGTTTCATCCATTGTCACATATCGACGCAAAAACTCGGTTTCATTACGATTTAACAGCTTCAAACACAGCTCAGAATCATCAACTCGTTGTTTTTGATCGAATGTGAGCTCGCGCGGCACCCATTTTGCACAGAGCTTCCGCATGCCCAAATATTCATGCACGATGTATCCAACACGTTCCTTTGATATCTTTAGGATGTCAGCTATCTCGATCAACTTTACTTTACGGTCATTTAAAATGATTTTGCGAACTTTTTTGATGTTTTGGTCGTCCACTGCGTTCGCCGTCTTCGGTGCTCATTTCACCACGTTTAAACTTAGTATACCAATCAATTATGGTTGATTTTCCTGGCGCAGAGTCAGGAAACTCCTTATCAAGCCATGCTTTTGCTTCAACTGTATTTTTTCCCTTCAAAAAGCAGTACTTTATCAGCACACGAAATTCTTTTTTTTCCATTTTTTTAAATAACAACAGTAGCTTCACTCTTAACGCAATATCTCAGTAACTAATGGTCGGATTGCTGTCAAATTTTGACACGTTTCGTTTGAATGTTAGTACTATCTAAAAAACATATGGATTTACTAACACTAACGCCATCTATGTGTCAAACCGGGGACTTTTCAGCCGACCTGTTAAATGTATATGAAATGGTTATTAAAATCACAAAACATTACTTTTTTAAGTTGTCTAAGAGTTTTAAAGTTAGGTTTGATGTAAATATTTTTATTTTAATTTAATATTAAAGATTTACGTGGCTTTTAATTAGATATACAAGCATAATTTTAAAAAAGAAATAGTAGTGTTTTGTTCTTTACGCATAAGAGGAATGCACTAATGAATCTAATCTTCTGATCCCAATCGGGGCTTAAGTTAATCAAACTAGATTAACGTAAGAGCTTTTGTCTTAAAGATCAGATGCTTTTTTTAATATTTATCCAACAGATTTTGGCATTCTTCATCAATAAATTAATAAATAAAAGTAGAAAATTAATTTATAACAGAACGCTGTAGTTTCTTCAACCTCCTTAATTTCGTAGATCAGTTGTTTTTCTCCAGTGATTAATAGCCAACTAACTTTCTAGTTTTGCGTCCTCAATTTCGATATTAATTTTCAGAGATCACCGAAAAACAAAATTAAAACGGCGTCAGCAACATTTCTTCAGACAGAACTGAAATAAATCTCGCCCGAAAACTTGTTAGTCGTGGCAGTACGGTGTGTTTATTCGGAATGCAGTACAGATTGAACAATTTCTGCGGTGTTGTAAGCAAGCGTCTGGCACATTGAAGAACAAAAGCGGGGAACAAATCTGTTAAATAACACATAAATTCTCATAGAATGCAGACTATAAATTCAATACCGGGAAATATTGTACCAGGGGCTATTTCCGTTGGCTGCAGTGTTATTTTCTTGGCGCTTCCTACGCTACGATAGTTTCATTATGGGTGGGTAATGTCAGAGTTGAATACTGTGGATATTACATGAAAATACTAGATGTTCATTTTCTAGGTTTTACGTAGCCTGTTTAAAAATCATATTTGGAGAGCTTGATGTAGTTCCAAGACTGAATTTTACGTATTCGTACAGTCGAAGATAGATAGATAGATATTCTTTATTAGTATTTTAAATACTTTTACAATTTACATTATACAGTAAAACCTGTCAATAACGGCCACCCAAAAAGCAAAATATATTGGCCGTTATATAAAGGTGTCCGTAATTGACAGGTTTTTCGTCTCACAAATAAAATACATAATTAATTTTAGGATTTGCTTTCTTTATTTTATTAATTAAAGCAAATAGTATATAAATACAAATATGTGTAAGAAAAACTAAAATTTTAATGTATTTACATATTATAGATAATATGACGTCTAATAAATTATTTATATGTACATATTATTACAATATATTCATACGAAAAAACACAATTTATTAGGATCTTTTACAGTATGTTTCAATATTTGTTTGCTTCACATTTTTTAGCTTCGATTTAAAAAAACTGCAGCTTCACATGTAGGTAAAATTTTAGAAACATTCATATAAATGTCACCATTGTTATTGCACAATAAATAATTTTGAATGTCTCTTAATTTTGCACACACTTCACTCATACTAGATAAACTAGATTTTGGAGTTTCACATTCGTCCAGGTCACTATTATCAGAGTTACGTTCTTCATCATTATTGCACAAATCTTCAACAATTTCTGGAATACTGAAGTTAGGGCTCTCTGTAGGCACATGACGATCAATAGAAGCATATTCATCTAAATCCATCAAAAATTCGTTACGAACTGCAGGATATAGCTGGGCAAGGGGTATTTCGTCTTCTTCATCAAACATTGTGTCGTCCTGGATAACATCAGGGAATCCGGCCTTGGAAAAACATTTTTTAACTGTAGCAGGAGATACCTTTTTCCAAGCAGCTGTAATCTATGCAAGTGCATTGGCTAAATTTATGTTTTTTTCAAAAATTTCAAAATCACATTCATTGTCAATAAACGTTAGAAGCTTTTTAATCAAAAAATTTCGGTAAATCAATTTGAAATTCTGAATTATTCCTTGATCCAAGGGCTGACAATACGAAGTGGTGTTTGGCGGCAGGAAGACTAGTTTAACATTTTCTAATGGAACTTTAGAATGTGAAGTGGCATTATCCAAGAAAAGAAGCACTTTTCTATTTTGTTTTTTCATTTTATTGTCAAATTTATGCAGCCATCTTGTCATAATTTCCGTTGTCATCTATGCCTTTTTATTAGAAACCCATTCTAAGGGTAATTTGTCCACATGACTACCCTTAAAACAGTGAGGATTTTTACTTTTTCCAATTATTGATGGATCTTCCTTCTCACCTTCCATATTTGCACATAGTAAAACAGTCAAACGTTGTTTTGCTGCCTTCTTCCCTGCACAATTCTCACTTTTTAATGCAAATGTCTTATTTGGCATAGCGCGGTAATAAAGACCTGTTTCGTCGGCATTAAACACATCTCGAGGAGAATAATTTATTAAAATCAACGGTAACTTGGTTTTCCAGTCTTTTATATCGTCCAAATTAACCTCTGCGGAATCACCACAAATTGATTTAAAAGTTATACTGTGTCGTCGACAGAAACTTTCCAACCATCCATTAGATGCTGCGAAATTTTCCATCTTTAAACTGCTTGCTGTCTCCAGTGCTTTTTGTTTAAGTAGCGGCCCAGATATTGGAATTGCTTTATTTCTGGCTTTGCAAAACCAATTGTAGACGACTTGATCCACTGCCAATCCTTCCGACTTCGGAAATTTTCGTTTTAGCTCCATGTTAACAGCTTCCTCGACCATCTTTTTTAATTCACCTTTATTTTTCATAATATCGTTAATTTGTGTTTTTCCAAACCCCATATTTTTCGGCCAACTTTCGTGAACTTAACGCATACTTTTCACTTTCCGCGATTATATTTATTTTGTCTTTTAGCGACAAACGTTTTCTTTTTTGCGACATACTTAATTAAGAACCTTTCGAATACGGAGACAACTTTAAACTGAATTGTTTCCTTTAGAATAATAAAGTTTAAATCGAAAAGGGTGAATTACTACCAGGTAATAGGAAACCCCGACAATTTGTATTAGATATTTCCGTCAATAAAGATATACATGTCATAAATAGTCCGGCCGACATTGGCAGGTAAATTTCTATGAAAATAGGCCGTTAAAGTTTGGGTTATTTGGCCGCGGCCGTTTTACAAAGGTGGCCGTAATTAACGGGTATTTGTGTATGGAAATTTCCTTATAGTCGATTCGGTTGCCGCTTTAGTCAGGTGGCCGTTAACACAGGTTTTACTGTAATAAGAAATTTTACAAACAAAGCAGAATGTTATGAATTTAAAATTAAAACATTAAGTTTATTTCAACAAAATTAACAAATTAAGTAGTTCTTAACAAAATTAACGCATTGTCTTTTGAAAATATAATAATTTCTTTGAGTTTTTAACCCATTTGGGATTCCATTATATAATTTAAGTCCCTTATAGAATAATGAACGCTGCATTGCTGTTGACTTTGTTCTTTGTAGCCTAAAGTTTTCGGCGTTTCTAAGCCCATACGGTTGCACCTCACCCACATATCTGATGTTTTCACAAAAATACTCTGGCGCATTTCCCATCTTCATTTTCTGCACAAAGCATATGGTATTCACTTCTAACTTCTGTTCAATATTTAACCATTCTAGTGAAGTAAGCATTGCTGATATAGGTATATAACGATTGCATTTTAAAATACATCTCATGACTTTGTTTTGTAGTTTCTGCATTCTCTCAATTTGTGATTCTAGGCAGCACGTATACATTATATTTAGTTGAACAAAAATTCAAAGTGGGGTTTAATAATGGTGTTATATACTACTGTGGGCAAAAAATAGTAAAACTTTGTTCATAATTTTTAAATTCTTAATTTATTCTTCCAAATCTATTTCGTCCCCCTCAAAGTAATCCCCCCTGGCCCCAATACACTTGTGCCAACGTTTCTTCCAATTCTCGAAACAGTTGTTAAAGTCAATTTCAGGAATAGCCTTCAATGCGCGTAGCGATTCTCGTTTAATGTCTTCAATTGACTCAAACCAGTTTCCCCGGAGAGGTCGTTTGAGTTTGCTAAATAGCCAGAAGTCACACGGAGCTAAATCAGGCGAATACGGTGGTTGCGGCACGATATTGGTTGAAAATTTGCCGAAAAAGCTCACGAAGAATTAATGCAGTATGCGACGGTGCATTATCGTGGTGCAAAAACCAAGAGTTGTCGGCCCATAATTCTGGCCTCTTTTTACGAATAGCATTGCGCAAACGACGTATAACACTCAAATAGTATTCTTTGTTGACAGTTTTGCCGGTCGGAAGGAATTCGGAGTGCACCACACCTCGATAATCGAAGAAAACTGTCAACATAACCATTATTTTTGACTTGCTTTGATGTGGTTTTTTGGGCTTCGGCTCACATTTGACACGATATTCGGCCGATTGATCGTCTGTTTCCGGGTCATAAGCGTAGATCCAAGTCTCATCTCCAGTTATGATGCCTTTTATTTTGTCTTGATAGTCGGAAAGCATTATTTCACAGACGTCAACGCTACGCGGTTTTTCGAAAAAATTGAGTGATTTTGGAACAAATCGTGCTTTCACTTTTCTTAGGCCCAAATGATCTTTCAAAATGGTTTTCACTGATCCTTCCGATATTCCAACGATGCCAGTAAGGTCTCTGACTGTTAATCGTCGATTCTCAAGCACCAATTCCTTGATTCTATTAACGTGTTGATCATCAGTTGATGTTGATGGCCGTCCTGGACGTGGTTCGTCATCAACGCGTTCTCGACCCTCTTTGAATAATTTGTAGTAACCAAAAACACTTGCTCGCGACAAACAATTATCACCGAAGGCCTTTTACAACATTCTAAACGTTTCGGCACCAGAAATTTGATTCCGTACACAAAATTTAATGGAACTTCTTTGTTGAATAGTTTCACTCATTGCAAAAATCGCCGAATGCACTTTTTGTACTTCAGAAAGACAAGCGTATACTAAACACTAATGATTATTTTGATGTGACATTTGGCACAGATGTCACTGACAGTCATACCAATCTAGAAAAAAAAATATCGACGAATGGGTTTTCGCGCGAAATTTAAATTAAAAAGTCTTACTATTTTTTGCCCACAGTAGTATATTTATTGCAGTTGTTATCGAAAGTTTTTTTCTTATCCTTTTAAAAAACCCAATTTTTTTGCAGATATAATCAATATCATCTTTAAGTTTTAATTCTTTATCAATTATGAATTCGAGATATTTAATTTTTTCAACTTTCTCTATTATTTTGTTATTAATTTCAAAATCTCTTTCACTAATCATATTAGTTTCTATTAATTTAGTTTTACTTTCGTTTAGTTTCAGTTTGTTCATTTTTAACCATTCGTTAATATTTTTTACATCATATTTTAATTTGTCTCTACATTCGCTTTCAAATTCTCCTTCTGCGTATATTAAAGTATCATCCGCATATAATACCATTGTACATTTTTGAACAATATTTGGCATTTCACTTATATATACTATAACGAACGCGCATTTTAGAGATTTATATTTAAATTTGAATGATTCGTTTTCATATTATTAGTACTTTGGAACATGTGGCTTACAACAGTGTATAATTTTTATAAAAAAGAAGTTCGCGACTTATCGTCCCTAGCTTCGTAGCATTTGGTCGACTAATTTTAAACAGTTCTGTCGGTTTGTCATTTATCCATTCATGATAGCAGTATGGAAAGATGAATTAGAAAAAGTATGAAAGGGTGTACAATGTTCTCAACCAAAACGATAGACATACAACCATGCTCAGATGTATTAGACACCACAGATAAAAACCCTTATTCTCGGTATTATCCAAGTTTGACGAAAATTAACCGTAGAAATAGTTAATGGTATTTACACAAATGCGTTTTTGAATACCGTAGTTAATCCCCTATTGAAAAGAATAGGTGGAAAGGGGAAATTGTGGATTTTAGAAATTTAGTGTCATTCTAGCAGTGTGTGAGCAACGTCCGTTTGTGAGTTTGTGGTAGAGATCAATTAGATTATCCTATTTTTTCACGTTGCGTCAGTTATTTGTTGAAGAAAAATGCCTAAAACACGCGAGTTGTCGGTAGGGGAACGCGCCCAAATAGTGCTACTGCATTCCCAGAAGTTATCAATAGCTGCAATTGCAAAAAAAAATGTTCGCGATGTGCAGTCCGTACAACCATTAGTCGCTATCAGGAGAGTGGGTCGTTTGTTAACAGACCAAAAAGTGGCAGGAAACCCTGTACCTCGATTAGAGAAGACAGAATTTTACAAAGACTGGCTCTTAGTGACAGGAAAAAATTGTCGAAACAGCTCGCCAGTGAGCTGAAATAGCGTTATCGCGTAACAGTTTCTGCGCAAACAGTGAGAAGGCGTCTCCAGCGTGCTGGTTTACGAGGGTGTAAAGCGCGACGTAAACTGCTTTTAACTGACGCTCATAAAAAGAAGCGGTATTTATGGGCCAAACAACATGAAAATTGGACAATCGAGAAGTGGTCGAAGATTCTTTGGTCTGATGAATCGAATATCAAGGTATGTAAGTACATCGTCCTGACTAATATTCTTATGCAATTCAGTCTACATGTAACATTAAGCAAAATTAATCCTGTCTAAGTGCTAACTTTCTTCTTTTGCCTGGCAGCTTTGGGGACTACCTGGGACGCTATACGTTCGGCGTAGGCAAGGGGAAGCTTATGAGCCACAATGTATCATTCCCACAGTAAAATTTGGAGGTGGTAGTATCATGGTTTGGGGTTGTATGTCTGCATACGGTGTTGGAGAAGTGTACCTGTGCGATGGACGGATGAATAGCCAACGCTATTTAGCCATGTTGGAGGAAGTATTAGAACCGTCTGTGCTAAAACTATTCGACCAGGATATTCCGCAATACATTTTTCAGCAAGATAATGCGCCCTGCCACAAATCGGGAGCTGTAATGCGTTGGTTCGAGGAAAACACAGTATTGGATTGGCCGCCGCAAAGTCCCGACTTGTCGCCCATTGAAAATTTGTGGCGTAGCTTAAAAACTAAGATCTCGGAACATAAATGCCTGTCAAAAGCAGAATTATTAACAAAAATTCGCGAAATATGGGCTGCAATACCACCGGCAGAGTGTTACAATTTAGTAGCAAGTATGCCTCGACGAGTGCGAGCTGTCATTAAGGCCAAGGGCGGGGCGACAAAATATTGATAAATTGTACTATATTACTAAATAACACTTTGTACATAATTTTCACAACAGTTTTATTTTCCTCACCTCTCTTTTGACTAAACTATATGAATTATATATGTATGTATGTACGTAAATTCGTAAGGTGTCTAATACATATGAGCATGGTTGTATGTATAGTAGATAAATTACTTGCAAGCAAAGTATCCTGTGTTTTCAACATGAAACAAAATGTCTATATTTTAAACTGAAATCGATATTTGAATTAATCGAATCGATAAAGAACATATGTATGTACATTACAAGAAATACTCGCCAGTATAATATTAATATTACTAAATATTGTAAGCCAGTATGAGATCATTTTATACATAATGTATGTATATTATTAGAGTTGAGGTATTTTTCACGTAGGCTAGGGCCATAACAAGTTATGTACATACAATATATAAACCAACGAGGGACGTTGCATTGTATTTATTATTTATATTACTTAGGCTTTGTTTTATAACTAACACACTTAAATTATTGACAGCTGCTATTGCATAGCGCGAAATGGATAAGACTGACAGAATGTCGGCAGCATGACGTAAGTTTCCGCATTTTTCTCGGAGAGCAACGTACGCCGTATGCCAGATCGACATCTACGGATATAACACACGCATAATTAAAACAATATTTAAAAATAGATAATGGATATGTACACGCACACTGTGACGGTGCGTGTATAGATCCATGACGCAAAAAGAAAATCACTAATGTGTTAAAGCGATTTGTTTACCATATATCTAAGCTTGGTTCATGACGTTTTGGTTATGTCACAATCGACCAGCACTTTCTACTGGAGCCATCTCTTGAAAAACAGCGAGAACTTAGTTGCGCACCTAATACATTTAAAAGTAAATCATTTTGAAGGCATCTTAATCAAGCTCTTTTCAACAAGATGGCTAAGAAATTCAGAAAAGAATTACCAACCACGATATGTACATATATATTAGTCCACAAGATATTACCTCAAAAACAAAATTAACCAGGGTAATGCATTCGAGAAAGAGAGTGGTTCTTATCACTTAATCTGTTTCCAACATAATGAAATGCCTCTATTAACTTAAAAACTTCCCAGAATTTATATCATCTCCGCCAGCGATTAATAATTCACGAAGAGGAAAATTTTACATGCCGAATAGAACAGAACGACCGTGACTACGACCAAAATTCCAGCGCTTGTCTACTTCACTCTAACCACCACATGGAAATTATTAATCGATTTTATGACCGCGAACTGGTGTTAATTATTTATTAGATTCGTTTAGATTTCGGTGTATTAGTAAATTATGCATGCGTTTATTTATTCGGTACCTTTTTAAGTAGATATGGTTCCAATTTTGTTTTATTTTAATCATGTACTGTAGGTAGAACGAAGGGTTTACGATGTACACGAAAATATAACTGTCGAATTCATTTAGGATGGTTTTTATACTTGGTATGGAAACAAAACTGCATTTTGAGGTCAAATCGGGTCTATAATAAATATATGTATTATAATGTTTTTAGAAATTCGTATTCGAGTAGATATAACGTTGCGCGCAAAATGCAAATATTTATTATATAAATGTATTTATGAAGATGTGTTGTGAGAAGAATCGTTCTCTCAACGTTTCACCGAGATCTTGCTCGTTATCTTCTGGAGCTGGTCTGTTGCTTGCTGAGGTTAACGTTGAAGAACGTCAGTACTCGCAAAATTTGGTGTTTTTCAAAAGTTATTGTTTATCAACAAATACCCGCATACTAATATTTTTGAAAGCCTTAAAAACGCCTTTGATGTCAAAATTTACCGAACTCTTTTGACTTAATCCTGAAAGATTATTAAACTTGTAAAAGCATGTCAAAATACGAAGTTTTGAATGTGCAAATGGACCATCTCCAAAATTAGAATGATTTTGCTATGAACAATAGAAAATTTGTATTCTGCTAGTTCCAAGATACTGTTTTGCGTTCCACAACGACTAAATTCAAAAATTTTTATTTTGAATTTTTTCGAAGAAGTATATTCGCAAAATTTAGTGTTTTTGAAAAGTTATTCTACCTTAACAAATACGCATGTTGATATTCTTGAATACTCCAAAAACGATCTTGATGTCGAAGTTTAACTAACCATTTTGACATAATCCTGAAAGCATAAGAAACTTGAAAGATGCATATCAAAATGGGAATTGTTCAAAGTGTAAATGGTCTGTCTCCAAAATTTGATCGATGCTGTGAGCAATAGAAAATACGTATTCTGCTAGTTCAGTGCTACTATATTACACACCACGAAAGCCAAATTCAAAAACTTTCATTTTGGAGAAAACCCCAACTTTTTGATATGGGTTTGGTGTTTTTCAAAAGTTAACAACCACTTGCATCCTGATATTTCTGAAGGTCTTAAAAACGACTTCAATGTCAAAATTGAACTAACTCTTTTGACTTAATCCACAGAAAATAAGAAACTTGACAAAAGAATGTTAAAAGATGAACTTTTGAAAGCGCAAATTATAAAATTTTTATTTGGAGAGAAATAGAGAAATAGAGAAAATATTTTCAAAAGGCCAAATTTGAAAGAATATCCACATCCTGATATCTTTGAAGGCCTTTAAAACGATTTGATATCAAAATCTTCTTAACCTTTCTGACTGAGAGAATAGAAAACATGTAAACGTTAACTGTTGAAAGTGTAAATCGACTGTCTCTTTGCAATAAACAATATTTTAATTTCGTATTCTGCTAGTTCAGATCTACCACGAAAGGTACCACGAAAGCCAAATTCAAGAATATTAATTTTTGAGAAAAGCTCAATTTCTGGAAAGGAGTAAATTTGGCGTTTTTCCAAATTTATTGTATAAAAACAAATACCCGTATTCTGATATTTCTGAAAGCCCTTGAAACGCTTTTGATGTTAAAATTGACCTAACTCCTTTGGCTTAATCCTGAGAGAATAAAGAACTTAAAAAATCATGTCAAAATATGAACTTTTGAAAGTATAGATGGACTGTCTCCACAATTTAAACGATTATGCAATAAACAATAGATAATTCGTATTCTCCTAGTCCAGAACTACTATATTAGGTACCGTGAAAGTCAGATTTAAGAATTTTTATTTTTGAGACAAACTCGATTTTTTTAAAGGGGTAAATTTGGTGTTTTTAAAATTTATTACATATGAACAAATACCTGTATCATGATATATACTTTTGAAGGCCCTTAAAATGATTTTTTATATTAAAATTTACATAACTCTTTTGGCTTGACCCTGGTAGTATAAGAAATTTTACAAAACCAAAAATGTGACGTATGTTAAAAACGCAGAAGGAAGCATCAACCATCACACCTTGCAGATTGTTCTAAAATCTTTGCGGAATATTGATGTTTGAATTTTTGATGACAGCCTATATTTTAATATTATACCTCTACAAATGCCTTAAATAATCTTTAATCTAAGAATAATTAAGGGTATCGACCAATGTTGCAATGCATTCTTTTATAATTTGTAACCACATTGCTTGCAGTTCTTAATATTAGTTTTAGCAGTTTTTATGGTCTATGATTTAAATTAATTTTAAGGTATTTTGCATCATTAGCTTGTGATAATTATTGACCTACGCAAGTCAGCGTGTTTTTCCACCTCAGAAACATCTCGTGTATACAGATTTCAACTCAATGTCTCTTATGGGCCTTTTCTTAAACCAATAACTTCTCAGAATTAAATTGTAGGCCTTATGAAGCTGATTTTGGGCTAACGTGAAATGGCAACACTGGTTTCGTTCACAAACTTGGCCATTATGTTCAATCTTTTCAATAAGTGTAGTGTAGTGGAGGTTGATTTTCTGATACTCCTACAGATTTGGATGGAAATATATTTTGTTGACTGGTTCGTTTAAAGAAAATGTAAATTTAATCGGCAAGTCTGTTTTATAAAGAAATTATAATATTGGGCCCAAAACAGTCCTTTATGGGACAACAGAAAAATTGAATATAAATATGTTTGTTCATTAGATTGTTTAAAAAAAATGGGTCTCATCGAAAAGTTTGCTCTATACATATAGAGGGAAAATTGTGGTATTAAACCTAAACACCTTTCTCGTGGAA
The DNA here is from genome assembly GCA_031893035.1 of Dermolepida albohirtum. Classification (NCBI taxonomy): domain Eukaryota; kingdom Metazoa; phylum Arthropoda; class Insecta; order Coleoptera; family Scarabaeidae; genus Dermolepida; species Dermolepida albohirtum. Next base: position 388,357 of record JAVIWB010005137.1, read on the forward strand.
CACTAGAAAAAATTAGATCCAAAACTGTTTATTCATTAGCCTGTTTATATAAAATAAGAGAAATTGAAATGCTGGGAAATTTTAGAATTCGAAAATGACTATCCTAACAGGTTGGGTGAATATGAAATGTTTTTTGGATTAGTAAGATTCAGATATTTTTCTTTTATGAGAAAAATAACTTCGATTGACTTTAACATTATTTTATCAATGACTAAGAAGACCATAAAATCTCTGAAAGTGACTATCTTAATGCGTCTTCAATTTCTTTTTCACGTAGAATTTCTATTCGTATGCAAAAATGTTGAAACGGTCAAAGAAATGTAATCTATTGGGGATAAAACTTAGAATATCACAGTTCAAAATCGAAATTCAAGTTTCTAAACATTATCTGTAAATAATATATTTTGTAGACACTCGACGAACTTTAGAGGCAGTAAAAGATGACGAAAATCACTTCTTTATCACGATGTAGGCTTTAAATTCGAATACGTATTTCAACAATTAAGTTGTCATCATCAGCGACAGGAAAATTAGTACCCCAAACACTCCTACGTACTTTACAAAAATACCATCGTCCACAGTACTCACGGTGTTAATTTTTCTGTTACTGACAGGCAACTTGGTTATCGAAATAAGTTCAGATTTTATTTTATTCTTTTTTTCTTAATTTTGAAACTACGTTAAACTGAAAAATGTTAAATAGGGGAGTTTAGAGACACACTATTTTAGATTTATTTTGTTCACTTGTTTACATCATTCTTTTCTTTAAAGGTAATTTTGATGGAGCCTGAGGTTGATTAATTTAATCACTGAAGGTTGATATATAACCCATTTCCACATTAATTTTCGTATTCAGTATACGAATTTCAACAACTAGGTTGTCATCATCAGCAGATAATTGAACAGTGTCGCACCTGGAAAACTAAGGAAAATACCCGTACGAAAACAAATTCCTCACACGAACCGTACCGCTGAAAGCCAAAACGCACAGTGTGCGTTTCAGTGACTAAGTTTCTTTTAAGATTACTCCAATTTTAGAAACTTTCCTTCATAAAATTAATATAATATTTTGTTTTCAAGGCCCAAATATTGTTTGGAAGTCGTTACCAATAAAATTTCTAAATAAGTTTTTCGATTCCGGCATATGAGATAACAGAAAAAAAGGCCCACAAAACACACATACACACATGTACAAATACGGACAAAAGGCATAGAAAACGAAGTTTTAACGATTTTCCATTTCGGACAACCGGGAGTCTAGTAAACCGTCCCTGAAATCTAAATTGTGCAATAGCAACCAAACTTAGAAATGCACCGCATTTCTAGAATGTTGATATTACCCCGAGATACGTTCGCAATTCAAAATGGATTTCGTTGGGATGGAACGCTGGTTGCGTTCGGGATTTACCCCCCTATTCACTCCCCTGTCCTTTGCTTCTCGTAGACTGTCCACCGTTATTATTATGCTGAACGTTCGCAGATGTAACGCCATCCATTAATAATTCCGAATATTTAATAGGCATTTTGGAAATGTCTTTCATCGGAAAAAATCGTTTTTATTTCTTCTCTTTCAGACTGAGAGTTTTCATAATATTTTCTGTTCTATTTTAAAAAAATTCTCCAAGTGAACCAACTTTCTTGTATGTTTCTTTATTTTAAGTGTGATTTATATTTTTTTAAACTGATTATTTGATTTTATTATTGTTTATACCAGCTGTACCGGAAAGTCATTACAGGTTTTTTCGTAAAAAAACTACATAATTTTCAAGATAATGGAAAATTTATTTATTCAAAGTATTGGCCATTTGATTCTATACATCTGGCCCGTCTTTCAGGTAATTTATGGATGTCATCCCAAAAATACTGTTTGTCCTTTCAGCAAAACCTTTCATCAACCCATTTTCTAACTTCTTCGAAGTTGAGGAATAGCTCCTCTGTAAGTGCGTGTCACATTGATGTAAAAAAGTGTGAGTGCGATATTGTGCCCCATCCAAGTGGTTTCAACCCTTCCTTGACTGGTTTTGCTGTACGAGACGGCGCGTTATCGTACTGTAAAATCACTTTACCATGTCCTCGGGTGCATTCTGGACATTTTTCTATAACTGCATGGTTCAAATTGATAATTTGTTGTCGGTAGCGATCAGTATCAACTATTTCACCAAGTTTCAATTGTTCATAATACACCACGCCACTCTGGTCCCACCAAACACAGATCATTGCCTTGCGACCAAAACGATTTGGCCTTAGAATCGATGGGTCGGCTTCGCCAGGTCATGACCATGATTCTTTGTGGTTAGGGTTTTCGAAATAATTCTATTTTTCACAATCCGCCACTATTCGATACAGAAACGACTTCCGATCATACCCTTTAAGCTGCATTTCACGAAAAATTTTTCGATTTTCTATTCCCCTGTCATTCAATTTTGCCAATAGACAATCCGCCTGTCTTTGAATATTCTCATCTACCTTAGAACTTCGCTATCACTCATAATATTATCGCTCTCTTTCACTTAAGAATCGAAATACGTGTATCATAATCTGCAGGCTAATCAATTTTCTTAAGCATTATAAATAACCTTCAATATTTCAGACCTCTGATTTTGAAGGATTTGGTTTGTGATATGGACAACAAAATTCGAGAAGACTGACGACAAAGTTATCAGTTGATTTCCATAGGTTTCGCGGTCAATTTTGTACATCATTGTTTCGTAGAAATTGAAGTATCCAACAGTATCCAACATTATGTTGTCGGTGAGTTCTAATACTACTTTGTGACGATCACAAAACAAAGAGATGGGACTGTGCTTTATCGTTTTTGACTTGATACGGACAGCAAGAAGACGGATTTTTGGACCATATTGTTACAGGAGATGGGGCTTGAGTATCTCATTTGAGTTTTGAATCCAAGAAACTGTTAATGGAGTGGCGACACACGTTGATGCCAACCAAGGTGAAAGCTAAACAGACAAACTATCTTTTGGTAGAAGAAAGGGACATTATTAGTGTATATTATGGCAAAAGGCACAACAATCAATTCCGATGCGAATTGTGTGACCTTGAGAAAATGCTGGCTTCCCATACAGAAGAAGCAGCGTGGCCTGATGTCTCCCAATGTTATGTTGCTCCATGGTAATACAAGGCTACATGTGTCTGCACAAGCACAAGGTCTAATCGGGTCTTTTAAATAGAAACAACTGGACCATCCACCATACAATTCAGATCTTACCCACTGTGATTTTTACCTGTTTCGGTACTCGAAGGTGTTCCTTGATGGTCGACGAAGAAGTGAAAACTGCAGTCATGGATTCAGCTTTTTTACAAGAGGCAAATTTCTTTGACGTCAAAATACAAAAACTTGTTGAATGGTGTGACAAATGGAACAAAAATAGAAGTTATGTATAATAGAAAAGTTGATGAAAGTATATTGAAGATAAGAATAAACATACTTTAATGATATTTACAGTACTTTTCATTTTACTTATTAAAGAACAATCTTTATTTAAAAAATAATCTTTGTTCATCTGTTTTTTCAAATCTGGGAACAGATAGATCCTAGGAATAAGGTGGGTGTGCCAGCAATTCCCATCGTAAATCGTTCAAAACACCCTTCGTTTATCTTGCGGTGTGTGGTCTTGCATTATCCTGTTGCAATAACTGATGCTTATGCAACTTCTCAGGCCGTTTTTTGACTAGTACCTGTCGCAGTGGTCCGGATAATAAATTTGAATAATATTCTGCATTAATTGTAGTACCTCTCGGCAGATAATCCATGAAAATAATCCCTTCGCAATCCCAGAATACAGTAAGCATTACTTTTCCAACAGACGGAACTGCACGCGCCTTAAGTGGAGGCCCTTCTTTAGGTTTACGCCATTCTTTGGATTGACTTTTCGTCTCAGGATTGAAATAAGGAATCCACGTTTCGTCAATGGTTATTATTCGTTGCCAAAATTAATCACTGTAACGGGCTAACAGCTCTTGAAGTTGACGGCAAGTATCGGATCTATTGAGTTTCTGTTCTGGTCACAACAGCCTTGGTACCCAGCGCGTCGAAACCTTGCTAACGCCCAAACAATCATGCAAAATGTCACTCGCCTGTCGTCTTTCAGTAGGTTTTCGACGGCAGTAATGTTTCTTTCATTTACCGACGTGCTTAGCAGCCCACTGCGTTGATCATCTTCTAGTGATGTTCTACCGGCTTTAAAACGATCGACCCACCGGTAAACAGTACTTTTTGGATTCTGCAGATTCACCAAATACTCCTTGCAGACGACTAATAATTTCTGATGTTTTCACATCCTCTTTCCACAAAAAGAAAATTATCGCTCTTTGAGATTTTGCCGCGTGTTCCATGGTTACAAAAACAGTGCTACTAAAACGCGTCTTCATCAGTCGAATACCTGAATCAGAACAATGTTGCACTAGATAGTTGCATAAACATGTCAAAACTTATCTGGCATCAGTAACATTGCGTATAAGTTCTGCGTTATTTAGCTATAGCACCAATTCCCAGAATATTGGAAATACCCCTCGTATATTGCGCAGAATTACCCGATAATGAAACTAAATGGAATTCTTACAGGCTCACATTTACTTTGGTTCTTTTTAAGTGAATTTATAATATATACTGCCGCATTATTTTCATTTTCTCTAGACTTCATTTTACAAATAATGAATACCATTCTCCCTCGAGCTCCGAACACTAATGGTTTTAATATATTTTTGCTTTCAAACAGCTAGTACACAGGCATATTCTATTTATGTTTTAATATAACTAAAAGCTATTTTAAAATACAAAAAGGGATCGCTATATTCCATAAACATATGTATATTTGAAACGCTAGTATCTCTTTTTTGCATTTTGAATTAAAGTCGATTTCAATACACATTTCGGTTTTCGTACTTTTATGTAAATCTATATGGCTTGTCCATTACGTATCAATTATGTAAAATATTTTGTAAGCTATTTTGCACACAGCATTTTCCTATTAATTGAATAAATGTGGTGCACGTGTACAGTACTGTGGTCGGTGTTTGTAACTTGTCATAATGTAAATGTAAAATAAATTTAAATTAACATTACAAAATATATATTGAATTTAATATACATTAATATCATTATATTTGTGGTCGTTTTATGTATTTTAAATATGCAAAATTTCAGGAACTGGTTTATTTTATATGAAATTAATGTACAATTATTTGTACAGAATTTTGGTATCAAAGGTAGTGGAAATATCTTCGTCAATAAAACCACATAAACATTGTTCAAATATTTAAAATAATAAAACTCGATCTGTTTCACAACTTCACTAAATTTCTCCGTCATATTGCACGATAAGTTGCTTGAACTTTTTCTTTGAGCTTTTACGAGGGTAGTTTGACAAGTAGTGAGAATGGAAAAGAAAAACGAATTTTTTAAATACAAAATAATTTTTATTTGTCAATATATTCAACTAAAAGACCAATACATTTATTCCAACGGTGCTCCAAAGCCCATATGCCATCTCTAAAATGCGATTCCGAACTCCGACTCATTTACGAAGATGATAAGCTCGTTGTCAGACGAAAATTTCTTTCCACCTAGTACTGTTTTAAATTTTGGAAAACGGTGGAAGTCGAAAGGGGCTAGAGCCGGCGAACAAGGCGCATGTGGTACTAATGCAACTCGTGGATCTTGGACATCGCAACTGTGCTGGTATGCGAGGGAGCGTTGTCTTGGTGAAACAAAATCTTTTTCTTTGCCATTCTTGGCCGCTTAGCACGAATCTCAACATTTAATTTTTGTAGAAGTTCTGCATAATATTGTCCGTTTATTGTGGCACCTTTCTGAAGGTCTTCAATGAGCAAAGTGCCCTTCGAATCCCAAAAAATTGATGCCATCACCTTTTTTGCCGATAAAATGGTTTTCGCTTTCTTTGGAGATGCAGAACCACGTTCTAACCATTGTTTCGATTGTTGTTTAATTTCGGGTGTACTGTAGTGTATACAAGTTTCATCGCAAGTAACAAATCGCCTACAAAAAAAACGGATTCCGCTTAAATAGGTCCAAACACTCATTGGAAATGCGCAAACGAGTCAGCTTTTGATCAGTCGTAAGCAATCGCGGCACCCATCTGGCCGAAAGCTTGGAAAGGCCCAATTCTTTCCCTAAAATGTGGTGTACGCATTCTGTGGAAATGTTTACCATGTCTGCTGTCTCTCTTACTTAATATTATAAATTTTTATAATCATTTCCTTAGAAGTCACGATTTTGGGTGCTCCAAAGCGCGCTTCGTCAACACGCTTGTTCTAGAACGTTTAAATTCATTTACCCATCTACTTATTGTGGCGGATGATAGAGCAGATTCACCTAATGTTTCCTGTAACTCATCTTTTATTTCGGTAGCTTTCATACCTTTAATTGCTTTTTCCATTTTAACAAAACGACATGTTGCTTCTTTTTTAATCAGCCGTCAAAAATAAACTAATCAACCGATTTATCTAGATATCGGATAAGAGAAAAAAAATTTCCAATCAATTGTCGATAAATGGGCAAAAAATTTTCCGTTCTTAGTTCCTAGAAGAATTAGGACATTATTCTGGGAAAATAAATTTTGTTTCACTCTGGGTCTCTTGTTATTTTGCTATGCAAAATACTTCCGGTTGAATCTATAGTTCCCTTATATTACAATCAATAGGTCTGTCTAAAAATAGTGTCGTCTTTCTTAAATGAAATGAATGTAAATTTGGACAGTCTTTCGTCATTCTAGCACGCATAACCGCACTCACTCTCGCTTATTTATCCAAGGGCGTTCTAAAAACAAGAAAAATGTGTATTAAGAAAACACGTAAATATTTCCCTGGTAACACGATTGTTAGTTGACGTAAGACTATGCTGGCTTAACTTCAATATATTAAATACAGGTGTAACCGATAGATATGCAAAGCGATGTCTTCCAATTTACTTCTGAATATTAGCTTTGTTTAAGTTTCAATATTAGCATAATATTAAAAATATAAAATATGTACCCTGTAGATTAGTTTATAAGAAAATAAAAGCCGAAATATAAGCAATATTTAAATATTTTAAACTTAAGATTTAAACAACATATCTTTTTCATTAAATCAAATTCAAAATAAGCCTTTGATTGTTTTGATTAAAGAAGTTATTAAAAGTATTCAATCTTATTAATAAATATCAAGTGATTTTTACCGTATTTCAAAGCTAGAATAACATTTTAATAACAACATATTACATAAAAGTCAATGACGACCGTGTTAAAAATCGCTACTAGCTTTAGTTACTATATTTGTGGGAACTTTTGTATCTACACTATATGTGTGTATATTCCGTGCATGTCGAAACCGCATTAAGAAAACTGCACACCACAAATTACAGTCATTATATGCGTATTAAAATTCCTTTATAATGTTATTAGGCACTGTGAATGCTGCGCCAAGATTTCGTTTGAAAGTGCTCAGGGATTATACCCTATTATTTTTAATGACGACTTTGAGCCTTTCATTTCGTGTTATGCCTATATTTCCCTCTGATTTAGATACAGAAAAAAAATGTTGAAACAAAAAAATATCGCGAATAAATAATACTAAATTACTTCTCTAAAAATTGTTGCAAAATTATTTTTGATGTGAAGCTAATGAATCCACAATCTAGATAAAAATTTTTCTTTGGAACATTAGCTATGTACAGAACTTGTATCTGGAGAATTAAATAAAGTTAGCTCAGTTTTAGTGTACAGTGTTTTATGAGTAGAACGCTCAATCGACGTATTTATCAACAAACATAACCAAGCAGAGCGATAGGTCTTGAAAGAGTCATCGTGAACATTCGGTGTCTACTTATTACGAACCCGGTGTGCAAACAAAAGTGACCGCTCTAATTATGAGTTAGTAAATATAATACATTTATCGTACAAGTAAATATTTCAGAAGCAATCCAACCTCCTGAATTTTTGCCACATGTTTAGTAAACACCCTGTATCTTTACGCTGCCATGTGTCTATTTTTGATTGATGTTTTCTATACTTTTTACAATACGAACCAAAAACAATGTTGATAAATATGTAGGGCGACAGATAATAATTAATAGATAGCAATGTATTTTGTGTTATTATTTTTGTTAATTGTCTCATGGGTACATACCCATGAGACAATTTGAATAAGTTGAGTCAGTTACGTCAAACATTTACATCATAGCGTAAGTCTCTACGTAAAATGTTCTTATATAAAAAAGAATGACTGTTTGGTGTCTGTACGTGTAATTTTTGTATTTGAAATGGTCTCTGAACCAAGTTAACGGATCTGCAGAACTATGGTGGTAAATTCGTCTTACTCTGGCGAAAACTGAATTTTTTCTCAACGCACCAAACACACGGAAATACAACAATATTTTGTGTACTATAACTTGAGTGACATATGACTCTAGTTAGCTAGCCAGGAGAGAGATCTTGTAAGGGGCTGGCTGCTATCGATGCGGTGAGGAGACCGTTCTGCTAATATCAATAGATATTAGTCTACTTTCAGAAGTTAGAATATATATATATATATATATTAGTAGGTACTATATAATAGACCATACTCTTAATATCTTAAACATAACTATTATCAGGACAGACCGGTACACCTGATAATAGTTACGTTTAAGATATATATATATATATATATATACATATATATATATATATATATATATACGCTACGTGTGCAATGAAAGATTGCCAGCGCTTCCTGAGTGACTTCGAGAGAGTTCAAGTCTTTACTACACAAGAAACATAGCAAATAACTTTACTAAAACTAGATTGCTATACCCAAGAAATCACAAACGATTTACTCATGAACTTGTCCAAATAATAAAAAAAAAACATGGAGATCGATAAATAACAATTTAACTTTAAAATTATAATGCAATTAGTCGTTGAATTGATTTGGTAGATTTGGTTAGAAAAATAGTAAACTAAATTAGGGTTATTAAGAGCGATTTATTCTTAAGAATCGTAACAAGTATGGTAAAGAAAGAAATTATGAGAAAATAAATCACAGTTAAAGATCTGACTTTGTTACGTTGCAATTTCGGCTATTTGATATAGGTCGATGGTAGCTTACTGTACTTCCTCCACAATGAAAATAGTCCCGATGAAATTTGAGGTAGGAATTGAAAAATAACAACTTGAATATTTGGGAAAAGAAAGCACAACACAAATTAATATTTGTCGATAAAAGTAAGTGAGAAAAATGCTTACCTAACGATTTTCTTTCCTAAGAATATAAAACTATGATCGTAAAACAGAATGTATGCAGTCTTACAGATTATTATAAATGAGATAAGACATTAAACTTCTTTGTCTGAAATATTTAAATTTTACCCTAGGGTAACAGAGGACTAACTACTAAATTCATAAAATATAACAATTCCAATAATTAGATAGTTTTCAATTACAACCGTCACGATGCAGACTCAAAAACTAGTGTTGTAGGTGTCGAAATTTTGCTCGAATGTTCTCCCTTATAAAGAGCGAACAACAAAAGATGCGAATATAGGGGCGCCCACGCGGTACTACCAAAAATACGGACTTCTAAATACCAAATGCAAACGGGAAATTAATTAGGAAACTATTAAAAATATTAGCAATAACAAAAGAAAAGTTAAGATCGAGAATAATGTTTTGTTACAGTGCTTCGGCACTGCAGGTTCTTAATTGGTTGATAAAAAAAAGAATCACCAGACTGAAGGTAATGATGTAGCATTTATTATAAATATTACAAGTTAGCATGACATAAACAGGTGTGAATAAATTTACACTTAACATAAGTTTCTTGAAAGAGACAAAACAACAAAACAGACAAAAAAATACAAAGAATATGTTATCGTTAATTTATCGTATTCAATAACTTAATGGATATGAATCTTTATTTCCGTGTACTTACATATATTATACACAAGTTATTTCTATTAATGACACAAATTTTTACGTATCATTTACAAAATGGTTTAATCTGACCTATTCGTGGCTTGCAGAGATGCGTCGATGCTGGGCCCCAAAACCGAAGGAAAGGAGGGCGAACTCCCAGGAGCGAACCAAGCCCAAACGGCAAATCACACACAGAAAATAAAAACCCTATAGATCACAATACAATAATACGAGTACGTTAAGGAAGCCAGAGACATACCTGTAGATGTTGTTCAGGGTTTTATTCCTTGAACCCACTTGGGATGATAGACGTCGCTTAATGAAATTAATTTAGGAGTTTATTACTCTAAACCCGATGTTCTCACGTGCTTACAATTTCATAAATCCCTTCAACGAAGGAGCACTATCTTAAATGTTTTTAGTGACCGTCTTCCCCAACGTCTGGTTCGTCTCTGATTCTCTCATCGGAGTGCGGAGAAATGCGAAGGGAAAGGGGGGCTATTAAGGCATCTGAGTCAACAAAAGAATGACCTCACGTTCAAGCTTATGAACGATAACAAAACTATTGAAAAAAACTGCGCTTCGCAATATGCAACAATGACCCTTAACATAATTGAACAAACACCGAATATACGAAAGTTGCACTATATGAAAATGAATAGAAATGAAATACTGATACGCATTTGAACATATATGATTTTGACGGTAATACAGACGTTATACAGAGTTTTCGTAAATGAAACAAATAATTTAGAAGAAGTGAATTAAACTGTAACAGTTTTCAAAATTAATGACTCTTGAAAAAGCGTGGCAATGTAAAACTAAATTTAATTAAGGTTTTATATGCGCGTAACAAATTAGCAAAAATTTACTTTCTAAAACTCTGTTTCAATAAATAAATTTCAATTTCAATGAAAAAATACATACAGCAGTCTTTGTGGAAATTTTAATTGATTTTGAAATTGACGCAATAATTAAAAAGAGACAAATTTCCACAAAATCCAGACAAATAACATCAAACTTCATTACATGTATAGAAAAAACACCATATATCATTTCGATGCATTAGTAGTACAAGAAAGCTTTATAATCTGAGAGTATTTTTCTGCCCTCTGGCACGACCAAGACTAAAAATGTTTTTGTTCTTTCTGTTCTGTCATAATAAAGCGTCTCGACTTCTTCTTTATAGATTATGTATTAAGCCCCGCGACGACAACGCAAACTATTTCCTTGCGCCTAGACGTTCGTCGCTGTCTAAGACAGGGGCATGAATTTATTACGGAGACTTGCTAAAGACTAATTATGTTTTTGCTTGTTTACCGTCGAAAATTACCCGTCCTAGTTCTGGGGGTATCCTTAGTTCAAATTTATGTCACAGTTTGTTTACCTGTAACCCTTCGAATTGAATTATATTTTGCGCGGGGTCAAAGGTGTCCCAAGCATACATAATATACATACATATACGTGTGTAAAGCTTATACAAGTATAAAATACACATTGAAGTGCGCGTATGTGTATAGTTTGGGAGTAAATATTGGAGAGTTGACCTGACATTAATTAAAATTGGTAAACTAGATATCTAGTGAGATAGCAGACGTATACACCGAAGGAATATTGAATTGGGATTATGATAAGTAAAGTATACAGAGTGATAGTTCAGAAAATAATATGCGTAAGGTATTTGAACATTAATACCAACATTATGAAAATTATTGTGAATAATAATTTCCCAAAAATGAAGGAAATCATATACAAAGGTAGTTTGACAAGTAGTTAGAATGGAAAAGAAAACAAGCAAACAAATTTTTATTTTTAAATATATTCTCCTAGAAGAGCAATACATTTATTCCCTGCTCTAATGCCCTTATGCCATCTCTAAAATGCGATTCCGGAAGGCTTACAAAATACTCATTTACGAAGATGATAAGCTCATCGCTAAACGAAAATTTCTTTCCATCTAGTGCCGTTTTCAATTTTTGAAAGAGGTGGAAGTCGGAAGGGGCTAGATCCGGCGAATGGGGCGCATGCGGTACTAATTGGAAATGCAACTCGTGGATTTTGGACATCGCAACTGTGCTGATATGCGAGAGAGCGTTGTCTTGGTGAAACAGAACCTTTTGCTTTGTCATTCCTGGCCGTTTAGCACGAATCTCAACATTTAATTTTTGTAGAAGTTCTGCATAATATTGTCCGTTTATTGTGGCACCTTTCTGAAGGTAATCAATAAGCAAAATGCCCTTTGAATCCCAAAAAATTGATGCCGTCATCTTATTTGCCGATAAAGTGGTTTTCGCTTTCTTTGGAGGTGCAGAACCACGTTCTAACCATTGTTTCGACTGTTGTTTAGTTTCATGTGTACTGTGGTATATCCCAGTTTCATCGCAAGTAACAAATCGCCTAAAAAACTCAACCGGATTCCGCTTATAAAGGTCCAAACATTCATTGGAAATGCGCAAACGAGTGAACTTTTTATCAATCGTAAGCAATCGCGGCACCCATCTTGCCGAAAGCTTGGAAAGACCCAATTCTTTCGTTAAAATGTTCACCATGTCTGCTATCTCTCTCACTTTGAGTCGTCGATCTTGCGTAATAATATTATGGATTTTTATAATCACTTCCTTAGAAGTCACGATTTTGGGTGCTCCAGAGCAAGCTTCATCAACACAGCTTGTTCTACCACGTTTAAATTCATTTACCCATCTACTTATTGTGGCGGATGATGGAATAGATTCACCTAATGTTTCCCGTAACTCACCTTTTATTTCAGTAGCTATCATACCCTTAATTACGAAGTATTTAATCAGCGCACGATACTCGGCTTTTTCCATTTTAACAAAACGACGTGCTGCTTCTTTTTCAATCAACTGTCAAAAATAAACTAGTCAACCGATTTATCTAAATATCGGAATGTAAACATATAAATAGCCATCCTAAATTACAGTGCACTTGTTTTATCAATTAGTGCGCCACCTATGTGTCATTCTCTCTACTTGTCAAACTATCCTCGTAAATGGTGTTTTTTTTTGCAGGAGGAGAAGTTTAAATTGAAAATAAAACACAGAAAAATGTTTTCAATGTTTTCGATTAGCTTTATTTAAAAGATAATTTTATCGCATTTATGCTTGAATATTATTTCGGGCATGTGGCTGCCGCGACTGACATGTACATGGCGTAATCTGAATATCCAATTTTCACATACCCTTCGCAATAAAGCAGGCTGCATTTCGGCAATAACGTGTCAAATGTTGGCTTCCAAATACTCAATTGTTTCAGGTTTTTCGGCGTAGACATACTACTTTACATATCCCCAGAGAAAATAAACCAATGGCATCAAATCGCACGAACGAGGCGATCAGCTAACAGGTTCATTTCGTGAAATTGATCATTCGTCAAATTTTCATTCAGTAAATTAATGGTATCGCACGCTGTGTGGAATGTGGCGCCGTCCTGATGAAACATGTCTGCAATATTAATGCCTTGCAATTGAGGCATGAAAATGGTAGTAATTATGTCTCTGTACTGCTAACCGTTGACTGTAACGTTCTGATCATTATCATTTTTGAAGACATATGGCCAATGATTCAACCGGCCCATAAAGTTCACCAAACTGTGACTCTTTCTGCATATAATGGTGTTTCGATAATGGGATGTGGATTATCATCGCTCCCAATGCGACAATTCTGTTTATTAACATAGTCATTTAACCAAAATTGTGCTTCATCACTAAACAAAATTTTCACATGAAACTATGGATCAGTATCTCCTTCGGCCCATTCGCCAAACGTTCGGCGCGAACAATAATCGTGGAAATCGTGTAGTAAATCAGACTGTAGACTACGAAAAGTGTGTGAAAATTAGACCCCCAGATTACGCCATGTACGCGCCAGCCAAGGCGGCCACATGCCCGCAATGATATTCAAACATGAATGCCATAAAATTATCTTTTAAATAAAGCCAATTTCATGGATATTAAAAACATTTTTCTGTGTTTTGTTTCAATTTAAATTTCTCCCTTTCCAAGAAAGAAACACCATTTATAACCATAGAAAAATTTGTTTTTGTTCGATGCTTTTTTTTATAAATGAGTTAGTAAATCTATTCTTTCTAAGAATGGGATGTGTTGTGTTTAATAATCCAATATTTACGTCTGTCGTTTGTAAATCTGCTTATTTAATTTACTATTTTATCTATTAAAATAAACATAATGATTACAGTAGTTGATATGCGTAATAATAAAATGTAGGGTGAGGATATACGAGCGCAACGGAAAAATGTATAATGTTAAACTTTAATGGAGACTGTATTTGATTAAATTAACCACTAAAGCTTCAATTATAATTTCCATATTCTGTATACGTATTTCGGCAACTAAGTTGTCATCATCGGCTGATAATTAACCACAGTGTAGTGCCTGCGTCCAAAGGGGTTTTGTTGTCCTATAGTGATTAAAACGTATATTGTCGCGTGTACGGCGACATATGTGTGGAAACGGTTAAATTTGAATAACCATTTCGAAAATTAAATTTTTTTAATATGCAGTAGAGAAAATAATAGCTATTACACCACTAGCACACACTTTACACAACTAAAATGCGCTGCTATAAAACCAACGTATTAATTCCAACTTACATTTAACAAACAAAAAATTACGAACATAAAAAGTGGATACAATACGTGGGTTGTTTTTAAGTTTTGCATAGTGGGATACAGAGGGCTCCACTAATCAAGTGTCAGCAACAAAAATTAACCTCCATCTTTAGTTAACGCAAATCCAAAGTTTCAGTATGAGACGTGTAGTGCTGTACCTACAACGATCTGTCAAAGTTAGTTGAAAAATGGAACTAAACCGAGAACAGTCTCACGGAATAATTTTTTTTAATTTTCGAAAACAGTTTTCGTTTTCGGCAATGGTGACCGCATCGGTCAACAATTTCTCGTTGGTATGAAGAATTCAAACATGGGAGGATCAGTCTTAGCGACGATCCACGAGCAGGTTCACAAAAAACGGTTGTCACTCAGGAAAACGTCGAAGCGGTGCGCAAAATCATCAACGAAGATCGACATGAGACATGTTGCCACATTGAGGCATTATTGAGGATTTCAAGGACTTCAATTTAACAAATTTTGCATAAAGAATTGTATGTACAAGAATTAGTTTACCGTTGAATACCGTCCGAAAAGCAGAAAGCAGTTAGGATAAATTGGTGACAAAAAACTCTAGATAGCTTCAATGCCGGAAACTCTAAAAACGTGTACAATATTGTCAGTGGTGATGAATCTTGAATTTACTTGTACGAGCAATAAAATAAACCCCAGTCGTCTGTTTGGGTGTTCCAAGGGGAAGGAAAGCCGACAAAAGTTATCCGTTCTCGAGGTGTTTCCAAAAAAATGGTGGAGACATTTGTCTCGAAAGCAGGTCGTGTAGCAACAATTTCTGTACAAAAACAAAGAACTGTTACTGCCAATTGTTTGCCGCAAATCATCTCTAAGCTTCGAAAAACCAACTTCGAACGACGAATCATTCTTCACCAAAAAAATGCAAGTTCGCACACAGCAAGCAAGACAATTAATAATAATAATAATTTTTATTTGTCCAACAGTCAAAGACCAATTACAGGACAAAAATAAATAAAAATACATTGAAAAAATACAAATAATAACTAGGTAACTACGAAGTAATATAGATATATTGTATAAGGAGAAAAAAGAACTAATTCTAAACAATCACAGAAAGAAATCAAAATATATACATCAAGACGGCACAAGAATCAATCACCATCACTGAGACTATCGGAAAGGATTCTCAAACAAAGCATTGGCATTCCTACTCATATGCGCCAGAGGAAATTTGTACAACACATTTGTTCTAGCTCTAGGAACCGAAAATGTGTCATTAGATCTACTCGATACCCGAGGCGTACGAAAATTTACCTGCGATCAAATGGATGAGGCGTCAATAGAATTAGTAGCAAGTTTCATTCAGAACTTGGCACTAACAATATCACGCCTCTCCGCTAGTGATTGACACTGAAAATCAGGAAGCAAGCTGATGTAGTCAACACCAGGAGGAGGATACATGGCATTCACTTTGAATGCCAGATATTTTAAAAACCTCTTCTGGACTTTCTCAAGCTGCAGATGTAAATATACATAGTGTGGGTACCAAACAATGGCAGCATATTTAAGTTTGGAGCTAATAAACGTGTAAAATAATATTCGGAGAGTAGAGGGGTTAACGAATCGTCGGCACGAACGAATGATAAAACTCAAAGAACGAGAAGCAGAATTACATATGAAGTGGATATGTTTCGCAAAACTTATGTGTAAGTTGAAAATAACACTTAGATCTTTTACCTCAACTTGTCTAGTCAAAAAAGGTTGGTCAAGTGAATAATCAAACATAATACAATTATTGCACTTGGAGTAAGTTACCACCCTACATTTGCTAACATTGAGCATTATTTTGTTGGAATCACACCAATTATAAATAAAGTTAGGACGATGCTGTAAGAATAAGTAATCAGAAACAGATGCAACCGAAGAAAATATTTTTAAATCATCGGCATAAGTCAAAACTTTGCAATCAATTGCAATTGAATTTTTAATGCAACAGAACGTCGAATTGTTGGACGATCCTTCGCACAGTCCAGATCTAAGTCCGAACGATTTCTTTACTTTTCCGAAAATTTAGAACGGATTGCGTGGTCAAAAGTTCCAATTGTCAGAAGGAGCAGTCGATGCCTTCAAAAACACAATTATGACTGTACCAACGAACGAGGATAAAAATTGGTTGGTTCGAGCATGTGCAAAAGGGCTTTAATCTTCGTGGAGAATACTTCGAAAAACAATGAAGTCTTTAAAAGCTATCTACTGTTTTATTCCAGTTTCATATGCAAAACTTAAAAGACAACCCACGTATATATTTCCATTAAAAGCAAACAGAACTATAATCCTTTTATGCTCCACATAATTTTTATTCTAGATATCGAAATACAATAATTTATCAGGAATGCAATATTTTCGTCGAAAATATAGATACGTCACCCATAATGCTATTGGGACACAAATTCAGTTTCGAGATAAAGGTTAGTAGCTTTGAAATCAGCAGAGCGTACTCCGAACCGGAATATAATATCCAACTTAATTTAAAATCTGTTTGTCAGTAATTCATTGTGGGAGGTGAAGCCTAGTGGTTGTATTTTCACAAGGGTCGCCGCTACTATTTCCCGTATCTGTATCTATACACAAAGCAGTGCGTCATGCTGGCGCGGGAAGTTCAGCAACATTGGCGCGCCATTTTTTTAATTAAACTTTTCCGATAAATCTATTTACGTTTTTGACACCGTTAGAAAAGATATTGTCATTGATAAATGAGGTGAACGGGAGGCGAAGGTAGATTTTTTTTTAATTCGGTTACGAAACCTTTCTGTGGTACGTTAGTATAATGTCAGAATTCGTTATCGATGAATAAATATTGTAAATGGAAATTATTTTGCTCACAAAAGTGACTTTCCAAGGTTATTGAGTAGACTTCATTTAAACGTAAATTTCTGTTGCAAAAATATATAATAGTTGTTACATATAATCACGATTTCGACTTGAATGAAGGAATTGTATTTAATCGTTTGAAAACTATCGCAGTTTTTATAAAGAGCGTTTCAAGTTTCGCGGTTTTTTTAAAGAATAAATAAAACACATAATTTGCATTCACTTTCAAAAACTTTTTATTGGTAATCGAAGTATCAGTTATGACATCAATATGCGAAATATAATATCTTCCAAATGGCCTCCTCTTGCAGCTCCACAGACGTCCACTCTTGATATTTTGACATAATTGAGGCTCTATATCACCAATGATGCGAATAATTTCATCTTCCAAAGTAGGAATTTATTGTGGATTGTTCTTACGTATTAAATCTGACTTTTCACATAACCCCAAAGGAAATAGTTTAACGGTGTCAAATTACATGATCTTGGTGGCCAATTAACGTCACCGTTTCTTGAGATTACACGTCCAGGAAATTTCTCTCTCAATAAATCAATTGATTCGTGTGCAAAGTGAGGTGTAGCGCAATCATGTTGGAACAACATATCCTCTAGATCAATATTCATTAATTCAGGCTACAAAAATTTGATTATCATGCGACGATATCGATCACCATTGACAGTTACATTTTCACCAGCAGCATTTTCAAAGAAGTAAAGTCCAATTACACTACCTGACCATAATGCACACCAAACAGTAACTCGTTTAGGATGCGTACGTTTTTCATGAATAATTCGTGAATTTTTCTCACCCCAGATACGGCAATTTTGTTTATTAACATAGCCGCCAAGTTCAAAATGTGCCTTATCGGAAAATATTATTTTTTGAAAAAAATCAGCTGGTTGTTCATTGATGAAATTGACAAATGAATGACGTTTTAAATGATTTAATAGCTTCAGTGCCTGTGTTATTTGAAACTTATATGCCTTCAGAGTTAAATCCTTGTGTAAAATACGCCATGTTGTTGATGCACTAACGCTGATTTTCATAAAATAATTTAACAACTTGAGCGCGTTATTGTACCGTGTACGAAGCCATTTTTATAAATGTCACACTATTTAAGTGCCCGCATACCCAGACAAATTCAGTGCGCCACCTATATTTTATTTATTCTTAAAGAAAACCGCGCAATTTGAAACAGCCTTGTTCATTGATGAAATTGAGAATTGAACTACGTTTTAAATGATCTAATGGATTTATTCCTGTGTCATTTGAACTTTATATGCCTTCAGAGCTAAATCCTTGTGTAAAATACGCCATCTTGTTGATCCACTATGTTCAAGTTGTTGTGAAGGTCGTCCAATGAACATTTCAGGATCTTCAGCAACACTTTCACAAACCAAACCAATATTTTCTTGTGAACGACCACTACGACTGCATTTTTCACTTACAGTACAATTTCGATATCGAAATTAGTTTCTGTATTGAAATTATACCATAAGCCCACAAACAATCATTCTTTACTAACATTCTTTAATAAGTTTACCTGATGAGAGGTGAATTTTTGGAAATACGTAATAAATAGGCTGTTATTAATATTTGAATGACTCTTTTAACGGTCACCTAATGACAATTCGCCAAGATTTTAAAGTATTCGTCTATTTACAGCGATGTGATATGCCCTTGTTTTTATATTCGTACAAACGTATATTTGAACGAAAAAGGAAGGTATTGCTTTTCCACAATGTTTTAGAAAATCGCAAAAAATCCTTACCACATCAATGTTCGTATTCCGTATACGTATTTCGAAAACTAAGTTGTCATCATTAGCGGATTATTAATCAGTCCCATACCAGGATTCACAGTAGTGTTACACAGAAGAAAAATCCAAAAGTCATACCGTCAAAACCAAAACACACAACGCAGTGTGTGTTTTGGTTTAAATAAGAGTATTATTGTATTTAACAGTAGGTACTTTGGCTTAATTTACCCTTAAAAGTGATTAATAACTAATTACATGCGTTTTATAGAGAATTTACTTCCGATGTTTATCGTTCATACACGTTCATACAAGTTCTTCGATAATATTTTTAATATAATTTTTAGTGGAATAATAATTAATATTTCTCCTGGATTTATATCATAATATATTGTATATATAAAACTATTGTTCACAATTGGAAATACATGAATTTAAAAAGTATTGCAGGTTGAAGAAAATAAATAATTTTAAAAAGGAGGACCCCCTTCCACCGAAACGTCGTTCATATAAATTAAATGCTTTATTAACTCAACGGTCGAAGCTCCCAATAAAAAACAGTAAAGAGTACAATTAAAGCAGAACCACCAACATATTAAAAAAGGAAACAGTATGTTCTATTTTTTCTTATTTTTCGTTGATGCTTATGTGTATTTCTTCTATTTCTCCTACAACAGTATATCGATGGACAATAAAGATTAATATCATAAGACTTCAAACTTTGCTTAAGGTGGTAATTTGGTAATTGAACCAGTAGCAGTGTCACTAATACACCACAGTTTATAACACTCATGAGTAAGGTTACAGAAACAAGTGCTTTTCCAGTAGCGTACGGCTCAGTTACTATGAATATTAAAAATTATAAATGTATTTGTAATTGCTTACTGTTTTAGCTTTTTTCTTGTGTTGTTGATGTAGAGTGATGCAAAAATTCGTGGTGGTATTTTGTCATTAGTATGCTTTCCAGTGCTGACCCTGTCATACTCATACGACGAGGTGAAAATAAGTTGGTGTATTTGGAAAAGGAGCGTTCTACATTTAGTGATGTGATGTTCACGAATTTACAATGGAAGTTCGCATCATATTCGTACTCTTGGTTTTCATTTAAACCCTTGTCTATACGCGGTACAGTTTAGAAAATCAGGATTCTTATTTATAACCGCACATAATTTATCGGTTGTTAACCTTCCTATACTATCTATTAGATTTCCTAACGAGGCTTTGAGGTTATATACTATTGTTTTGGAAACTAAGTACTTTCAGTTTTGTAGTATAAAATAAAACACTTTTTTTTTAAACAAAGAATAGTTTTTAAACAATTATATAGATATTTTCCATTTTGCTCAATGACCTTTTGCCATCTTTCTTTCAGCTGCATGATTCCGCGCTCATAAAATTTCTGGTCCTTATCAGCAAAAAACTGAACCAGGTGCGAGTGAAGGTCATCGTCATTTGTGAAAGTTTTACCATTCAAAGAATCCTGCAAACTTCGAAATAAATGGTAATCAGATGGTGCTAGATCAGGGCTGTATGGGGGATGTGGCATCACTTCCCAGCCAAGCTCCAATAGTTTCCCACGAGTTGCCATAGATGTGTGAGGCCTTGCATTATCTTGGTGGAAAACTACACCTTTCCGATTTGCCAATTCTGGCCGTTTTCCTTTGATTGCTTCATCCAGTTTTATTAATTGTTGACAGTAAACATCTGAGTTGATCGTTTGGTTCCTTGGAAGCAGCTTCAAAAACACAACACCTTTTTAATCCCACCAAACGGACAGCATGATATTTTTTGGATGCAATTCGGCTTTCAATGTGGTTTGAGCTGGTTTATCGTGTTTGCTCCATGATCGTTTTTGAACTATGTTACTGTACAGGACCCATTTTTCATCATCAGTGATGATTCTTTTTAAAAAAGGGTCGGTTTCATTTCGTCTAAGGTGCATATCGCAAAAGTTGATTCTTTGTGTTAAATGAATTTCTTTCAATTCGTGAGGTACCCAAATATCAAGCTTCTTAACTAGTCTAAGACATTTTAAATGTTTTCCAATTGTCGTGTGCGATACATGTAGCCTCTCCGCAACCTCTCGAACAGTTATATGACGATCCTCTTCAATTAAGACTTTGATTTGGTCATCATCAACTTCAGTAGGCCGACCAGAACGTTGCTCACCTTTGAGGGAAAAATCTCCAGAACGGAATTTTTTATACCAATTCTGACACGTGCGCTCTGTTAAACAATTAGCACCATAAACTTCACATATCTTTTTGTGAGCCGCAGCAGCTTTCTTGCCTTTACGGAAATAAAATAGTAAAATATGTCGAAAATGTTCGTTTCTGCACTCCAATTAAAATTAACCCACAACTAATAGCTTTATTAAAAGTCACGCACTATTTGCTTCTGAAGGTGCGTCAATGTGACTAGTATCACGCGACAAACGGTAAAGTACAGCACTAACATACGTTATACAAAAAATAAAGCAAGGCTCAGTAAAAACCGAAAGTACTTAGTTGCCAGCCCAATATATTTAGCGCTTCATGTAATGATAGTTTGGTGTTCTCAAATTTGGGAGTAGTATCTGAAAGGATTGAATAATTATCGGAAATTTGCTCTATTTGAGTATGGATTTCGGTATCTGAAACCAGTCGCCGACTTACTGAACTTGCTTGAACATCTCGCGGATTTAAATTTAAGATACAAGGTTTAATAATGTGTAAAAATTTCTCATAACATAAAAAACCACGTACGCCGTGTCACCAATACCGGCTGTGGTGGCTGACGAATGCCTGGGGAAGCCTGTTTAAACTCATGAATGCGTTTTGGAGATTTAATAAAAACTTTTTTGGTAGAAACTATAAATTGGTCTACTTTTGGATAAGTGTTTCTAATAAATTCAGTTACCAAATGACATGCATGGAGCAAACAAGTTACATGAAGCAATTGAGGATAAGATTGTTTTAGTAACTTTCCAGTTTTAACCATATTCGAATCCACATTGTAAGCAACATTACAAGTTGAGTTGCCGATATATTCGACTTCCCAAAAGTACGTTCTATAGTTTCTACTATTCTTTTCGCGTTTGTCTTCTGTAATATTCTATTACGTAAAGGAAGAGCCAAGAAAATCTCACCGCTTTTTAAAGTGCGCACAAACACATTTTCTTGCATCCGTTTCTTTATCTACAGTTAGCCATATTTTTTTATCTTTTAACTCTTGTTTTTATTTGATTCGTAATCGTGTTTTTCACCCAAGGAAAACTATACTGTAATTAATCTCTCATTGATAAAAGTTTCGAAATTCTTCATTGTCTACAATATTTTGTGGAATGTTGCACACACTTAACATAAAAATAAAATCATGTAGATATTTATACAAATAATACGATACATCACGTGCATTTAAGCGGTGTTGTTTGCTATTAACATGTCTTTTATACACATATATACTGCACCGTAAAATGTTGATATTGCAAAAAATACTTAATCACTGAAGGTTGATATATAACCCCTTTCCAGCCAAAGCGCGCATAGTTCGCCTTTTGTCATTCAACGGTACACACTGTGTTTTTTGTTTTTGTTTCCTACAGGTATTTTTGCCATAACTTTCCAGGTGCAACGCTGTTTAATTATCTGCTGATGATGACAACTTAGTTTTCGAAATATGTATACAGAATACGAAAATTAATTTGGAAAGGGTTTATGTATCAACCTTCAGTGATTAAATTAATTAACCACAGGCTCCAACAAAATTATCTGCAAACAATACATTTAATAATAATGCCAGTGTATTTTAATGTCGAAAATCGCTTAAGTAATCGACTAACACTCGTCGAACATAATAAAGAACGCCGTCGATTCGCTATCATAAACCTAATTCGGCATTCATACACATACCATACGCATATGAATCTCGACTTCGAGCATATCCGACCGCTTTCGAAATATATTATCGCCGGCGGCAATGAGTGCGCACTCGTATCTGCAGGCTTACTCATGAGCAGCGATAATGGAAAATCAGCAGATAAAAAACAGCTGTGAAGTCGAAACATTTTAATAACCAATTCTTCGACTGTACCAATGATTTTATTTACTATTTTTAATCGCACTATATTAGCTGTAAATATTTATTTGTAATGTCCGATAGTCGACACAAAATTTCAGAATGAAAATAAAATTTAAATGAAGACTAATTTTCAATTTAATTATACTACAACTTATACGTGCTAAAAACCTTCAGAAAAATATTAAATTTGTTTGGAATTCAATAGGAATCTGTATTGATTTTGGGTTTTCTTTTGTTAAATAGGATTACTTTAAGTCGTAAATTGTCAAAGGAATAATAAGAAAGTTTGTAATCTTTGTGTTGGCATTAGTTATTACCAGATATCAAATATTGAACGCTCCGAAATCCCAACAATTTCGAAGGGGAAGTATAGTTTCTATTGGCAGAGATAGATTGCCGAGAAACAAACAGAACACGGAAAATATCGCACGGATCTTGGGAATTATCATTCTTCAGACCTAAACGGTTACGAAGGGAGAGAACGGAGCGCAAATAAAAGAAAACAAAAAAGCAACTCTCCGGAAAAGTACTAATGTAACAACGCACACAGGCACGTCTGCTCGCACACATATACATATAGATAATACACACACACCGAGAACACATTCGGTGACGTTTACATTGAGAAATATATAAAAGTTGCCTGTAGCGTTATAACGAAGACATAAAACAAACATTAGCTGAAGAAATTTGTTAATCTGACGACATTGTCATGACACTTTTATAAATTTCAGTTTATGTTGCCGTAGAAACGATCATTTTTATGACAAGACGACTTTGTTTTCTTATGCTAGTCAGTGCTCCTTTTTTGTTTATACGGTTCGGCTATTACTTTTATAGTATTAATTTCGGACGAGATAACGTCTAAAAACGGAAAATGCCATTTTTATGATGTGTAATTTGTCCTGGGCTAATCCCCGCCGATCCAACCGTTACCTTAGCTTACTGCCTTGATGACTATAAAAAGTGAACATCATCCAATCACGACCTTGTAATTTTACTTTTCCCGTGACTCTTTTTACTTGAAAAATATCATAAAAGACATTCGTTACTAATGGAAGTTTTTAGGACGAGAGGTGTAAATGTTAAATGATTTACATAGAAGAAACGCGATGGCTTTTCTCTGTTTGTACAATGCTTTTAGCACAATGGCTACAGATGATATCTGTCAAGATTTTCATGGCAAAAGTTGTACGATTTTTCATAAGAAAAATGCTTTGTTTCTGTTTTAAATGAACCAAATACACAATGAGTGTGTCTTTTGATGGTTAGTTGGGAAAATTGTGCGAAACCGTGCAGCTCTGTGGTAATCTGCTGATTATGACAACTTAGTTATCGAAATATGTATAAAGAATGCGAATATCGATGAGGTAAGGAGGTTTATTTACATTTCCCAATGAATGTAAAGAGATACCAATTAAGTTTTTCAATTACCTATTCAGCTGGGCTTGTCCAAAAAAGGTAAACACAGTTTCCACATACAAAGAATTGACATTTGCCCTGTGTATACCAGAGAAACCAACTCGAGGTGCGCGACTGTTACACGGGCGCTTTATAGCTTGTACAATTGCTACCAATTTACGATCTAAAGTACAAGTTATGGTCTATACCTTTACATCGGTCCGTAACGATACCAAACTAGAAAGAGAGCTCTTGTATCTTGTATCTTTCATTGAAAAAAAGCGAACAATGGCGCGCGTAGTGTACTAGGTATACCGGTAAGTCGTTACCGGTTTTCTCGTAAAAAGCTACAGCAATTTCTTTCAAGGAAATGGAAAAATATATTTATTCAAAGTATTGGCCATTTGATTCTACACATCTTGCCCACCCTTCAGGCAATTTATGGTGCCATCTCAAAAAAACTGTTTGTCCTTTAAGCAAAACCATTCATGGAGCTATTTTCTAACTTCTTCGGAGATGGCTGCTCTGCAAGCGCATGTCCCATTGATTCGAAAAGACGATGAACGGGGCAAGATTTGGAGTGCTTCTTTGATCGGTTCTGCTGCATGAGACGGCGCATTATCTTGCTGTAAAATCACTTTAGCCTGTCTTCGAGCCTATTCTGGACATTTTTCTATAAATGCATGGTTCAGATTGATAATTTGTTGTCGGGAGTGATCGGTATTAACTGTTTCACTAGGTTTCAGCAGTTCGTAATACACTACGCCATTCTGGTTCCAACAAACACACAGCATTGTCTTGCGAACAAAACGATTTAGCCTTGGAGTCGATGGGCCGGCTTCGCCAGGTGATAGCCATAATTTTATGAGCTTAGGGTTTTCGAAATAAATCCTTTTTTCATCTCCCGAAACTATTCGATGCAGAAATAACTTTCGATCATACCTTTGAAGCAGCATTTCATAGACAATTTTTCGATTTTCCATTCAATTGACGTGGCGCTCATTCTTCCATCTTTTGGATTTTTCCCATTGCTCGTAGTCAGTCGCTAATTGTTTCTTGGGCCACATTTAACGCTTCTGTCTGTTCGTGTTCATCCAATAACCTCTGCAATTTCGCATTTTCAAACTTTTTCGGTCGTCTTTGTCTTGCACATTGAAATTATCACAGTTGAATTGTTGAAACCACGCCTCACATGTTTTTACTCTTGAAGCATGCTCACCGTAAGTTTCTACCAGCAAACGATGACTTTCAGCGGCTTTTTTCTTTTGAATAAATGGGAAAGTAATGGGTGTCGCAGATGCACTTTTTCAGGCACCAAACTCGACATTTTCAAAGAGGTATAAATCTATGACGGTGTTATTTTCGCAAAATATTTGATGCATGATTTTGAAGCCTGATGTCAGTAGAATAAAATGACACATGTGTTAAATCATCACATTGCATACTTAAGCCTAGCGACAACTGTTAGAAAAACCGATAATGACTGTCCGGTACACCTGGTACTTAACACTAACTTTGAAATTACTTCTCCTTGATTTCCAATTTGATTAGCGGTGGGTTTGCGTTTACTTTATCGTGAAACTAGGCCCAGCATCGGCCAATCTCTCCTATTGGCACTCAAAATTAGAAATAATAGCAATTAAGCGACAACTTTGTATATTACTGGATTCTTCTAATTCTAAAGAATACCTGAAATTTATTCTAAGACAGATAGATATTGTCCAGAGTAAGTTATAGGTGTTAGAATGAGGTTTGAAAGAAAAAGAATTCAGAAATGTTGTTTTCATTTCACATATTGCTACCATACATACATTAATTGTTCTTTGCTACCAATATTTCTATAATCGCTGTCGTATATAAGCTATTTACCGTCGTTCTTGATTTTGTGAGACTATTTTCGTGTCAATTTTCAGATTTTATAAATAAATAAAACGTCAGTCTTGACGTATGTATGTATTTTGTATAAGGCAACGTTTTCTATCCATTACCAGAGTGATATATCCGAAAACCAGTGTATTTTCACTTGAATTTTATTCATCCACACGTCAAGGGGAATATCTTGAAAAGCACGCAATCCTATCGTATACACGTTACGTGTTGTACCAAAGACAAGATATATACATTTCAATATTGGGGAAGAAGCGATGACACACGAACTGAAATATCTTCGGGAGTCGGTTTGTGTGTCTGTCGCATTAAGTTAACCGGTATAAATGCAAATTGAACTAAACGTCGTGGATATTGATGCGTAGTACACCTATAAAGTCAGTCAAGTCGATCTAATCGAAAACAGCGCCGCCCTTCGTTGACACATAAACCGAACCAATAACGACCCTGTTTACATTTACGATACATATGTAGCGTTTCATTTTATGTGTTTGCACAGGATCGTAATGAGGGTACAAAAAGTGAATGTTTCGCTATATAAAAAGACAGAGAAGAAGGCTATGATAAAACTTAAAGACTCCACAGTCAACTTTCTCCAGTAACCTTGTTTTTGAAGTGTTAAAAGAGTAGTTAAATAGTTCTACATATCGAGGTTTTCAATAGGGACATAACAATTTGTATTTAAATAAACCACAGAATAATTAAGATGTTGGGCTGAAATTCATTCCAGGTGCAGTACACATGTTACATTTAACTATGGGATTCGATCTCGTTCATATGACCACCGAGAGCACGTTTGCAGCGATCGATTCTTTGAAGCCAATTTGCCTCCACTCTTTCGCATATATCGACCGGAAGGTTGACAATTTCGCTTTCGATATTGTCCTTCAGCTACTCTAACGTTGTTGGCATAATTAGCATAATTAGCACAAACCAACGACTTGACGTAACCCCATAAAAATAAATCCGATGTTAAATCGCATGAGCGATATGGCCACTCGAACGGACCATTTCTCGAGATTACACGGTTACCGAACTTCACCCACAATAGGTCATTTACTTGATTACTTGACCAGCTGTGTGGCACCATCTTGCTGGAACCACATATTACTGATGTCAAGTTCATTCAGTTCTGGGCAAATATAGTCTTCCAACATGGCATGACAGCGAACTCCGCTGATCGTGACAGGGCGATTATTTTCATCGACGAAAAAATAGGGTCCAATCACGCCTCCGGCATGAAATCTATGATGTAGATTTCATGCCGGAGGTCACTTTTTTGGTTGTAATGGAGTCGCTTGAAGCATACGTGTGTTTGTTGCTGTTCAATAATCCATATAGTGTTTATTAACAAAGCCATTAAGCCATCATAAATGAGCTGAAGATTTTTCGATGAAATTCGCGATTTTCTTCAAACTTTAGCAGAGCCCAATCAAAGAAGTTACGGTCCTTCAAATGATCAAGAGGCTTTAGTTCTTGAGTTAATTTAATCTTGTAAGAGTATAAGCCAAGAACTTTACACAAAATTTGCCACGATATTGTTTGAGAGATTTCCAGTTCTTGTAAACGGTGTGGAATCAACTGATTTAGCCCATTTTGAACTGAACCAATTATAGGTACGATATTTTTAGTACTTCGACCAGTACGTTGGCCCACTAGCACAAGAATATCCAGTAGTGACTATTTTGACTATAATTTATCCACTATATGCAATTGAAGCTATAGAAATATATACATTATTATTTCTATTAAACCACTAAATGTAGTTTATTTAGTTATAATGCTATCGCAATTTTACTAGGGTAGCCGTTTATATTTTGGGAACTGGCATCACTGTGAGTGTTGCCTCTGATCTGATGATTGCATCGTGAAGTTTGTGTTTTTTGAAAATATATTTACCTTGACAGTTTTGTTATCCGGTCGCTATTTCTATTGTTGACAGTAACTTACAAATTTTATGTCAGCGAAAAAATGGAATTAAGTGGCGAACATTTTAGTGAGATTATTTTTCATAACTTTCAGCGTGTATTATCTCAACAAGAATGCATTGACGAGCTGAATTCTCTGTATGGTGGTGAAGCAACATCGAAAACTACAGTCCATTCTTAGTACAGTGAACTCAAACTTGGACGTCGTTTTTTGAACGATGAATTTCGGGAAGGTCGTCGCATTTAATATTTACGAAACAGTCGAAGATAGGTATAGGACATTGTACATGAAATATGTGTGGAATTTTCTAAAGAATCCAAAAATTTAATATTTGACAGGGTGTTGTATTTAAAATAAGAAAGTTGGTATTGACCACTTTTACATGACACACCCTGTATATAAGCTTTTTATTCAAAAAAATACGCAACTAAAAATCCCAATTGACGTGTCCGAGCGTTTTTTCGAACACCCTTCCATTTGATTATTATCGAATTTATTCCATTTGGCTGATACACACTGTATATATACTATTTACTCTTATGTATGATGTACTAGAGAGAATGGAGAATACGGATCGATGAAGGAAAATGAAAAAGCACCTCCAACAAGGGACTTTGACATATTTGAACGCCCCATTACACTATTAACTTTCACATTTAGCGCTGAAGTTTGACGGGGACCTTTGTTCTCTGATATATTGTGTGTATAAACACATATACATTGCCACAAGGAAAAAAAAACAGAAGCAGTCGATTTCGTTTTACTCGAGGCTAGACGCATTCCATATTTGTCACACACCCTCACCTCCAACAATTGTAAAATTTTGTGAACATAAATAAAATTTAATCATCTTTAAGTCTAATCAAATAACTTTCTATGTGTTTACAAATAATAGTATTATGAGCAGACATTATTATTTTACGTCTTATTCTGATCCACAATAAATTGTACTCAAGTACTTACGAGTATTTAATAGAACCGTGTTCTTAGGATAAAAGCTTGAGCCCAGAAAATTACTTATTTTTTCTACAAAATGCAATTTAATAACAATCTGAGTTTTATATATGTTGAACAAATATGTCAAGTATTATTCTGTTTAATTCTAAACACTAACTTTTGATAATCGAACAAAGGATACATAGACTTTTAACAAATGTAGAGATACATTTCTTTGTGTCGATATTAAATAAAACCTTATATTATTTGAAAGTACTGATAACTATTGTACCTTTGAAATAGGAACCAATTCTTGTTAAATTGTACATACTAGATATTAAACCTAAAAGAATACAAATTTCAACCACCACAAAGTAGGAATCGTTCATTAATAACACAAATCAACCTGACGATTCGTGAATTCGATGAAACATATGTAGTTGATAGGGTGTTATTAATAATAGAATGATTCCTTTTTAACATTCTTTAATTGGCATAAAGCCTAGACGTAAGTTTCTGTCTATTACACACTGGAAACACAGTCTCCGATCTATGTGAGATAGAAGCGTTCTTGCTTTGTCGGTCAATACATTTATGTATTGGTCGAGAGAGGGAGATATGATATTATTCATTATTTTCTGTATCGAAATGATATGATAAACACTCTGAAGGAATCGTTCATTAATAACACAAATCAACCTGACGATTCGTGAATTCGATGAAACGTATGTAGTTGATAGGGTGTTATTAATAATAGAATGATTCCTTTTTAACATTCTTTAATTGGCATAAAGCCTAGACGTAAGTTTCTGTCTATTACACACTGGAAACATAGTCTCCGATCTATGTGAGATAGAAGCGTTCTTGCTTTGTCGGTCAATACATTTATGTATTGGTCGAGAGAGGGAGATATGATATTATTCACCACAAAGTAAATTAACATTAGATAGAGGTAGGGATCCGAAAGAAATGTCAAAAGATTGTAGATACTACCATAACTTTTAAAATATTCAGTAAAATTAATTAAAACTCATCAAATGGTAAGAATATTTAGAGTTTAAGTTCATTGATTACGGAATATTAAGAAATAGAACATTTATAATCGATTTATATGCATAAAAATGTACAATTAAAATAGAGTAATAAAAGGGGTAAGATTGAAATAGATAACATTATATATAAAGTAGGAAATGAATAGTACAAAGATACTAAAGAAATATTATTGTTATGCACAGTCTGTCGCAGAGAAAATCGTACTTTTTTAAATAAAAAAGAAAAGCTATTTTGGAAAAATTCCTTTATTTTATTCAAAGTAGTCGCCTTCACCATCAATACAACGTTTTGCAACGTATCAAAAGAATTTTCAAGATGAGATGACCTTCAGGATCGCTGCCCACGCCTTTTTAATGACACTGACGTCGGAATAACACCGCCCTTTCATCAGCAAATGTAGTTTGGAGAGTAGATAGAAATCACAGGGGACTTAATCCGGTGAATACGGCGAATGGTTGCTAGTTAAAATTCCATTGGTAGGTAGAAAATAAGTGATAAGTGTCGAGTGATGATATAGTGCATTATCATGTAACAAACGCCAGTTACCATTTTCACAATACTGAGGGCGCACCAAGAAAATATACAGCATTGACTGTTTGACTTATTGGTAAAAACTCGAGGTGCACTATGCCTTTCGAATCATAAAAACAAAGCCAAGAGTGTCTTCACTTTTCACTTCTTCGAAGGGCTTTTTTTTCGGTATTTCTTCGCCTGGATGCTTCCATTCAGAGCTTTGACACTTAATCTATAGATCATATTGAAAATACCACGTCTCGTCGCTATTTTTAATAAACCACCTGAAGTTTTCGTCCTTTTTTGAGTCTTTAATCAAGTCTGTACAGTGTTGAATTTAGTTAGCTTGTGTGGTATAAGCCTTTCACAAATCTTTCACAGTCCTAAAGGCTGTCTAAAAATGCCATGAATTTGATCTTTGGAAATATCTAATTCCATTCCCACGTATCGCAATAAGGATTTCGGCTCATTTCTGATAAATTCACCCACAAGTTCGATGTTACTTTCCGTAACCACATGTTTTTTTGCACCAGGATGTTCGTCGTCATTTATATCTGTACGACCGTCTTTAAATGGTTTATATCACTCATATGCACTTGTGCGTGATAAACATGCATCCCCATACACTTGTTTCATCAAATTAAACTTTTCAGTAAACGATTTACCGAGCTTAAAACAGAACTTGATATTTGCCCTTTGTTCAAAATTCATTTTTCCACTAATGCCAAAGACACACTGTTAGTTTACGGGCAATTTCTCTGCTTCTAATGATGCAAACGTCTTGATATTTTGACATAGCATTGGTGAAAGATATACTTTACCGACGCATATTTTTTTAATAGATGGCGCTACTAACAATTACTATTTTAAAAAAGTTCGTTTTTTTTCAACATGAAAAGTGAAAGCTAAATTTGAATATTCAATTTTAGAGTTATATATTTTATGGAAATAATGAAATAGGGAACTAGAATGTAAATAAAAATTAATAATAAATAATTAACTTAATTCACTAACCGTTAGTAAGTTTAAGAGACGTCCATTTTTTGTAAAAATATATTAAGATGTTATAAATAAGACGGGAATTAAAAATTTAGAGAATCTCTTTCTCAAGTTGTGCATCGCTTTACACAACTCGAGACTTTGAGAAAGAGTAAAAAAATAAACAAATAAGTTACTATTATTATTATTAAACGAAAATATATAAAAACAAAGTAATTAATGTTTTTTTTCCGTAAAATACTTATTTATAAGACAAAAATGGGTCTTTAAATTAAAATCTTTCTTCGTAAATGTAAGAGTAATTTTGGTGATTTTGAAAAGTTCAGGAAATTTACTTTCATCTATAAAGCTGTCTATGATATGAAAACGCACGCTTATAAATGATGAAACGCTAAAATATTTTCACTGGAATTTCATTACGATCAACTGATGATGTGTTATTAAGACTTTTAATTATCTAACTCACCCCCTCCGGCGTGACAGGACAAAGGAACATCACAACCTTATTACTTTTGTGATTTTGTGGAACCGAATTAAGGTAATTATTAAATTCTTCGCAAATTAAATTTAGTTCATTGATAATTATGCTATTTTTGTTTAATATTTTGTAATCGTTGTCAGAACCTTGTTTAATTTCTCGATTAGCAATTGCATAAAGTCATAAAAATTTTCAAGTTTTTTGTTATAATTTTATTCCTCAATTACCGATTTCTCTTCGGTTGTTCCAACTAGAGAAGCGAATTAATTTAAGTTTGTCCTTGACTGCACTCTCCAAATATTATTTAATTGATCGCTGTTTATTTAAGATGAATAAATGAAGTTGAGTTTGTAACTAGTCCTAATTCTTACTAAAGATGAATACAAAGGGTACCAGGAAAGTTTTGCAATATGACGCAATAATGAATCGTAGGAAGCTGCTTGTTGCTGCATGTTGAGACATACTAATACGTGCATACCAGCCGCCGCGCCATAGCGATGGGCTCAGTTATTCATTAGCAGCGAGAGTGTAAAGTGCTTGCGATGGCATTGTGGTCACGAAATGAGATAAGGGCAGTTTTGCGTTATAATTTCGTGCGTGGTTTAAACATAGACCAGTGCTTCGAAGAAATGACTCTTGCACTAGGTGTTATTTGTCCACTTCGCACAACGATATTCAAGTGGTATAGAGAATTCCAAATGGGAAATTTAACTGTGGAGGATTCTGAGAGGCTGAGAAGGACACGAGCCTCAGTTACGGAGGAAAACGTTAGTACTGTGAGGAAAATGCTAGGCGAGGATAGGCGAGTGACCTACCAACAGATAGAGGGTACTTCAGGCCTTAATGCACCAGCAGTTCGTTCGATTCTGCAATTTCATTTGCACGTGAAGAAACTTTGTTCCCTTTGGATGTCGACTAACTGAAGAGCAGATGACACGACGTGTGACTTGGTGCCGGGAAATGCTAAAAAGTTTAGTAATGGACAATCTCGGTATGTGAACAACATCGTGACAGGTGACGAAACTTGGCTGTACTATTACGGTGTGCCGACCAAAGCTCGAAACAAAGTTTGGATCTTTGATGATGAACACTCGTAGTTGTCAGAAAATCCTGATCTGTAAACAAGAAAGTGATAGATGTATTTTTCAAATCTAGTGGAATTGCGGAACGCGTCGTTTTAGATACACAGAAGACAGTCACAGCTAAGTGGTATACTGAACAGTGCCTGCCTAAAGTCATTGGATCTATGAAGAACCTGAGTCCAAAGTCAAGAATGGACATCTGGTTCCTCCATCACGGTAATGCTCCAGCTCACCGCGCCAAAGCCTGC
Organism: Dermolepida albohirtum; assembly: GCA_031893035.1. Lineage (NCBI taxonomy): Eukaryota > Metazoa > Arthropoda > Insecta > Coleoptera > Scarabaeidae > Dermolepida > Dermolepida albohirtum. The sequence goes on from JAVIWB010005137.1 coordinate 422,098, forward strand.
ACCGAATATTTGACCACGACAGGATTGAAACTCCTCGAGCATCCTCTCTACAGTTCAGATCTTGCTCCCTGCGAATTTGCACTCTTCCCGCATGTGAAAATGAAGCTAAAAAGGAGGCGGTTTTCCAGTAATGAGGACCTTCTGCGGGCTTGGGACAACAGCTTTACTCTCTAATGAAACTTGGCAGAACTGGTTTAAATATTGGTTTCGGAGGATGGAGTGGTGTATTAAGTGTAAAGGAAATTACTTTGAAAAAATTAAATGAGCAAAGCTGTATTGCAAAACTTTCGTAGTACCCTTTGTATAAATTAATTGCGTTACAGTTCCATTGATTTAAATCTAAAACTAAAAAAAATAATATATTTAATTTCACGTTTCTCGTTATTGTTGTGGAAATATAAATAGATGCTTTCAATGTTCATTCGACGCGTAAATGGTGGAGAAATCTAACAGACAAATAGCATTGCAGACTCGCAAAGGAAGCGAATCATTTTCCAACTGATGTGAGTTTACTATTTCAACCAAGTTAATACAAATTGACTGCACTGAAGCTATTTGAATTACAGAACCGCGTTGGCTCTCCCCTATTTTCTCCCGACTAACTCTTTAAAAGGAGAGCAACCATAATAGTTTCCTATGTTGCTTCTTTATATACCTTCATCTAAATAAGTATCTCATTCATCTAGTCAAATTATATTTGCTCTCAAAGAAGAATGGTGTAATTCTTCTCGTATATAATAATTTTGTTTATCACGTTTCCAAGGTATTTATCTTAATTTAAATGTAATTCGGTTTTAAATTCAAAATTATTTTTAAGACATTGTTTGTGATATATATATATATATATATATATATATATATATATATATGTTCAAGGAGAAATCTCTTTGTTAATTAAGGTCTGCATCGTAAAATCGAAACCCTCTTTCTCGTTTTCCAAGAAGTCTAGTACCTAGAACGAATGATTTTCGGCATGTAGTTCCCTTTCTGGGAACATTCTCCGTAATTTTGGATGAAAACCCAACCCGATCGCAAAAACAATTGGCAGAAGCGATTACCGGCCGACTACGAGCAATGGGAAAAATCCAAAAATGGGAAAATGGGTGCCACGTCAATTGAATGACTGGTAAATGGAAATTGAATAATCGTCTGCGGAATGCTGCTTCAAAGATATGATCGGAAGTCGTTTCTGTATCGAATAGTAACGGGTGATGAAAAATGGATTTATTTCAACAATCCTAAGCGCAAAATATCATAGTCGTCACCTGGTGAAGCCGACCCATCGATTCCGATGCCAAATCGGTTTAATCACAAGACAGCTTTATGTTTGGTAGGACCAGAGTGATGTGGTGTATTAAAAACTGTTGAAAGCTGGTGATACACTTAATACTGATCGTTACCGACAATAAATTATCAATTTGAAATTGCATTGATAGAAAGACGTCCAGAATGGGCCCGAAGACACGGAAAAGTGATTTCAAAGTACAGTAACGCATCGTCTGATACAGTAAAACCGGCCAAGGAAGCGTTAAAAGCACTTGGACGGGACTATCATCTTTTCGTATCAATGGAATATGCGCTTACAGAGCAGCTTTTCGCCATCTTCAAAGAAGTTAGAAAATGGCTAGATGAATGGTTTTGCTCAAAGGATAAATAGTTTTTTTTTGGGATGACATCCATAAATTTCCTGAAAGATGGGTAAGATTTGTAGAATCAAATGGCCAATACTTTGAATAAATAAATTTTTCCATTTTCCTGAAAATTATGTAGTTTTTTTTTTACAAAAAAAAGCGGTAATGACTTTCCGATACACCTGGTATATATGCTTTTTAATACTTTGATATTGACTCACAAAGAAATATTTCATTTCAACTTATAATTTATTACTTTTCTTCGACAATTATTATTCATCTATATGACAATAAAAATCTATCCGTCTGTCTATTATATCTATTATACCACTCAAGGTGGTGAAAAAGAAATTATTTTTCGCTAGTAACAGAGCAGCAAGTAAGAAAAATTAAAAGTCGACCTATTCGAGCTTTTTCGTCAAATATCAATCAAAAAAAAAGTACGAAATTCATTCCAGACTTTTGCCGGCTACTGTACATACATATATATATTATATATAAATGAAGAGTAAGCATTCTACGTTTGTACTGACGTACGCTCTCTAATTCAAGTTTTGCAATATGATCGCCTACGGGTATTACGTAAGACTTTATAACAAAGCCACGAAATTCGTACACATTGTAGGCAAATAGGATGAAGTTTAGGTAGATGTACATGTGCTACAGTTGCTAGAATATTACTGGCTTATGTTGCAGAACAGATGCAGTGCCTGAAGGCACGTCAAAATTGTAAACGCCGCCGCAAAGCGAAAATCATCCATGATAATAACTTCGTCTGGTGTTTAAATTTTGACGTCAATGTGATATTTATATCAGCATGGTCCTCAAATGATCACAACTTTGAGACTGAACAAATACGTGCTCGCGTCGTCATTGTTTTTCAGCTAGAAATTTGCTCTCTTTTGTACTTGTTACGTTTATGCCAGAGATGGTAAACATTTCTGGACATGCATACAGGACACGTAAAAAGAATAATTCAAATGTTAATGAGATACTGATTGCCACGCGTTTCGACTAATTTAACTCTCATCAAGGAATCTGTGATCTCATTAAAGAACTATTCTGTATTTATAGATTATATGAAAAGGTAGTGAGTTCGTATTCTAGTACTTCAGGACTACTCTTTTATCTACTATAAAAGGCCAAATTCAAAACTATTTATTTTGACAAAAATTCGATTTTTTCGAAAGGGTATACTCGCCAAAAATTGGTATTTTTGAAAAGTCAATGTACATTAAATTGTAAATGCTCCTGCGTTGGCGTTGGCATCTCCGAAGGTTTTGAAAATGACCTCGAAGTTAACATTTATCTAGTTATATTGGTTTACTAAAGAAACTTCGAAAATCCATGTCAGAGCTTCAATGGTTTCACCATGAAGAGATTGTGAGTTTGTTGTTTGTTTGTTGTTACTTCAGGGTTACACTTCTGTGGACTATAAAAACTAAATTCAGTGCTTTTTATTTTAAGAAATGTTTTATTTTTTTCAAAGAGATATACACGCCAAAATTGGGAGTCTTTATAAGTATGTACTCGTAAAAATTGCTATTTTTAAAAAGTCATTGTATGTTACTAAATGTTCGCGCGTTGGCATTTTCGGAGGTTCTGAAAACGACTTCGAAGTTAACATTTATCTAGTTATATTGGTTTAATAAAAAAACGTCAAAATTCATCTCAAAATGTCTGTTATCTTTAAAGTTTGAATGGTTTCATCATTAAAAGATAGTGAGTTTGTTTTCTGTTACTTCAGGGCTATACTTCTGTGGACTATAAAGGTTAAATTCAATACTTTTTATTCTGATAAATATTTTATTTTTTCAAAGAGATATACTTGTCAAAATTGGTATTTTAGGAAAACCATTATATATATTCGCAAAAATTGGTATTTTTGAAAATTCATTATGCGTTAGTAATTGCGCGCGTGTTGGCAGTACCGAAGCCTTTTAAACAGGATTTTGAAGTCAGCACTTCTCTAGTTATGTTGGTTTAATATAAAATTTGAAAGAGCCTCTTAAAATACGAATTTTCAAGTGTGTAAATGGATTCATTATCTTTAGAGTTTGAATGGTTTCGCCATGAATAGATAGTTAATTTGTATTCTATTACTTCAGGACTATTCTGTCATCTACTATGAAGGCCGATACAAAACTTTTTATTTTGAGGAAAACCTCTTTCTTTAAACGGGGTATACTCGTAAAAATTGGTATTTTTTGAAAAATCATTGTATGTTAGTAAATCCTTGCGCCCTGGCAAATTCCAGTTTCAAGATAGCTTTTCGGAAATTGTTTGATGTTGAATTATTGACGACCGTCTCATTGATCGGTTTGTAATCGAAGCACGTCTCACAACAGTTCGTTATTTACGTTTCCTAGGAAGTGACCTTATATCACTGGATTATGTTCCTCTTAATGTAAAACAAAGAATGCGAATATATGGTAACACAATAGCACACCTCCGTATTTTGACAAACAAGTACTAGATTTTCCTTATGAAAATTATACGAACCGGTGAATTGAAAGAGCTTCAGTGTTTCAGGATTTAAGTTCGCCCCCCCCCCCTTTTTTTGATTGAAAAGGTTGAAAAATTTGGTTTTTGCAGAAAAACTTAAAAACATAAAACAACTTTTTGTTAGGATTATGGATGCCGCAGAAACTATTCTTGATTCTGAGACTATTAGCGGAGGTATCTCTTCAATACTAAGGAGAGCTAGACTATATACAGCAACTGGATGGATATTTTGAACAGTTAATTTAGTGAAGCGACTTCTTTTTAAATGATCTTTGTTGAGGTTTGCTTCTCAACTGTATACGTGTTATGGGAATTAAGTAACGAAACTGCGCTCATTCCATCGTTCAGCCACATTGGGCGAAGCTGTAATTGGAATGTCATTGACCTTGATACTTCCTGAGCAACAACCCACAGTTTACTTTCGAGCTTTAATTGTAGCGAACACTGTTACTTACAACAAGTAATACGAACACTGTTACAGCAAGACCATCATATCCTTAGAAAAATCTGCGCACACTTTCGGTATTACTCGTACTCAGTCGCCAGTGTGTCGCTCGCTTCGGTGATTAGGTACATTCCCAACAGAAAGGCGCGGTTTTATTTTGTACTACGCGACGCCAAGAATAAGAATTTAGAAAATTTTTATTTATTAATATATGTTATACTGGTCCAAATGGAATGTAAATTATTAATTAATGAGGCTGCTAAGTGTTATTTAATAGTGTTCTATTGAGGATGTACTATGAAAGTAAATCTTAATATGATTAGGTAGATAATGTAATTACAAAATTTTTTAATAATACCCAGTAATTAGAAGCAAATAGCTTTATTTCAAAATGATTACATAATTACATAATAAATTACATAATAAAACACATTCACAAAGCAATGATTACTAAGTTATTCTGAATCATCGCTGAAACCAAAATCACTGTCAGATGTATCAGCACCCACGTTTATAATTAGTGACTCCGTAAGAACATCCATAAAAACTTCATTTTGTTTATATTCATCTTCGACTCTCTTCACGTGAGTGCAAAGTTTGTTCCAGTCATTTACTGTAATGCTTTTAAATTTTTCTTCCGCTAGCCTTTTAGCGTCCTCTAATTTAAATGTGACATTTTGTGATGCCACAAAATTTTTCACAGTCGCCCAAATCATTTCGATTGGATTTAGTTCAGGGTGATACGGAGGCAATCGTAAAGTTGTATGACCGTGTGCCTCCAAAATTGCGTCTATTTTATATCGTAAGTGTTGTTGTTTATTATATTTTATTAACATATATAACTGGGCTTTCGTCATATCAGATGTACAGGCAATACCTTTTTCGGTCAACCAGTGTAACATTTTTTGCTTGTTTGCATTAGAATTAGGCGCTGGATTTATCTGAACATTGTGGTATGGAGCATTGTCAATAACTAGTACTGAATTTTTTGGTAAATTTGGTATTAGTTTTTCAACGAGCCATTTTTGGTAATTTTCGAAATTCATTTCGTGATGGTAATCACCGGATTTTGTTCCGGATTTAAAAAGTAACAAAGCGTTTTCTACAAATCCATGGTTCTCACCTCCAGCGTGCAACATAATTAAACGCTGGCCCTTGGAGATTGTCGAAAATAACCCATTTCTTGACTTGTCTGTCCAACTTTTCGATTTTGTATGGCCGCTATGAATATAGGATTCATCCATATAAATAGTTGGACGATTTTGCCGTCGATATACATCTATTTTTCGTAAAAAATTTGTACGAATGTTTCTGATATCTGGTTTTTCTTGTAATATCTTGCGATTGTTTTGTGTAGCACAGAATCTAAAACCAAGCTTCTTTATAATTTTTCTTAAGGATTCTCGGCCGCCCGGAAAATTTATATCTTCTTTAAGTTTTTGTAGTAAATTTTTAATAGTAATCCGCTGATTATTTGTCTTGTGGAAATTATAAATAATATGTTTTATTTGGTATAGGTCAATGTCGTCTATTGAATCCATTACTAAACATTTCCTCGATCTTTTCTTTTTTGGCGATTTGAAAACTGGTAGTTGTTCTGTGTTCTCTTTCTCATTTCGTTCTGGTTCTGCTTGATATTCGTTCCCCTCTTTTAAAATATTATAGACAGAAGCTCTTGAAACACCAGTTGCTCTTGCTACGTATTCCTTTAATTCGCTTTTTGTACAATTTCTTATGTCTGTTTCGTTATCTGAAATTGTCTTTAAAAACTTAAAAACATTAAACACGACTTCACGGGTTTGTGAATGCAGTCCTTTTCCACCTCCTAAGTTGGACATTATTAATTATAATAAATAAAACAAATAATAACCAATTATAATGCAAGACCTCAATTATTCACTTTGACTAACCGTAACTTAACAACTTAACCACGCAACGATCATAAGCACACTGAGGACACAAACAGCTTACCGATGACTCGGAGTGTACCACCCGGCACGCCTACGATGCGCAGTAGATTTTTGTCCAAGGATATGATGGTCGTGCTGTACTTATTACTTAGTAGTTCCGTGATGATGGTTGACATATAAATCGAGTAGTGAATTAACCTGAAATTCCTTGTCAAATTAAAAAAAAATGCCAGCAGAATGTTTACAAATGTTATAGAAGGTGCTTGGTGATAATGTTAGGTCACGTGAGTGAACTTTTGAATGGCATAAACGGTTTTCTGAAGGTCGGGAAGAGGTCGAAGATGATGAACGTCCTGGATGGCTTTCTCGATATCAAGGGGGTTATCATGACTAACTGTGTGCCTGAGGGTTAAATTGTTAATCGGAAGAACTACACAGAAGTCCCAATCAAGCTGAGGGAAAGAGTAAGGAAGAATAGACCAGTTTTGTGGAAGAACAACTCGTGGATCTGCACCAGGTCGCAATGTCCTATCTGTGAAATAATTTTTAGCGGACAAGCGTATTGTTGTGGTTGATTATCCTCCGTGTTCGCCAAATCTCGCACCATGTTAATTCTACTTGTTCCCAAAAATGAAAACTGCATTAAAAAGTGACACATTTTCAGTTTGCTGAACGTGTAAAAGCAAAAACTGCAGAATTATTGATGAGGCTAATAACTGATGTACTTCAGCATTGTTTTGAACAATGAAGGATACGTATACGGAGGTGTATAGATATGGAAGGAGAGTATGTTGAAGGGGATAAAAGTTAAATACAAGTTTGTTTGCAATAAATAACATTTCTCACACTAGTCTCGTTAATTAATTGCCACACCTAGTATACTGAAGCTATTACAAGCTCTAAGTTTATTTTTAAAACATTACTCCAGTTAAATACATAATACTTGATTTAATCACTCTCGACACCCTGAATTATTTAGGCTAATGCAAAATCTAGTTTCCGTTTAGTTACATTTAATTTACAACTTTCTGAGTAAATGTCTAAACAATAAGCCGGAACGAACTTCGAAAACATCGGGAAGTTTTACGGCGACGTATTTTGCAACGTTACAGTTTCGTCATATAATCAAATTGCGACAATAACACATTACAGTTTTCGTAATTAGTTCGTCCTACATTTCGGAAAGGACATCGGCAACATTTGCTTCGTAAATGCATCGTACAAAAAGTTTCTGATTCAACTAGGAAACTTGTTGCAGACCCGAAATCTGCTGTCCACGGGGCGTGAATGCATTTTAATATAAACTTTCCGAAAACCCCTCCTAATGTAAATAATATTAATAGCATTTCCTGGTTTATCGGAATTTTGGGTATATTTAGCATTTAGTCGTCGTGGAATATTCTAAAAATTCCAGCGTAATAAGGCATTGAATATAATTATAAACAAGATTTGTCTGAAGTAATTTTCATCAAGAAAGGCGTAGGCGTATGCGACTAACCAAAGTATTTAATAAAGCCTGTAAATATTCTGAATGCTTCCGTACGAGCTTTAATATTTGTTTTCATCTGAAACGAATATTCATTAGATCGTCTCCTAATTACCTGCATGCTTTTATATGACATTACAAGCAATTATTTTTGTAAAATAACGTAATACGAATTTTCTATAATTTAATCACTGAAGGTTGATAAATAATCCATTTCCACATTAATTTTCATATTCTGTGCACGTATTTCGACAACTAAGTTGTCATCATCAGCAGATAATTAAACAGTATCGCACCTGGAAAACTACGGAAAAATACGAGGATAGTTTGACAAGTAGTGAGAATGACATAGTGGCTCTCTAATTGGTAAAACAAATGCACTAAATTTAGGCCGCCTATTTATATGTTTACATTCCGATATTTAGATAAATCGGTTGATTAGTTTGTTTTTCACATCTGATTGGAAAAGAAGCAATACGTCGTTTTGTTAAAATGGAAAAAGCAGAGTACTGTGCGGTGATTAAATACTTCGTAATTAAGGGTATTAAAGCTACCGAAATAAAAGATGAGTTACTGGAAACATTAGGTGAATCTGCTCCATCATCCGCCACAATAAGTAGATGGGTAAATGAATTTAATCGTGGTAGAACAAGCTGTGTTGATGAAGCGCGCTCTGGAGCACCCAAAACCGTGACTTCTAAGAAAATGATTATAAAAATCCATAATATTATTACGCAAGATCGACGACTTAAAGTGAGAGAAATAGAAGACACGGTAAACATTGGGCCTTTCAAAGCTTTCGGCAAGATGGGTACCGCGATTGCTTACTACTAAAACTTGGATACACTACAGTACATCCGAAACTAAATAACAGTCGAAACAATGGTTAGAACGTGGTTCTGAACCTCCAAAGAAATCGAAAACCACTTTATCCGCAAACAAGGTGATGGCATCAATTTTTTTGGGATTCAAAGGGCATTTTGTTCATTGATTACCTTCAGAAAGGTGCCACAATAAACGGACAATATTATGCAGAACTTCTACAAAAATTAGATATTGAGATTCGTGCTAAACGGCCACGAATGGCAAAGAAAAAGATTCTGTTTCACCAAGACAACGCTCCCTCGCATATCAGCATAGTTGCGATGTCCAAAATCCACGAGTTGCATTTCCAATTAGTAACGCATGCGCCTTATTCGCCAAATCTAGCCCTTTCCGACTTCCACCTTTTGCCAAAATTGAAAACGGCACTAGGTGGAAAGAAATTTTCGTCTAACGACGAACTTATCATCTTCATAAATGAATATTTTTCAAGCCTTCCGGAATCGCATTTTAGAGATGGCATAAGGGCATTGGAGCACCGTTGGAATAAATGTATTGCTCTTTTAGGAGAATATATTGAAAAATAAAAATTAATTTGCATTTAAAAAATTCTTGTTTCTGTTCCATTCTCACTACTTGTCAAACTACCCTCGTACCCGCAAACTCCGCACTTGATCTGTATCGTTGAAAACCAAAACGCACACTGTATATTCGTTTCACATAACTTATAAAAATTGTATTCTAGTCTTGAACTAAGATAAAAGACAAAAGAATAAAGGAAAGTACCTACATGCGTTTATTGCAAACAAGTACGCAGTATATACGAGGGTAGGCGTTTATATTTCGGGAATAGCAAACAAAAAAAATTTTTATTATCGAAAATAGCTTCATTTTTAAGGAGACTATTTTGAAAAGCAACCAAAATGTTCTCCTTGAAAATCAATGCACTCTTGCATTCATTTAAGCCAATCTGAAAAGCATTGCTGCCACTGTGATGGCGGTACCTCCAAAATATGAGTTTTGAATGCCTCGACTGCTTTTTCCGACGTAGAAAACCGTTGGCAACGAAGTTTATTCTTCACGTGTGTGTCCAGAGTCATACGCTAACAATTATTGAGGTGTGTGTGATACTACTGTTATTTTTTAGTTAATAAACGATTCAATTGATATTGTCCTTGTTAAATCTACTTTATTATTAACAAATAATAGCTTTTTCGCCCTAAATTATCAAAAGCACGTATGTATCCACGTGGTTCAGTATTGGCAAGTAATTCAATTGCTATGGCGGTTTCTCTAAGGCCTTTCTATTAGAAACTCCCTTAACTCTCCGAGTACACCGGCTAGTTTCAGCTCTAGAAATATTTAAGGATTTTAAGGTAATCGACAATTTTCTACACTAATGAATATTGGGACGCAACAGAGTTTTAGTGAAATTCGAAAATGATTCAGAATTTCCTGAGATCATAATGAAGAAGCTAACTTCTGGCTTAATAGCTTTTTGACTAAGCAAAATTAAAAATCGGTCAGGACATAAAACTGTCGTATCTGATCCGAAAATTAGGCATTTTATTCACATAAGCCAACTGTCCAGTATGAATTTGATGCTGGACAACTCACTGGATCTTTTCTCAACAATTTTCAAGTCCAATACTGCGAAGGAACTCGTCATCACTCAAATCGACCGGATCCTTTTGGTCTGACTTTGGCGAATTAATTCTTGGAATTAAATTATCACGCCTCGTATTCATAGCTTTACTATACGGATTACATTCAATGGGCTAAGACCTATTCAATCATTTAAACTAATATTTCTCTCATTTAACACAGTATATGGAACGTTTAAATGTATAAATGAAAAAAAAGCGAAGACCTAAATGGGAATTTTGGGTAACATATAGAGAGAGAGCGTAATTTCTGAACATAAAAAAAATCAACGGAAAGATAACTCGACAAAACGCATACAATGTGTCTGTGACACGTTTCCATCATTGATGCGAATTTAATTTAAAGTGTCGCCGATGATGGATGATCATAATCAATCAATTCCAATCCTTTTTTAATTATAGTAATCCATTTCGGCGAGAACAAATACGAAAATTATCAACATCAATTCGGAGCGATGTCGGCGTCATTATACGAAGAATAAAAATCCTCATTCCGTATAACCCCCATAAATAATGGAGTCGCTATCCTATACGTACGGGAACACGAATGTAGGTGTATCTGCACCATATAGCGGAAAGTAATTTTGCGGTCTGTCTGTTTGGATTTTCAATGAACCTTTCCAGTTTCAGGTGCATCGTATTAGCCTGAATAGGTATCGATGTGTGTGTCACGGAGAAGAATTGCCGACATTCCGGTTCGTATGGTTCGACTCGCCTGTCCAAATTGAATAACAATTTCGATTAGACGTGTTCTCATTGGAAAGTAATTTTACCAGAGAAAAAAACCGAAATTGATATGTCACATGAATTTGATGCGGGAGAATAAAACCCGTTCAAGGATGAAAATTGAATATCCACGTGAGCAAAGAAATTGGTGTCCTGATTATTCCCGTTATTACCTCCTGCCTTTGATTTATATCATATGTGAGAAGGCGGTAAATGGAATAGCTTATTGACTCTCTAATTAATTTGACAAATAATAATGATATTATTTAATAATAAATATTTATTTGTACGTAGTGGTCAGTTAAATTTATTGCGAGGCTTTGTCTGGCTAGTTCAGGCGCTACAATAAATGCAAATAAGAAAACGAGTCGCAGTAGTAATAATTAATGATTGTGATGAGCATCAAAAAACTAAGATATGTGCCAAGCTAAAAGAAATATTATTAGTTGTAATAAAACAACAGGACTGTCCTTAATATTTTATTTAATAATTTAAACTAATTGTTAAAGCTTAAGTACATGAGAGTAAAAATAACTAACAAAAGCGAGAGCAATACATAAAAGCAAAGCATGCGTACACGCAAATGCTGTAATAAAAGCAAATGCATAAATAAAAAGCTGCGAAATAAAATGGAAAAGGATTAGATTAAAATTAGGCGTCAAAAGATACGTGAAGTACTTGCATGTGTACATGTCTATCCTAGGTCGGGCTAATATATATATATATTTCGCGGTCTCGAAATACACATAGACACGTGGACACTGCACTTAGGGGTACAACTTAACTGAACAAGCTCGTATTTCACCGCTGAAAGGCTGTACACAGTCTATCGCAGAGAAAACCGAACTAAAATAATCATTCTTAATAGCGCCAGCTACTAAAAAAATATGTGTTGGTAAGGTAGGTCTTTCACGAATGTCCTGACAAAATATCATGACATTTGCATCATTAGAAGTAGAGAAATTGCGCATAAATAGTGTGTAAACAGTGGATGCGTGTTTATCACGTATGCGTGTGTATGAGTGGTATAAACGATTCAAAAGCGATCTTACGGACATAGATGATGACGAACATCCTAGTGCAAGAAAATCTGTGATTATGGAAAGTAACATCGAACCCGTGCGTGAATTTATCAGAAATGAACCGAAATCCTCATTGCGATACGTGGAAATGGAAATAAATATTGTATTTCCAAAGATTCAATTCATCGCATTTTTACACAGCATTTGGGACTGAGAAAGATTTGTGCAAGGTTTGTACCACATAAGTTAACTGAATTCAATATTGTACAGACTTGATTAAAGATATGAAAAAGGATGAAAACTTCTGGCACTCTATTGTAACTGGCGATGTGGTGGTGTATTCAATATGATTCAGAGATCAATCGTCAAAGCTCTGAATGCAAGCATCCAAGTGAAGAAAAACGGCAAAAAAGCCGTTTGGAGATGTCAAAAGTGAAAACAATGTTTTTATGATTTGAAAGACATAGTGCACAAAAAGTTTATATCAACTTTTCAAACAGTCGATGCTGTACATCATCTTGATGTCATGAAGCGTCTTTTGACGCGTATTCATCGTGCGCGCAATCAATATCGTGAAAATGGTATCTGGTGTTTGTTACACGATAATGCATCATCTCATCGCTGGACGCTTATCACTGATTTTTTGCACTACAAATGGCATTTTATCCATCAACCATTCACCATATTCATCGGATTTGGTCCCCTATGATTTCTATCAATTCTCCAAACTACATTTACCGATGAAAGGACAGCGTTATGCCGACGTCGAAACCATTAAAAAAGTGTGGAGAGCGATTTTGAAGGACATCTATAAAGACGAACTTAAAAATTCTCTCAACATGTTAATTGACCGTGCAAAATATTGTGTGAAGCCGAAGGCTGCTACCTGAGTAAAATAAATGAATTTTGCTAAAATAGCTTTTGTTATTATTTTGAAAAGTTCAGTTTCCTCTACGACAGACTGTGTATGCACTTCGGTCGTGAAACAAGTGGAAGAGGGTTATCTCTTATGGACTAAAACTTTTAAGAAATAAACCATAAGGCGAAGAGCAGGGGACTGGTTATATTTGAACTAACCAATGAGAAGAGAGAGCAGACACTCTAGAAATTAAGCACACCAATATACTAATATCATTCTACCAATTTTCCAGAAATTGGGAAAAGTACACAAACGAAGTGCAATATTGAATAAGTTGGCACAAGAGAGTAACCAAACGCCGCATTTTTTAAGCAAAAAAGCTTGAGATACCGTCGATATACTAAGTATTGGAATGCTTAAAGTTTTTTAGTGCGTGAAATGAATCTCTAATAAGCGGTATGTTAATTAAAAATTATAAATTAGGAAGATTAATCAGGATACTATTGAAACAATTCTGGGTGCAAATAGTAGTCGCTAAGAGAAATAATAAGCAGACGGATTGAAAAAAAGGTAACGATTTCATTGACAGTTGTAGTTGAGTGAAACAGTCACCATTTGTGTTTTTCAGGGAATTAGATAATCCATTATTGTTCCTTTTACTGTGTATAAAGTCCCAATTTAACATAGGATTATATTTTATAGAAACCTTGTACTCTGTTTAAGTGATTATTGTGCAGTATTTTGGAATTTCTTTTTATTTTCCACAACTGTGATTTGTACAATTTTGGAGTTACAATAAAATGCGTTTCATTATATTTTAAGCGACACCTATTTTTGAACTTCGTCACTTATACGATATTCTTTAGTAAACCATTGGATAAGCGCTTCCACAAATACGTTTCGACGGTACCAATAAATTAATAATAATGTCTATATGAAACCAAACTAATAATACGAGTATGTAGAAAAATACAGAGTTCCTTCAAACTGGAAACTTACTTTTGAATTACCGTGTATGTCATGTAATATGTACTGAATTCATATGCCATATCTGTTTTTTCCTGTTTCATAAATTCTTAGCTTTCGATCTAAGTGATCCTAAATGGAAGCTTCGAATGATGCACTAGTTCCTGATATTAAATTCCATGTATATTGAATTTTAAATGCGCATATAACTTAGCTTCGATTTCAAAATGAAACTAAGCATTTATAATTTTCCATGACGCTTTGACTTTTGTATTACTCCTTTTTTTGTATTTTCATCAAACATTGGACGCGAATTACATGGCGTATAATAAAAGCTGACGAGAGAAGTTTCAAAGTACACATGCTACTACGATCACGCAAATTATAAACGATAAACCCATTACACTGTCAATTTATGAACGGGCGAAACTGAAATTTGTTTGCTTTTAAATGTGGTCAGGCAAAAAATTGTCAGTAATATTTACTGGTCGAACCTAACGGTGTGCATTGAAATTTTAATCACTTCGAAAATTGGTCGATAATGTTGAAACGTCAGTGTCTATGATATAAAAATTCGTTTAATATTAATATTTGTGATATGCGAGTATCCAGTTCCAGATTTAATAACTGTAGCTATGGTAGGTTGTCAGAAAAATAATGACGTATTTTTCTGCATTTTTGATAGGTGATTTATTAACATATAAAGGGTTAATCAATTATACCGGGTCAACCAATGAAATGAAAATTTCAAGATGTTATAAAAGCATGCAAAAACTGTTTATTTCTAAATCTTTTAACAAAATCATAATCTACATGAGTCGAACTATCTTCTTCTGGGCTTCCAGGATGGAACCGCGTCACTGGTATAACTGCGAACGTTTCGTACGCACTCTTGTGGGACATCTTCAGGGCTCAACTACTGCTGCTGTTTATTGCACTGAAACTGAGTTGAAGTTTGTCGTTGTTCGCAAAGGACGTCTGAAAGACGACTTCTATTTCAAGAACACATTCTCGAAGCCTCCTTGTAAAACTGTCTGTAACATTTCGCAACATTTCTAGCGTTACTGTGTCCACTTCGACTCACATCCCCGTTTAGCATCAGGATGGTCTTTGGAGGTTCATTTTGAAACAATTTTGCTTTTAGGTATTCCCAAAGAAAAGCGTCACATGTGATCAAGTCGCGAGAATATGCTGGCCAGGGAATATTGCAAGTTCTTCTAAACGGACGACCGGAAAATGCCATCTCAAGCACATCTACCTTCGTGTTGAGTGGCAGATCTCACCATCTGATTTAGAAAAGTCTCGTTTCATTTCTGTACACATTTAATTCAGGAGGGAAAAAATTCAGGAACATATCGACGTAGTGATCAAAGCTCATAGTTACTGGATTTCCAGCTTCGATCTCAAATACTTAGGAAATCAAGATGGCCGAAGAATATCGCCCTTCTTGCTAATAAGATGATCTGAAAGCGTTTAACCTAGCACATCTACACTAGTGCTAGAGTAATATATCACATCATCTGGTTGGAAAAGTGTTCTTTTGTTTATTACAGGAATAAATCAGATTCTACAGTTACTAAGTTCCTAGCTTTGTTCTCAAATATTCCTGAGAATGAGCTGGTTAGGGAAATGATATTCTAATCACTTTGAAAATTGGTCGATAATGTTGAAACGTCAATGTCTATGATATAAAAATTCGTTTAATATTAATATTTATGATACGCCACTATCCAGTTCCAGATTTAACAACTATAGATATGGTAGGTTGTCAGAAAAATAATCACGTATTTTTCTGCATTTTTGATAGGTTATTTATTAACATATAGAAGGTCTATCAATTATACCCAGTCAGCTAATGAAATGAGAATTTCAAAAAATTACAAAAGCATACAAAGTCTCTCTATTTCTCAATCTTTTAACAAAATCATAATCTACATGAGCTGAAGTTTGTGGTTGTTCGAAAAGGACGTCTGAAAGACGACTTCCATTTCATTGGACACGTTCTTGAAGTCTCCTTGTAAAACTCTCTGTAACATTTCGCAACTTTTTTAGCGATACTGTATCCACGTCGACTTGCAGCCAGATTTGACAACTATAGATATGTCGGGTTGTCGGAAAAGTAGTGATGTATTTTTCTGCATTTTCGATAGGCCATTTATTAACATATAAAAGGTCTATCAATTATACCCAGTCAGCTAATGAAATGAGAATTTCAAAAAATTACAAAAGCATACAAAGTCACTCTATTTCTCAATCTTTTAACAAAATCATAATCTACATGAGTTCAAGTTTATGGTTCTTCAAAAAGGACGTCTGAAAGACGACTTCTATTCCGAGAATACATCCTTGAAATCTCCTTGTAAAACTGTCACTTTTTTTAACGTCAGAATGGCCCTTGGAGGGTCACTTTGAAACACTTTTGCGTTTAGGTATTCCCAAAGAAAAACGTCACGTGATCAAATCAGGAAAATATGCTGGCCAGGGAACATGGCGATTTCTTCTAAAACGACGACCGGAAAATGCCATCTCAAGCATATCTACATTCGTGCTGAGTGGCAAATCTCACCATCTGATCAGAAAAGTGTCGCTTCATTTCTGTACGCATACATGAGGGAAAAAATTCTGGAACACTTCGACATAGTGATCAAAGTTCATAGTTACTGGGTTCCCAGCTTCGTTCTCAAATATTTAGGAAAACAGGATGACCGAAGAATATCGCCGTTTTTGCTAATAAGATGATCTGAGAGCGTTTAACTCAGCACATCTACACTAGCGCTAGAATAATATCTCGCATGATCTGGTTGGCAAAGTGTTCTTTTGCTTATTACAGGAAGAAATCAGATTTTACAGTTACTAAGTTCCTAGCTTCGTTCTCAAATATTCCTGAGAATGAGCTGGTCAGGGAATATCCAGTCCTACTAATAAAGCAATCGTGAATCGCATATCTTAGTGCATCTGTATTCGAGTTGAGTATTAGATCGCACATCTCCACTGCTACTATTTTGGCGAAAATTTTGATTCTTTCAAAGGAGTTTCACAAAAAACAGGTGTTTTTGGAAAGTTACTGCAAATTGATAAAATTTCGTATGCTAATATTTTCGAAGGCCCTCAAAACGATTCTGAGATTAAAATTTATCTAATTCTTCAGCTTAATCCTGAGAGAATAAGAAACCTCGTAAATAGTAGAAAAAAAACTTTCGAATGTGTAAATGAATTATCTCTAAAGTTTTAATGATTGTGTTAACGAACAGTATCAGTTTTCCATTCTTTGATCTAAACCACTGTTCTGCACATAACGAATATCAAATTTGAACTCTTTAATTTGAAGAAAATTCCAATTTTTTTAAAGTGCTATACTGAAAAGTTATTGCAAATTAATAAAAATTCGTACGCTAACATTTTCGAAAGCCCTAAAAATGATTCTGTGTTCAGATACAGTGAAGCCAGGAAATTAAACTGGCCAAAGGTATCGCCATTCCTGCTAATAAGACGATCAGAAAACACCTATCTCAGCACGTCTATATTCGTGTTGAGTATCAGATAGCACCATCCATTTGGGAAAATGTTGACTCATTTCTGTAAATATTTATTTCAGGAAGAAAAAAATTCTGCATCATATCGTCTTAACGATCAGATTTTCCAATTACTGCACACCCAGTTTCGTTCTCAAATGTTTAAAACTAATTATCCCTAACGAAGAAACTTAACACTACATGATTTCTGTCTTTAAATGTAGCGGTCCTTAGTGCACTTATGTTATTGTGGATTATCCTTTGATCAGCAACGAAAATTTTATTTATCGACAAAGTCACTAACATAAAATTAAATCCGGTCACTCACCTAAAGGTTATTCAGCCCGTTATGCCTGTCAAAAATGCATTGCTACATTTGTCTCCAAAATGTAAATGAAGTAGTGTAATATAAAATGTTAAAATGTTGTCCTTGATCTAGATTTTCACATGGTAGTATAGATCTCTATGCAAAATTCTTCTCGTTTTGCCTTAGGTTAATCCAGACGCTAAGCTTCATCGTCAAAAAGTTCGTGAACTCCCTTTTGTTGAATTAAGTGTTGCTTGAATATTTTCTAGCCTGAGTACAGGTCTGCTACACTACTTCGTTTTTGTGTTGTTAAATATTTAACTTCAAAATTTCTTATCCGCTTTTGAATATGCATTGTTAAATTGTTTATGAACACAAGACAGTGAACAGTGGTTAAAACGGAAGGTTCAGTGGGTACGGACGAAACTTCACGCATTGTTTACCCTACTGACTTCTCAGTTTCTAAAATTCTAAAAATCGCGCTCCCCTTTAGCCTTGTCTGTAACGATGTTAATTACTAGAAAATATTTCAAATTTATTACAATAATTTGTCATGTGTAAAGCAATCGTCTTCCCGAAAACTTTCGAGATACATTTTAAAATGGCAATTGATTTATAATTATCGATAAGCTCAGAGCCACTTTTTTTAAAAATAAGAACAACAAAAGAAGTTTTTACAGAGTCCGGGAAGTGGTCGATCTCCACAAAGTAGTTTGTGAGGACAGTTAGAAGTTCTGCAATAATCGAGACATAAGTTTCCAAAATACCTACGAGATTGCCATTAACTCTCCCGGATTTCTCGTTGATATTATTTATTATTCTTAATATTTCTTCTACGGAGCAGAACAGAGAAAAGCACGCAATGGTTTATAACACTAGCTAACGTACACGAACATGAAACTGCATCCAGAAAGTAGTTTGATGATAACACATTCCTGTAATTAATTTTTTCTCTGCTGATTGTAATCTGACATCTGTTTTTAATTAACTTTGGCACGTTGATTTCAAATATCAAACTCACTTTTTCCTAACACGTCAGGTATTCCTCTATGGCATTTTTCCTGTTTTACTTCAGCTGGTCTGACTCTATCGGCAAAGATGGCGTTCCAAAAAATTTGTCTCCATCACTTCTCTATCAACAGCGAATGATTGATTTAATTTATTTAGAAGTTTATTAAATCGCGGTCGCAAACGTCGAGAACTTAGTTACATGTGTTAATAGCTTGGCTATACAGCGTGTGTTTAAAAACATCACATTGTTCGGTCGACCAGCTTGCCGTGCCGTAATGAGGTGCCTAGAATCTTTTACTGAATTTTATGTCATTTGTTCAATCAATTAAGGTTAATATACTCCTTTCCACAATAATTTTCGTATTCTATGCACGTATTTCGACAATTATGTTGTTATCATCAGCAGATAATTAATCACAATATCGCACTTGAAACCACGACAAAACCCGCACAGAACAAAGTGCGTGTTTGACTTACACCATCAAAAGCCAAACACGCACTGATTATATATCAATAGTTCTATTCATCGTTGTCGATAGACTCTGAGCGGCTGAAGAGTAGTAGCATTCCACGAAACGTGTCGCGGTCAGATCTCTATCGACAATGAATGATTAATTTAGATTTTAATGGCTATTTTATATAAATACTCTTGTAATTTCTACCAAATATTGCATAATTATGTATGTAATTGTCGTATTTAAATAAACGAATTAGTTATAATTTTTACTTTGTTTATTTTATATCAAATCTCAACAATTTCGCTTTTTGTAGTTCCTCAAACGGCGGAATATGGTCTAGAGCCAAATTTTGACCTGATGCGTAAAAACCAATTTGATTTTCATTAAGAAGTCCGTAAAAATGGTGTAGACCAGTGTTATCTGAGACCAACAACTGATGGGAAGTTAAGAGCAAGGACTTCCACAGTTTTTAAGTTACTCACCAAGCTGCCACTTTACCTTAAACCTATCTCGCGAAAATAAGATTTATTTCTGATTTCCATTTACTACAGACCACAATATCTTTCTAATATTATTATCAGATATTCGATGTATGTTTTTCGTGTAATATTTTTTCTGATCAGCATACGGGGGTAGCTGTTTATATTTCGGCAATAACAAACAAAGAAAAAATTTTATTATCGAAAATAGTTTTATTGCTTCTCAAAATATTCTCCTTTAAAATCAATGCACTTTTGCATTCGCTTAAACCAATCCGAAAAACATTGCTGCCACTATAAAGGCAGTATCTCCAAAATATGAGTTTTGAATGACTGAACTGCCTCTTCCAACGTAGAAAACCGTTGACCACGAAGTTTGTTCTTCACGCGTGGGAACAAAAAGGAATCACAGGCTACTAGATCAGGACTATACGGCGGATGGCTTATCAATTCAATGTTTTGCCCAGTCAAATATTCAATTGTTTGAACTGACCTGTGAGAGCTCGCATTGTCATGATGGAGAATGATCTGTCGTTTTTAGTTTTTTTTTCCTTATTTCTTCAAAAGCTTTTGGCAAACAAATAGTTGTGTACCTTTCGGAACTGGCAACACTAACAGTGTTGCCAGTTCTCGAAATATAAGTGCCTACCTTCGTGTATAAGTGGATTTAATTATTTCTTTTCTTCGTTGTTCTGTAAATGAATCTCACCTACTTGTATATGCTGCTTCAAGTTCTGAGATTTATTAATAGTTTTAGCAATAATCTATTTTTCTATCATATTGTTATTGGAGAAGTTAATTCTGATTTTACTACTATGATAGTGAAATCTGTAAATTGACATGTTTACTAAAGAGAAAAATTGAATATATTATTTAGCATTAATAGGTTTTCACCGAACGCCCAGTAGATATCTATCCACAATGGTATCGTTTCAATAACGTTTCGTTATGTTGCGGCTTCTAATCAAATCGATGTCGAAATTCTCTGTTCGCAAGCCCGAAACCACTGCAAGTTGCCGAAACTCTTACATATATCTATATATTCACTAACTCAATTACCAAGTTTTGCTCGGATTCATTCTACATCTAGCCGGGCATGAGTTTATTACATTATAAGTTCGCCTCCTGCTGGCTCGTCGACAGTCTATCCTAACTAAGCCGGCGTATATGCGGTGTTCCGCGATGTCTAATAGGGAGGAACTGCAGAAATACACGTGCCTTTGCGGAATAGAGCGTCAAATATTACAGAAGAAGAGCGCTCGAATTGTACGAACTTTTATTGCATGAAAGCTCGTGCAAATTATGTCGAACGAAATTTGTAAAATATTAAATCGTGCCCAATAAACGACTGACAACTCGACGTTCTGAAAGTTTCATTTCGAGTCATAACACGTATGTAGATATCATATGATATTAGACAGAAGAATAGTTCTTATATCTTAATAATCAATATTTTAACAAAGTAAAAGATCACACATTAGCAAAGTAGAAAACCGTGATCGAGAAAGGCAAAAAAATTCTTCTACAATAATATTTGTGTCCTAGATTCGACAACGAAGTTGTCATAATCAGAAGGAAATTACAGAGTGGTATATTAGCTAGCTATAAAGGGTACTAGGAAAGTTTTGCAATTTGACGCAAAAATGAATCGTAGGAAGCTGCTTGTTGCTGCATGTTGAGACATGTTCATACGTGCATAGTAGCCGTCGCGCCATATCGATGGGCTAGTTATTCATTAGCAGTGAGAGTATAAAGTGCTTGCGATGGCATCGTGGTCACAAAATGAGATAAGTACGTTGTTTAAACATAGACCAGTGCTTCGAACAAATGGCTCTTGCACTAGGTGATGTTTGTCCATATCGCACAACGATATTCAGGTGATATAGAGAATTCCAAAGGGGAAATTTAACTGTGGAGGATGCTGAGAGGCCGGAAAGGCCATGAACGTCAGTTACGGAGGAAAACGTTACTACTGTAAGGAACATGCTTGACGAGGACAGGCGAGTGACCTAACAACAGATAGAGGGTGCTTCAGGGCTAAATGCACCAGCAATTCGTTCGATTCTGCATGACCATTTGCACGTGAAGAAACTTTATTCTCTCTGGGTGCCGCATTGACCGACTAAAGAGCAAATGACACGACGCGTGACTTGGTGCCGGGAGATGCTAAAAAATTTAATAGGGGATAATCTAGGTATGTGAACAACATCGTGACAGGTGACGAGACTTGGCTGTACTATTACGATGTTCTGACCAAAGCTCAAAACAAAGTTTGGGTCTTTGATGATGTGAGCACACCCGCAGTTGTCAAAAAATCTCGATCTGTAAAGAATAAAATGATATCTGTATTTTTCAAATCAAGTGGAGTTGTGGAACGCGTCGTTTTGGACACACAGAAGACAGTCACAGCTAAGTGATATACTGTACAGTGCCTGTCTAAAGTCATTGGATCTATGAAGAACCTGCGTCCAAAGTCAAGAATGGACACTTGGTTCCTCCATCACGATAATGCTCCAGTTCACCGCGCCAAAGCCTGCACAGAATATTTGACCACGACAGGATTAAAACTTCTCGGGCACCCTCCCTACTATTCAGGTCGTGCTCCCTGCGACTATGCACTATTCCCGCATGTGAAAATGAAGCTAAAAGGGAGGCGGTTTTCCAGTGATGAGGACCTTCTGCAGGCTTTTGACAACAAATTATTATAAATAAACAAAGCTGTATTGCAAAACTTTTCTAGTACCTTTTGTTATGTACTTTCTTTGTAATTTTGTTATTTCTTTTCGTTCATTTTTAGGTTTGCACCTGTTAGGTGTTTCTAATAAATTATTATTATTACAGTCAGAGCTAAGTTTTTTTCTATTTCTTATTGTATACATACCTAGAGGTCTCGATATAAAATTAGCGCTTCTGTAGGGTATTTCTCAAAAGTTATTGTAAACTAAAAAATGCTCACGGGCTGCCATTTTCGAACAGTTTAAACGTGATTTCGCAGTCAAATTTCGTCTAGGTCTTTTGATTTAATTTTGAGAGAATGAGGAACTTTGAAAGTGGATGTGTAGATAGATAAACTCTAAGTTTCAATGGATTGAATCGAATTTTTTACACCGAATTTGATGGTCTATTGTGTTATTTAAATCCTCTGGTCAGTTAAATATGCTAGTGCATTTTTCGAAAATATACTTAGCGTCGCATATCTATCCTTTTCTGGAAACATCTTTATTTCTCGTCTTGTACATTTCCGATATTTATATTTAAGCCGTCAATTTCTAGCAAATTCCAGAAGTCTCGTTATGACAGTGGTATCTTTGCGAAGTTATAGATTAACAAGTACTCGCGCGTAGACGCTTTTGAAGATTCTAAAAAAGATTTTGAGGTTAAAATTGGTCCAGCTCGTTTGGCGTAATCGTGAGAAAATGATAGGCTAGGAAACTTAAATCAAAATTTGAACTTATGAATGTGCAGATGGTTTGAATTGTTTTCGCATGCTTTTTACGAAAGATGGTGCTACTTGCCAAATCTATCCCGTCAAATTATGAAGTTTATTTATAGAATAAATCTCGAATTCTAATTAGATGATCACAAAAACTTTCTCAAGAAACGTTACTATTTTAACGGGTGGCGCAAAAGTAATGTCATAATTTGAACTGGCTGCCATTTTGTTATAAACGAAGAAAAAAGAGCTCTGTTTTCATAAAAAGTTTATTTGAAAGTATAAAAATAATGACATTAATTAGAAAAAATTATATCGCTCAAATAGCCACCTCCCGAGTTCATGTATAATTGCGCTCGTTTTACGGCATTTTGAATTGTTGCTCGCAATACATCTGGCTCCAAATGATTTCTTCTTCAATGTTAGCTTTCAAGACTTGCAATGTTCGTGGTTTGTCATGGTAAACGCGAGATTTTAAAAAGCCCCAAAGGAATAAGTCTGGTGCTCTTAGATCAGGCGATTTGGAAGGCCAGTTCAAATCTCCAAAACGGGAGATCATTCGACCTGGAAATTGGTATCTCAAAATCTCCATCGTTGCCCAAGCTGTATGAGCGGTTGCTCCATCCTGTTGAAATCAAGATTGATCGAGACCCAATGCAGCAACTTGCGGCAAAAAAACTCCTTTAGCATCAGCCTATAACGCTCACCATTTAAGGTTACGGTGATGCCTTCGACATCTTCAAAAAAATAAGGGCAAATCACCTTTTCACGGCAAATGCCGCACCAAACGGTCACTTTGAGGGGATGCAATGCCTCTTCATGCATTTCATGTGGATTCTCTGTGCCCCAGAAACGCAAATTTTGTTTTTTAACATAATCACTTAAGTGAAAATGGCCTTCGTTGCTCATTATGATGTTTGATATGAAATCATCGTCTTCTTGCACCAAGTTTAACAGAGTCTGGACGTAAGTTGACCTCATCCGACGGTCAGCAGGCAGCAACGTCTGCTGATGCCTAATTGTGTGCGTCGTCGTCTCGTTGATGTTTGTGAATTCCCTCTGACATCGTTGGGAACAGCAATGATATTCTCGGCCGAACGAGCATTGCGAGGCCGGCCACTTCTTGCGACATTTATAGTGGACCCAGTTTGCACGAGGCACTCAGCCAAACGCTTAATTGTTCTAGCACATAGAATACGACGACGAGGAAAACGACGAAATTCACATTGCGCTAATACAACAGATTGAAAATTTGTCAAATAAGCGGTAACAATAATTCCACGTTTTTGAGGTGTGTATGACTTGTTGACAACTATTTCTCTATATATCTACATCATAAATGTCAAAACACTGACATTTGGCGCCATCGGCAAAAATGGCGGCCAATTCATATTATGACATTACTTTTGCGCCACCTGTTACATAGCAAATGAGCGGGAAAAAATGTCAAATAAAATTAATTATTATTTAATGTGTTCGTAAATATCGAATACATTTATTGTTGTCCTTTTACATCATTCACCTTTTAGTTCCGGGTCCTCGAGTTTTACGCCGTTGTTTATTAAAGACCGTGGTCTTCATTAAAAATTAACTTACCGCCGAAATTAACTTTTCCCAATTTTCATAATAACTCTGTGCGGTTCGCCTCAACGGACTCGTTAGCTCCGGTATTAATGCCCTCCATGTCTCATGTACGCTGTAAACAAAACGAAGAATAAGAAATTTTTAAGTCGCTTAAACTTTAAAGGAATTTTTAATAGCATTAGGTCGGCTAACTTGTTTTTTATTCATAATTTCTTATTCTTTAGATGTTGATATCGACGTTATATTCTCTTTTATACATTAGGCGACCTCACAACTAATTTGAACTAAGTCTGCTTGTAGCCGTTTTTTATTTTTAGTCTCGTTTGGTTTTAAAAATTCCGTGAAAAGATGGTTTTTCTTTTTTTATGTAAAGATATGCTTTGTAAGAATTTCGTTTGGAGAAATTTTATTTTAAGCCTGCTATTGTTCCTTTATATTAGGGAGATTTGTGCTAAAAAGAAAAAGAGAGAAGAAATTAAATAATCGATGTGCGGAATGTTCACTGAATTGTGAGGGTTTAACAAATAAGCTTAGCGATGTAAATTTATTCATGTATGATAAATTTGAAACAAACAAACTTAAATATAAGCAGCTTGTTTACTTTAAATAAAAGTATTATGTTTTAAAGAAAGAATCTGTATTCGCTGCCTTACTGATAGACCTTTTGCAATTTTTTGTACCTTTTAAGTGTGTTTCTTCTCCAGTATACTTCAATAAACTAAAAAAAAGTTTTTAAGTTCGATACTCCTTACAAAATGTCAAATGATACTAATCTACAGCTCTTTGATACAGATGACTTCACTTGTACTGTCCTTTTAATGGGAATCATCTACTTGTAAAGGCTGTTTCAAATTGGAAGTTTTCTTTTAGAATAAATAAAATATAGCTGGCGCACTGAATTTGTCTGAGTATGTGGGCATTTAAAAAGTGTGATGTATGACATTTATAAAAATGGCTTCGTACGCGGTACAACAACGCGTTCAAATTGTTGAATTATTTTATGAAAATCAGTGTTCTGTGAAAAAACTTTGTAGAAAATTACGTGAATTTTATGGTTTACCTAATCGTCCATCTGAAAGCACTATTGGTCGCATTATTTAAAAATTTCAATAGATCGGTTCCGTGGAAGATCGAAAAAGTGAAAAATACAGTCGTGGTAGTAGTTCACAAGAAACTATTCGTTTGGTTTATGAAAGTGTTGCTGAAGATCCTCAAATATCCATTAGACGACGTTCACAACAACTTGGACATAGTGGATCAACAACATGGCGTATTTTACACAAGGATTTAGCTCTGAAGGCATATAAGTTTCAAATAACACAGGAACTGAAGCCATTAGATCATTCAATTTCATCATTGACAACCAGCTCATTTTTCTCAAAAAATAGTTTTCCGATCAGGTACATTTTGAACTTGATGGCTATGTTAATAAACAAAATTGCCATAGCAATGGTGAGGAAAATCCACGAATTATTTATGAGAAACCTATGCATCCTAAACGAGTTACTGTTTGGTGTGCATTATGGTCAGGTGATGTAATTGGACTTTATTTCTTTGAAAATGCTGTTGGTGAAGCTGCAACTGTCAAGGGTTATCGATATCGTCGGATGATAACCGAATTTTTCTGGCCAGAATTAATGAATATTGATCTAGAGGATATGTGGTTTCAACAGGATGGCGCTACACCTCACTTTGCAAAGGAATCAATAGATTTATTGAGAGAAGAATTTCCTGGACGTGTAATCTCAAGAAACGGTGATGTTAATTGGCCACAGAGATCATGTGATTTGACAACGTTAGACTATTTTCTTTGGTGTTATGTGAAAAGTCATGTTTATAAAAACAATCCACAATCAATTCCTGCTTTGAAAGATGAAATTATTCATGTCATTGGTGAGATAGAGCCTTAATTATGTCAAAATGTCATTGAAAATTTTAACAAAAGAGTGGAAATCTGTGGAGCTTCAAGAGGAGGCCATTTGGCAGATACTATTTTTCGCATATAAATGTCGTAACAGATACTTCAATTACCAATCAAAAGTTTTTGAAAGTGAATGCAAATTATGTATTTTATTTATTCTTTAAAAAAAAATGCGAAATTTGAAATAGCCTTTATATGTTAATTCAATAAATCTAAAGCATAATTCTTGCTTGAAGATGAACCATTTAAATAGTTCATCAATCATTTTATAAATCCAAACGGAACTGTTTACTCTTCGGTTGATAAGTCGGGGATAAATTTTAAAAACAGGAGATGAATATTATGTAAAGGTATTCTATCAGGTTGTTCAATAAATTTTGTCATTCATTAAGAAAAACACAATTTTATGGTTTGAAATACATTTTATTCTTCAATACAACCTCCCTTCAATACATTTTTTCCAGTTGCTTTTTAATTTATGTATTCCGTTCCTGAAGTGAGAATCCTGGAAGAATATCGAAATTTGTTTCCACAGCTGCTATTACCACTGCATTCGATGAAAATCGCTTTCCGCGCATTAATTTTTTGAGATGTGAGATCAGCCAGAAGTTAGAGAGAGCTAAATCTGGCGAATAGGGTGAATATGGCAACAATTCGTACCGTACTTCACTGATTTTGCGATGTTTTTTTTGCCTTGTGAGAGGGTGCATGGCGTCGATAGAAAATGAACTTTTCCTCCGTAAATTAGGTCTTCCCTCAAGAATTTTTACACCCAGCGTATCTAATAGGTTAAAATAATAGTCTAAGTTTATAGTTTGACTAGTTTTGGAGGTAATCTACGTACAAAATTACTTTTGCACCCCAAAATAATTGATTCTAACACCTTCTTGACCTATTTCTGGAGTCTAGCTCACTTCGGAGCCGAAGTACTGTGTTTACACCACTCTTTAGCCTCTTGTTTTGATTAAGAACCATGATGGTAGACCCAAGTCTCATCTATAGTGATAAAACGACGAACAAAATTGTTTTTATTCTTTCTAAAACGTTTCAAATATTGCTGTGAAAATCGCATTCGAATGTGTTTTGGTTCCACTGTTAACGAATACGGCACTCATTTTGCACACAGCTTTCTGAAATCCAAACTTCAACCAAAATATTGCTCGCACCGCCTAATAAGAAGCTTAGGGCTTCCACTGAACTTCTCTCGTTTAATCGACGATCTTCCAAAACCATCTCCGTAGTGAGAATCCGGAAGACTGTCGAAATACGCCTCCACGGCTGCTATTACATCCTCGTTCGATGAAAATCGTTTTCCGCCCACGAATTTTTTGAGGTATGAACAGTTAGAAGTCAGAGGGAGCTAAGCCTGGCGAATAGGGTGGGTGTTGCAATTATTCCTACTTTAATTCACTGATTTTTGGGATGGTTTTTCGAGCTGTGTGAGAAGGTGCGTTGTCTTGATGAAAAATGCTTTTTGGGTCTATAAGTCAGGTTTTTTCTCACGAACTTTACCTGCAGCTAGTCCAAGAGGTTATAATAATAATCTGAGTTTATTGTTTTACCAGTTTAAAGGTAATCCACGACCAAAATTTCTTTTACATTGCAAAAAACTGACACACACCTTCTTAGCTGATTTCTGGACCCTCATTTGCTTCGGAGCTGATGTATGCGGTTTACACCACCTCTTGACCTCCTTTTTTGATTGAGGATCATGGTGGTAGTCTCAGGTCTTACCCGTAGTGACGAAACGATACACAAAATCGTTCTTATTCTTTTTAAAACGTTTCAAATATTGCTTAGAAAGACCCATTCGAATATGTTTTTATTCCATTGTTAACTAATGTAGCACTCATTTTGCACACAGCTTTCTGAAACCCAAAACTTCAGCCAGACTATTGGTTGCACTTCCCAATGAGATGCCTAAGACTACTATCTCTCTCATTTAATCGACTATGTTGATGCGCTTTTTTGGATGTCATTCCCTTGGATTGTCTTCAAGATTTATTGTTTGTTTAAATTCAGTAACCCATTTTTGACTGCTCTGATTGAAGATGAAGAGTACTTATACACTTTTAATAATTGTTCATGAATTTGTTTTGGTGCAACACCTTCCAAAAATAAGAATTTTTTCACTGCACGATATTCAATTTTTTCCACTGTGACACGCCAACTTTGAACATCTGTAAATATACGAATGGGAAAATACAAAATGAGAAAACGCAAGTGTTCATAAAAAAGTAGTACAATTTTTAGAAAAGTAAAATGACGAACCTAACAGAGCCATCCCTTGTCGAACGACAAAACTTATTAAACAACCTGGTATATAGAAAAGATGCTCATGAAAGGTCTGGATCTAATTGAAAGAATGTACTCTAAACTAAACTGCAATTGTATTTTGAACTTTTATGGTACAAATTCCTGAGTTTACTGTTATTGGATAGTCTCTTCAAGCATTTGCATATTATTAACTGTTTGATATTATCGATTAGTAGTCGCTACACCGAATGCTTAATGTCGAATTTTGTCTTGGGCAAAAGTAACACATAAACAATGTTTTATTGGTAATAAAAGAAAATAGAGGGAAATTGTGAGACCCTCGTTTATCGAACATCCACAATTTCAAATCAAAGAGAAAAACAAAGAAGCAAAAGGGAAAAAACAAAAAAAAAGAGTTGCTCTACTTTTATATGTACGTCTATATACGTCAATATATTCTGATAAAATCAAATCGTTCTTTGGAAACTTACATACATATATTTCATGTATATATCTGACTACATATGTATATATTGGTACCTACACACGAGAATTCGATGTAAGGCGCAGTAAAGAAAAGACACAAATGTACATACATACACAAAGATATCTTGATTCCGTGACTGTAGTACATTAATAATCTAAGACTGAAATCGATCCATGCATGTTAGTGATTCCGAAAGGCACACTGGTAGGTAGCGAGAAATCCGATGAGTAAACGAAAAGTATGAACGTAGAGTTCTATTCGTCAGAGTATCTTGTACTAGATCTGTATGCCTTGGAATTTATTTGAAAGACATAAAGTGACTTGAGAAATTTTCCCTTTGGTAAGGTTAGTTTGGAACTTGAAATTATAGATCATGTCGTAGCTGTCGGCTTCATTATCTGCATAATAAATAATATAATAATTTATCTGTCGAGTTAATTACTATAGCATTTTATCTAGATTAATATATCTATTCATCATAGTTATAAAACTATTACATATCATATCGTTTATTTACAAGTCTGCTCTTATCACAAACACATATCTAATTACTTTATTGTTCTACGAGGATAGTTTGACAAGTAGTGAGAATAACACGTAGGTGGCGCTCTAATTGGTAAAACAAATGCACTGTAATTTAGGTTGCCTATTTATATGTTTACACTTCGATACTTAGATAAATCAGTTGATTAGTATATTTTTGACAGCTGATTGAAAAAGAAGCAACACGTCGTTAAAATGGAAAACAACGCAAGTTTCTGTCTATTACACACTGGAAACTTAGTTTACCGATCTTGTGAGATAGAAGCGTTTCTCGCTTTGTCGGTCAATACATTTATGTATTGGTTGAGAGAGGGAGATATGATATTATTCATTATTTTTTCTGTATCGAAATGATATGATAAAACCTATGAAGGAATCGTTCATTAATAACACAGAATCTGCCTGATGATTGGTCTATCCATGAAACATATGTAGTAGATAGGGTGTTATTAATAATAGAATGATTCCTTTTAACATTCTTTAATTGGCATAAAGCCGAGTACGCAAGTTTCTGTCTATTACACACTGGAAACCTAGTTTACCGATCTTGTGAGATAGAAGCGTTTCTCGCTTTGTCGGTCAATACATTTATGTATTGGTTGAGAGAGGGAGATATGATATTATTCAAATGTATTGCTCTTTTAGGAGAATATATTGAAAAATAAAAATTATTTTGTATTTAAAAAATTCGTTTTTCTTTTCCATTCTCACTACTTGTCAAACTACCCTCGTAAAAGGCAAAATTCACCAAATGGCGTACGCCAAGTTTAAATGTATTCTGTCCACGTATGCATCGTGATGATAATGTCGTATATTCGGCAGGTCAAACACGAACTTTATTCTTTAGGACAATTGCATATTTAGGCCGTGGAAGGGGGTATCGCTTTTTCATTCTTTTTTTTGGTTTCCGCTTTCTTTGGAGGTGCGGAACCACGTTCTAACCATTGTTTCGACTTATGTTTAGTTTCGGGTGTTCTGTAGTGTATGCAAGTTTCATAGCAAGTAACAAATCGCCTACAAAAATCAACCGGATTCCGCTTATAAAGGTCCAAACACTCATTGGAAATGCGCAAACGAGTGAACTTTTGATCAGTCGTAAGCAATCGCGGCACCCATCTTGCCGAATGCTTGGAAAGGCTCAATTCTTTCGTTAAAATGTGATGTACGCGTTCTGTTGAAATGTTTACCATGTCTGCTATCTCTCTCACTTTGAGTCGTCGATCTTGCGTAATAATATTATGGATTTTTATAATCATTCCCTTAGAAATCACGATTTTGGGTGCTCCAGAGCGCGCCTCATCAACACAGCTTATTCTACCACGTTTAAATTCATTTACCCATCTACTTATTGCGGCGGATGATGGAGCAGATTCACCTAATGTTTCCCGTAACTCATCTTTTATTTCGGTAGCTTTCATACCCTTAATTACGAAGTATTTAATCACCGCACGATACTCTGCTTTTTCCATTTTAACAAAACAACGTGTTGCTTCTTTTTCAATCAGCTGTCAAAAATAAACTAATCAACCGATTTATCTAAATATCGAAATGTAAACATATAAATAGGTAACCTAAATTACAGTGCATTTATTTTACCAATTAGAGCGCCACCTATGTGTCATTCTCACTACTTGTCAAGCTATCCTCGTAGATGATAGAGAGACGCTTATTCGTTTCATGTTATATTGGTGTTACAATAATGAGCATATTTATAGTATTGTGTTTGAATATCTTTCATCCGCCATTATAAAAGAAAAGTAGTGTAACATGAGATTATTTTCCGAAAGATGGCCCTAGTAGCCTAGTCTCTCTCTCTCTCACACACACATATTCTCTCAAAATCTAGATTACCATTTTTATAGTTTTCATACGTCCAGAACATCTACGTACGAGAATTAAATTGATTTTTAAGAAGTTACAAAGCGGCAGTTTAGATACTCATTTCACGTTCAGATACTATGTACTTATCATAAACGTGGATATATAACGTACCGCTACTGAACGACAAACTTCACGCTATGTAAAATCGAACACATTTATCAAAGGCGTTACTACCACCAAAGATAAACAGAATAACTCTCTTTCTACTGACATTCTGCTCGTTTCCTATGTATCATGCTGTGATAATGTACCTACAGCTTGAAGTTTCAGGGTAGATCTGTGTGTTATTAATTTTCCTCTTCGGGTAAATATTTTAGGTAAAAGCGATATTCAGAGAAGCCACGTAAATTTACGAATTTATTTTGGAAAGCGATTGAAACGTGGAAAAAGCAGAGACGTGAGTGATTATAAAAGGAGTGATGAAATGTAATGGAAGCAAGTGACTTTAACAATAATAACAATAATAATAATAATAATAATATTTCATTTTGAAGACAAAGCATGTACAATATACACTATCGCTCATAAGTATTCGGTCACTCGCATTTAACCCACAAATTGTAACAAACATCAAAATTGAAATACTAATATCGTTTATTATTTACATATATGAAAAATATGTATTTTTACATCTATAATAAATTGTTGTATAATATATTTATGTAAATTTTAGACTCGACTATATGCCCTCCTTTATTTTTAATCACTGCAGCATGCGATCGAGGGATTCTTCGATTAATTTTCGTAATGTCTCAGGTTTTATTTTACCTCATGCCTCTTGCAGATTCTTCCACATATTAATAGCTGATGTGGGGGCCGATTTTCTCACCTCAGTCAAGTTCTTCCCACAGCAACTCGATGGGATTTAAATCGGGATTCTGGGAAGCCACGTTATAACTTTTATGGCTTCCTCGTTCTCCAATTTCTGCAAATATTCCAAGGCATAGTTTGGAAGTGTGTTTCGGGTCATTATTTTGCTGGAAGATAAAATTCTTACTTAAAATTTTAATTCCAGAGGGGATTGCGTTTTCCTCTAATATGCGCTTATACTGTTTTTTTTTAGTATACGTTCGATTTTTACGAGATCACCCACATTTGATCCACAAAAACAAAGGTATATTATGGCTGAACCTCCACCATGCTTAACAGTATAGGGTATGCATTCTTCCCGGGCACGCTCACCCACAGCAATTTCTTTGCAATTTCTGCAAATACTCCAAGGCATAGTTTGGAAGTGTGTTTCGGGTCATTATTTTGCTGGAAGATAAAATTCTTACTTAAAATTTTAATTCCAGAGGGGATTGCGTTTTCCTCTAATATGCGCTTATACTGTTCTTTCTTTAGTATACCTTCGATTTTTACGAGGTCACCCACATTTGATCCACAAAAACAAAGGTATATTATGGCTGAACCTCTATCATGCTTAACAGCATAGGGTATGCATTCTTCCCGGGCACGCTCACAAACCTCCTCACGGAAACACGTCTTCGTGAACCAAAATCTCGAATTTGGATTCATTGGTCCACAATACTTTATTCCAGTCTTCTATGGTCCAATTTTGGTGATCGCGGGTCTAATTTTGCTTGCTTTGCTTTCGTAGAAGCGGCTT
This sequence comes from Dermolepida albohirtum, assembly GCA_031893035.1. Classification (NCBI taxonomy): domain Eukaryota; kingdom Metazoa; phylum Arthropoda; class Insecta; order Coleoptera; family Scarabaeidae; genus Dermolepida; species Dermolepida albohirtum. The sequence continues at coordinate 455,615 of JAVIWB010005137.1, forward strand.
CCGCATTGCAATTCGTCCATGAAGACGGGCTTCTTTTAATCGTCGTTTACCTGTGGAAACACTTATGGCTTTTCGACGAACAGCTTTCATTTCTGCTGTGATTTCTGGGGCTGTTTTTCGTCTATTTCTCTTGCTTGTTACCACCATTGCAAGATCTTCTGCTGAGGTTGTTGCCTTTGGTCTGCCTTTACGTGTTCTGCGGGCTTGTGACAACGAGTGTGCTTTACTCCCTAGTGAAACTTGGCAGAACTGGTTTAAAGATTGGTTTCAGAGGATGGAGAGGTGTATTAAGTTTAGAGGAAATTACTTTGAAAAAATTAAATAAACAAATCTGTATTGCAAAACTTTCCTTGTACCCTCTGTACATTTGATAACTAACTGCATCAACTTTGAGACAACATACTTCGTCACGTATCAAGAAACTCAATGACAGATACATACGTAACCTTATATTACCCATTTTGCTAAAAACTCTACATCAAAATATCAGAAATAACATACAGTTTTATAAATATCAAACTCATTATGATTGAAGAAATAGTAGAATCTACATTAAATATAAAATCTGAAACATAATCATTTTGATCTCAACAAAGTTCCTTGATCAGGAAGGCCTACCGCAATTAACGACAACAAAGTAAAGGTGTTAATCCAGTCAAACCCTCGGCATACGACACGAGAGTGCGGAAATCTTGAACATCAATTATTCAAGCGCTCACGACTACATGAAAAGGCTTAGAATATTTGGGTTACAACTCAAAGAAGTCCACTTGAAGAAGAAGCTATGAATGAATAGCTTTATAAAGTTCTTCGCCAATAAGACGATGAACAATGAAGCTCGCCGAAATATGGCAGAAAGTTTAGTGGAGAAAATGAACAATATATAATTAAGTATAGAATTATCTTATATTATGTAATAAATGACGTATGAAAATATGGGAAAAGTACGTCATTACATTTCCAACGACTCATTATGCAACAACAAAATTGTTCCTGTCATGATGGTATCGAATGCTTTTCGCCAGATGTGAGGGCTGTTCTAAAAGCATTCGAAACAGAAAAAGAAAACAAAACTAAAGCATGATGTTAACGAAGCTTTCAGAGTACTCGTTAAGAATTAATGGGCAGAGTTCAATCTAAGCGCATACAAAATGTATAAGATTTTTACACTGGGACTCTTGGGAAATTCGATTCTTTTATTGTTAGGATTTGATTTGTTCGGCGAGTGGTATCTATTTTCACAACTATGTACAAAATCACTGTAAAATCTTTTGAAAGGAATGAAACACTCGCTAAAAGGAGTTATCTGAAACGTGATAAATAAGAAAGAAAACACCTCGTTAACAAAAAGTGTAGTTACTAAACTTCAAGAAGTGTGGAACGAACAATTTAAAAGCTTATGATTTATTCCGTGTAAAATTCATTGAATTTTATATGCAAGTCGTATGCTTGGCGTTAGTTATTATAAAATAATGTTTAATGAATTTGGAATTAAGGGATAAATAAAACACTAAGGAACAAACAAAACACTGTCTAAATTTCATAGCATATACAGGTTACAATCTCCTTTATATAATAAAACTACAAGCAATACTTAAATTCGATTACAGGAAATGGATAGAGCTGAAATATACACACAAGTTTATTTATGGATTCGAAGTATCTATAAATATAAATATCTGGAAAACTTAAGAACTAGAGTTGGGATATTTTTTCCGAGGGGCATCATCGTAATATGGCAAGTCTCAGAACACACGGGCGACCTTGTGATGCATGCGTTATTGATGTCACTTATGTTTTATTTTATAAGTAACACACGCTCTTCACAGCGATTGTTCCGTAGCGTAAAATGGAAAAGATTGACAAAATGTCTGCAGCATGACCTAAGTTTCCATACTTGTGTCGGAGAGCAACGTGCGCATTGATGAAAAGACGTTCTTACAAGGGGTACTACGAAAGTTTACTCGGTGCAGGCTTTGGCGCGGTGAGCTGGATCATTATCATGATGGAGGAACCAGGTGTCCATTCTTGACTTTGTCCGAAGGTTCCTCATAGATCCAATGACTTTAGGCAGGCACTGTTCAGTGTACCACTTAGCTGTGACTGTCTTCTGTGTGTTCAAAACGACGCGTTCCACAATTCCACTCGATTTGAAAAATACAGCTATCATTTTCTTCTTTACAGATCGGGATTTTCTAACAATATGGGTGTGTCCTCATCATCAAAGACCCGAACTTTGTTTTGAGCTTTGGTCGGTACATCGTAATAGTACAGCCAAGTCTCGTCACCTGTCACGATATTGTTAGCATACCGAGATTGTCTCTTATTAAACTTTTTTAGCATCTCCCGGCACCAAGTCACACGTCGTGTCATCTGCTCTTCAGTCAGTCGATGTGGTACCCAGAGAGAACAAAGTTTCTTCACGTGCAAAAGAACATGCAGAATCAAACGAATTGCGGGTGCATTTAAGCGTGACGTACCCGCTATCTGTTGGTAGATCACTCGCCTGTCCTCGCCAAGCATTTTCCTCACAGTAGTAACGTTTTCCTCCGTTACTAACGTTCGTGGCCCTCCCGGCCTCTCAGCATCTTTCACAGTTAAGACAAACATCACCTAGTGCAAGAGTCATTTCTTCGAAGCGCTGGTCTATGTTTAAACCACGCACGAAATTATAACGCAAAACTGCCCTTATCTCATTTCGCGACTACGATGCCATCGCAAGCGCTTTACACTCTCACTACTAATGAATAACTGAGCCCATCGACATGGCGCGGCGGCGACTACGCACGTATGAACATGTCTCTACATGCAACAACAAGCAGCTTCCTACGATTCATTGTTGCGTCATCTTGCAAAACTTTCCTAGTACCCTTTGTAATATTCAAAATGTAATGCTGGTATCGATTTTTCAATATGTCATTTCGTCGACACATAACCAACCACAGCTGTTTACCTTTTACTACAACTTCGACCATGTTGTCAATGTCGTTATGCACAGTTGGCGTATGGTTCTCTAACGTTTTCGTGATGGTAACTTCCAGTTGGGACTGTACTTATTCCAGAAGTCATGAAGCGATTACTTATCGAATATATGAAGCCTCACATTACAGGTGATTATCACAAGCAGTCAAACATTCATTGCGTTTTTGGTGGCACATTATTTCTTTATTTTGGCGTTCTCCTCTCTTTATATGATTTTTGCAGCCGCGTTTGTCCCAGCACAGTAACAATTTATAGCAAACTTTACAGTATATCTCAGCACCATTATTATATAAATCAGAAAATTTATCCAATTTTCACACTGCGTCAATCAATGGTCTCGTTTTTCCCTTCTACATTTCATCTATTTAAGTACATTACATTGATGGGGGCGGTGCCTATTCAGAATAAACTTGGCTCGCGGGAAAATTTCCAAACTTTAAGAACTAATGAAGTTATTAGAATATGAAATTAAAATAAAACATAAATAATTTTATTAGTTTTTGATGTTCTCCTGTTATTTATATTCACAGAATTCGTAGAAAGGTCTTTTACCGACAAGTAATCTTGCATGTATATTTTACCTCTACAATGTCTTAACGGACGTAACTAGTCACAGAAAAAATATACATACATGGTGTGAAACTTTGACAAAGTGTTTTATTTATTCCCTAGAGTAAATGAATTTCACAAGGTACCGACCTCGACAAAGAACAATTTGAAATTTCTAATTATTATCGTAATTAGAATATCTAATTAACTGTATATCTAAATTTTTAATTTATATTTTAAGAAATTGTATCTTAAAATTTGAAACAAAGAACAAAATTATTTAATATTTGGGTGATTGCTTTTTAAATAGTAATCGAATAGGATTTATTAACTGCCATTGGAACCATTAATATGTCAACATGTTCTAAGTACCTCCCCCTTATTATTTGCCGGATTATTTGGAGGGGGTGGGTGTGGTTTAATAGTATAACTTCAGACTACGTGGATCGCCATTGTAAATGACCGTATACGCATTTAATATTAAACCAGGGCTTTGTACAAGTGCGTTTGTTAATAATTTTTACTTGAATTATTAGACTTATTTTTAATTAATATACATAGTACTGTATAAGTACGTGATGTCGATCTACTTTTTTTTGACGATAAATAACATCCGGCTCTTGATATAACCTTTGAAATTATTAAAATATCAGAAGTGAATAATTTACCATGCGGTTGAAGTATACAATGTAACTCTAAAAAGGCGCAGATGTTCCTATATTATATAATCATTTATATATATATATATATATATATATATATATATATATATATATAAGAAGAATTAATGCAGTATGCGACCGTGCATTATCGTGGTGCAGAAACCAAGAGTTGACGGCCCATAATGCTGGCCTCTTTTTACGAATAGCATTGCGCACGGACGCATAACACTCAAATAGTATTCTTTGTTGACAGTTTGGCCGGTCGGAAGGAATTGGGAGTGCACCACACCTCGAAAATCGAAAAAAACTGTCAACATAATTTTCATTTTTGACTTGCTTTGACATGGTTTTTTGGGCTTCGGCTCACCTTTGACACGATATTCGGCCGATTGATCGTCTGTTTCCGGGTCATAAGCGTAGATCCAAGTCTCATCTCCAGTTATGATGCCTTTCATTTTGTCTTGATAGTCGGAAAGCATTGTTTCACAGACGTCAACGCGACGCTGTTTTTCGAAAAAATTGAGTGATTTTGGAACAAATCGTGCTTTCACTTTTCTTAGGCCCAAATGATCTTTCAAAATGGTTTTCACTGATCCTTCCGATATTCCAACGATTCTAGTAAGGTCTCTGACTGTTAATCGTCGATTCTCAAGTACCAATTCCTTGAATCTATTGACGTGTTGATCATCAGTTAATGTTGATTGCCGTCCTGGACGTGGTTCGCCATCAACGCGTTCTCGACCCCATTTGAATAATTTGTACTAATCAAAAACACTTGCTCGCGACAAACAATTATCTCCGAAGGTCTTTTGCAATATTCTGAACGTTTCGGCACCAGAAATTTGATTCCGTACACAAAATTTAATGGTGCTTCTTTGTTGAATAATTTCACTCATTGTAAAAATCGCCGAATGCACTTTTTGTACTTCAGAAAGACAAGCGTATACTAAACACTAATGATTATTTTGATGTGACATTTGGCACAGATGTCACTGACAGTCATACCAACCTAGAAAAAAAATATTTAGACGAATGGGTTTTCGCGCGAAATTTAAAGTAAAAAGTCTTACTATTTTTTGCCCACAGTAGTATACACAATCATCCTTCTCTACTTTAAAATGGTGTATGGGTGGGAATGTTAATTCTTATCCTTTCATTGTCACGACTCCTCCCTGTCTTGCGCTAACTTCTTTGCTTCCATCCATGTTCTTCGTTTCTTCTTAAGTGTTTGTCACACTACATCTTCCCTCATCTGCTGCGGTCTTCCCCTAGTCCTCTTCATCGTCGGTTTAGACTCCTATACCATTTTCACTTGGGTTCGGCTCTCCATTTTCTACATATTTCCCCACCATGCCGATTGTGGCTGTTCAATAAATTCTTCAATTGACTTTATCTTTAGCTCCTCCCTTATCTCGGGGTTTCTAACTATGTCCATTTTAGTGACGCCTATTCAACTTCCCAACTCTCGCCGCTTATGCATGGTGTCTAAATATTTCCTTTTCTATGGTTGATTTAAGTCAAGTCATTTATTCACGTCCTTTGATTATTATAAATCAATTTTTAAATTAGTTATAATTCAATAAATTTGGTTATTGTTATAAAAATAATTGAAAAAAATTAAATAGTTTCTGTATATAAGTGTAAGAACTTCCTATCGGCTGATTCACTGCGAGGTACTTTTTTCACTAGATTTTTTGACAGATAAAGCGTGAGTCATTCAAACTTTTATGCTATTTTAGTTATGCATTGTTTGACATTTTATTATTGAAAGACCCAGCCCGCCACGTCTACAAATTATTCGGCTGTATTACGAAAATCAGCGTTCCACGAGAAATATGTTTCATGCCCTTAGAACAATTTATGGTCTACGTAATCGGCTCAACGAACGCATAATTCGCTATACTGTCGAAAAATTTGAAATGCAATTTTCACTATTGAGTAATAGGCGACCAAATGAACCACATCCAGCACGTAGTGAAGGAAATAGAGCGATGGTAACTTAGAGTGTACGCGATGACAGTGAAAAATCGATTCGAAGTAGATTTCAAAAGCTTGTTGTATGCCACAATTTGTAAAATTTTATGTAAGTTTTGGTTTAAAAGTATACAAAATTCAACTCGTTCAAGAATTGAAAGCAGCCCACCTTTCGAATTGTCACCGTTTCAGTCTTTGTGCTCTTGAAAAATTGAAGAAGATCCACTGTTTTCGACTGAAATTTTGTTCAGTGATGAGACCCATTTCTGGCTTATAGTCTAAGTCAATAAGAACAACTGCCATATTTGTAGTGAAGAGCAACTCGAAGAGGTCCAGGAGCTGCCACTACATCCATAGAAAAGCACAGTTTGATGTGGCTTATGAGCAAGTGGAGTCATTGGTCCATATTTCTTCAAAAATAAAGACGGTAATTGTGAATGGCGCCCATTATCGAGCAATGATAACGGACTACTTGCTGCCTGAAATTGATCTCGACCATATTTTGTTAAAACAAGAGGGTGCTACTTGAAACACAGCCCGTGAAAGCATAGCTTTATTTCTAGAATAATTTGGTGAACACTTAATTTCACGTAATGACTTGTGCAATGGTCGCCTAGATCATATGATATCACACTTTTAGACTTTCTCCTTTTGGGTCTACGTTCAAAGTCCAAAGTCGACATGGATAATCCAGATACAATTGGGCAATCGAGAAGTCAACAATGCTCGCCTTATTTTCTAAATATCACTTGAAATGGTAGAATGCCTCATCGAAAATTGGAACTTCAGAGAGAACCACGTTGGCGCAGTTGCGGCTAATATTTGAAGGAAATAATTTTTAAAAAAATATATGTAAGAACGGTGCTTGATAATAAAGAATATCAGATAGAATTGACTCTATTATTTTTTTTATTTTTAAGAAATTACCTCCAAATGAATCATCCCTTATACGAGAGTAACCGTTTATATTTTGGGAACTGGCAACAATGTTAGTGTGCCTCCGATCTGATGATTGCATTGTGAAGTCTGTCCTTTTTGACAATATATTTACCTTGACAGTTTTATCATCCGGTCGCTATTTCTATTGTTGACAGTAACTTAAAAATTTTATGTCAGGGGAAAAATGGAATTAATTCGCGAACATTTTAGTGCGATTATTTTAACTTTCGGCGTGGATTATCTCAATAAACATGCATCGACGAGCTGAATTCTTTATATGGTAATGAAGCACCAGCGAAAACTATAGTATATCGTTGGTATATTGAATTCAAACTTGGACGGCGTTCTTTGGACGATGTATTTCGTGAAGGTTGTCCCACAAATGTTGTTGTGTCGGAAAACATTAATACAACGCCTGAATTAATAATGCAAGACCGTCATGGGACATACCGTGAGAACGAACCATCTCCAGGTATTAGTAACACCAGCGTGCATAAGATCCTGCATGAACATTTAGCCGTTAAGAAGTTATGTTCACGTTGGGTACCACATAATTTGACAACCGCTCGAAAAAGGACTCCCATCGATTGGTGCCGAGAAATGCACAAAAAATACAATGGCGGTGCTTCAAGGAACATTTATAAACCCGTCACAGATGATGAACCTGGGATCTATAAGTATGAACCCGATGGTAAACAGCAGTCGACTGTGTGGGTATTCCAAGACGAGCCAAAACCAACAATAGTTGTTCGCGCTCGAAGCACATCAAAACAAATAGTCAACTGTTTTTTCGGAAAAACCGATCACGTTGCATCCGTGCCTTAGAACGGTCAATTCCCAATGGTGCACAACTATTTGTTTGCCAAAAGTTGTTGAAGAAATAAGGAAAACAAACCGAAAATGACAGATCATTCTCCACCATGATAATTCGAGCTCTCACAAATCGGTTCAAACCATTGAATATTTAACTGGGCAAAACATTGAATTGATGAGCCATATGCCGTACATCCCAGATCTAGAACCTTGTAATTTCTTTTTGTTCCCACACGTGAAAAGCAAACTTCGTGGTCAATGGTTTTCTACGTCGAAAGAGGCAATTGAGCCATTTAAAGCTCATATTTTGGAGATACCGCCTTCACAATGGCGGCAATGCTTTTCGGATTGGTTTAAAGGAATGCAAAAGTGCATTAATTTTCAAGGAGAATATTTTGAAAAGCAATAAAATTATTTTTGGTAACAAAATATTTTTTATTTAATATTCCCGAAATATAAACGACTACCCTCGTAGCAGAAGTTAAGTAACTATTTAGTATATATTGTATTTTATATTTTCTCGTACTTTAAGTGAAAAATCCGTTTTCCCATCTTTTCATTATAGTTCAAATATACGATGTATTTTCTTTAAAAACAACAAAACTCATATGATACTGTATTTGCGAAATTGGATTTTGAACATCTGGCGTATTGTAAGAGGAAAGCGTCACCGAGTAAAGTAATAAACCGAGTACGCGTTATCGAGGCAATCTACTATGTTTTTGGAGCTATTTTGCAAAGAGAATACGCTCGAAGCGTACTGCCCGATATCCTGCTATTGTGTATACAATGCAGTACGCAGATAAGGGAATCAGCTTACAGTGGAAGAATATTAAGTTTGTCCAGCGGATGCAAATATGCCCAGGTTGTGTAAATATGTATTTTGGCTGAACGGTCATTTGCCCAGTTCAAAACGAAAATGTGTCATTATTTTCTTTTTGTTTGCCGTCTGCATCAACAGTTTTAACATGGAGTTTATTAAGTTCATACATGCAATGCTAATATTGGTTGTGTTCAGAAATGGAATCTTATGCAAAGAATGCCATCCTCAATATTATATCAATAGTTACATTTATGACAAACTTTCTAAGGTATTTAGTAATAGTATAGATACGAGGTACGTGTGTAGTGTAATATCTGCTACGTGGGTTTTTAGAGCATGAATAGTTAAATAAAAAACACAAACAACGGATGTAATAATTATAACACATATTGAACGAAGAAAAAAAAACACTTTAAATTAAATAATTTAAAAATAATGATAGTTTTAAATAGATTAAATTATTACAAGAGATTTACCGAACACAATGCAAGCATTAACCGTTATAGACGTTAACGGTAATCGAAAACAAGAAAACAAACAAGATTTTATATACATATATACATATATACCTAGTCCTGCCATAAGTATTGATACAAGTGTAAACGCACCTTTTTGCAGATGATAACTTGAAAGCACAAAAATTTTATGTTGGCAGTTCTGACATTTGACATATGCTTTACAAAAGTGCCGAACAATTTCACTATAGCGTGAGTCGTCATTATGGAATGGTCGGATAAAGAGAGCCGTATTGCGATTATTGCACTTCATAAGTGTGGAATAGAAAGAGCCCGTATTTTTGATTTATTGAAACCGTTAAATATTGCGCGTGTGTTTGTGTATCGTACTGTTAAGTTATTCATTGATACTGGAAATGTAATCTACCGTAAAAGATCTGGCAGGCCTCGCATAGTTCGTACACCATAGGCCATCAATGCTGTGAGGTCCCGCAATAATCGACATCCTGTCCGCAAACAGAAAATCATGGCTCGTGAAATGGGTATTGCTCCGAGAACCATGAGCCGTATCATTAAACAAGACCTAGGACTTGGAACTTTCAAACGACAAACAGGACAGCGCTTTAACGTTGAATTAAAAAAGAATAGGAAGAAAAAATGCAGACACCTGATATGGTTGTACGGCAAAGAGCGTTACAAAAAAATTCTGTTTTCTGATGAAAAAATTTTTACCGTGGAAGAAACTTTTAACAAGCAGAATGATAGCGTGTATGCACGCTCCTCCAAGGAAGCCAGTGAAGTGGTGGCAAGGATTCAGCGACGTCATTTTCCTGCTCCAGTGATGGTTTGGTGGGGAGTATTCTATGACGGCGTCACTTCCTTACATTTTTGTGAAAAAGGTGTTTAAACTGCGGCCAAAAACTATCAACGAGACATTTTAAGCAATGTAGTGGAGCCCCTGAACTACACCATGTTCCAAAACCAACCATGGATATTCCAACAAGACTCTGCGCCCGCTCACAAGGCCAAAACAACTCATGGCCCTGCAGACTTCGGCGTTGTATTAAGGCAAATGGCGGCCATTTCTAGTAATTTGCATTGTATTTTGTAGCTTACTATTGCCAAAATAAACTATCAAAAAATAATTTAAATCCAACTTGCAGTTTTCTTTTTGTACTTAAAAACCTTTATATCAGTATTTATGGCAGGACTAGGTATATAGTACTGTGCAAAAGAAAGAAGCACCTAACAATGTTTTCCGAAACTTATTTACTGAAACGTTTTTACTAATAATTATAGGGTTAATTTAATTTATAATACGTAACACATCTTTTCAAGAACGATTCACTTATTGGTAGAAATATAATCGCTGGAAATTTCCAAGTTTATAACATCATACTTTCGCGTAGGAGTGAGATCGACCGTCTGATAAGTGGATTAAAATAACACATTTTATTGCACCACAATGCTCTGCAATAAAATTTCAAGGGAGAATTATTTATCTATAAGATTTTGTTTTTAATTCAGTGGTAAAAACGATACAGAGCGGTTCCATAATAGAGTTTATTTAGATTCTTAAAAAACGCGCCTACGAGTGAAATTTTTATTTTAGAAAAGAAAATGTGAAGAAATAAAATTATTGTTTTACACCAATAGGTTTATAGTCAAGTGAGAATATCAAAGACAGTGAAATCTTCCCGCTATGCCGTGCAGCAAACAATAAAAGAAATGACTGAAACCTGCAGTGTAAGTGATAGACCAAAGAGCAGACGTCCAAAAAACTCAGTAAAGCTGACGCACAGTCTTTAAAAATTAGTTCCATAAGAAATTGTAAGAAAGTTAGCGCAGAACTAGCTCAAGATCTTGCGCGAACATCTGGTACTTCGGTACATGCTTCAACAGGAAGATGATACTTGCTCAGATCAGGCTTGAGGGGATGCGTCACAGTGAGAAACCCTTACTGCGACGAGGTAATAGAAGGAAATGATTAAGATATGCCAGAGACCACGAAACTTGTACTATGGAAGTACTATGGACTGGCAAATTTAAATATTAATTATTTGGAACGAACGGACGTCAGTATGTTAGACGACGCCCTGGTGTATCGCTATTGGAACCATGTTTACACACTACTACTTGGGGTTGTATATCGGTAGCAGGTGTGGATGAAATTGTAAAAACAGAGGGTAAATTAACTGGTGAGAAATACAGAACACTATTAGAAGAACTTACCGTACCATCACAGCAGCAACATATGGGCAATAATTTTATTCTACAGCAAGATAATGATCCCAAGCATACCTCAAAACTTGTGAAAACTTATTTAGCACAGCAGGAAGCAAATGGGGTATTGCAGACTATGATATGGCCACCTCAAAGCTCTGACTTAAATATTATTTAGAATGTGTTGGACTATCTTGACAGAAAAAAGTATGAAATGGGGCCAAAGAACAAAAATAAACTGTGGAACATACTACAGGAAGAGGGTACAATATTCCTGAAAATTTCATTAATTCATTAATAGAAAGCTTACCAAGAAGAATGTAGGATACCATGAAAAATAAAGGTGGTCATGCAAAATATTGAAAATTTAAGTTGTTTATGTTTAAATACCGATGTGTTAGTTTTTATACATTAAAAAAAATTTCAACTTGTGTAAGATTATTATTTATCCTTTCATAATAGTTTCTTTGTAAAATTCAAGGTGGTTCTTTCTTTTGCAAAGTATTGTACTCGTATATATATATATATATATATATATATATATATATATTAAGTAACACATAATTATTACTATTTCATTAGCTGACAGTAAATATTAGCATATTGGAATAAGGACCAATAGCAATTATGAACAAAGATAACGATATATTTGTTTCTGTTACAGCTTTTGAATTTCATACTTTGTTTATATTTGTATTTAATAAATATTATTCTGTAAATGAAAATATATTTGTTGGTAAATGAATGAATACAATTCTAGGTACTTGTTCAAAAAAAATGAAAATTATCAAAATTTATTTCCAAAAAATTCCATTCAATGTATTTCTATTTAGGTCGTGGCCAGAATACAATTCCAACTAAAATCAATTTTCTCGAAAGATATTTTACATTACTTGCATTGTTTCTTTAAACATTGCCTTCAAATGTGCTCAATAAAAACAATTATCCACCTTCTCGAATATCAATGCACCTAAGCTCTGAGTAATTATCGATACCATCAAAACTGGTCCTGCGGTTAATTGTGGTCTTATATAGGGCGTTATTATCTCACGAGAATAGTGGAAGCAGGAGGTCAGGAAGACACAGTTAATAGCCCAAGCAGGCATTACTGCAACAGTTATTAGAAATGCCAATGTTTGCGGACCAATTGTTTCAACCATTGACGTAGCGGACGCCCTTTCAGAGGATTAGAGTTCGGTATATTGTGTCCCACATGGCTTGGCCGGGCTTATTCATTAGGGAAAGACATAAATAGAAATTAGATACCGAAACTACGGCAGGAAAATAAATGGTCGGATGCAGATGGCATGAGAAACGGTTTCGATATTGAAATGTGAAGTTTATACGTATACACACATGGAAAGTACACGTGTATGAATAAACATACATGCATATACGTAAATCTAGAAATGCACAAAGTAATGGTACTTTCTCTATACGAGGCTGGTCCCAGAAAAACCCGACCCAACAAAGAAAACACAAAAGTTTTGGCAAGAAATATATTTATTTTTCAACATAATCTCCTTTCAGCTCTATACACTTTTACCAGCGATGTTCTATAAGTTCGATAAACTTTTTATAATAAGAACTGTCTTGCTCCTCAAAATACTTTTTCATTGTTGGAAAATCTTTGACCGATAAGCCATTTTTTCAAGTTTGGGAACAGAAAATAATCCGAGGGTGCTAAATCTGGCGAATAGGGCGCATGAAGTAGCAATTCAAACTTCAATTCATTAATTTTGACCATTGCAATAACAGATTTGTGACCTGGTGCATTGTCTTGATGAAACAACATTTTCGTCTTAGCCAAATGCGGCCGTGTTTGATGGATTTCTACTCTCAATCGTAGCAATAAGTTAGCATAATACCCCCCGTGGCTAGTCATTCCTTTTTCAAGATTGTCAAAGAAAATTATTCCACGCGCATCCCAAAATAACGATGCCATTACCTTGCCTGCAGATGAAACGGTCTTCACCTTCTTTGGGGCCAGTTCTCCTTTTTGAGTCCATTGTTTTGATTGTTTTTCTTTCTTGATTGTGAAGTAATTGACGCATCTTTCATCCATGGTTATGAAACTGCGCCAAAATTCTGCTTTGTTGCTATGAAACTTCGCTAAATACTCAATTGAAACATTTTCACTACATTGTTTTTGCTCGAGTGTGAGCAAACGTGGCACCCATCCTGCACACAGTTTTCTCATGTCCAAATTTTCGGATAATATGCGATGTACCGCAATTTTTGAAATGCCTACTAAGTCTGCTAGCTCGCGCACTTTCAGTCGACGATCATCCAGTACCCCTTTGTGAATTTTCTTCACAATTTCTGGAGTCGTCACCTCATTTGATCGATCACTAGGATACTCTTGGCAGCTCGTACGGACTCGTTTAAACTCTGCTACCCAATATTTCACTGTTGTAAACGAAGGAGCATACTCCCCCAGAGTAGAATCCAGTTCAGCTTTTATATCGGTTGGGCTGTGGCCTTTCAAATAAAAGTACTGTATCACGTAACGATGACCAAGCCGCCACCTCTAGATCAGGCCGGGTACTTATGGGACCACCCTCGTACTAGATAAGTAGAAAGTAACTTTTCATATACTCTGTTGGGTAATAAAGTACTATTTTATACGATTACGTTCGTGTTGCAACTTGAGATTATCAGCTGGTGATATTCAACTTAAACAAGAAAAGAAGCAGCGTTAAACCTTTCCAGACGTTTTGAGTCGAATCCCAAGCTCCGGCGTGATACGCCAGTAATTTACTACCGAACAATCAGTCACCTAATATGAAAATACAAAAATTAATCTCCATCTGATTTTAATTTATCCAAAATATTATTTCTTTACAGCGTTTTCATATAAATATTAAACGGAAACCATAAAAACGTTTTCTTTTATCAATACCCATAAAAATACTCCCATAAAGCGAAAACTCTATGCCGTTTTTGTATACGACCGTGACGTGGATTCAAACACGTTCAAGATTTTTGAGATCGTAGAGTGAAGAAAAAAATTCTCCCAGTACCGATAAACCAAATAGATAGCGCACATAATCAATGAGGCCGTGGTAAATTTGCCTCCGAGAGTTTATTCCATGCCGCAAAGTCAAGTGTCAGATTAAAAGTTAGCGAGACGAACGCAATCAGAAATTTTATGAAGATAACTTAGACAACGCTGCATAAAAACTTGAAAATGAGCCTCCATATTAACCGTTAAATATTGCATTGAAAATCTCCATGAATGAAGGTTTTTATATTTATTAACCACTCGAGTTTATGAGCTCCTTTTTCCACTTCTTTTTCATTGCCCCCCCGAGAAGAAAGAGATGTTCTCTTAGTCAATTTCAGGACTCCTGATATCAAGTGGTAAATGTATTATTTCGTGAACTACAAAATGTATCTTATGTTTCACTATAAACTAATATAAATATTATTTTTGGGTTATTAAAATTATTGTTTTAGTATTGTTCAAATAAACGTTAGGAATTTCTAGTCTTTAGTTTTCAAAAGACTTTTTCTCTATGCATAAATGAACTAAAATGTTATAATCAAGATAAAAGAAACCCCTCTCCACAATAATGTTTGTATTCTGTATACGCATTTCGACAACTAATATATCATCATGAGTAGATAATTAATCACGGTGGCGCTTCTGGATTCGAAAGCCTCGCACATAAACAAGTCCGTATCAGACATAACCGGTCAAAAGTCAAACACACAGTGTTGTTTCACATTTTACGTCATAAAATAGGGTGGAGAAACCTGTGGTAACTTTCTGGCTTATAAAACTATCTAAAATAAATGTCAAATAGTTATCGTTATTAAATCATAGTAAACATCATTGTCGAGAGAGTGTATAACTCAAATATTTTGAGATTTTATTGATGCATTATGTACTTTTTGTGAACTCAAAGTGGCTAATACAGTAAAGGAGATTTGTCTCATTACTGGAAAGTGGGCAGGCATGCCCTTGATAGCACTTATATACTCCATTAAGTCGAAGGCAAAGATTTTATCTCGCATGGAATTGTACAAAATCGATGCAAAAGATCCAGAAATCAACAGGTCTTCTATAGACGAGATGTTCCGGAAGGCTTTCCATCGTTGACCAAGAGGCTCTCAGTAAAAATACAATTATAATGCGAGCTAGGTCCTTTGCGGTGGACTATAGATCACCATCTTCACAAATTGGGAAGGGTAAACAGATGATGCAGAGGAATGACTTATAAATTGACTACAAAATAGAAACAGAGACGAATACATATCTGTAAGCAATTAGCAAATTCACAGGATCTCCATTTTTATCGACAAATTGGAACCTGTGACGAAAAGTGAATCTATCTTCGTTATCCAAACAAATTAAATTAGTTACTATTCTGCAGTTAACCTGCACAACCTGTTGGCAAGGGCAAAACTTCGAAGCAAATGTGATGCTGTGTATTTGGTGGAATTGTAGAATTGCTATCCACATTTATTTGGTACCAGGTGAGCAACCTGCACAATCTAAAGTCAAAAGCAAATGCTTCGAAGCAAAGGTGATTCTGTGTATTTGGTGGAATTCTAGAGTTGCTATCCATATTTGGTTGGTACCGGGTGAGCAACCTGCACAGTCTGTAGTTAAAGCAAAAGCCTCGAAGCAAAGATGATGCTGTGTATTTGGTGGAATTGTAGAATTGCTATCCACATTTATTTGGTACCAGGTGAGTAACCTGCACAATCTAAGGTCAAAAGCACAAGCTTCGAAGCAAAGGTGATGCTGTATATTTTTGGAATTGTAGAGTTTGTATCCATATTTATTTGGTACCATGTGAGCAACCTACACAATCGGTGGTCAAAAGCAAAAACTTAGAAGCAAAGGTGATGCTGCCCATATTTATTTGGTACCAGGTGTGGCATTAAACTTCAAACTATATTGCTAGCAACTGGATTGAATGTGTACAATTTTAAGAGAAAAATGCCCCACATTATTCAACAGAATTCGCACCAGAAACTGGAAAAATTAGATGGGGCGGAATTGCTACATCATCCATCTTACAGCTCTGACTTAGAACTACCCGATTAGTACCATTTTATGTACTACAAATGACATGAAAATTACGTGTATTGTAGGAAAGTTTGAGAGTGATTCGGACAAATTTCTGATGATGTGTGTATAGATCCGTTATCTACTTTTGAAGAATATTTTAGTTATGCGTGTATTACATCTGTAGATGTCAGCGGTCATTTTCTAAACATAGGAACATATTTTGAGCACGACGTGGGTTGCTCTTCTAGACAAGTATGGAAACTTACATCCCGCTACAGATATTTTGTCAGTCTTATCCACCTTACGTTATAAAACAACAGCGGCGAATAATGTAAATTTAATAAAATAAAATATAAGTGATATAAGTAACGCATGCGTAGCAAAGTCGCCCGTTTGTTCATACACTCGCCTTGTTACGATGATGGCCAGTGGGGCAAATATCCCAACTCTACTAATGATTCAACTGTTCATACTTCTAACTTTAAAGGGGTATGTTAGCACAAGAAGTGGAAGCTTTCCTCGGTCTTCTATTTACTTTTAGCTTTTCGTTGATCACCAATCAATTTCCTAAGAAAATTTCATCATTAACCTTTAGGAAATATCTGGGGAAAACGAATGTAAGATAATCAGAATAAATTTTGGAATTTCTACAAAAATAACTTTTAAGATTGCAAGAACAAAACACGTAAGATGGAACTTAATTGATTTAGGTGACTCCGGAAGTTGATTATTATCAAATAAATAAATTTCATTGCCTCAAATGTAAATTCCGAAACGATTTAATGCAATGTTTTCGGTAAACCGTCTTCGTAACTTTGCACACGTTGTGTTTGTTTCACGGATGATTCAGTTTTGTCAACAGTAGGCGAGTTCCTCGCGTTGCAAACGTAGTTACATGCATCCAGTGTGCCGTGAAACGGCAGAGTATTAAATAAAGCCCTCTCCTCCGTTAGACAAACGAGGCGTCTAGAACAATGGATTATCATGAGCAGTCGGTTTTTGGGGGAAGCATGTTTGATTCATTATTCACCGACGCGAAGTACTTAAAGTTGTTTTCGAACGGAAATTACATTCAACAGCTATGAAGTTCGTTATCAGTTTTAGGAGCGGGAAAGATCGTAACTGAGGTGAGGTGTGGTGTGAACGTAGTGAATTTGATAAACGCAAAACGACCAATAAGTATCTTAAGCTTGTTGTCAGGATAATTCGATTCTGAATTTTTATTTCCTTTTGTAAAGGGATAGGTTTATCAAATAGAATATACGAGGGCTATTCCACTTTCAACTCTATATATTGATGTACTTTTACATCGGTGGAGTTCAGAGTTCAAAATACATTTTCTAATCTTTTTCAATGTTCAAAATATATTTTGTAGTCCTTTCTGGTTAGTCGGCTTGTTTTAATTTTAAATACATCAATCGTAACTTCTTCCCACAGAGAATAAAAGTGACACTTCTTAGTGCAACAATTTGTATATAATTGATTATCATTACATATATTAAAAATTAAATTCTGTCTAGTTACGCCATTTATGGTATAAAAGCTATTTTATGAGGTATAGCAATTAAATAAGGAGACTGCTCTCCTTTCATCGCGCAGCCGCATCGGGCAAGTCTGTAATTGGAATATCATTGATCTTGATACTTCCCAAGCAATAACCAGTAGTTTCATCTCTCTGCTTTAGTTTACTTTCGAGCTTTAATTGTAGAGGACACTGTTACCAAGTACTGCCGTGATTATTGGAATAAATATCAAGCACCCAATTAACCTGATTCCTTGTGAAATTGGAAAAAATCACCAACCAAATGTTTATAAATATTAAACGAGGTGTTTGGTGATAATGATCTGTCACGCGCACTAGTTTTTGAATGGCACAAACGGTTTTCTCAAGTTCGGGAAGAGGTCGAAGATGATGGCTGGTCGACCTGTGATTGAAAGAACTGAAGGGAACGTTCAGAAAATTAATGAAATTATGCGGAAAGACCGACGTCTGAGCATTCGAATGATTGCCGATATGGTAAACATTAACCAAGAAACAGTAAGACGCATTTTACATCATGAATTAGATATGACAAAAGTTTTTACAAAAATGCCGAAAAACCAAACTCAGAAACAAAAAGCAATGAGATGAACACTTGCTCTGACATCATTGGATGACTGGCAGAAGAACCAGACTTGCTCACAGAAATCATCACATGCGATGCAACTTGGATTTTTCAGTACGACACGGAAACAAAGCGTCAATCGATGCACTGGAAGGCCAGCTGATCGCCAAGACAGGAAAAAGCACGAATGAGCAAGTTGAAATTGAAGAAAATGCTGATCGTTTTTATCGATATTAAAAGTTTTATCATGACTGTCTGGGTGCCTGAGAGTCAAACCATTAATCAGAAATACTACAAAAAAGTCTTAATCAAGCTCAGGGAAAGAGTAAGGAAGAGAAGACCGAATTTGTGGAAGAGCGATAACACCATCTCACAATCTTTGAAGCGGACAGGCACATTGCTATGCTTGATCATCCTCTGTATTCCCTAGATGTCGCATAATGTGACTTACATATGTTCCCAAAAGTGAAAAGTGCATTGAAGGGAACACATTTTCAGTCTATTGAACATATAAAAGCAAAAACGGCAGAGTTGTTAAAGAGGCTGACAACCGATGAACTACAGCATTGTTTTGAACAATGGAAGACACGTATACAGCGGTGTATAGATAGGAGAGGGGAGTATGCTGAAGTGGATAAAAATTAAATGTAAGTTTCTTTGCAACAAATAAAATTTCTCAAACCAGTCTCGTTATTTAATTACCACACCTCGTATAAAATGTTTGAATAAAATTACCTGTATTTTTGTACGATTTCCTCTCAATTCTATAATTGTAGTAATTGCATTGTTTTTAGTAACGCAAATTTTCATTCGAATATTCATTATAATGAAATTATTAGTTAATTAATTGAGGCAGATAAAATAATTTACGATTTTATCGTTATATTAATCATTGTAAAAATATTTTATAAAGAATCGAAATTGATTTTTGTTTTTTTATATAAAAATTTTGTCTATCCTTCAAGTCTGATTAAAGTATAATTTATTTGGTATGCGGACATAAGCAGTTCGTTAAATTCTTTGATCACACTACCTGTGATTTTGGAGTTTTATATTTAAGCTAATTGGAGCATTATTCTTTTAGTTTTTAAAAGTAAGTATTTATAAAACATAAACAAATTATATTTTTTATTCTAACAAGGGGCTTAAGTACGAGGGTGGTCCCATAAGTACCCCGCCTGACCTAGAGATGGCGGTAGTTGTTTGAAAAATGTCACTGTATTAGATAGTACACAATCTGCGAAATATTTGTTTCAAGTTTGAAGACGCCACGTTGTTTAGTATTTGTTTGGCCGCCATCAATAATGAACGTTTTCAGTGAATTTGTAGAAATGGAGAAAATTAGTCATCGTTACGTGATACAATACTTTTATTTGAAAGGCCTCAGTCCAACCGATATAAAAGCTGAACTAGATTCTGCTCTGGGTGGGCCTGCTCCTTCGTTTACAACAGTGAAATATTGGGTAGCAGAGTTTAAACGAGTCCGTAGGAATTGCCAAGACGTGCACCGCTGTAGTCGACCAAATGGGGTGGCGACTCCAGAAATGGTGAAGAAAAACCACAAAGCGCTACTGGATGATCGTCGACTGAAAGTGTGCAATCTAGCAGATATAGTAGGCATTTCAAAAAGTGCGGTACATCGCATATTATCTGAAAATTTGGACATGAGAAAGCTGCGTGCAGGATGGGTGCCGCGTTTGCTCACACTCGAACAAAAACAGTGTCGCGAAGATGTTTCAATTGAGTGTTTAGCGAAGTTTCACAGCAGCAAAGCAGAATTTTTTCGCCGTCTCATAACCATGGATGAAACATGAGTCCATCGCTTTACACCCGGACAAAAGAAAAATCAAAACAATCGACTCAAAAGGGATAAACGGCTCCAAAGATGGCGAAGACCGCTTCATCTGCAGGCAAGGTCATGGCATCGATTTTTTAGGTAACATGTGGAATAATTTTCAATGACTATCTTGAGAAAGGAAAAGCTATCAACGGGGAGTATTATGCGAATCTATTGCTACGTTTGGGTGAAGAAATCAAGCAAAAGCGGCCCCATTTTGCTAAGAAGAAAGTGGTGTTTCATCAAGATAATACACTAGCTCGCAAATCCGTTATTGCAATGGCCAAAATTAATGAATTAAAGTTTGAATTGCTACTTCCTGCACCCTATTCTCCAGATTTAGCCCCCTCGGATTATTTTCTGTTTCTAAACTTGTAAAAATGGCTCAGTAGTCAAAGATTTTCCAATGAATTCCAATGAAGAAATGATGTCGGCAGTTAATGGGTATTTTAAGGAGTAAGATAGTTCTTATTATAGAAAGGGTATCGAACTTATTGAACATCGCTGGGAAAAGTGTATATAGCTGAAAGGAGATTATGTTGAAAAATAAATGTATTTCTTTCCAAAATGTTTGTGTTTTTTTTGTTGGGCCGTGTATTTCTGGGACCACCCTCGTTTATATATTCTAAACTGTATATTTGATTACATTTTTGACAACAACGAGTCACATTAATTATTAAATATTTTCAAATTTTATATATATATTATTACATTCTAGCGCGACATGGTACGTCATTTTTTGTAAATACATTTTGACCCAACAAAGTGGTACATAAGTTTATAATTATTATTATATTATAATTAAATTACAACATGTATAAATATATATATATATATATATATATATATATATATATATATATATATTGTACTTGAATTTACCTAGTAAATTAAAATTTAGAAGACATCGTGCGAACGAAGACGAATTGCTCTCAAAGACGTTTATCTAATTTATTTCACGCTCACCGAAACGCACATAAAATTACCTGAAACATCTCCAAATTAAATACAATTTAATTCATTATGTATCCAACAATTTCGCAAGATAAAGTACTAATATGGCGTTAAATAGTAATCATTAAAGTTCGTTAATATTAAATTTCACGTGCAGTTTAAGGTTTCCATAAACAGCGTACATCCGGACCTGTCAACAATATGTCGTCTACGGCTTCAATTGAAAGTGCTTCGAAGTGTGACGGAGAACTCCGTTTCGGGCGAAATATTTCAACCGAGACTTATGATTTTGCATCTTTATCTAGTCTAAATTTCTAGCACAACAATTACAAGTGATGTACTGTCGGTACGGTATTATATTACTCGGTTTTCTTTAGCGACGACAGAGGTAGTTTTCTGGAACGCTGCTGGCCTAAAGCCGGGTACTCTGTGCCAACTATAAATAGTGCCGGAAGTAGACCGGAATCAAATGGCTCTCGTAAAAGTTTACCAAACTACTGGAAGTGCCATGGATACCAATTTAATATTTCGTGTATTTACACGTTTATTTGCAGAAGTTGCTGCGATGATATTAACTGTTCCAAGGTGCGATATTAGATAATAAATATTGGACGAAAGGTGAAATTATTTTATTGTCAGTATATACTAGCAGTATAAGATCATATTATTTATTTTATTTTATCTACTCAGACGTTTTTATACTATTAGATGGTGGACTATTTATCATACTAAGTTCTTAGCTATTTCTATCATAATTAACCTTTTCCAGACTTTCCTGTCTTGCGATGTTATATTTTCTTCCAAGTAATTCCTCTGCATCCAGTTATATTTCTAACTTGCTCTTCCCGCCTTCTTCGTGGTCGCTTAACCCTGCTTTTCTTCTAGTTTTTTACTTCGAGCATTCCCTGGAAATTTTGTCTTCTTCCATTTTATACTGACACGTGTCCTAACCAACTCATATGGTTTTCTTCAATTATTTTTCAAAGATATTATCTCTACTCCTTCCACCACCTTAGTTCCTTATTATATCTTTTCTGATAATTTCTTTAATTGTCCTTAAAAACCTCATTTCCATTCTTTAGTCTTGCTATCAATTCTTTTCGGTATTGCCTGGAAATTAACTTCTATCTTTAGTTAACCTAAATCTTAAGTTTCAGTGCGATAGGTGTAGTATTGTAGCTACAACGAACTGTCAAACAACAATGATTCGTCGAGCTGGTTTCTGTTTTCGGCAATGAAGTACCACATCAGTCAATAATTTCTCGTTGGTATGGAGAATTCAAATGTGAACGGAGTAATCTTAGCGCGATCCAAAAGCAGGTTCTCCAAAAACCGCAGTCACTCAGGAAAATGTCAATGCTGTGCGCAAGATCATCAACGAAGATCAACATGCAACAAGGCGCCAGATTGAAACAATGTTGGGGATTTCAAAGACATCATTTCAAAAAATTTTGCATGAAGAATTGTGTGTAAAAAACTAGTTTCCAGTTGGATACCGCATCTGTTGGCCGAAGAACAGAAAGCAACTGGGATGAATTGGTGTCAAAAAACTCTAAAAACGTGTACAACATTGTCAGTGGTGATGAATCATACGAGCCAGAAAATAAACGCCAATCGTCTGTTTGGGTGTTTGAAGGTGGAGAGGCGCGGACAAAAGTCATCTGTTTTCGAAGTGTCTCTAAAAAGATGGTCGAGACATTTGTCTCTAAAGCAAATCATGTAGCAACAATTTCTCTACAAGATCAAAGAACTCTTACTGATATACAGCTATTTGTTTGCCGTAAGACATCGCTTTGAAAAATTAACCCTGAACGACGAATCATTCTTCACCAAGAAAATGCAAGTTCGCACATATCAGTCAAGACGATTAAATTTTTAACGCAAAAAAATGTCAAATTATTAAGATTTCAGTCGTTAGAAGAAGCAGTCTTGCCTTCAAAAACGCAATTTTGACTGTATCAACAAGCGAGTGGAACAACTGATTCCAGAAATAACATAAGCGCATACAAAAGTGCATTAATCCTCGTGGAGAATACTTCGTAAAACAATAAAGTTTTCAAAAGCTATCTACTGTTTTATTCCAGTTTAACATGCAAAACTTTAAAGACGACCCAAGAATGGTCTTACAACACTTTTGTATGTGTGAGTTTTGATGTCTTTAGGAACTTCTCTTTTTCCAAAAGAATGTGGTTGTCAATATTTTATATAATCTTTTCACCTTTTCAATTCTCTCTATTTCTTGTTTATTTTTCTGTTATACTATATTACCGTTAGATATACATAACTTTTAACCTGTTCATATAATCAATGATTGGTCTGCGCAGAACGACATAACAGTTAATGTCGATAAGTGTGTTTATACTAAGATTAATAATCCCATTATTTGAAAGTACACTGTTAAAAACGCTGTCATCTTAAGGAAGCTGGGGATTATGGATCTTGAGCTCATGTTTGACTCCAGATTGGAGTTTACGGACCGCATGACTGCAGTATGTGCTTCGGCATCTCGAGCTCTGAATTTCTTAGTGCGTTCCTGCCAGCAGTTCAATAATATTGATGCTCTCAAGGCTATTTATTATGCATTTGGTCGCACTAAGCTGGATTATGCCACGGTGGTCTGGTATCCTTGCTGTATTAATCAACATCTCTTTCGGGAGAGAATAAAGAAATATTTGTTCCACTACGGGGAGTAGATTATGAGGGCCATAACTTACAATCCTTGTCTTGCCGAAGGGATGTTGCAAGTGCCAAGTTCCTTATTAACTTGGTTAATAGTAGTGTGGATGCCCCATCGCTGTTGGCTCAGGTGTGTCTACCGGTACTATCCCATCCTACTAGATCTTGCGACTCGTTTGTTACTCCGAGAGCTAAGACTAATGTTCTCTTGGTGGCACCTCTAGCTCATATGTGCATGAACGCTAACAGAATGTTATCTGATCCTCTTCTGGCAAATAAGCCCTTGAATCAAGTGTTGGTCCACTTCAGCTTCTATTTTCTCATATTTTGTAATTATATAGTTAATTTTGTATGTATTAGTTTGCTTATATATCTAATTAAGATTTGTTTTGCTTTACTGTACTTACTAATTGGATTTGTTCTATAAATGGTTTGTTCTGTTGGACAATAAAGAATATTATTGTTATTATTATTATTATTACCTTTTTCCTATACTAATACATTTATCCTCCACATACCAGGGAAGGTGGAACTTTAAATGACAAGGTTGAAGATACAAAATAAAGGTTCACAGAGCACACCATCGCAATCTGTAACCAAGAGGCTCGGCAGCCCATGTTCAGCTGTTAAAATTGCTTTTACCTTTGTGACACACCTCAAGACATCGCCGGCGTGACAAAAGTAATAGTATTTAGTGTTATTATCAAAGTATGGTCCCATAGTTTTACGTGAATATAGGAACTTATCGCTAATTAACTTTACAAAAATAAAATTTAAAAGAAAATCGTGCTATTAAAAAATGTATTTATTCAATTGCTTCAAAGTTCACTAAAAATAAAAAATTTTACGAGTCAGTACTGAAACAATAGAATTAAATTAATTCAGTATTGATTAAGGAAAGTTCTTCGTTTTGCTAATTGAGCGAATTTGATCTTGTTTTAATTAATGAAATTCGTTTTGCAGGTAGGAAAGTGGAGTTTGCAGAAACTTGTAATGATTTTGCATTTCGAACTAGAGCAACTCCGACAGTTTCGTTCAAGCTAAGTGGTTTATATAAAATTAAAACTGTTTCATACGATTGGCGTACGTGCAGTTATTGCATATAAAGATTATACGAAATTAAATACTTTTTGTTTGTATATTGTTATAAATAAATATTATAAAAGTTCGATGAAATTAATATGTGTTGATTTATAAAAATATTTTAATCACTAAGGTTGATATATAACCCCTTTCCACATTAACTTTTGTAATTCTGTATACACATTTCGACAACCAAGTTCTCATCATCAGCACATAACCGCAAGGTGTCGCACCTGGTAAACCACGGCGAAAAATACCTGTACGAAAACAAACTCCGTACGCGATCCACACCGTTGAGAACTTAAATGAACACTGAATGTTCGTTTCACAAGATTTTTAAAAATTGTTTTACTTAAACTAGGATGAATGACATTGAAAAAAGAACACGGACACGATCGACAAGTACCTGCATGTGATTTATTACAGTGTTCATCTTCTTCTGACATTAAGCAGACCGAAAAGGGACGTCCCTTTTCGGTCTGCTGGATCCGTCCAGTGTCACTATTCACCACATGGCTATTATTCTTTACAATGTGCACGTTCTTTATCGAATGTAAACAATCCATGTTAACACTATGTATTTTCTAAAACATGCCTTGCTATACCTGATTTTTCTGGTCGGTTGAATTTTATGTGCGCAAGGTGTTCTTTATACCTGGTTTAGATCGATCGTTTGGCCGATGTATTGTTTACTGCAATTTAAACATTCAATTCGGTAGATTTCCGACTTTTTATTTTCTTCGATTTTGTCTTTTGCATTTCCTAAAAGGGTTTTAATTGAATTACTGGAGCGAAAACAGACTTGAAAACCGCGCTCTGTAAAAATACTATTTAAATTTTTTGTCATACGATGATAAGGTAAACATACAAACTACTTTTCCCGATTGCTCTGTGGTGATAGACATTTGGTATCACTGATTGTTTTTCTTATGTTAATTCATATAATTTTAGTTCTAATCTACTTCTTTTGTTGTGCAGATATTTCATTTCAATTTTTAACCATTTCATTTTCGCATATGAAATGACTTTCTCGTTCATTCTACAATTTGATGTAACATTTACTTTAATAAATTTTGGGAAAACATTTCTACTTTTACAGCGATTCAAGAAATTGA
Organism: Dermolepida albohirtum; assembly: GCA_031893035.1. NCBI lineage: Eukaryota > Metazoa > Arthropoda > Insecta > Coleoptera > Scarabaeidae > Dermolepida > Dermolepida albohirtum. Next base: position 481,828 of record JAVIWB010005137.1, read on the forward strand.
TATCTGCACCTACAAACTTAACTTTATTATATATCTTGTGAAAAATGTTGTTGCAATCAGAGTTGAGATGTCACGTCTATATTGAGTACACAGCGCCCCCACCAGTGTAATGTAATAAAACAGATGAAGTATAGAATTATAAGTTAGTATTGAGCGGATCTTTACATAAGACAAACGTACAATTATTAAAGATGACAGACATAAGAGAGAAACAAGACCACTGGTTGACGCAGTGTGAAAGTTTGTTGATGATGTTGAACTTAAATGGAAGCTGGGCCATAAACACTTCTGTAGCTCACAACATTTCCTTGTCAATTAACGTGGAACAAACATATTTTTTGTAGCAGATAAAGAAGAAAAACAAATACATTGGCATAATATTTCAAGAAAATATTGAAAGAAGCAGAATACGAACAAAAATCTGATTAAGGAGAAAACAACCTGAAAGTATATCTAATTCTGGAAATAAAAACAATAATCAGTGCTGGAGAAAGTAGCATACCAAAATATAATAATAAATATTAGCAAACGGCGCTGAAGCAAACATATAGCAGTCAAAAATGTCTTGATCACTTTGAATATCAGCTCGATATTTTGTGATTTTGTACCAAAGATTGTACGACTAATGTAAAGTATGTTAAAATATTCTAAATTGTTATAAATGAGGTTTACACACATATATAATATATTTATTTGTCTTAATATTGAGACGGTTGCATTTATGGAGAGATCTTTATATCTAGGTATTCCAACTTGCGTGTTTCTGTATTTGTAGTTTATTATACATGTGTTGTAAGGGTCCTCCAGTAAGAGGTTTCATTTTGATATGTAAAAAAAATGAGTATTTTTAAGCGAAATCATCACATGTATATTTAATTGTAAAGAGGATGGTACGCCATTAATAATGGAAAACAATATCAGGCAAATGGCCACCACGGCTACGTTTTCAGAACCATACCCTCTTCATGACGTTTTCCATCACCAATTCGCACATTTGCGGCTGTAAGCCCTCGATAACTTCACGAATTCAATCTTTGAAGTCTTGAATCAATTGTAGGCCATTGGCATAGACCTTATCTTTCAAGTAGCCCTAAAGAAAAAAGTCTAAAGGTGTTAAATCACAAGATCTCGGTGGCTAATTGTGACCGCCTTTTCGAGAAATCATACGGTCAGGAAACTTTTCACGCAAAAAAGTGATGGTATCGTTACTTGTGTAGTACGTAGTACGCCGTCTTGTTGAAAATAAACGTCGTCCACATCAATATCTTCCAATTCCGGCCATACAAAGTCTTTAATCATCGTTCGACAGCGCAATCCATTCACCGTAGCAGTTGCTCCGGCTTTATTTTCGAAGATTTAAGGTCCAGTGACCCCGCCTGATCAAAAACCGCAACAAACAGTCACACGTTGAGGATGGAGAGGCTTTTTAACAATAATTCTTGGGTTTTCCGAGCCCCAAATGTGACAATTCTGTTTGTTAACGTAGCCTCCGATGTAAAAATGGGCCTCATCAATCAAGACGATTTTTCGATGAAATTCCGGATCAGTTTGATGCATATCAAGGACCCAATCAGCAAAGACACGACGTTGTTGATGGTCGGTAGGCGTGACTTCTTGTGTTGATTGAACTGTAAAAGCTTAAGACCTAAGTCTTTATGCAAAATGCTGTGCAATGTCGTTTGTGGAATTCCCAATTCCAAAGATCGACGATGGACGAACCTGGGTTTTCCTCAACACTATGGTCTACAACAGCAATATTCTCAGTTGTTCTTGAGCGACGTGCACGAGTTCGATTCACTAACTCGTCTCAACAACTCGAATTTTTCCACCAACTTCACAAATGCTGACCGAGAAGGTGCTTCGCGACGACCGAAAAATGCTTTAGTTTTGCGAACTGTGACCGCGAAATTTTCATAATTTTTGTAGTGAATTTTAATAATTTCAGTGCGTTGTTGACGCGTATATCGTTCCATTTTTATTAATGGCGTACCTTTTACTCGTCATCTGTCAAGTAATTACAGGTTGAGTCATGACAGCTGTTAAAATGTTGGGTTATTGAAAATGAAATGTTTTATTGGAACACCTTTTATTATTACATCCGTTGTTTGTGCCTTTTAATACTCTAAGAAATTAGGTAGCGGTTACTGCGCTGCGCGTAAAAGAAAAGCATGTTCTAGTAGACTTGCCTGTTTAGAAAATCGTATCGTAGTCTTTGCACACGAGAAAGATGTCCTATATTTTTAAAAGAACCAAAAAGCTTTTCACATATAACGTAGAAATTATTGTTTTACTACATGCACTTCCATAATCGATTATATTTTGTTAAATAATCCGGACGCTTTGCATGATTACGCCATATAAAGAAAGCCAAAGTATATGCATTACTAAATATTAAATAATACTAGGCACATATATTTAAACTTTCTAAATTATGAACGTCAGTAGATCTAATAAACATCTGTTATCGTGGTTCCTGTGCCTGGTAGTACACTAAAAATAAATTCAGATCTAATCCGTTATTAAATAAAGAAAAAAAAATGAATACCAAATAAGAAGTGATTTATTTAGTATGTTGTTCTTTCATGGCTTTCGTGATCTAAACGAATTATTGTACCATAAACGTTCCTTAACCTGAAACATTTTAAATATGAATCGATAGGCAATTCGGAATGCATTATTCAAATACTTTCTTCCTATGGGACATGAACGTTTAATTTGACAATGATGAATTACTGGGATGACTTTGTATCATTAGGGCTGATGGATCTCGAATATTGCCGAATAAAAGTATCAGTCACGAACAATAAAAAAGCAATTTCGATAATAACTTGCACATTATAATATATACCATATATATTTTTTATAAATGACTGACAGTGATAGGAAAATATGTAAAGTAATATCTAAGTTATTATTAAATTGCTTTTTCTTTTTTTTACGGCTTAAGTTCTTGTATAATGTAGCTCTTATACGAGGGTAGCCGTTTATATTTCGGGAACCGGCAACAGTCTCAGTGTTGCCTCTGATCTGATGATTGCATCGTGAAGTTTGTCATTTTTTTGACAATATATTTACCTTGACAGTTTTATTATCCGGTCGCTATTTCTATTGTTGACAGTAACTTGAAAATTTTACATCAGCGAAAAAATGGAATTAACTCGCGAACATTTTTGTGCAATTATTTTTCATAAATTCCGGCGAAGATTTTCTCAACCAGAAATCATCGACGAGGTGAATTCTATCGTTGGTATAGTGAATTTAAACTTGGACCGCGTTCTCTGGATGATCAATTTCGTGAAGGCCGTCCCACAAATGTTGTTGTGTTGGAAAACATTAATGCAGTGTCTGAATTGATAATGCAAGACCGTCACGTAACATACCGTGAGATCGCGGCATTTCTGGGTATTAGTAACACCAGCGTGCATAAGATCCTGCATGAACATTTAGCCGTTAAGAAGCTATGTTCACGTTAGGTACCACATGATTTGACAACCGCTCAAAAAAGAACTCGCGTCGATTGGTGCTAAGAAATGCACAAAAAATACAATGGCGGTGCTTCAAGGAACATTTATAAACCCGTCACAGATGCTGAATCTGGGATCTATACGTATGAACCCGATGGTAAACAGCAATTGATTGTGTGGGTATTCCAAGACGAGCCAAAACCAACAAAAGTTGTTCGCGCTCGAAGCACATCAAAACAAATAGTCAACTGTTTTTTCGGAAAAACCGATCACGTTGCAACCGTGCCTATAGAGAGTTGTAGAACGGTAAATTCCGAATGGTACACGACTATTTGTTTGCCAAAAGCTTTTGAAGAAATAATGAAAACAAGCCGAAAACGACAGAACATTCTCCACCATGACGATGCGAGCTCTCACATGTCGGTTCAAGCAATTGAATAATTGACCGGGCAAAACATTGAATTGATGAGCCATCCACCGTAGAGTCCTGATCTAGCACCGTGTGATATCTATTTGTTCCCACAAGAAGAATAAACTTCGTGGTCAACGGTTTTCTACGCCGGAAGAGGCAGTTGAGGCATTCAAAACTCATATTTTGGAGATACCGCCTTCACAGTGGCAGCAATGCTTTTCGAATTGATTTAAACGAATTCAAAAGTGCATTGATTTTCAAGGAGAATATTTTGAAAAGCTATAAAACTATTTTCGATAATAAAATTTTTTTTGTTTGCTATTCCCGAAATATAAACGGCTACCCTCATGTTTACGCCATATCAAATATCTATGACAAATATTGGAAAATATACGCTTTATGTTACTGTTTTTGGAACAAACCTACGATTAACAAAATCGAAATTTCTATCATAAGAAAGAGTTTCGAATTTGTGATTCATATTATATGAAGTCCTACAGATTTGTAGTATTAGTAAAATGCGAAGTCTGTACTGTTCATAGAACCTCGTATTAATGATGGGTAGGTCAAAAGTGAACCGACCCCCAAAATGCTGCACCTTCCAAAAAACCGCGAGAATTACTTCAGTTGTGAACCAGCTTTTATTTGTTTTTACGAAATGTATCAGTAAATAAGTAATAAGTGGATTTTAACTTTAGTTGCATGTATAAATTGGAAAACATACGTATTGCCGTGGCTCTTGTATGTCAATATGACAATATATTTAGCTTGAAACACTTATCTAAAAGATTCTTTTGTTTAAATTCTGTGGATTGGGTAAAAATTCTTTTAATTAATTGTACCTAAAGAACAAAACATTAAAATTTATTGACATTCAAATTAAATGTTAAAAAATTGTTTACAAAATATAATTTCTTTATAAACGAAGCATGAATATTCAATTCACGACGGTTATCACGCGCCTCTCATTTATCAGTGTAACGTAAAATAATAATTTAAGATGCTCTACAAGCGAAAGATTACTTTGAAACTTAAAAAAGACAAAAATGAGAATAGGGAGCGTCTGGGCTATCATTCGCCTCGTTCAGTTCTTTAAAATAATTCCTGTCTTTACAATTCAATCTATTCGATTACTTAAAAATCATAATTAAATTAGAATAAATTAATATTTTAAAAATAAAGAAAATAGAAATTCAAATTAATGAAACAATAATTTGAACAAGTCAAATAACAAATAGCCAATATTTGAGATAAGAGAAAAAATGCGGAAACGAATACAATATTCAAAATACCATAAAGATTTATTAATACTGATTATTAACTGATTTATTAATAGGAAAAGGAAACTTGATAACTGAAGGTTGATATATAACCCCTTGCCACATTAATTTCCGTATTCTGTGTACGTATTTCGACATCTAAGTTGTCATCATCAGAAGATAATTAAACAGTCGCACCTGGAAAACTACTGTAAAAACACTCGTATGAAAACAAATTCCGCACGCGATCCGTACCGCTGAAAGCCAAAACTTGCTCTGTGCGACAGTGTACGTTTCACTACAGGCTCCATCAAAATTACCTTCAGGAAAAGGAAACATAAACATAACATGGCGTAGTTATATAGGTTTGGTGGAAAATAACAGGGAACAGGGGAACAAATAATAATTAAATAGTAGACATGAATAATCTGGATACTCCAAATACATATTCAGGGCCTACATAACTATTCATTACAATATAAAACCAGAAACGGCAGTGTTGTTGAAGAGGCTGACAACTGATGAACTACAGCATTGTTTTGAACAATGGAAGACACGTATACCGCGTTGTATAGATACAGGGGGAGAGTATGTTGAAGGAAATAAAAGTTAAATATATTTATTTGCAATAAATAATATTTCTCACACCAGTGAGAGTTCGTTATTTAATTGCCACACCTTGTAAATAAACAATGAGGGGAACTATACTGAAAATAATACAATTAAACGCCTAAGTAAACAGAAAGGCATAACGAACGTATAACAGTATATACGAGGGAGCGTTTTTATATTCGCGAAATGGGGGACAAGGGGTGGAAATAAAAAAACCAAATTATTTTTCTTTTTCAATATATTCACCTGCAAGACGGATACATTTTTCACATCTTTCAATTAATTTATTTATACCCTCATAAAAAAATGATTTCTCTTTATCTGCAAAATACGCCGAAACTGCCTCCTTGACTTCATCATCGGCAATAAATTTTTTACCCCGCAGCTCTTTTTTCATTTTCGGAAACAGGTAATAATCACTCGGGGCCAGGTCTGGGCTGTAGGGTGGGTGATTCACAATTTTGAAGCCCACCTTATGCAGGGCAGCTAACGCAACGCGGCTCTTGTGGACGGGCGCGTTGTCGTGCAAAAGCAGAACACCTTTTGTCAATTTTCCCAGTCTTTTCTCTTTAATGACTTCTTTTAGTCGCTCTAATATTGAAGCGTAATACTCTCCGGTTATAGAAACACCTTCATCTTTATAATCAATCAACAATATTCCTTCCGAGTCCCAAAATACCGTTGCCATGAGTTTCCCAGCTGATTGTGACACTTTAAATTTCTTGGGAGGTGCTGTGCCCTTTTTCTGCCACTGCATGGAGTATTGTTTGGACTCAGGTTCTTAATGATGAATCCAAGTTTCGTCTCCAGTAACAATTCCACTCAATACACCATCCTTGTCTTCAATACAGAGGTCCAAAAATGCACGCGAACACTCTACGCGCTGTTGTTTTTGCGGCGGCGTGAGCATTCTCGGCACCCATCTTGCGCTGACCTTAGACATGCCGAGGTGATCGTGTAGGATGTTAGAAATTGTTGTATCGGATACTCCAGCCATTTCTGCGAGTTGCTTCTTCTTTAGTCGAGTATCTTCGAGTACAATTTGTTCAACTTTTTGGATAAGTGCTGGCGTGGTCACTTCAATGCTCCTGCCTGGCCTCGGGTCGTCTTGAAGGGATTCCCTTCCTTGTTTAAATACTATGCCACTTGTACACCATGGTTTTTCCTAGACAAGAGTCGCCGTAAACCAATGACATCTCATTCATTGTGGTCGAGACTGATTTTCCTTGCCTGGTAAGGAACTTTATAACGGCACGATATTCGATTTTTTCCATATTTCACTTTTCACTCCTGATTATATTACTTGGTTGACGATAGCTCAAAGACTAACTGTCTAATAACAATAAAACTTCGTATTTATACTAATCATGAGTCGCTGCACAGGCCACGCCCCCAATGTGCCTACTGACCCCTCTACAAGCCGCTCATTCCGCGAATATAAAAACGCTCCCTCGTACCTTGAACTCTATTCAAAGTACATAATAATGTCCATCTTGCCTAAAAAAATGCCGTCGACACAAATAATAATAAGAATATGAAAGAAAAATTCGGTGGCTTACAAGATTTCGATTATCAATATCGATAACTTAAATTCACAATATTAAAAATTATTTTACAGTAATGATATTTCCTTCGTCACTTAAGCCAAAGCGCACACTGTATTGTTGTTTCTTGCCATAGTTATCAAGGTGTAACACTGTTAAATTATCTGCTGATGATGACAACTTGTTGTTGTCGAAATACATATACAGAATACGGAAATTAATGTGGAAAGGGGTTATATATCAATCTCAAGTGATTAAGTTAATCAATCACAGGCCCCATCAAAATTACCTTCAAGTATTTCCTTCGATTTAGGCTGCGCTGGGTATTCTAATTAATATAAGGAAAAATTTGTACATAAAATATTTAATAAGGCTTAAGTTTGCGATCAGAGGATGGGAAAAAACCTTTTTTTTTGTAATTACCACCAAAAAGAAATAATCTAGAGCGTGAGGCTTTAAGTAAAGGAGAATTCCGAAACGAAAATCTAAATTTTGTATGAAATATTTGCTGCTCCTCTTCAAGTCTTCCTTAATCATATTTTGACATCTATAATCACGAGAAGCTGCGATACATTTTCAAGTCATGCTTTTGGATTCTCTTCTCCCTTCGATAAACACCAATTGACTTTCTCCCTCCGAACATCGGTCTGGTTTATCGAATATTTTACGTTATGTTGTGATTGAAATTCTCCATTTCTGAAACCGTAGACTACCCGATCCGTTCCTCGCCTCTCGGTGGCTTCCCATACAACAGCGAACAGCCGTCACTTTTAACCCGCAACGCCAACAGAACGGGGGAATTTATTTTGCGAATTCCAACTACGGGCACCACTTTGCTATCAAATTTTTATTTCAAAACAGATCAAATCGACGTCATGTTTCTAATTATTCCGATTGAATGGTCTTTCTAAATGGGTGGTTGTACGACGTGTGTATGTATTTATCTTAATATACATGTACCATAAATAACATAAAAGGAAATGAAATATTGTAGAATAAGAATGGAACCATTCTTATTCTATTTCTTCATTTCCTTTTTCTTCTCTCTGTTTCCTTGTCATTGTTGATTCCTTAAAATACTACAACTCTGAAGCGAGGGGACGTTTCCAATGTGTACTTAACATTAATTTTGAGCAATGTAGTCGTAGGGCGCATATGTTGCGCCTGACTCACACGGTAGGAATTATTTTGTGTGAAGTTAATTAATGAAACACTGTCTAAATCCGGCAAAATATGGTCTAAACCAAAATCAACGAAATATTAAGCGGCTTATTGTTCATTTTCTTTATACTAAATATTATAAGACGATCAGAAAGTGTTATCATATAAAAGTTTATTATTAAGTCTACCGGAAAGTTCTGTCCGTTTTTAGAATAAAACAAAATATTAATTTTTCATACCTTGAAGAAATTTTATTAATTTTATTGAATAATATAGTTTATATAATTATTTATGACTTCTTGCTAGCGTGATGGGAATTTGTGTATCTCATCTTTAAAAAATGCTTTATCCTTAGAGGCGACAATGAAACCAGTGCTTGTCTGATATCTTCGTTTTTGAATTTTTGCCCTGAAAAAGAATTTATAAGGACAGACAGGTGATAATCGGAGGGTGCTAGATCCGGAGAGAATAATGGAAGCGATAGAATTTCCTAGCCTAACTCTGCCAGTTTTTGACGAGTCCCCAAATAAGTATGGCCTAGCATTATCATGAAGCAGTATGATGTCCTTCCTATTGAACATCGCCGGCCTCCTTTCTTGGAGTGCTGTTTGTAAATTATCCAATTGCTGTCAGTACCTCCTAGCTTTTCGTTCGGTTTCAACAGTTCAAAATGTGTTAGTCCTCGAGTGTCGCACCATATATACAACATTCACTTACTCAGGCTCAACTTGGGTTTAGAGGAGAAGAAGGCAGGTTTTTCGGATTCTCAATATGACCTTTTCCCTACGCTGTATTCATAGGTAATCCACTTTTCATCCCCAGTTATCATCCGGTCCAAGAAGGGTTCGATTTTGTTCCGCGCAAGAGGAGATGTGCATATGATGAGTTGACCATTCAAATTTTTCTCACTTAATTCATGTGGAACCCATCTCGAATATTTCCACACCAATCCTAGTTTTCGAATATGGGCCGTGAAGCTGAATTAAGCCGTTTCGCAAACTCCGATGCTGTCAAAAAACGATTTTGCTCTAACATGATCTTGACAGTATCGTCGTCGATCAAAGAGAGTCGCCCAGAGCGTGGCTTATCAGAATGGTCGAAAGCACCTATTTGATATTTTTCGAACCATCTTCTGCATGTTCTATCGGAAACTGTACCTTCACCTAACACTTTCAATAAATTTCTAAACGGTCCTTTAGCATTTCTCCCGTGTTGGATTCGTACAAAATATAGTGACGTATATCAGACAAGCAATGGTTCAATTTTTCGCCTTTCGGAATAAGATCTTTTTTAAAAATGGGATATACGAATTACCATCACTCTGGCAACAAATCATAATGATGGAAATTATATTATTCAATAAAGTTTATTCAAAGTAAGAAAAATTTATTACATTTTATTCTAAAAACGGACCGAACTTTCTGGTAGACTTACGAGTACAACAATAACTCCTTTAACAAAAATGGCTTCAAAATTTTAATGAAATTGCCATCATCAGAAGAAAGAAATCAATAGCATTCGTAGAAACTCTTTACAAGTAAAGTACATTTCTTCATACTGCTGCTAATGCCAACTTGGTCTTCGAAAAACGTTTTCAGATTTAAAAAGTAGATTTTGGCACAGATATTATTTACTGCCTTTATGTGAGATATGTAGGTACAAGACCTGCTGGGAATGTTACTGAAAACGATCTAAAAAAACAAACTTTAATAAACTATTTTAGTGTTTTCCAAAGCAAACGGCGGAAGAGATATCAATCTCAATGACCTATAGAATAATTTAATCCTTGAGAGACAAATTGTTTGCATCTCTCTGTATATATTCACGTATATCAACGTGAATTAATTAACAAAATAGTCGTATATATAACCATACCTACATTAGTGCATATCTACAGTCTAGACTTTTACAAAATATATATAACAGGTTCATAGATAAGTATAAACTCATAGAAATATATTATAATTGTGTGCCTTTTTAATCACTGAAGGTTGATATATAACTCCTTTCCACATTAATTTTCGTAATTCTGTATACGTATTTCGACAACTAAGTTGTCATCATCAGCAGATAATTAAACAGCGTCGCACTTGGAGAACTACGGCAAGAAATACCCGTACGAAAAAACTAATTCCGCACACGATCCGTACCGCTGAAAGCCAAGACGCACATTGTGTTTATTTAAAGTGTTCGTACTTCCGGACTGAAGCCGGTTCTTCGATAATTCTGCTGCTGATGTTTTGTCACCACTTGTATGGAACATCTTCAGAGCTTAGTTGCTGCTAATGCAGTTACTGTAGTTAAACTCTAAATGTATCCTCTACGAGTGGTGACGAAACCTCTCTAGCAGAATTATTGGCAACGCGGTCCCAGGCTGGAAGGCAAGATGAAAGTATGGATAACGACCGTGGAAATCTACGAACCAGATTAAACCGTTTGCGTTTTTATAGCTTTAGAATATTCAACAGGGAACAATTGGACTTCCTTGAGTTGCCTAAAATCGATGTATTTTAGGCAAATGTTAATGGAGACTGTGGCTGATTGAATTAATCAAAAAACGTACATAAAACCTCTTCTTATAATAATATTTCTGTTCTGTATTCGTATTTCGACAACTAAGTTGTCATCATTATCAGAAAATTGATCTGTGTCGCATCTGGATACGAGGTAAAATTCACACAGAAGGAAATCCGTACAAGACATTTACCGTCAAAAGACTGGAAATATAAAAAAACACCACCGTTAAAAAAATTTTGCAAGTGTAAGCGGCGAGGTGTATTTTAAAATTAAAAGACATTTTAAATTATGTGAAATGAATGTTAACGGTTATCTGAAACAGACTGTGTGCGTTTTATTGCAGATCCAGGTGCGAAACTGTGATTACTTATCTGATGATGATAACTTAGATGTCGAAAGATTTTTACAAAATATGAACATTATTGTGGAAATAGGTCTCATTCACCTTTTTTTTAGTGATTTATTTTAGATTAGAGAAAAAGAAACAATGAAATAAATAATTTGAGAATGAAGGAGAAACCCCGAAATGTCATTAATACGAACTTTGTAAGTGTTTTATTATCCCTACTGGTCAAACAACCCAAACACAAAAGAATAAAATGTATAGCTATTATAATGGTACCAATTATTGATACTGGCCCTACGTTGGGGGCGCCAAAATTTAATTCATAATAATATAATGAATATGGAATATTTAAATGTTCATTTGATTATTAATTATTATTTTAGTGAAAATATGTGTAAGCAAGTAATTATTGTATTTTATAAAGCAAATAGTGTAATTTCAGAAACAGAAATTTACATTTTTTCCTAATCTGAATAAATTTAATCTTGTTACAGAGCAAATTACCTATGCTTCGGTCTACAGCCGACATGGTTCCATGCAACGAACATCATTTTACATGCCGTCGCCTGCGTCCTGTTTACCAGGGTTTGCTTGTGCGTGGCCGGACTCAAACCACCCTTCGCAACACTGGGCGGTCTGCTCTTTGCAGCGCATCCCATCCACACAGAAGCGGTCAGTTTTATTTTTTTCTCTATTGCTCTTACCATCACGTCGCCTCATAAATGACGACAATCGGTCGTCCGAGTTTGCGGGAGCCCTCTCTCGCCATTCAGAATTTCCTCACCGTGCGACTCGGCGAAACGACACAGTTAGGGGTCGAAATTGACCCTTTCCTCCCTCTCCTGCCCCGCCTCCAAGAAACGAGTGATCGCCGCATGACAAATTACGGGTGGTTTTATGTTTCGGATCCTTTTGACGTGATAAGTCGATCGGTTGAGTGAGAATTAGATTAAGGTTTCGTTTTATCTAAATTGCCGGCGTAAAATGGGAGAGACTGATAAGTAGATAATAAAATCTCTAAAATTCATTGGCGATTCTTTGCGTTTTATATAGTGTATCCTTCGTCTCGTAAAAGAAACCGCATCGAATGACGTACATTTGCGGTATTTTCGCAAAACTTCACGCATGAATTTATGTAAATTTACGTTGGCGTACAAAGTCATTTGCGGAAACCTTCGAATGCAAATATGAATACAGTAAACTATTAAAATATAATAACGGTAAATTAATGGAAATATACGCAATTAAATTATGAGAACGTCAATATTTAACTAAGCCTTCATTGCGGAACAGTAAAGAAATGAAAACATAGTCAAGCAAATTCATTACTCTGTTAGTATTCTGTAAATTTACTATGTATTTTCGATATGTATGAGTAACCTTTGCAAACCAATTACATCAGTAAATTTATTCTAAATCGATATTACCATACGGTATATAATTCTCAAAACACTATTTATTCAACTTAATGAAGTGTAAGGTTTTTTAAGTCAGAAAAACACATTTATACAATATAAAGTAATTTGTTTGATTAACTTCAATTCCCTAGTGGTTAATTTAAAAAATTGTAGTTATGTAACTTAACGGTGAAATGTCTAAAGATTAAATACGTAATTGTTTAAAGTTTATCAAGAGATAATGTAAATCCTATCTAAGAACTTACAAATGCTTTTAATTTATCTAGAAAGGATACCAGGAAAGTTTTGCAATACAGCTTTGTTTATTTAATGTTTTCAAAATAACTTCGTCTACACTCAATACACCTCTCCGTCCTCCGAAACCAATCTTTAAACCAGTTCTGCCAAGTTTTACTAGGGATTAAAGCACACTCGTTGTCCCAAGCCCGCAGAAGGTCCTCATCACTGAAAAACCGCCTCCCTTCTAACTTCATTTTCAATTGCGAGAATAGTGCAAAGTCGCAGGACGCAAGACCTGGACTGTAGGGAGGGTGCTTGAGAAGTTTCAATCCTGTCGTGGTCAAATATTCGGTACAGCCTTTGGCGCGGTGAGCTGGAGCATTATCGTGACGCAGGAACTGGGTGTCCATTCTTGACTTTGGCCGCAGATTCTTCACAAATCCAATAACTTTAGGCAGGCACTGTTCAGTATACCCCTTAGCTGTGACTGCCTTCTGTGTGTCCAAAACGACGCGTTCCACAATTCCACTCGATTTGAAAAATACGGATATCATTTTCTTCTTTACATATCGGGATTTTCTGACAACTACGGGTGTGTCCTCATCATCAAGGACCCAAACTTTGTTTTGAGCTTTGGTCGGCACATGGTAATAGAACAGCCATGTCCCGTCACCCGTCACGATGTTGTTCACATACCGAGATTGTCCCTTATTACACTTTTGTAGCATCTCCCAACACCAAGTCACAAGTCGTGTCATCTGCTCTTCAGTCAGTCGATGCGACACCCAGAAAGAACAAAGTTTCTTCACTTGCAAATGATCATGCAGAATCGAAAGAATTACTGGTGCATTTAGGCCCGAAGTATCCTCTATCTGTTGGTGGATCACTCGCCTGTCCTCGCTAAGAGCAACGTTTTCCCCCGTAACTGACGTTCGTGGCCTTCCCGGCTTCTCAGCATCCTCCACAGTTAAATTTGTCCTTTGGAATTCTCTATACCACCTGAATATCGTTGTGCGGTATGGACAAACATCACCAAGTGCAAGAGTCATTTCTTCGAAGCACTGGTCTATATTTAAACCACGCACGAAATTATAACGCGAAACTTCCCTTATCGCATTTCGTGACCATGATGCCATCGCAAGCACTTTACACTCTCACTGCTAATGAATAACTAAGCCCATCGACATGGCGCGGTGACTACTATGTACGTATGAACATGTTTCAACATGCAGCAACAAGCCGCTTGCTACGATTCATTGTTGCGTCATATTGCAAAACTTTCCTGGTACCCTTTGTATAATGATGTACTGTTAGAACTTTTTTTAACAATTAAATAAAATTACATGTGTTTTCTAAGTAAATATCTTATCTACATACATAAAAACAAGAATTTCAATGCTTGGGTTATGAAACAATACTACTAATTTATTTACTTTACTATTCCTTTTTACTTTCACGTATTATACTACTGCATTTGTAATACTGTTGTAAGTAATAGGCACCGATTTCATTCTTTATTTTGTCGTGTAAAATTGATTTCGGGAATTTTGTAGGTTGCAATTTGGAGTTGGAGTCTATTCATAGATTTGTCTGCCTTTTTAAGACAGTATAAACCTACAATATATTCGCTAAAATAATATAAAAATATTTGCATAAAACAAAACTCAAAAATTCTTCATTAAATTTATATAGCAAGCATACATGTATATCAAGCATTAATAGGGATCTGCTTGTGGCTTCAAATGTATATGCGTATTTGCGATATATATTTTAAGTACTATAAGTACTATTATAGTAGGAAGGACTTCTTGAAAACTCAGTTTTACAAGACTATAAGAATATGTACTATGCATATATGTTTCAACCACTGTTGTATAGGATTAAGTTCATACGGATTGAATTTTCCTCCTTTTTTTTCTTTGTTTCTTTAACCGTGTGTTGTATATACAAATTTTTCTAAAGCTTTTGATGCTGTGGATCATACCATTTTGTTACACAAGTTGGATTCTTTTGGTTTTGATGATGCTTTGCTAGGATTTTTCAGTTCGTGTTTAACTAATCGGTATAATTATGTTTACTACAACGGTTTCAAATCCAAATATTATGTGTCAACTTCTGGTGTGCCGCAGGGTTCGAATCTTGGGCCACTTTTGTTTGTGATTTTCATTAATGACCTTATTGCTGCGATCGAATGCCCAGTACTAGCGTATGCCGACGATTTGAGAATTTACCACAGAATTGCCTCAATTGATGATGTTCGACTTTTGCAGGAGGCTTTGACTTTTATCTCTGTCTGGTGTACAAACAATAATCTGTCCCTAAATATTGAAAAATGTTATTCAGTCTCTTATACACGAAAATTGAATAGGATTGAGTACCGATATCATATTGATAACGTGTTAGTTTCGCATGTGGATTCTATGAGAGATTTGGGTGTTGTTTTCGATTGCAGGCTGTCCTTTTCTGACCATGTTTCGGCTATACTCACGAATGCACACAAGGTTCTTGGCCTTATCAAGCGGACTTGCAGGAGCTTTACAAACACGGCATGCATATCCTCTTTATTTCGTGCGTTAGTGCATAGTAAGCTGGAGTATACTGCAGTGGTGTGGTACCCTATTTACGATAATCAAATTGATGCCGTGGAACGAGTGCAGAGAAAGTTTTTGAAATACTTATCATTCACAGAAAATATTTTTTATCTGGGACACGACACTGACTATGGGGAACTGCTACTTAGTCATGGCTTGAATCCTTGGCAGAACGGAGACGGAGTGTCAGTGCTACGTTTATGTCTGACTTGATTTCGGGGGGAATTGATGCGCCAGAGCTGTTGGCTGGCGTAGGTTTTGCGGTTCCACGCCTGGAGTCGAGATTCGGTGATCCTTTGGCAATGGGAACGCCAAGAACATTCTGTTTAGAGCTCCACTTATGCACGCGGCTAGGAATTTCAATCAGCTGCATCGTCGCGGTGTTTGATTGGATTTAATCTGATTTGTTTATTTATTTAATTCAGTTCTATTAATTTGTTATTCATTTTTTTTGTGTTTTTGATTTTTTTTATATGTATCAAAGTAATTGTAATTTTTGGTTTGTATACCCTATAGGAGTACTCTGTATTATTATTATTATTATTATTATTATTAACGCATTTGTATGGCTGACGCCAATATTTGCAGTTATTCGACGTGAAAAACTTGTAGGATGTCCCTGAATATATAAGAGGGCGTCAAATTTTATATAATATTCAACAAATTTTGAATACATTGGCAAAATTTTTCTCAGAGCTGTACCTCAATTTTAGATACAGTTTCTTGTGAAGTGAAGTGGTAGGTACGAGACTCAAAGAACTTGGAATACTCTATAGAGATGATAGTATTACTACTTACATATATCTCAGGCAAAATGAAAAATCAAAACTAATGCAAAAATGCTAAACACAGTACAACACGTATACGTAAAACCTGAAATCTACTTTGATAATTCGTAGACTGTATTTAATGGTTTTACCAATATATTCTCTTCCACACAACTGTCTTGCATGAATTTTCCTTTTTATATTTAAGATTCGAATAGTATACCTTTTATATTACTTCCAGTATCGGGAAAAAATTTAATCAATACATACATTTCCTCAAAAGGAGATTGCAAATAATTAGTCGATTTTTAGTTTTCTTTTACTACATTTTGCAAGATTTTCCTTTGGTAATATCTTTGGCACTAATTATTAATATGCCAATTCAAACTGCTACTTCTGCGATAGTAACAACAGTAATAAAAATAGTAATATTCTAATATATTGTATTACCCAACAAGTCAAGACTAGTTACAGGACAAAATAAAAGACAATACAAAGAAAATAGGGGTAATAAGTCTCTAGATAATAAATACAACTAAAAAATATTTACTTATCAATGAAAAATAGTACAAAAACTATAATGAAAGCGAAAACAAAAATACTTTGGTACAACTTCAATGTTGATTTCCAGTGAACGCATCATCCTATACAGTACCGGAGTTCTTTATCATATGGATTAATGGGAATCTCAAAAAAATGTTTGTTATCGGCGTCCGATGAACAGATGTAGGAAACTGTCGAGAGGTCATGCGTGAAATATTAAAACTAATTGCAGGAAGCAAGTCAGGACAATCAATTTGGCCACTAATTAATCTATGAAAAAAAACGTGTGCTTTCTTCGATCCTGTTATGTCGTTCTAGTAAAGCAATACAGGGTTTGTCCCAAAAGTAAAGGGTTTTCCAATAAGGACTTGACAATTTTTTTTTCAAAATAAAATGCAGACCATTTGAGATATTTCAAAAACTTTATTATCGGGTTGAAGTACAATCAAAACATTTATGAATGGAACTCGACTTCGTGCATATGGCCACCGCGGGCACGTTCGCAGCGGTCGATTCATTGGGCCCAATTTTCGATGACTCGGCCACACAATTCGACCGAAACGGCTGCTATTTCGCGTTCAATGTTGGCTCTGAGCTCTTCCAACGTTGTCGGCTTGTTGGCATAGACCAATGACTTGACGTAGCCCCAAAGAAAAAAGTCTAGAACGAGGCGGCCAATCGACTGGTCCATTTCTTGAGATAACACGCTCATCAAACTTACTCTTCAATAAATCGATTGTAACGTGTGCTGTGTGGCTTGTGTCATCATCCTGCTGAAACCACATGTTGTCCAAGTCCATATCTTCGAATTCGGGCCAAAAATAATTGATAATCATGGCGCGATAACGATTACCATTCACAGTAATGTGACGATCATCATCGTCGACGAAAAAATATGGCACTATGACCCCGCCGGCATGCAAACCGCACCAAACAGTTACTTTTTGTGGATGAAGTGGTGTGTCATGGAGCACATGTGGATTTTCACCCGACCAATAACGCATATTTTGCTTATTGACGAACCCATTGAGCCAAAAATGAGCTTCGTCACTGAAGATGATTTTGCGATGAAATTGATCATCTTAGCGCATCTTTTCCAGAGCCCAATCGGAGAACGTACGTCGCTTCAAATGATACATCGGCTTCAATTCTTGAGTCAGCTTGATCTTGTATGGGTGTAAACCAAGATCCTTACGCAAAATTCGTCATAAAGTGGTCTGGGCGATGCCCAACTCTTGAGAACGCCGTGGAATTGACTGATTTGGATCATTTGCTACGGACGTTTCAACGGCAGCGATATTTTCGACACTTCGACCAACCCGTTGTCTCACTGGCACGGCAACATCACACAACGAATATGTAGACTCAGATTTTTGCACTAAACTTGTTCCTGCCTGTCTACTAGGGCGAGAATTACGATCGAAAATCGGAGTTAACGCTCTTAAAGTAGCCGTCATCGACTCCGAATTTCTGTAGTAAATTTTTATAATTTGCAGACGTTGTTCGTTCGTGTCCCTTACCATGATAAAAATGTTAAGTTTACTGAATAAATTGACAGTGACAGTTCAATGATTAGTGAAAGGGTGCGTTCACAAATTGAATTAAAATTTGTCAAGTCCCTATTGGAAAACCCTTTAGTTGGACTAATTCCATAAATCAAAATTTATTGCCATGAAACGTATATCGATTTAGTAATCTTCAAAGTAGCACTCTTGCACGTCAACACAACGCTTTCTACTGTAGTTCCACTGTTAGTAGGCATCCTAGGCTATTCAATTCTCTCATTACAGCCTGTTGCATTGCTTCGACTGAGCCGTGGCGACATGCTTTTAGCGAGGCCTTGAGGCGGGGGAAGAGGAAGAAGTCTTCGGGGGCGCCATTTGGGCTGTAAGACGGCTGCGGCAGCATTGACACGTTGTAATGAGCAAAGTACTCCCTCAAGACGAGCGCAGTATAGCTCGAAGCATGGTCGTCGTCTAGTTTTCCTTGAATTAGCGACGATTGAGCAGATACAAACGATTTTTTTCCTCAGTCGCTCAAGATCTCCCACGTATAAAACCTCATTTACGATCTGTCCAGATGGCACGAACTCTCTATGAATCACATCTTGAGAGTGAAAAAAAGAATCAATATGGATTTCTTTTTCGACTTGGTCATGCGAGCATAGGATGAGGTGAGGCGATTGTATGCAATTCGGAACTTTGGTGCTTCGTCTCCGAGTCGTATCCAAATACCCATGACTGGTCCCCAGTAACAACATTTTTAAGCATGATCATCACGAACACGATATAGAAGTTCTTGATAAATTCTCATTCGGCCGGCTTTTATTCATCCATCAAAACTTTAGGCACCAACTTTAGACAAACTTTCCTCATGGTCAAATTTTCTATAACAATCCGATACGCAAGCGTTTTAAGTATGTATAAGTCTTCAGAAACCATCCGAATACTCAATCTACGATCAAAGTCCAACAGATTTTTCACTTTTACCACATCATCTTCAGTTCTAGTTGTTGAAGGATACCCTGAGTGTTCAACGTCCTAAATCTGCTTTCTTCGTTTTTGAAACAACTTCTTATTACCTCGGTGTAAATACGTTACATTGCAAATAATTTTGAAAAATATCATGTAACATGTAGTTAATCTATGTGTTATTTTGAAAGCGTTTATTTCTACACCATTGCTTTAATACGTTCAACTCAATTTATTCCTTTGCATAAACAATTTCCTCCTATTCTGTGACAGAAAATATTTACAATAAGTGAAATGCATTAAACATAAAACGGATTTGAATACATCGACCTATTTAGAGGCGAGCTAGGCACTTTCAATCGCACAATACTATTATAAACAAATTGAACGTCTCGTCGAGTGGAAACAGACACTTTATTTCCAATCTAAAGTGCAGTTTTGTTATTTAAATGTGGCTTTGAATATCAATCAGGTGCCGTATGTCGCATAAGGGATTTATTGTAAACTATATTTCAACTTTTATGTAATAAAAACCTCTTTGGATTGATAATAATGCGCTTTTACGACGTGAAATTGAAGAGCATCGTATATACCCGATGTCCCACGACATGATTACTACTGTTTAAAGATGTGTTACTGAAGGAATTTCAAATTGAAAATGTTTAATAAACATATGACCAAAATGTACACTAATTGGTAGTACATGCCGTTGTAAAAAAAAATGAAAATCATTTAAAAAGAAGTCGCCTTATTTAGCTAGTTGTGACCTAGTACCTATCCTTAGAATTTAAGAGGCGACTCTGCTAATAGTTTCAGCTGAGATAGTTGTGTTCCAGTACCTCATCTTAGAATTTAAAAGGTGTCTCTGCTAACAGTCTCAGGATCAGCACGTATCGTTTCTGCGCCATCCACAATTCTAACAGCGTTGTTTTCTGTTTCCATAGATTAAAAACAATCTAGAGAATTTAGGCCTGGTGACTTTTTGCAAAGTACATGCTCAAACTCTTCAAAACCATGGTATTATTTTGAATAAGAAAATCTGTTACATGTCTACTAAAGTGCGAAGGTGCACCATCGTGCTGTGTACACGTTCGTTGTCTTACATTAAAAGAAACGTCAATAATAGTGTCAGTAATATTATAAGGTCATGTTCCCGGAAATGTAAATAACGAAGCGCTGTGAGACGTTCTTCGATTATAAACAGACTAATGAAACAGTTGATAATAATATCACAGCAAACATTAAACGAAAATTTACCTTGAAAATGGGATTCCCTAGTTTGCTGTGGATCTTCAAGTGCCCAACAATATGAAATCCTGGTGCTTTCGGTCCTATTTCTGGTGAAGAATGGGTCGTCACTAAACAATATTTTACTATAAAACCCTCGCTTTTTCACGAACCAGCGACTAAATTCAAGTCTTGGTGCGTAGTTGCTATATTTTGAAGCTTGTACAAGTGAGATATGGTACGGATACAAACCGAAATTGTGCAGTGCTCCATATTCTCAAGCGGTCTACGTTAAGTTTGTTGACTATTCTTAGGACATTAGTAGAAGATAGAGGGTCAACCATATTATTTCTTGCTTCTTCTTCTCTTTTCAAGTTTTTGTTGCCCAAGTTCTTATTGCACGGAATGTTCAAAAGTAGTTGTAGGAAACTTGCCTCATCAATGGACGTTGGAAAAAACAATTCTAAAAGGTTTAATAAAAGCAACTCTATTTCTGAAAAGCCATTGTCTGTTTCTAAATGTTCGCTCGTTGGCATTTCAGAAGGTCCTAGAAACGATTTGGATGTCAACATTTATCTAGTTATATTGGTTTAATAAAGAAACTTGAACAACCATGTCAAAATGTGAACTTCCGAATGTGAAAATGGATTGACTATCTTTCGTTTGAATAATTTCACCATGAAAAGATAATGAGTTTATATTCTGTTACTTCAGGATTACTCTTGTATGTACTATGGAGGCCAAATTCAAAACCGTTTTTGAGGAAAATCCCATTTTTTTCAAAGGATATACTAGCAAAAATTGTATTTCTGAAAAGCCATAGTCCGTTTCCGAATACTTGTGCGTTGGCATTTCTGAAGGTTCTAAAAACGTTCTTGAAGTCATCATTTACCTAGTTATATTAGTATAATAAAGAAACTTGAAACTTGGTGTGGTATTATTTACCACAATCTCATAGGTCCATTTATTAGCGAAGAATGTGTCATGGCAGTTCATTATTAACGTTGCCTGGAAAATGACCTTACATTACTGGATGACGATCTTCTCAATGTAAAACGATGATTATAGATACAGCACGATAACACACCTCCGTACTTTGGCAGAAAAGTAATAGATTTTTATAATATATTTTATACGAACCGGTGCATTGGAAGAGGTGCCGCAATTGCTTGGCTGCCAAAATGACCAGATTTAAATCCCCTAGAATATTTTTGGTCGGGAAGTCTGACAAATTTGGTTTATGCAGAAGAATTTGAAAATAGAACAATTTGTTGCCAGAATTATAGATACCGCTGAAGTTATTAGTGCTGATTTTGAAACTGTTAGCAGAGCCATCTCTTCAATTCTAGAAAGAGCTGGAATATATATACAGCAACTGAGTGAACATTTTGAACAACTAATTTAATAAAGCGACATCTTTTTCAATAACTTCCATTTTCCGATATTTTTTCCAGCAATATATAAGACCTGCCTTAGTAAGGTTATCTAACAGTACGAATCCTTCTATGATAGTTCAATTACGATAACGTTTTGGGACTGTATCCGTTAGACATTTTTAACTTTAAATTGCTTTTCGTAATACATCCTTAAGCTGTGGCAATCATGTGATGGATACTCGCTTTAATGCATAAATTCTTGAAAAAATTTCCTGCACCTTGATAAGGCAAGGAAGGATGACATTCTTACAGGGCTCTAGTTTTTGACTACAGAGAACGGCAATATTCAAGTCTA
This sequence comes from Dermolepida albohirtum, assembly GCA_031893035.1. NCBI lineage: Eukaryota > Metazoa > Arthropoda > Insecta > Coleoptera > Scarabaeidae > Dermolepida > Dermolepida albohirtum. The sequence continues at coordinate 504,110 of JAVIWB010005137.1, forward strand.
ATAACGTGCCCCCAACGCAAAGTATTGAAGAAGACGCCGAAATGTCGTTTCGTAGTCGTTCTCAACTTGTTGGCCTTTGTCCTTCGACTACGTGGAAAATTATTACGTAAGGATCTTAGCTTACGTGCCTATAAAATACAGCTCGAGCAAGAATTGAGGCCAAACGACCATCTGTTCACTGGCCCCCTCATTCGTGCGATTTAACGTCTCTGGATTACTTTTTATGGGGCTGTGTTAAGTCTTTGGTTTATGCCGACAAACCAGAAACTCTTGAAGCATTGGAAGCCAATATTCAAGCCACCTTTGAAGCCATACGGCCAGATTTTTTGGAAAAGGTAGTTAAAATTTGGACTGATCGAACGGACCATGTAACTCGCAGCCGCGGTAGACATATGCCGGAAATCATATTTTATAAATAAATACCATGAAATTATCTACCAGGTTATAGTTAAAAAAATTTCATTCCAACAATATTTCTGTTTTGTGTTATCATTTTAAGTTCTCAAGCTCTTAAAAAAAACACCCGATATAATACAGAAATTTTTGAAAAATTTCCTATTCTCTGGAGAAAAATTTCTGCGTTAAATAGAATTTAGATTGAATTTTAAAATAATCCAAAATTTATTAATTTCTGGCAATATTTACGTACATTATTTTGAAATACTGAGCCCACCGAAAAGGACTTTATAATTTAATAAACTAAATAATTACTTAATGACAGATATCTCAAACCATAGAACCACAAAAACTGTTGTTGTGATTGAAGTGTATAAGAGTTTTATTTGTGAAATGTTGTCTGCTTTGAGTAATCTCCGTCATTTTCGACAACTTTATTTAAACACTTGAAAAAGTTAGACATGCTTTAATTGAATAATTTTTGGAGTATAACTTTAATCCTTTTTTTGTAATATTCCTTGTCAATTATAAAAATTTACTACACACACTAATTTTGTTCTAAATAAATATTTTGACAACTGTGTTGTCATCTTCAACTCTTATACTAATACACTTATACTACTATACTCCAGCTTCCACTTATGGACCTCTTTTAACGGTCGTATTTTCCAGGAACTCGTAGAGGCAAGAACATGTTATCGAACTTTCATCTATGTTTATATTTCGATGCCGTCAAGGGTTTTATTTACCTTTTTTTGATTAATAAGTTGTCTTGACAAGTGATATTTAATAGAAATTACGATCATTCTACGAAGTATTACTGAAGGAAAAACCCTGTCTACCAACTTTTGTGTGTAGTACTTAAAAATCTTACAATAACCGAAGTTGACGAAAGCCAGACACGCTGTATAAATAAATCAATATCCACACACAAAAACTGATGTTAAATTAGTCAGGGATTTGTATACTACAATCTTATCTGGTTTGAACGTGTGTTGCATCTGCGGTCATTTTATGCGCTGTGGGTGTAAATTGTCCGTGAACTAACATGCAATTGACACACAATTTAACTCGGTAAATACGTTCATCAAACCGATGAAGTCAGCTCCTATTCCACCTATTCAGTGGAGAATTGAGAGGGAGAGGACCGCACGGTAGCGGCAGCATCAATACCCAGATTACAATAAAGCCTACAACATTAATCTATACGTGATATATGAACGAGGTTTATAAGGATAAACAGATTCGAAAACTGGGCGATTGGTTTTTGCCATGCCGACAATATAATGGTTTATAACGCGTTTGGATTTACTTTAGGATATAGCCAACAAAATTCTAATTTACGCGAAATTTTTTGCGCGCACTCAATGTCCATGGCACTGCTGGATCGGTAAACGCGATAACATGCATAAACTTTCGCAAAAACACAATACAATTCAAGGTATTTCGATTTGTATGTATGAAATTTTGTGTAATATTTATGGTGTTGTCTACAAGAGATGCATGAGGTCAGATAAAAAGAATGGTAGACTTTGAAAACTCGTACATAACTTCAATCAACATTTATAAATATAATGGCGATTCGATATGATTTTAGATACGTCAATAACTCACTTCGGGATGCATTCTTATTATAGTCGTAACAAGCGGACATCTGTAATTCCGAAAACAACGAGCTTTCGCGAAAAAATACCATCGTATAAACATTTAATACACAATAATAATAACGTAGCATATGGTCCTTCGAGCAGGATCATACGTTACGCTATTCTGTGTGATAAGCGGGTCAGATGATTAATTTCAAAAGTACAACTCTTCTATTTGTAAAGAATAAATTCTATATTATTGTATATATTTATATATAAAAGTCCTGTAAACTATCTAGATATAAAACAAAACTTAAAAATTTTTCGACTACTTAAAATAAAACCCTTCAAATTGCGTATTTTCTTTTTAAGAATAAATAAAATATAGATGGCGCACTGAATTTATCTGGATATGTGGGCATTTTAAAAGTGTGATGTATAACATTTATAAAAATAGCTTCGCACACGGTACAATAGCGCGTTCTCATTGTTGAATTATTTTATGAAAACGAGCGTTCTGTGAAAAGAGCTTTTAGAAAATTACGTAACTTTATGGTTTACACAATCGTCCATCTGAAAGCACTATTGGTGGAATTATTAAAAAATTTTAAGAGGCCGGCTCAGCAGAAGATCAAAAAAGTGAAAAATACAGTCGTAGTGGTCGTTCACACGAAAATGTTGATATGGTTCGTGAAAGTGTTACTGAAGGTCCTGAAATGTCCATTAGACAACGTTCACAACAACTTGAAGTTAGTCGATAAACAACATAACCTATTTTACACAATGATTTAGCTCTGAAGGCATATAAGGTTCAAATAACACAGGAATTGAAGCCATTAGATCGTTTAAAACGTCGTTTATTTGTCAATTTCAACAATGAACAACCTGCTGATTTTTCTCAAAAAATAATTTTTTCCGATGAGGCACGTTTTGAACTTGGTAGCTATGTTAATAAACAAAATTGCCGTATCTGGGGTGAGGAAAATCCCCGAATTATTCATGAGAAACCTATGCATCCTAAACGAGTTACTGTTCGGTATGCATTATGGTCAGGTGGTGTTATTGAACTTTACTTCTTTGAAAATGCGGCCGGTGAAGCTGTAACTGTCAATGGTGATCGATATCGTCGGATGATAACCGAATTTTTGTGGCCTGAATTAATGAATATTGATCTAGAGGATATGTGGTTTCAATAGGATGGCGCTACACCTCACTTTGCACACGAATCAATTGATTTATTGAGAGAAAAATTTCCTGGACGTGTAATCTCAAGAAACGGTGCTATTAATTGGCCACCAAGATCATGTGATTTGACAAGGTTAGACTATTTTCTTTGGGGTTATGTGAAAAGTCAGGTTTATAAAAGCAATCCACAATCAATTCTCGCTTAGAAAGATGAAATTATTCGTGTCATTGGTGAGATAGAGCCTCAATTATGTCAAAATGAGACAAAAAAAACAAAAAAGTGGACGTCTGTGGAGCTGGACGGGACGGCCATTCTGCAAATATTATTTTTCGCATGTAAATGTAATAACTGCTACTTCAATTACCAATAAAAGTTTTTGAAAGTGAATGCAAATTATGTGTTTTATTTATTCTTTAAGAAAAACCGGGAAATTTGAAACACCTTTACATTATACGTTGATGTTTCTCTTTCTTTATAGCGGTAGCATAAACTATATACATATACAGTGATGTGCACGAAAATGGCAGTGGTCTTAAATTCACTGAAATATCAGTTAATGCGTTAAATAAAAGAAATTCAAGTTTATCGAACTTTTTATTACAACATGTTACATAACTATAACGATAAATAAATAGCTTTTTTTAATATCAAACTGGAAATAAAACTGTTTATATTCTATGACAAACAAAATAATTGTGCATTAAAATAGCAGTCATGCCAAAATACGAGGGAGCGTTTTTATATTCGCGGAATGAGCGGGTTGTAGAGGGGTGAGTAGGCGCATTGGGGGCGTGGCCTGTGCAGCGACTCATGATTAGTATAAATACGAAGTTTCATTGTTATTAGACAGTTAGTCTTTGAGCTATCGTCAACCAAGTAACATAATCAGGAGTGAAAAGTGAAATATGGAAAAAATCGAATATCGTGCCGTTATAAAGTTCCTTACCAGGCAAGGAAAATCAGTCGCGACCATAATGAATGAGATGTCATTGATTTACGGCGACACTTGTGTAGGAAAAACCATGGTGTACAAGTGGTATAGTTTATTTAAACAAGGAAGGGAATCCCTTGAAGACGACCCGAGGCTGGGCAATAGCATTGAGGTGACCACACCAGCACTTATCCAAAAAGTTGAACAAATTGTACTCGAAGATGCTCGAATAAAGAAGAAACAACTCGCAGAAATGGTTGGAGTATCCGATACAACAATTTTTAAAATCCTACACGATCATCTCGGCATGTCTAAGGTCAGCGCAAATGGGTGCGAGAATGCTCACGCCGCCGCAAAAACAACAGCGCGTAGAGTGTTCGTGTGCATTTTTGGACCTCCTGTAATGAAGACAAGGATGGTGTATTGAGTGGAATTGTTACTGGAGACGAAACTTGGGTTCATCATTATGAACCTGCGTCCAAACAAGACTCCATGCAGTGGCATAAAAAGGGCACAGCACCTCCCAAGAAATTTAAAGTGTCACAATCAGCTGGGAAACACATGGCAACGGTATTTTGGAACTCGGAAGGAATATTGTTGATTGATTATAAAGATAAAGGTGTTTCTATAACCGGAGAATATTACGCTTCAATATTAGAGCGACTAAAAGAAGCCATTAAAGAGAAAAGACAGGGAAAATTGACAAAAGGTGTTCTGCTTTTGCACGACAACGCGCCCTTCCACAAGAGCTGCGTTGCGTTAGCTGCCCTGCATAAGGTGGGCTTCGAAATTGTGAATCACCCACCCTACAGCCCAGACCTGGCCCCGAGTGATTATTACCTGTTTCCGAAAATGAAAAAAGGGCTGCGGGGTAAAAAATTTACTGCCGATGATGAAATCAAGGAGGCAATTTCGGCGTATTTTGCAGATAAAGAGAAATCATTTTTTTTAGGACGGTATAAATAAATTAATTGAAAGATGTGAAAAATGTATCCGTCTTGCAGGTGAATATATTGAAAAAGAAAAATAATTTGGTTTTTTTATTTCCACCCCTTGTCCCCCATTCCGCGAATATAAAAACGCTCCCTCGTACTAACCAAATGCCATTTTTTACTTAGTTAATTGGATTGAAACACTTAATATTTTGTTGCTTGGCCTTTATTGTTTATTACCTTTTGACGCCCGTGGTGCAACGTGTTCACCAGCTGCCTACATGTCTCTGCTCTCAAGTTGATTGCCATTCTGCTTGACGTATTGTCCACAGATCATCAATATTTTGCGGCTTAGCAGCAGATACAGTCTTTTTCAATTTCACCATAAATTTTCAATGGGGTTTAAGTCTGGCGGATCGTTATCCTTCATATACCACCATCTTAGTGACATTTCTTCCTCTTCATATTGTAGAAGCGCAGTTCCTAATATGTTCACATAGACATCAGCATTCATTATGACTCCTATTTTGTGTAAAGAACCCACGCCATGTCACTAAAAATACCCCCACAGCATGATGTGATTTCTGTCATTTTTCTCCAGTTCTCTTAGCGTTTGTAACCATTTTTGCAGAATATGAGAGCGTATTTTGTATAAACTTGGAGCCTTTGCCTCTATTAAGTAGATCAAGTATAATTGCTCTTTTTCTCCGACGAACAATGTTTTGCTCGGCCCATATTACAACAGAAATGAATGATTAGAATACCACTCTACTGGTAACTTCTCAACGTTTGCTGCTCTAAATCATCGTGGATTCTTTCTTTTCCCAATTACTAAAGATCTTTTCTTTTCTCCAGCCATAGGCGCACACAAGAGAATAGTTAATCATTCCTTAGCAGCTTTGCTACCCAAACATTTTTCACCTTTTAATGCAAAGGTTTTGTTTGGCAAAGCCCAGAAAAAACTCCAGTTTCATATGCATTAAAATGCCTTTCGGTGAGTATTCCTTTGTGATAGTTATCAACTGTTTCTTCCAGACAGATATTTCATCCACATTTAATGTGGTGGCGTCACCACAAATTGTTCGAACGATATGTTGTGTCGCTGAAAAAAACTTGTCAAACGACCATCTTTAAGTTTTGAATTCATAATTTAACTCTTGTGCAACTTCGAAAGCTTTTTCCCTTATTATTTTACCGGACAATGGAGCATTCTTAGCGTGCACTTTGCAAAATCAGTCATACATCATTTAGTCCAGGGCAGCTCCTTCTATTTTCACATATTTTTTCTTTTGCAGTGAATTTCCACTTTTATCAAACCGTCTATCTTCAACACTAAGTTTATTCTTCCTTGCGCACTAAATAAAACCAACTTTTTCTTCCAAACTGAGAAATTTTCTCTTTTTCGTAGCCATATTTCTTGTATGAACACAAAATACTAGACCATCATTACGGTTGTACTTATTACCTGCTTTAATTATATGTTGTTCATGTCCATTGTTAAGAATGTTACAGCGTTCATAATTATTGTACATTATAGTATACATGCAGGTAATTACATATAAAGACTATCATTACAGCACTTATTATATTAAAATATGTAATTATGTTTAAAAATTATTGGTATTGCTATAAATTTATTATGTACCTGGCTTAATTCCTCTATGAGCAATCATTACAGCACTTATTATATGTATTGAAATACATAATTATGTTTTAAATTATAGGAATTACAATATTAGTACTAACATCCATTGTTAAGAATGTCCTTTGGTGAGAGATATTGTTATACAGCAAATAGTCTGTGACAGTCTGTGCATCAGATTGATTAGAGGTGTCCATTGTCGGGGGGCGTCCGTTAAGGGACGTCTCCTTGTATATATACATAAAAGTAATGTATATAATAGTAATTTCTGATTATAAATTTTAAAACCGGCTGATAGCTCAATGGCAAGCTACTTTCAGATAGTTTTTCATGGTTTTTCTGCTAGTTTATGATGAATGCCGACAACCAAAGATCTTATGTCGAAGCACAAATACGGGTGTAATAACTCGTGACTTATCAATACCTGCTGTGATTGTCGTTAAGATGTTGAAAGACGTAGTGGCATGCATTCTTATTATTATTAAAATTATGACGACGAAATCTAATAGGTATAAAAGCAGCATTACAAATTATAAAAATAAATTTTAATTTACATATATCAAATAATTATCATACAATTGTATTGGACGCCCTATTTAATTTAAAGTTTGCCTTTCGAAACTATATCGATTAAAGATACACATTGATAAATTAGTTATATAGAAGCGATAACTTCGCTAGGATGTTTGCTACTCGTAGCGTGGTACATCACATTCGAGCGACAGTATAGATCATATACTCGAAACTTTGTGTTAATAAGAACTCGTTAACGCGTCCCCTAATAAAGTTTTATCCAAACTCGATAGCGTTAACTAAATCGCTCATATACCCTTAGGTGGTAGTTCAATCTATGACCCGGTCCATTGTTTCCAAGATAATGTTACAGACGTGTACTCACAAATAATTTTATCCCTAATTAATAATTAAATGAGACGCTGGTGCTTCGGCGAACCTCCATAAAATACTTAATTAAGGCCGTGTTATGCAAAGATTTACGTAACTAGATGGTACGATGGTGGATGGATTTACATATATGTTCATGTATTATATATATATATGTCACGCATGTCCTGGATTTATGCATAAATTTAATGTTTCAATTTTAGACACAAAGGGCATTGAATACTAGTCAATACTTTAAACTTGATCAGTTGGAAGAAAGTATTTAACACTTACCTGAATATATCTGAACTTCTACAACTCGATCTGTAATAAAAAGGAGTTTTAGTATAAAAAGAATAAAAAGAATGAAGTAAAATAAATTATCTTTGTTATTTTATTTTAATTTCTTCAATATTTTTGGTACAATTTCTTTGAAATATACGAAGAGTTAATGTAAAAATGACATATTTCAAAACAAAATTGTATTTGTTCAACATAAACTGTTTTTACACTCACAGCTTACTTAGAAGTACATTCGCGAAGTATTTCTATGCCATAATACAATATAAAGTAATGAGAGAGAATTAAACGTCTATCTCTTGAATAGACCCGAAACTTTTATAGATAGAAGTAAAAGCACTTATATTACCTTGTCCGCGTTGAACGCGATCAGTTGATCCATGTAAACAGCAGTATGGGCAAACACAAAGTAATTAACTAAAAAAACTGCCGGCGAAAGCAAATTGATATAGTCGATTTATCTTTTACATTGGTACATATAAATGATTTGTGAAAACCATAGAAAAAACAGCATAGGTTTTCCAAAAAGCCAGTGTCTTCAATTGACCTGTTACCTGTGTATCCCTGAACAGGGCTTGTTGTATATTGCGAACACGATACACGCTAAAAAGCGAAAACACTACATGTAGGGGGCTATAGTAAAATGACAATTGATAACAACTGTGTACAATGTGTTGTTAACTAGCCGAGCAATACATTGCAAACATCGTCCTATATTAGTAATTTTTAGAATTTTTAAAATCGATTTGTTTTTAAAGAAAGTACAATTTAAGTACGTGGTAAAAAATTGTTGGAAGTATGCAAAACATAACAAGTTATCAATATATAATTAAACTATGATTTTGAACGAAGTCGACTGATTAAAAATTCAATAACTCGCGAAGAAAAATATATATATTGATCTCTACAAGCGGAGATCGTTAGGCAGCTTTTAATATTATTTAAGAGCGAATAACTAATGCACATTTCAACATATTTGGGTGAAAAAAGGGTCTAAAGAAGAGACCACTTGCATTCAAACAAGATAAGTATTTGTATATATAAATAGAGGGACCAGCAGAACATTGTATTTGTAATTGTAAAACTGTAATGTTAATTTTGTTATGTTTCCTTTAGTATTATTTAGACGAGAGATATTCATTAAGTGATTTTCATTAAACGCTTAAACATTTTATGCAATTTTTTAATAATTTAAATTAAAAAAGTGCATTCTTCTTCTTAATTTAAATCGTCCTGAAAATTTTTATTTGTAGAGAGGGTAGTGTCTTTACATTTACTTGTAAAGTCGCATGTTTAGTTCATCTTGTTAGCCGGTGCATTCTGTTAGCTGTTAGTCTATATGGAACTATAGAAATTTGAAGTAAACTTTGTTAGAGATTGTGACTTAATTAATAAAAAAAATATGTTGAAATGTGCTCATTAGTTATCCGCTCTTAAATAATATATATATATATATATATATATATATATATATATATATATATATATATATATATATGTAAAGGTGTCCCAAAATTAACGCAAGATTTGAATTAAATAGAAAACACGGTTTTTAGTCTTTTGATTGTTATTTTTTTATTGAATCATAAAGTACATGGGATAGGGTTATTTATGGAATAACACATCGGGCAACCATTATGCATAAATGTGCCTGAATTTCGTTGATGCAGCGTTGAATCTCCTCCTTTAATGCATGGGTCGTTGTGGGCTTCTTGAATTAGACCCGTAATTTCAAATAACCCCATAAAAAGAAATCTAATGGTGTTAAATCACACGATATAGGGGACCAATTCTGATCACTGAAACGAGTAAGTACACGACCTGGAAGTGTCTCATGCAGTAATTGATTTGTTTCACGGGCTGTATGGCATGTGGTACCGTCTTATTGAAACCACATATTGGCCACATTAGTATCATCCAATTTCGACAGAAAGAACTGTTATCATGTCGCGATATCGAGCACCAATAACAGTCACTGCTTGACCAGCCTCATTTTCAAAAAAGTATGGTTCAATTATGCCTCCAGCCCAAAATCGACACCAAACAGTGACACGTGGATGCATTTGTTTTTCGACAATCACATGTTGCAATTTTGGCGATTAACAAAGCCATCGTGGTGAAAATGTGCTTCATCGCTTAGGATGATTTTGCTCGATAAAATCAGCGTCCATTTGTTGATGTTCAATAATCCATTCAACGAACTCTCTTCGCTGTGCATGGTGATTAGGCTGCAGTTGTGCTAATTGAATTTTGTAGGCATGGAGACACAGATCTTTAGTGAGTATACGCTGTGGAGAGCTTCTTGAAAGAGGTTCTTGGATTTTCACCGACACTCTCACGCACTGCTTTGATATTGACATTTGAACGGCTTGTTTTTGGACGACCAATGTGTTTGGCGTCTCCAGCGGATCCAGTCTCCCTGAATTTTTCAATGAATCTCTTCACAGTTGACGAAGTTAAAACACTATTCCGATCACATTTTGTATGAAATTTTCGAACCGCGGCCGCCAAGCTTTCATTATTTCTAAAATATTGTTCAATAATGAAGACACGTTGTTCTATCTTGTAACGATCCGTTTTTACTAACCCTAAACTGTCAGCTGTCGAATTGTTTTTAGGGTTGCCAACACTTTACTGCACAAATGGTGACAAATTCAAATCTTGTGTTAATTTTGGGACACCATTATATATTGATCTCTACAAGCAGAGATCGATAGGCAGCTTTTAATATTATTTAAGAGTGAATAATTAATGAGTGTACATTTCAGCATATTTGGGTGAAAGAAGGTCTGAAAAATAGACCGCTTACATTCAAACAAGATAAGTGTTTGTATATACAAATAGAGGGATCATATAAGGCAGACCATTGTATTTTTAATTGTAAAATTGTAATATTAATTTTGTTGTGTTTTCTTTATTATTATTTATAAGAAGGATATTCGTTAAGTGATCACCATTAAATGCTTAAATAGCTTTTGAAATTTTTTAGTAATTCAAATTAGAAATAAGCATTCTACTTCGTAATATGAATCGCTCTGAGAATTATTATTCGTAGAGAGGATAGATTCTTTACGTTTATTTGTAAAGTCACATGTTTATATCACCTGCTAGTCTGCCTAGTCAGTTGAAATAATATAATAATAAGTTGTTACATCACCCGAGGTCCTTTTTGATATATTCCAATATTAATTATTTAAAAATATATAAATAATGTTTAAATACTGAATTAATATTCGATAAAGATATTTGTAACATGTGGACCTATTGGAATTTGCTCTTTTAAATATTAGTACAGTGAAACCCGTTTATTGGAAACCCTCTTAATAGAATATATTGGTTAAAGCAATTAAAATCTCAAGAACAAAACCATTTCCCTTTAAGTATTAACAAAATTATCCGGTTATAAGCATATCTTTTAATAGAATATATTGGGTAAAGGAATAGCGTTTCTAAGAACATTAATGAGATTTTGTCTTCATAAAAGAATATATTTCTCTGCCTGCTTAACTAAAGGTGGATGTAAACCAAAAGTTACTATGAATGTTTACTTTACTTTTAGAAAGCTATTATGCACATAAGTACAGATACTCTTCGGATAATTACGTATTGCAATAAAATTTTCTACCTAAGTGATTTTGAACAGCATTTAGATAATGGTTAATTCTGTGCGAATTACATACATACAATAAAAATTTTTTCGGAGGTTTTAAAAGCAGGAAATTTCTATATTTCTGGCCAGTTCCTTATTTGATATTGCAATCGAAAATGAGTGAAAGTGAGTGAAAAATAGCTTCTTCGACAAACTTGAAAAGAAAAGACCTTGCTCTGAAGGAAAAAGTAAAATTGCTTGAGTTTTTAGAAGAAACAACTTGCAGTCAGTCAGATGTTGCCAAAAAATTTGCCGTGTCTCGAGCACAAGTGAGTAAATTGTTAAAAAGAGAAGACAGTATTTTAAGTGACTTGTGTGATAATTTTAAATCTACTCAAACACGAAGACGCAACGGGAAAAATGCTGGCGTAGAAAATGCTTTAAATCATTGGTTCATGGAAAAAGAGCGCTTACATTTCCACTTAGCGGACCCATTTTGAAGGAAAAAGCCGAACAGATTGCACAAAATCTGGGTAGTGTAAATTCTCAAGCAACAAATGGATGGTTTACAAGATGGAAAAGTCGTTTCCAAATTTCTTTCAAAAAAATTGTAGGTGAAGCAAGTGACGTAGATGTAGTTGCTGCAAATACGTGGACAAGTGAGGTTTTACCGTCTTTATTAAAAGATTATAAGCCAGACTGCATTTATAATTGCGATAAAACCACTTTATATTATCGCGCTATTCCTGACGGATCCTTCTGTTTTCGCGGAGAAAAAGCTGTAGGAGGTAAAGCTGCAAAAGACCGAATTACCCCTTTGATATGCTCCAATTCTGACGGAAGTCATAAGTTGCCGCTCTTTGTCATTGGCAAGTCAAAAAACCCAAGGAGTTTTGAAGGGGTAAAATCTTTGCCTGTGAAATATACTTCAAACAAACTTGGATGACAGCAGCACTGTTTAAAGATTGGCTTTTAAACTTCGATAAGGTAATGAAACAATCAAATAAGAAAGTTTTGCTGTTTATGGACAACTGCTCTGCTCACAAGCCAGAAGTGCGTTTGACTAATGTGCAACTACATTATTTGCCGCCAAACACAACATCTATAATTCAACCCTTGGATCAAGGAGTTATCTTTCTCTTAAGAGAAATTATAGAAAGGAAATAATAAGGAAAATTACTTCTACAATTGATTTTTATGAGCCGTCATCTACTGAAGGTGCAGTTGACCTATTTCGAAAACTAACAATTTTATGTGCTTTTCATATGATGAATAAAGCGTGGGATAAAATTCAGCCAAGCTCTATTTTAAATTATTTCGTAAAATCTCAGTTTATTAAAGGAGAGGAACAACGTCGAAGAACCACTTCCGGATGCTATGACAGAAGACAATTTTGCTATTTTCGTTTCTTTTGATGACAATTTACCTGTTTTTGAAGAGTCAGACGAAAGTTGTGCAAACAAGGTGATGGAACAGAAGGAGGAAGAGGAAGCAGAAGAAAATACATATTCAAAGGATACTCCATCAACCGGGCCATCATCTCAAGAAGTGAAATTAGCATGTGACACTATACGTCGGTTTTTAGAATCAAAAACTGATTGTAATTTTGCACATTTCTATGCATTGAATAACCAAATCACTGATATTTTGTATAAGGAAAGAAAACAAAGTAAAATTACAGATTATTTTGTTAAGGATGTGTAGAGTTTGAAATGAAAAAAATAGTATCAATTAAAAAATATGTATTACGCCGAAATGTGTTTTATTTCTTTTGTATGTATTCTTAAATACATTTTATGAAAATCGCAACATAAATTTACAGTATCATACTGAAGTCAATTTTATAGTTATAAAATCGCAGATATAAAGAATGTACGTATATACATACTAAACTTACTAGTAATAAGAAAAAATAAGTTAAAAACGGATAATGGAATAATCCGCATATAGGCGGACAATATGAGTATTCCAATAAACGGGTTTCACTGTACTCGTATTACTGAAAATATTTTCTGTAAAGGGTGCAATAACTTTTTCTGGTATTTTTTGTTTCAATTGTCTTTCTTTATACTTAAATGCTAACTTCAATTCTCAATTTTCTGCAAACATTGAAAAATATTAAATATTTCGTCCAATAGTCTATGTGAAACTATATAAATATTAAGTAAACTTTGTTAAAGATTGTGATTTAATTAATCAGAAAAGGTAAAAGAAAACCCTTACCACTGCAATGTTCGTATTCTGTGTATTTCGATAAAGAAATGGCTATCATCTACAGAAATTAATCACATTGTTACACCTGGGACCACGAAGACTACGCAAAGACCAAACACACTTTTTGACAAGGGTTTTTTTTTAATTTCTTTTGATTAATTAATTGTAATACGTATAAGTATAAGCTCATAAAAAATGTATGTCCAAATCCACATATTATGAAAAGAAAATAAATTACTTTGACTGAAATTGCTAACACAAAAACAGATGAGACCAATCAATCATATTTTCGTGAGAAGTTGCAGGGAAAACTTATTACGCGGAATTGTAAGGACAGGTATATTTCCGCAGTCGTAGCGCCTGAAGTCCATTCCATATATTACCCCGCTGATTACCGAAATCTAATGTTTTAACTTTTCAGGTTATCTCGCTCCATAAACAAAATACGCTCCATTGAGAAACTAAATTATTCATATTTCACTCTGGTCGGCGCCGTTCGCAAAACTCAGCCGTCCGTTACGCGTACCGAGGTCTCATGCATACCATAATAACGCTATTAATCTTACACTACAACCGTACCGGGTTGCACCATCAAAGGAGGGCTCAAGTAGCAAACAAACACTTGCCCGACTGCTAGTTTGGATTAACGTATGCAATTTTGTGTTCATTCTTTTGAGAAAGACACTCTGACACTTTCACGAAGGATATTACATTATGATAAGCAGTTGATCATATTATCATCTTTTAGAAAAGTAAATAAAATAATAATGAATCGATCACTCATATTTTGAAATAATAAGTAATTTTTTTGTATCTACTCTGTCTCTAAAATTATATTTAAATTTAATAGTTTTCTGTGATGCAGAACGTAGGTTTTACTTCGTGGAGAAACAGTGCGCAATATCATTCACTTGTGATAAAAAGAAAACTTTGTAAACTAATCGATTGGTCTTCACTGTTACATACGTGTTCGCTTACCAAATTTCTATGAATAACTCTAGTATAATTTAAATCCTTATATACTATTACTTGCCTGGAATGCCCCCATTACTTGACAGTGCTTATAACAGTACTTTGACAATTATTGTAAATACCACGTATCTAAAATTATATTTAAATCTACTAGTTTTCTGTGACATAGAACGTACGAGGATGATCCCATAAGTACCCGGTCTAAAGATGGCGGTATCACTGTATTAACAAGTATACAATCTATAAAGCATATGTTTCAAGTTTGAAGACGTCACGTTGTTTAGTATTTGTTTGGCAGCCATCGATAGTGAACGTTTTCAGTGAATTTGTAAAAATGGAGAAAATTGGTCACAGTTACGTGATACAATACTTTTATTTGAAAGGCCTCAGCCCAACCGATATAAAAGCTGAACTAGATTCTACTATGGGTAAGACGATCATCGCAGTGGTCGACCAAATGATGTGACGACTCCAGAAATGGTGAAGAAAATCCACAAAGCGGTACTGGATGATTGTCGACTGAATGTGCGCGAGCTAGCAGACATAGTAGGCATTTCAAAAAGTGCGATGCATCGCATACGAAAGCTGTGTGTAAGATGGGTGCCACGTTTGCTCACACTCGAGGAAAAACCGTGTCGTGAAGATATTTCAATTGAGTGTTTAGCGAAGTTTCATAGCAACAAAACAGAATTTTTGCGCCGTTTCATAATCACGGTTGAAGCATGGGTTCACCACTTCACACCCGAGACAAAAGTACAATCAAAATAATTGACTCAAAAGGGAGAACCGGCTCCAAAGGAGGCGAAGACAGTTTCATCTGCAGACAAGATCACGGCATCGGTTTTTTGGGATGCGCGTGGAATAATTTTCATTGACTATCTTGAAAAAGGAAAACTATCAACGGCGGTATTATGCCAACTTATTGTAACGTTTGGGCGAAGAAATCAAGCAAAAACGGTGGCATTTGGCTAAGGAGAAAGTGTTGTTTCATTAAGACAATGCACCAGCTTACAAATCCGTTTGCATTGGCCAAAATTATTCAATTAAAGTTTGAATTGCTACCTCATGCACCCTATTTGCCAGATTTAGCCACTCGGATTATTTTCTGTTCCCAATCTTGAAAAAATAGCTCAGTGGTCAAAATTTTCCAATGATAAAGAAGTGATGTCAGCAGTTAATGGCTCTTTTGAGGAGTAAGACAGTTCTTATTATAAAAAGGGTATCGAACTTATTGAACATCGCTGGGAAAAGTGAAGAGCTGAAAGGAGATTATGTTGAAAAATAAGTATATTTCTTTCCAAAATTTTTGTGTTTCGTTTGTTGGGTCGGGTACTTCTGGGACCACCCTCGTAGGTCTTATTTAGTGCGTAATATCATTCAATATTTGCGATAAAAGGAAAACTTTGTAAACTAGTCAGTTGATATTTATTATTAAGTGTTAAACTTCTACGAATGACTTTAAGTATAATTTAAATCTTTATACACTATTAGTTACCTGGAGTACCTCCTTCATCTAACAGTGCTTGTACACTGCTTTGATAATTATTGTATGCTTAAATCTACTTATTTCAGTCATATTACATATAATTTCTTCGTCGCAAATTATTTATATTCTGTCTGTTTTGATCTATGTTCTTATTAACTAGAAGATTATTGTTTATTGTATAAACTATGCATTCCTTGTGTCATACCTGTATATTAAAATTTTTGTTAATAACACAAGACAATACAATACGTAACAGCAGTTTATAACCAGATTAGCGTATATTCTACAACGTTAGTACCTTCATTATTTCTAATAGACACACTCATATTTTAATAACACAAATATACTCATTCGAACGGACTGTTTTGGTACTGCGTTTCTATTCGACATCATTTGAATTATAAGCACTACCATTGTTTCGTAGCACTGCCTCATATAAATGCAGTTATACATTGTCCATCGCTACTCAACATGCATTAGCTGCCTAATTAACAATGTTCTCAAATTGCATATGCACAACATATATCTATCTGCGTACTCAAACCTTTATCATCAAAACAATTTTAACAGTATTCCGATGAGAATGGTGAAATTAATGTCGAATTTCAGGTATTCCGCTACAAGTAAATTTTACAATATTCACTCCAGGAATTCATGAAATGTAGTTAAATTCGTATGAAACCACGATAATAATTAAAAGCGATTTACATCAATTTATAAATTTCTCGATAAAGTAAATAATACTACATGTTAGAGCATTGTGTGTATATTAAATTACTCTCTTCGAACTTATTCACGAGTTTATAGAGCGTTATTTGTAAAAGTGCGTACTGAATCACTCCTAAAACCAGGATCTATTATTGATTTGATGTATAATGCAATTCGTAACAACAGTTTATGTCCAGATTAACGTATATTCTATAACGTTGGTGCCTTGATTATTGCTAATAGGTACACTCATATTTTATTAAAGCAAATATATTCATTCGAACGAACTGTTTCGTACTACATTTCTATTCGGCATTACAAAGGGTACTGGGAAAGTTTTGAAATACAGCTTTGTTTATTTAATTTTTCAAAGTAATTTTCTCTACACTCAATACACCTCTCCATCCTCCGAAACCAATCTTTAAACCAGTTCCGCCAGGTTTCACTACGGAGTAGAGCACACTCGTTGTCCCAAGCCCGTAGAAGGTTTCGTCACTGGAAAACCACCTCCCTTTTAGCTTTATTTTCACATGCGGGAACAGTGCAAAGTCGCAGTGAGCAAGATCTGGACTGTAGGGAGGGTGCTCGAGAAGTTTCAATCCTGTCGTGGGCAAGTATTCGGTGCGGGCTTTGACGCGGTGAGCTGGAGCATTATCGTGATGGAGGAACCAGGTGTCCATTCTTGACTTTGGCCGGAGGTACTTCATAGATCCAATGACTTTAGGCAGGCACTGGTCAGTATACTACGTAGCTGTGAGTGTCTTCTGTGTGTCCAAAACGACGCGTTCCACAATTCCACTCGATCTGCAAAATACAGCTATCATTTTCTTTTTACAGATCGGGATTTTTTGACAACTACATCAAAGACCCAAACTTTGTTTTGAGCTTTGGTCGGCACATCGTAATAGTACAGTTAGGTCTCCTCACCTGTCACGGCGTTGTTTACATACCGAGATTGTGCCTTATTAATCTTTTTAGCATCTCCCGGCACCAAGTCACACGTTGTGTCATCTGCTCTTCAGTCAGTCGATGCGGCACCCAGAGAGAACAAAGTTTCTTCACGTGCAAATGATAATGCAGAATCGAACGAATTGCTGGTGCATTCCGACCTGAAGTACCCTCTATCTGTTGGTAGGTCACTCGCCTGTTCTCGCCAAGCATTTTGCTCACAGTAGTAACGTTTTCCCCCGTTACTGACGTTCGTGGCCTTCCCGACCTCTTGGCATCCTCCACAGTTAAATTTCCCCTTTGGAATTCTCTATACCACCTGAATATCGTTGTGCGACGTAGACAAACATCACCTAGTGCAAGAGTCTATATTTAAACCACGCACGAAATTATAACGCAAAACTGCCCTTCTCTCATTTCCTGACCACGATGTCATCGTAAGCACTTTACACTCTCACTGCTAATGAATAACTGAGCCCATCGACATGGCGCGGTGGCTTCTATGCGCGTATGAATATGCCTCAACATGCAGCGACAAGCAGCTTCCTAAGGTTCATTGTTGCGTCATATTGCAAAACTGTCCTAGTACCCTTTGTATTTGTATTATAAGTATTACTACGAAAAATTGAATTTCTCGTTAAAATAAAAAGTTTCGAATGTAGCTTTCATAGTGTGCAGAAGATGGTCTGAATTTGTAGAATACAAATTAACTGCCTTTGCAGTAAAATCATTCAAACTTCAGAGGTAATCTACATCTACATCACTTGGTCATACATGAGAACTTGTATCACCCTTTCATTGAATTTGTTTTACAATTTTAGCATTCCGCTCGTAGCATTAGATATAATTTTGGCAAAACTCTTTTCTTCATTTAATACTTGCCTCTGAGGACGTTGCTATCAACTTATACTGATGGAAATAAAGCTTTAGATGCTTTCTGTGCGGTAATCTATACGGTTGTGAGCCTTTATATTCCTCATAAATATCAACTTGATAACATCCATTCTCAAAATGTCTAATTTAATTGCCCTTTACAATATATATACGATGCAGAAACCTTTTAAAAAAAATGTACTTCCCTCTGATGAGATTCGAACCCACGATCTCGTGTTTTGCCGAACATGTGTCTTAACCCCTCGACCACAGAGAACTATTATATTCGAATTAATTAATATTACACATGGTGAATTCGAATGCTGGAATGAAGGGCAGTAAATTTTTTCAAAAATTTTCGCAGCATATACGCGATGTAAAAGGCATTAAAAATTAGAATTTTTCAGTTTCATATCGTGAAAGTATATAATTTATCTATCCTGTTTACTCCACTTCTATAATAACCATACATTTAACTATATAATGTATTCAAACGTTTAACAAAATCAATGAAAAAACAAATTCACCTCAAGAATGTTAGTTGCTTCACTCATAACTATTTCTTTCAAACTATGGGACTTTCTGGGAACTACGAGATATTTCACGGGAATACTAAGAGAACTTGATGGTGACGATGGACTAGTTTTCGCCGACCCTGTTAATATCGTTAATGTTTTCGCTAATACCTTTTCTACCGTGTATTCTCCCGTAGGTATTTCAACGTTCACTGATTCATTTCACAATTCCTCACCACATTCCTTATTACCTGTAGCGGAAACTAAATTAGTTCAATTACTGGCTACTTTCCTTAAACACGCATCCCGTGACGATTTGCTACTTTGTTTCTTAATTCGAGAATATAGATGTGTCTTCTTTATCCCTCTTCACATCCTAATTAATTTATGTGTTACCTCCAACAATTTTTTGTATATTATACCTTTTCTTTTATGATTGTATACACTTAACTTATATTATATTATTCTGTAATCGGACCTTGCCTATTGGTAATAAAGACCATGTTATTACTATTAATTTTAATGTAGTTTTTATTATTAGAAAGTTCGTATTTTGAATTGATTCTTCACATTTGTATTTCCCAGAGATTAAGGCGAAAAGCTTAGTTAAACTAGGGTATAGATCGTTTACAGGATCAGAAAAAATGTTAGGAAATAAATATTCATTCATGCACAATAGTCTTTAAAAAATAATAATTTAGTATTCGCAAAATAGAGTTTCTAACTTAACTTTTGTAATGTGTCAAACAGTTGTTCTGTGGCCATAGAATACAAAATAAGCAAATAAGCAAAATCATTCAAATTTGGAGATAATGCACCCATACGTCCAAAATTTACATTTCGGTTTTTCAAGTTTTTATCCTCCCAGGGGTAGCCCAAAACATTGATTATTTTTAATCCCAAAATCGTTTTCAGGACCTTCGCTATTCGTTATTGTACAACGATAAATTTTGAAAAATATTTTTTGCAAGTACACCCCTTTGAAACAATTGTTTTCTTAGAAATAATAAGTTTCGAATTTAACCTTCCCAGTGTGAAAAATAATAGTTCTGAAGCTGCAAAAAACAAGCGAACTTTCCTTTTAGAATAAACTCATTAGAAATTTATTGATAATAATGACACATATTCAAATATTCACATTTTGATTTAGTTTCTCAAATTTTCCATCTTTTCAAGATTAAACCAAAAAATATAGATAAATTTTGACCTACAAATCGTTCTCAGTAGCTTCCAAATTGTGAGAATCTAAAAACGCGGTAATATACAATAACTTTTGAAATATAACAGTTCTTGTGGGAGACTTTAATTTTTGCAGCAATAAGCTTTTAGAAAATTGAGCATTTCGTCAAAATTAGAAGTTTCAAATTTAGTCTTCGTAGTGTGGTAAGCAATTGTTCTGAAGTCACAGAATATAATTCATCTTCTTAGGATTAAGCCAATAGAGATGGACAAATTTTAACCTCGAAAAAAAAATAAATATTTGTTAACGTAGAATAATTTTTGAAAAAGTAACAATTTTGAAAAAGTTGAGGTTTTGGGTCAAAATAAAAGTTTCGAATCTCACCTTCGTAGTGCATAAAAGAATAATTATAAGGTAGCAGAATACAACCTAACTTTTTTTTAGAGCAAAATCTTTCGAAGTTTAGAGATAATCCAGTCAAATATTCAAAAATTCACATTTTGATATGATTTCTCAGGTTTTCCAATTTCTCAATATTCAAACAAACGATATGGATAAATTCTGACCTGAAAATAGTTTTCAGGATCTTCAAAACAACCAGAACCTCAATATTCGTCCATATTGTACAATAACTTTTGAAAAATAACAAGTTTTAGATCTAAATAAAAAGTTTCGAATTTAGCAACCTTCGTAATGCGCAAAATAGTTGTTCTGAAATAACAGAATACAAACTAACTCCTTTTTATAGAAAAATCGTTCAAACTTTGGAGATAATCCAGTTACACACTCAAAAATTCACATTTTGAAATATTTTTTTAAGTTTTTCATCCTCCCAGGATTAAACCATGAGATCAAAATCGTTTTGAGGACCTTCGAAATTGTTTGGACCTTAATATTCGTTAATGTAAGTTTGGAGATAATCGCTAATTCACGTTTTGACAGGGTTTCCAAGTTTTTCATTCTCTCATGATTAAATCAAAAGCGATGTATAAATGTTGACCTCATAATCGTTATTAGGATCTTAAAAAATGTCAGCACTTAAGCATTCGATAATGTATAATAAATTTTTTTTAACAAGTTTCGAGGCAATTAATTTTTCGTCAAAATAAAAAGTTTAGGATTTAATCTTCGTAGTGTGCAAAAACAGTTGCATTGATGTAGCAGCAGAAGCTAGTTTCTTTTCAAAGCTAAATCATTGAAGCTTTGGAGTCTTAGCTAGCTTTTCGAAACATATAAGTAATATAACTACATCGTCTTCCAGAGGTCTTGGGTTCCCTATTCTTTCTTGCAGGGGTTTTAGTAGTTTGCACACTTTGAAGGTTCTTTATGGTTCTCTTGTCCGGTCCAGATTGGAATATGCTTCAGTTGTGTGGTACTCGATTTACCATTACCAGCAGTTACTCCTGGAGCGTGTTCAAAAGAGGTTCCTCGAATATCTATCCTACAGGATTGATGGTCATTATCCTGCCTTTGGTTCGACGTACGAGGGAGCGTTTTTATATTCGCGGAATGGTGGACAAGGGGTGAAAATAAAAAAACCAAATTATTTTTCTTTTTCAATATATTCACCTGCAAGACGGATACATTTTTCACATCTTTCAATTAATTTATTGAAAGATTTCTCTTTATCTGCAAAATGCGCCGAAACTGCCTCCTTGGCTTCATCATCGGCAGTAAATTTTTTACCCCGCAGCTCTTTTTTCATTTTCGGAAACAGATAATAATCACTCGGGGCCAGGTCTGGGCTGTAGGGTGGGTGATTCACAATTTCGAAGCCCACCTTATGCAGGGCAGCTAACGCAACGCGGCTCTTGTGGACGGGCGCGTTGTCGTGCAAAAGCAGAACACCTTTTGTCAATTTTCCCCGTCTTTTCTCTTTAATGGCTTCTTTTAGTCGCTCTAATATTGAAGCGTAATATTCTCCGGTTATAGAAACACCTTTATCTTTATAATCAATCGACAATATTCCTTCCGAGTCCCAAAATACCGTTGCCATGAGTTTCCCAGCTGATTGTGACACTTTACATTTCTTGGGAGGTGCTGTGCCCTTTTTATGCCATTGCATGGAGTCTTGTTTGGACTCAGGTTCATAATGATGAACCCAAGTTTCGTCTCCAGTAACAATTCCACTCAATACACCATCCTTGTCTTCATTACAGAGGTCCAAAAATGCACGCGAACACTCTACGCGCTGTTGTTTTTGCGGCGGCGTGAGCATTCTCGGCATCCATCTTGCGCTGACCTTAGACATGCCGAGATGATCGTGTAGGATTTTAAAAATTGTTGTATCGGATACTCCAACCATTTCTGCGAGTTGTTTCTTCTTTAGTTGAGCATCTTCGAGTGCAATTTGTTCAACTTTTTGGATAAGTGCTGGTGTGGTCACCTCAATGCTCCTGTCCGGCCTCGGGTCGTCTTCAAGGGATTCCCTTCCTTGTTTAAATAAACTATGCCACTTGTACACCATGGTTTTTCCTGGACAAGAGTCGCCGTAAACCAATGACATCTCATTCATTATGGTCGCGAATTATTTTCCTTGCCTGGTAAGGGACTTTATAACGGCACGATATTCGATTTTTTCCATATTTCACTTTTCACTCCTGATTATGTTACGTGGTTGACGATAGCTCAAAGACTAACTGTCTAATAACAATGAAACTTCGTATTTATACTAATCATGAGTCACTGCACAGGCCACGCCTCCAATGCGCCTACTCACCCCTCTACAACCCGCTCATTCAGCGAATATAAAAACTCTCCCTCGTATGAGAGTTTGATTGCTAGGCACAATTTTGAACCTCTTGTTATACCCAGGGAGAAAGCTAGTGGCGGTTTTCTTTATAGGTTAATAAATAATTTTATTGATTCTTCTGTGCTGTTCTCCCATGTTGATTTCCTCGTGCCTAGTTTTGACGCTAGATAATCGACGACCTTCTCAATAGCTAGGGCAAGAACCAACGTTCTCTACAAGGCTCCATTGGTACATATGTACAGAAATGCCAATATATTATACCTTCAGTTTATCATTATTATAAGTGTGCATATATATTTTTTTTGTGAATTGGATTCTTATTTTTCTTTGTATTACATTAGCTGCACCTATTTTTGTTTCAATTTTAATTTTATTCTTAAATGCATTATGTCTTGTAAATGGTCTATGTAACTGTTGGGCATTAAAGATTATTATTATTGTTATTATTATTATTATTATTATTATTATTATTATTATTATTATTATTATTATTATTATTATTATTATTATTATTATTATTATTATTACAATTATTATTATTATTATTAAAAATCTTCGAAAATGTCAATAAGCAAGTATTTGTTAATATACGACAACTAGACAAATACCAATTTTTGAGAATTTGCTTAGAAAAAAGTTTTTCGTCAAAATAAAAGGTTTTAATATTAAGATATTGAAAATGCTTTCCTGGACTTTAATTTAGTATGCAATACCTTTTTATTGTTTCACAAGGCAACTTCATTACCTCGTCTTACTTTACAGGTGCCTAATTAAACATTTACAATTTATTGCAGTAAAGGCTTTCATAACATTTGCATTTTTAATAGTTTTCTTTTACCAGTCGAACAGGGAAAACTTCTCGAAGAGTTCAGTCTCACAGGCGTCTACATTTTTGTTTCGCAGTTCTACCAACTAGCCGGATTAAATAGGTTAATATAAGCAATATTACCAGTCTCAACTACTTCTTTACTTTTCATATTTTCTCGTGTTTTCTTTTTTATTTCCTTGCTACGAACTTTCTGTATATTTCCTCGAACAGGAATCATTAAAACTTTCGCAAAATTATGAATCTAGTGTCTATTTTGAAATTTCAATACGGTATTAAATTAGATTCGAAAAAGTTATTACAAAAGATGTCAGAGATGAAATGGCGGATTCATTTACATGAAGTAATTTAAAGTAATATCGTTTTCGCCCGATGGCGAACCGGGGACATTTGTGTTTTTATCCCGGTTCAAGGGGGTGCATAATTACAATCAAAAACCAAATGAATTTTTTAACTCAAACATAAAAATTACACTTTTCGCTGCTGTTTGGGGAAAAAGAGGGAATAATTAATCGAGTTTTAGGTGTTTTCGACGAAATTGTTGTAATTCTCAATAGAGAAAAGGTCAAAGAAAACGAAATGGAATTCTTCTTTCTGGCGAAAATTTTGATTGCGTCAAGAATTACATTGAATAAGTACACTTTATGTAAATCGTCGAATTTTATATTAAAATTCTAAGGGAAAATGAAAATGAATCTGAAGTGGATTGTGAGTCTCCTCTGACATAGATATGTAAATATTCTAATCCAATAAAATTTTACTGCCACGTAATCATTCACATTAAATAAAACGTGGTTTATATTCACAGTTTAAAATTGAACATTTTTCTTTCGGATTCTGTAGATAGCTGGTTATAAAAAGGCCAAATCGGGATCAAAATTAATACAAACACGACTTGAATTTCTACACGACGGGACAGCATGCTTAACACGTTCAACCCGGCATGTACCACCGGTGGTGCACATGCAATGCTTTCATCTGGCGGCGTGTACCACCGGTGGTTCACATATGTTCCTAATTATATTTAAAAAAGCACACTTTAAATTCGATATCTGAGAATAGGCTAAATGATAATACACACTAGCAATTGAAAAAGCAATTATGGTGTTTATATATAAAAAAATTCGTCAAACGCAATAATCAAAATGAACAATAATTGTAACTCATTTATGAACTTCTGCAAAACATGGGATACAAAGTGTTGGCTTATCTTTATAGCCTGGGCAATAAGTGTTAACTGTTTTGGTCTTCTTGATGGCATTTTCCCTTTCCTCTTTTTCAACTATGGAACGATAGCAGTTCTCCTCAAGGGGTCGTCAATTATTCTTTTACGAAAATTTAGGATGCAGAAATTTTTACGAACACCAAATTTAATATGTAGTCATTGTACATTTACTAACATAGTATCACAAATCAGTATTCCAGTATTATCTTTCTATACCATTTAATGGTTTTTCTTAATGACCTATAAGGTGACATTTGGTTAAAAGGATTGACTCCTTTTTTGGCTTTTTTGGCTGCTGCTGATGCTGGTAAAGTCTCTGTTCTTACCTTGTTGGATTTTAGTCGAGCCTTTGATACCCTTGATCATGAGCTTCTCTTCTCCATTTTGAATTATGTCGGGTTATCGCAATCGGCTGTTAAGATGCTTACTTATTATTTGAGTGGTAGGGTCCAGTGTGTCTCACTGAATGGAAAATCTTCCCATTACAGGTCTATTACTCGTGGCATTTCACAGGGCTCAGTATTGGGTCCTCTTCTATTTACTATTTATACCGCCTTTTTTCATACGAGTCTGAGGCATTGTAAAATGCATATGTATGCTGATGATATTCAGATCTATCACTCATTTTCTGTCGCTGATAATCTGGCGGCTATACAACATATTAATTGTGACCTGAATTCGATTTCAGAGTTTTCATCTCGACATGCACTTGTCTTGAATCCTTCAAAGACAGTGGTTCTCCTTTTCGGATATAGGAGTGGTGTTTCCCTGCTTCAAAGTAATGTAAATCTTAATATTGCAGGTGTAGACTTACCTGTTCAATCTGAGTCGAAAAACTTAGGAGTTGTTTTGGATACTTAACTGAGATTTGAAACGCATGTTCTTCAATGCGTTAGACGTGCCTACGTCAATTTAAAGTTAATATTCCCCCATAGGCACTGTCTTGCGATTGACACCAAGCGTAGCCTGTGCTACTCGTTGGTGTTGTCGCATTTTTCGTTTGGCTGTGAGTTGTATGGTCCATGTTTAAATGCTAATTCTGTCTCACGTATTCAGAGAGTCCAGAATTCTTGTCTTAGATTGATATTCGGTGTAAAGAAATTTGACCACATCACACACAAATTGAGTGTGGCCGGATAGTTAAATATGAGAGACAGACGAACCTTGCAGATGGCCACTCTGTTTCATAGAATCGTGATGTATGGGCAGCCTGCGTACTTATATAATAAAATTACATTCAGAAGAGATGTGCACACATTAAATTTGAGATTTAGGGGCACACTCACACCGCCTGTGCATCGAACGGCATTATATGAGCGCTCGTATTCATACCAGATTGCTAAAGTCTACAATGCTGTGCCTAGTAAATTTAAGTGCTTCTCCCTTCCACGTTTTAGATTTCTCTTGAAGCAAGAGTTGTTGTCCAGATAGCTGTGTGATGTCTTCTCTTCATCTTACCTGATTATTTGAGTTCAACTTGTTGTGTATCATTGAAAAGTTTTTTTTTTTTTCTATGTATTACTCATATTTACTTACAGAATTTTAGGTTAAGTTAATTTCTAGGCATTTCCTTTTTGTCAATTTGTTTGTTAGTCTCAGGGTGCCATAGGAAGAACAACTTTGTTTGAAGTTGATATGCACCCTGTGATTTCCAGGGGGGAAGAGGGAAAGAAAAATTATGGAAATTGTATTTTGACTTATTGTAGGGATAAATTTATATACTTCTTTCTTTTCTTTTTGGAAATAAACTATTATTATTATTATTATTATTATTATTATAGCTTATAACACAATCGGGTGTTTGCACAGATTTATATTCTCTTGTAGTGACTTCCATAAGAGAACATTTGTGGTATTTACACGATGTTAACATCAATAGTGATCTCTTATCTGTCAATTTAATAAATTTTATACCTTCGTTTCTGTATTTACATCACCTTTTTTTGTTTCACTTTCGCTTCTACCGAAAAAAATGCCCTATTTGTTCGAAGAGTTACACATAGAAATGTTTTTCTTTTTGCAAAAGCTCTTTAGCTGAATGTAACAATTATCAGCATACAAAATTCTTCCCTCATATAAAAGATCATACATGAGTTCCATGACGTTACTATGTGGATGTGATTGTTTTAGTACGCTTGGATTTTTGCAAGAATACATTTTTATTTTATAGGTATATCCTTTTATAAGACATAGCTTACAAAGTTTTACGACATATTTATGCCGTTTATTCGGAATATATTGCCGAAATTTTAACCAACCACGCCAAGGAATCATACTTTCGTCTGTTGTTAAGTATTTCCCAGATTTCATTACTTTTTCAAGGTTTCTACTTTTTTTTTTACAAGTGTACCTATTTTGGATAATCAGTCAGACTTGATCGTCATCAAAAAAATGCCAATGCTGAAGAATATCCAAAAATCGTTCTCGCGACATAGCATTACATGGCATCCTTTGGCCAATATAACTGGATTTCGGGCACCTTAACAATACCCATTATTAACAAAATGCCCATTATTAAGAAAATGCCAATAAACATATGCATTTCATCTCGAGTAGTTGGTTTCTATTACTGTTTGTTTATTATAAAAGAAACTGATGAACGTGTTTTCGTCTCAATTTTTCATATTTGTTGGTTTTTTATACGATAAGGTGAATTATATCATCGCTTGGAAAAAACTTAACTGGAACGCTGAAAACCCGCTTCATTTACATGAGAGACTTTTATATAGTCCTAAGGTGTGCCCCTTCATCATATGGCATTGTTGGACCATTCTTTGTTGAAGACGAACGAGAAAATGCTTTAACCATTACTGCAGTTGGTTACACAAACATGGTCACAACATTTTTGAGATAAAAACTGATTCGATTTCCAGAGATTACTTGGTTCCAGCAAGATGGTGCTACCAAGCATACTGCTCGTGTGTCTATTGCTACTTTATGGGAACTCTTTCCGAACAACATCGTATCCGAAAATAAAGACATTATTTGGCTGGCTAGATCGTCAAATTTGTCCGCATGCGACTTTTTTCTTTGGGGTTGGCCTCAAGAGTAAGGTGTACGTCGATCCACTGCAAACGTTAGCGTAACTAAAACTAAAAATTCTAGAAGAAGTAGCAGCATCACACTGGAAACTTTACGACGAGTAATGGAAAATTTTCGAATAAGACCACAAGAGTGCGTAGATTGTAATGATGCCCATCTGTCAAGTGTTGTTTTTAAAAAACAAAACGATAACTGAAAACTACGAGGGTAGTTTGACAAGTAGTGAGAATGGAAAAGAAAAACGAATTTTTTAAATACAAAATAATTTTTATTTTTCAATATATTCTCCTAAAAGAGCAATACATTTATTCCAACGGTGCTCCAATGCCCTAATGTCATTTCTAAAATTCGATTCCGGAACGCTTGCAAAACACTCATTTACAAAGATGATAAGCTAGTCGTTAGATGAAAATTTCTTTCTACCTAGTGCCGTTTCCAATTTTGGAAAAAGGTGGAAGTCGGAAAGGGCTAGATCCGGCGAATAAGGCGCATGTGGTACTAATTGGAAATGCAACTCGTGGATTTTGGACATCGCAACTGTGCTGGTATGCGAGGGAGCGTTGTCTTGGTGAAACAGAATCTTTTTCTTTGTCATTCCTGGCCGTCTAGCACCAATCTCAACATTCAATTTTTGTAGAAGTTCTGCATAATATTGTCCGTTCATTGAGGCACCTTTCTGAAGGTAATCAATGAGCAAAATGCCCCTTGAATCCCAAAAAATTGATGCAATCACCTTGCTTGCCGATAAACTGGTTTTCGCATACTTTGGAGGTGCAGAACCACGTTTTAACCATTGTTTAGTTTCGGGTGTACTGTAGGGTATCCAAGTTTCATCGTAAGTAACAAATAGCCTACAAAAATCAACCGGATTCCGCTTATAAAGGACCAAACACTCATTGGAAATGCGCAAACGAGTGAACTTTTGATCAGTCGTAAGCAATTTGCGGCACCCATCTTGCCGATAGCTTGGAAAGGCCCAATTCTTTCGTTAAAATGTGGCGTACGCATTCTGTTGAAATGTTTACCATGTCTGCTATCTCTCTCACTTTGAGTCGTCGATCTTTCGTAGTAATATTATGGATTTTTATAATCATTTCCTTCGAAGTCACGATTTTGGGTGCTCCAGAGCGCGCTTCATCAACACAGCTTGTTCTATCACGTTTAAATTCATTTAACCATCTGCTTATTGTGGCGGATGATGGAGCAGATTCACCTAATGTTTCCCGTAGCTCATCTTTTATTTCGGTAGCTTTCATACCCTTAATTACGAAGTATTTAATCACCGCACGATACTCTGCTTTTTCCATTTTAACAAAACGACGTTTTGCTTCTTTTTCAATCAGCTGTCAAAAATAAACTAATAAACCGATTTATCTAAATATCGGAATGTAAACATATAAATAGCCAACCTAAATTATAGTGCATTTGTTTTACCAATTAGAGCGCCACCTATGTGTCATTCTCACTACTTGTCAAACTATCCTCGTATAAGAAACGTTAATGTTAAAATAAAAACTTATGTAGATAGAGTAGTTTTAAATTTTGCCGCTTCACTGGAGAACCCTGTTTTATTATTAATATTGTTTTTATTACATATTTATCTCGTTATTTTTATATTGAAACATTAAAGTTATAATTTTTTATTTAAAACACGACTGATGGAAGAATGTTAAATATTAGTTATTAAAAAATTTCCAAAGATACTTTCAAAGAATTTTAGAATTAGTTGTTAAACAAATATCTCCGTGAAAAACCAATTTAAAAGTTCTTTCCGTCAGGTCGTAAAATTCAAACTCAACACCAACATACGCATACATCCAGAGATAGTTGGATGAGGTCGTCGTGTCGCTGACATGACGCTCGCGTCACTTCTCTCCCAATATCGGTTTTATCACCTTTCAAAGTTGAATTGCTGAACTTCCTGGGCATAAAATTATCTAATGGAAATATCAGTTCGTGGTGGAAAGTGGTTCCATAACTCGTAGTAGGAGAAAAAAAGGCCGGGGGCATATTTCAATGGGTTAGCATCTTTATTAATGACAGCATAAGGACGATTTTATATTTTCGTGCCAATATATTAGACTAGAAACTGAAAAAACTATATGACTTCATCAATAATCGATTTTTAATTATGTGAAAATGTACTTCGCAACCTTTGACGTCATCGAAGTAAAGGGAAATAATTTTCTGGTTCCTTTGTAATCTCCAAACATAAACGCATTGAAATAGTTGTTTTCTCTTCGTCGCCGAATATTATTTGACAACACCAACTGTTATAGGACATGAAAATGTATCCTGATGGGCCGTATCCCTTTAATCCTTAACGACCCACGGTACTAAATGCTGCAATTACATAAATTTAACCGCGTCCCTCCCTCCCAACACGCTCGTATTCCCGCACAATAATATCGGATAATTCTATTTCCCCTTTATGCTGCATTTACACGCGCGCTTACATAATTTAGATACACTGGGAGAGAAATAATAAAAAAAAAGAAGAAACAAACGATGCCCGTTTAATGCCTGATTTGTTTTATTAATAGGAGCAGTGGTGCTAGTTGTAGTAGTGATACCGTACGGAAAATTTTATGTTTCTCGATTAAATACGCACCGAGATTTTCCGAACAAAGAGGAAATTACCGCCATCAATCATGAGTCGGGTGGTTGTGTGTGCGTGTGTACACGTATACATAGACCCAACTCCACTAGAAGGGTGAACATATAAATTCCATACAGACATCCCCGATCCTTTTTGTACGTACGCAAGGCTTTAGAGTAATTACCTTATTACATTTTTCTTGAGTTTTCTTTTTAGTCGTAATCCTCATTTACATGTTTAATTAATAAAAGAAAAATCTAATCTCTGCATCGCATATGTGGTAGTAAAAAGTAAATAGAACTTTGCAGTAATGGTTAAAATTGAAGTTAGTATTTTTTGCATGTTGAGCAATATTCCTTTCTCTGTTTACATGCATACTATTGGGTTGGCAACTATGTTAAGTACTTTCGGTTTTTACTGATAGAGAGCGTTGCTTTATTTTTTGTATAACGTATGTTAGTGCTGTACTTTACCGTTTGTCGCGTGATACTAGTCACATTGACGTAACTTCAGAAGCAAGTAGTGCGTGATTTTTATTAAAGCTATTAGTTGTGGGTTAATTTTAAATGGAGTGCAGAAACGAACATTTTCGACATATTAAAGGAAAAAAAGCTGCTGCGGCTCACAAAAAGATATATGAAGTTTATGGTGCTAATTGCTTAACAGAGCGCACGTGTCAGAATTGGTATAAAAAATTCCGTTCTGGAGACTTTTCCCTCAAAGATGAGCAACGTTCTGGTCGGCCTACTGAAGTAGATGATGATCAAATCAAAGTCATAATTGAAGAGGATCGTCATATAACTGTTGGAGAGGTTGCGGAGAGGCTACTTGTATCGCACACAACAATTGAAAAACATTTAAAATGTCTTGGGCTAGTTAAGAAGCTTGATATTTTGGTACCTCACGAATTGAAAGAAATTCATTCAACACAAAGAATCAACTTTTGCGATATGCACCTTAGACGAAATGAAACCGACCCTTTCTTAAAAAGAATCATCACTGGTGATGAAAAATGGGTCCTGTACAGTAACATAGGTCGAAAACGATCATGGAGTAAACACGATAAACCAGCTCAAACCACATCGAAAGCTGAATTGCATCAAAAAAGATCATGCTGTCAGTTTGGTGGGATTACAAAGGTGTTGTGTTTTTTGAGCTTCTTCCAAGGAACCAAGCGATCAATTCTGATGTTTACTGTCAACAATTAATAAAACTGGATGAAGCAATCAAAGAAAAACGGCTAGAATTGTCAAATCAGAAAGGTGTAGTTTTCCACCAAGATAATGTAAGGCCTCACACATCTTTGGCAACTCGTGGGAAACTATTGAAGCTTGGCTGAGAAGTGATGCCACATCCCCCATACAGCCCTGATCTAGCGCCACCTGATTACCATTTATTTCGAAGTTTCCAGAATTCTTTGAATGGCAAAACTTTCACAAATGACGATGACCTTCACTCGCACCTGGTTCAGTTTTTTGCTGATAAGGACCAGAAATTTTAGGAGCGCGGAATCATGCAGCTGAAAGAAAGATGGCAAAAGGTCATTGAGCAAAATGGAAAATATATAATTGATTAAAAACTATTCTTTGTTTAAAAAAAAGTGTTTTATTTTATACTACAAAACCGAAAGTACTTAGTTGCCAACCCAATAGCATTCTTTACTTGTATTAATATGTAATATCTATATCACTTTGAATAACGGCATGTTGTTCACATATTTTAAAGTTAATAAAATCCCGTGTGGTTGATCTTTCCAATAGCTACTCTTGTTTATTGGAAGCTTCGACTGTTGAGTTAATAAAACATTTAATTTATATTAACGACGTTTCAGAGGAGGGGCTTACTTTTTTAAGTTATTTGCTTTCCTCAATGTGCAATATCTTTTAGTTATACATTTCTAATTGTGAACCCCCGCGATGTTGCCAGTGTTATACTGGCTCCTCGTAACTCTTTCCCATTTCCCAGTTACAAGGTTACGAGGAGCCAGTATATAAAGCAGCGGGAGGAGCAGTCAGAGCAAGTATCAGGTTGACGCTTCACCACGAAACAACTCCTCAAGAAGATGGTTGAGATGTCATCGAAACATCGAGACGCCCATTCTCTCGAGAATTTCTGTCCAATATCGCCGAGAGATCGAGAGCATAATATATATTTGTGATTATTTTCATTCGTGAAAAATATATTTTTTTGTTAAATATTGTAAAATTTACAAACACATAAGCATTTTTAAATTAACAATTCTTTGTTTAATTGTATACTTTCTAAAAGACTTATTCATTTTAAATGTTTTTAGTTCACACTCTCTAAAAGGAACAACTGGTATTTTATTTTCTTTTTATCTCATGTTAGGTACATTTGCTTATGTATTCGTAAATTTCCGTTGTTGGATGCTTATATGTATATACAGAGAGATATAGACAATTTATTTTCTTAATTTTTTCTTCTAAGGTATTAAGTTGTTTTGAATATCATTGAAAATGATAATGTCTCTTCTATCGTTCATTGTATTTCGATCTTTTTTACGTGTATCACGTTCTTAATTATACGTTTATTGTAATTACATTCTGTTTCGAGAATTTCGGTGCTGTAAAAGTCGAATTTATGTTTTTTCCCTAAAACATGTTTAGATAAGGTTGCTGCATTTATTTTGTTACTGACTAGACTGTATTTGCATTCGTAATTACTTTTACGTAGATATTGCTTTGTTTGTTTTCCCTATACATATATATATATATATATATATATATATATATATATATATACTACATATGTTTGTATAAAGGGTGTTTCAAATTTCGCGTTTTTTTTTAAAGAATAAATAAAGCGCATAATTTGCATTCACTTTCAAAAAACTTTTAATTGGTATTTGAAGTATCTGTTATGACATTTACATGCGAAAAATAATATCTGCCAAATGGCCTCCTCTTGCAGCTCCATAGACGTCCACACTTTTGTTAAAATTTTCAATAACATTTTGATATAATCGAGGCTCTATCTCAACAATGACACGAATAATTTCATCTTTCAAAGTAGGAATTGATTGTGGATTGTTTTTATAAACCTGACTTTTCACATAACTCCAAAGAAAATAGTGTAACGGTGTCAAATCACATGATCTTGTTGGCCAATTAATATCAACGTTTCTTGAGATTACACGTGCAGCAAATGTTTCACTCAATAAATCAATCGATTATTGTGCAAAGTGAGATGTAGCGTCATCCTGTTGAAACCACATATCCTATAGATCAATATTCATTAACTCAGGCCTCAAAAATTCGGTTATCATCCGACGATATCGATCACCATTGACAGTTACAGCTTCACCAGCAGCATTTTCAAAGAAGAAAGGTCCAATTACCCCACCTGCCCATAATGCACACCAAACAGTAACTCGCTTAGGATGTATAGGTTTCTTGTGAATAATTCGTGAACTTTCCTCACCCCAGATACGGCAATTTTGTTTATTAACATAGCCACCAATTTCAAAATGTGCCCCATCGGAAAACATTATTTTTTGAGAAAATCAGCTGATTGTTCATTGATGATATTGACAAATAAACGACGTTTTAAATGATCTAATAGCTTCAGTTCATGTATTATTTGAACCTTATATGCCTTCAGAGCTAAATCCTTGTGCAAAATACGCCATGTTGTTGATCCACAAGACGAAGTTGTTGTGAACGTCGTCTAATGGACATTTCAGGATCTTCAGCAACACTTTCAGGAAACCAAACCAATATTTTCTTGTGAACGACCACTACGACTGTATTTTTCACTTTTTTGATCTTCCACGGAACCGGTCTCTTGAAAGTTTTTAATAATTCGATCAATAGTGCTTTCAGATGGACGATTATGTAAACCATAAAATTCACGTAATTTTCTAAAAACTCATTTCACAGAACGCTGATTTTCATAAAATAGTTCAACAATTTGAACGCGTTGTTGTACCGTGTACGAAGCCATTTTTATAAATGTCATACATCACACTTTTTAAGTGCCCACATACCCAGACAAATTCAGTGCGTCATCTACAATATATTTTATTTATTCTTAAAAAAACCGCGCAATTTGACACACCCTTTGTATATATATAATATTTCCTTGTAAATTAAACGCTGATTATTATTGTTTACTGTGAATATTGTAGATTTATTGAATCGCACAGAAACTGCACTCCAATAATCAGCATGATTATCTGAAGTTCCTGGGATAATTAAGTATTTTGCCTAGTTAAAGGCAAGTAATTATAATCAAATATCACTGCATTTTGATACTATTGCGTTAACGTTGTCAATTAGTAGAATTATACATATATGTATGTACATACGTACAGTACAGAGCAGCTTTCCTCCCCTAGGGAAATAATGTATAAGCTCAAGCAAGGAACTCACTAGTGCAGCTGTCTGCACTAGGAGAATTAGTAGGAGTAAGCTGAAATAATTTATGCTTATGTAACTCAGCTTGGTGACGTACGCAAACCACGTATGTACATTATTCATGCTAGTACATAGGCGTAAAGATTATGAAGTGACGGGTTCTATTAAGAAATAAATTAAATTTTAAGAGAGGAATCAAAGTGTGTAAATTGCATACAAAATTTAATATAAGGTAATTACTGCATGATTTCCATATACACTTCTTAACAAAATTTAGTTAGAGTAAATACACTGCTCAATTTCATAGAACTATACGAGATGCGGCAATTAAACAAGGAGACTGGTATGAGAAATGTTATTTATTGTAAATAAACTTTTATCCCCTTCAACATACTCTCGTCCCTTATCGATACACCGCTGTATACCTGTCTTCCATTGTTCGAAACAATGCTGTAGTTCACCAGTTGTCAGCCTGTTCGCCAACTTCGACAACAAGTCGTTTTTTGCTTTTACATGTTCAACAGACTGAAAATGTGTTCAATTTAATGGACTTTTCACTTTTGGGAACAGGTGAAAGCCACATGGTGAGATATATGGCGAATATGGAGTATGATCAAGCACTGCAATGCGTTTGTCCTCTAAAAATTGCTTCACAGACAGGGCATTGTGAGCTGGTATGTTGTCCTGGTGCAGATTCCACGAGTCGTTCTCCACAAAGCCGATATTTACTTCCTTACTCTTTCGCTCATCTTGATTAGGACTTCTTTGTAATATTTTCGATTAACGGTTTGACTTTCAGGCACCCATGACAACATCCTTGATATCGGGAACAATGATCAGCAATTGACTTGCTCATTCATGCTTTTTTCTGTCTTGACGATCCGGTGCACGTGAGATGATATTGTCACCAAACACCTCATTTAACATTATTTGTAAACATTTGGGGATTTTGATTTGACAAGGAATTTCAGGTTAAGTCGCTGTTCGATGTTTATATCAACCATTATCACGGTACTACTAAGTAACAGTGTCCTCGACAATTAAAACTCGAAAGTAAATTAAAGCGGACAGAGTAACAAAACTACGGGTTGCTGATTGGGAAGTACAATATTAAGGTAAATGGCTTATCAATTACAACCTCGCTTGATGCGGCTGCGCGATGGAAAAAGCGCTGTCTCTTTAATTTAGTTGCCGTACCTCGTATTTCTTCATTGAATTGAATCTCACTCAATTTTGCATTACTTATATTGGCTACGTCAGCGATTTTTGAAATAAATTATCTATCTAGCTTTAAATAGTTATTGCTTTACTTCTCTTTTTCTATCTTTGTGTTTTATCTATCTTTTAGAAACAACACCCATTTGATGCACGTATCTTAAAAATATCTATGGTATGTAATATTTGCAATAAAACTCTTGATTAAATAGCTACATTTTGATCAGTATGTGTTGTCCAAAATTGTATCAAGGAAACGCCGAATAAGACGCTTTCACAAAATCGTTTTGACAGCAGATCTTCCAAACCAAGACAGAAGTTCTGCTAAGATCTACTGCCAAAATATTATAGATTCCATAAATATATTGGGTTGGCAACTAAGTACTCTTGGTTTTTACTAATAGAGAGCGTTGCTTTATTTTTTGTATAACGTATGTTAGTGCTGTACTTTACCGTTTGTCGCGTGATACTAGTCACATTGACGTAACTTCAGAAGCAAGTAGTGCGTGATTTTTATTAAAGCTATTAGTTGTGGGTTAATTTTAAATGGAGTGCAGAAACAAACATTTTCGACATATTTTACTATTTTATTTCCGTAAAGTAAAGAAAGCTGCTGCGGCTCACAAAAAGATAGGTGAAGTTTATGGTGCTAATTGCTTAACAGAGCGCACGTGTCAGAATTGGTATAAAAAATTTCGTTCTGGAGATTTTTCCCTCAAAGTTGAGCAACGTTCTGGTCGGCCTACTGAAGCTGATGATGACCAAATCAAAGTCATAATTGTAGAGGATCGTCATATAACTGTTCGAGAGGTTGCGCAGAGGCTACATGTATCGCACACGACAATTGAAAAACATTTAAAATGTCTTGGGCTAGTTAAGAAGCTTGATATTTGGACACTTCACGAATTGAAAGAAATTCATTTAACACAAAGAATCAACTTTTGCGATATGCACCTTAGACGAAATGAAACCCAGCCTTTCTTAAAAAGGATCATAACTGGTGATGAAAAATGGGTCCTGTATAGTAACATAGTTCGAAAACGATCATGGAGCAAACACGATAAACCAACTCAAACCACATCGAAAGTTAAATTGCATCCAAAAAAGATCATGCTGTAAGTTTGGTGGGATTACAAAGATGTTGTGTTTTTTGAGCTGCTTCCAAGAAACCAAACGATCAATTCTGATGTTTACTGTCAACGGTTAATAAAACTGGATGAAGCAATCAATGAAAAACGGCCAGAATTGTCAAATCGGAAAGGTGTAGTTTTCCATCAAGATAATGCAAGGCCTCACACATCTTTGGCAACTCGTGGGAAACTATTGGAGCTTGGCTGGGAAGTGATGCCACATCCCCCATATAGCCCTGATCTAGCACCATCTGATTACCATTTATTTCGAAGTTTGTGGAATTCTTTGAATGGTAAAACTTTCACAAATGACGATGACCTTCACTCGCACATGGTTCAGTTTTTTGCTGATAAGGACAAGAAATTTTATGAGCGCAGAATCGTGCAGCTGAAAGAAAGATGGCAAAAGGTCATTGAGCAAAATGGAAAATATATAATTGATTAAAAACTATTCTTTGTTTAAAAAAAAGTGTTTTATTTTATACTACAAAACCGAAAGTACTAAGTTGCCAACCCAATACAAGCGCTGTATGTTTGTGAGATAAAAGGAGCTTAACAAATTTGACAAGTTATATAGTAAACTTAAATTATTAAGTTTAGATATTAATTTCTTCAGAATCGAAAATTTTTACGAAACTTATAATAGCAAAAGTAATATCAAACTGTAGAATAATCGGTAAAGCCATTTATACGGTTGCATTTGAAATGAACAAGGAATTCGAATAGTGTTGAATTTGAAGTGGTGAAATTTTCATAGAAAAATCGAAGAAATCACAAACCATAAATTTGAGGGAAAAGTTAGAGGTCTAAATCAGAAATCCAAAGAGTTTTATCCACCATTAGAAAAGAGTTTTAGTATAATTTCTATAAAAGAAAATCTAATCGTCGATCGTACATCTGAAACTTTTAATCGAGACGAAGTAAACTTACTAAACAAAAGTTTAAAATACTGCTTGCCAAGCCATAACATTCCTACAGAGAAAGTAATTACAAGCGCTGAAACCTCGATTAAATACTTCGAACAAGGTTCAAAAAACTTCACTAAAGAGGCTTGTAAAATACAAATTAAGGAGAACTTATAACACTACAAAGAAAATTGAATTAATAACGAGTGAAACCATTAAAACTCTTACGATGGTAGTTGAAGAGCAGCACTTCGACAATTTCGAGGAAATTAGAAAATGGCTCGATGAATGGTTTTACTCAAAGGACAAACAGCTCTTTTGTAATGGCATCCACAAATTGTCTGAAAAATGGGCAAGACGTGTAGAATCAAATGGCCAATAGTTTGAGTAAATAAATTCTTCCATTTTCTTGAAAATTATGTAGTTTTTTTATAAAAAAACTGGTAATGACTTTTAGGTATACCGTGGTCTTTCAAGGTCATGGTCTTCGTAATTTCGGTGCAATATACCGCGATCTATCAATCTATACGTAATCTAAACGTATCAATCTATACGGAAATAAATAAGGAACGTAAATATGCTTGTGGTATATTTCGAGACCTAAGTAAAGTCTTCAACAGT
Organism: Dermolepida albohirtum; assembly: GCA_031893035.1. Classification (NCBI taxonomy): domain Eukaryota; kingdom Metazoa; phylum Arthropoda; class Insecta; order Coleoptera; family Scarabaeidae; genus Dermolepida; species Dermolepida albohirtum. The sequence goes on from JAVIWB010005137.1 coordinate 543,141, forward strand.
GTCGACCATAAATACAATACTATTGACAAAACTCGAACTTAAGGCGTACGTGGAGTTGCTAATGAATTGCTGTCGTCTTATTTGTCAGGCAGACAACAAATAGGTTGTATTTCTTGTAATGGCGGGACAGCTTTTCGCGTTCCCATTTTCTTGATGGGGGAATACCTCAAGGAAGCGTACTTGGACCTTTGCTTTTTAACATTTATCTAAATGATATACATAATATCCTTCAGATTGAGCAACATTTGTTAATAAATTATGCTGATAATACAAATCTCCTATTACGAGGAGACAAATTACTTCGTTTAGCGAGTGAATCTCAATACTAATTCGGGGCTATGAATAATTGGTTCGATGCAAATAACTTGTTACCAAATGAATCTAAAACGGTCTGCATGATATTTAAAATAATCAATAGTACTCGTGTATCATCAGAATTGGAGCTTAATAATAAGGTATATAACACTGGTAACTCTACCAAATTTCTCGGTGTACATATTGATCAAAATTTAAACTGGCGCAGTTACATTAAATCTTTGGCTAAACAAGTAAATACTTCTTGTTATGGCATTAGGAACGTAATACCTGTTTTAGATTCCGCCAATCTAATGAGCATTTATTATGACCTTTTTTATGTCAGATTGAAATATGGCATCGTGCTATGGGGGCGTAACAGGGACATAAATAGGATATTTATAGCACAAAAACGAATGATTAGATTGATTCTTGGTCTTAATTTTAATCAAAGTAGTCGAACTATATTTAGGAAAAATAATATCCTGACTGTGCATGGCGTTAATATCTATGAATGTGTAATGTTTCTTATAAAAAACAAACAATATTTTCAAAATTCCCAGATTGCACATCGGTATAACACACGTTCAAGCAATATAAATTATTCGTATCCAATCCACCGACTCACTCTCACAGAAAAGGGCCTGCATTACTCTAGTTTGCAAGTATACAATAAACTTCCAATATTTATTAAATCCACACAGCCTATTAGTTTGCTGAAGCATAGATTGCATTATTTCCTAGTTAATCTTGAACAATATTTTTTAAATAACTATTTAAACTTGGCATAAATAATTCGTTCGTAATAATTAGTAATATGTTCGTTTTATGTTTCTTTTAATTTACTTCGTTTCATTATTGTTTTGAGTTTTGTTTTTGTAAAAATTTACAAATACAATAAATATTATTATTATTATTATGCACTGCTTGTAAGACCAAATCACTTAAAGGACATCTTCGATATGGAAATTGTCCTCCATACGCCTATTAGCTCTAACAATTCCACCTGTTTCACAGTATAGTAAGACGATTTACGTTAATTTGTGATTGAATAAGCCATACTTCACGGGAGTGGATAACAGACTGCTTTCTGACATAAAGTATGCATCATTACAACTACAACTTCCCTATACTTCAGTAGGGATGGCACTGCAGCTACAAAGCAATGTTCAAGTGTAGTCCAATCGGGCCGCATTCGTTTAAGATAGAGCTTTCGTGCATTAACTTAGATTACTAAATATTATTGCAGCTAGTACATATTAGAGTAACCTACATTTACACCCTGTACATAAGAACTACATACCTTTTTCGTTTTAAATGCATCGTAATTCTCCCTTCAAAGTGTACGGAAAAAGAAACAAACGTAATGAATCCTATCAAACGTAACAAATTGTTGATTAAAACCGATGACCACCATGCACAAAGCGAATTATTCCGCTATATTGCACAAGCGTTTCATTGGCAGATTGACGGACCAATTAAATTACGTATATCTCATCGTTATTTTGATTATACGACCGCACCAGAATAAGAATCTAATCCAATAAAGTGCCCTAAGTGTATTCGCATCGTTTGAATTGAGACTTGGCCGAATTTGAAGTAATTCCCCGAACTGGCGCACCGCTACTCCCTCATTTCGCCCATGGATTTGGGTTAATTGTGTCCTTTTTTTTGTCGTCAGCAACTTTGCGCCCGACAATTATTAACCGTGAATGAAAAATTATCGCCCGGACCAAGGTCCCACCGACTACTACGCCACTGCGATAGATAATTTATTGCGGGATATTTCGATGAAATGGGGCACAAAAAAAAGCTGGAAACATGAATAAGCTTTCTAGACATCAGCGTGGATTTTCTTTTTTTGCGTCTCACTCTGTTGATGTAGCAACGAACTATTACTCTTAATTATTTTTGGCGAGCATGCTGTTAATTCAGAAATATACACTTGCATTTAAATTCTGCGAAATTGTTCTCTCTGGCGTAAGCTTCTGCATCTATGAAGTGGTTGTAATCGGAACTAACGATATATTTATATCGCCATAAATTCAACTTAATGCAGATGGTATACATTTTAATTATTCAGAAGCTTTCCAAAACTGCTGCTAATGGAATATAGATATAAACATGCGAAATGGTGATAAAAATATATGTATATGCATTCAGTAATATACGAGGATGGTCCCAGAAGTATCTGACCCAACAAAAAAAAAACAAAAAAATTTGGGAAAGAAATATATTTATTTTTCAACATAATCTCCTTTCAGCTCTATACACTTTTCCAACAATTTTTAATAAGTTCGACACCCCTTTTATAATAAGAACTGTCTTGCTTCTCAAAATAGCCATTAACTGCTGACATCACTCCTTCATCGTTGGAAAATCTTTGACCACCGAGCCGTTTCTTCAAGTTTGGGAACAGAAAATAATCCTAGCGGGCTAAATCTGGCGAATAGGGTGCATGAGGTAGCAATTTGAACTTTAATTCATTAATTTTAACAATTGCAATAACGGATTTGGGAGCTAGTGCATTGTCTTGATGAAACAGCACTTTCTTATTAGACAAATGCGGCCGTTTTTGCTTGATTTCTTCGCTCAAACGTTGCAATAAGTTTGCATAATATTCGCTGTTGATAGTTTTTCCTTTTTCAAGATAGTCAATGAAAATTATGAAATGCGTATCCCCAAAAAACCGCCGTGACCTTACCTACGAATGAAACGGTCTTCGCCTTCTTCGGAGCCGGTTCTCCCTTTTGAGTCCATTGTCCTGATTATTCTTTTGTCTTAGGTGATTTACCCAAGATTCATCCATGGTTATGAAACGGCGCAAAAATTCTGCTTTGTTGCTACGAAACTTCGCAAACACTCAATTGAAACATCTTGACGACACTGTTTTTGCTCGAGCGTGAGCAAACGCGGCACCCATCTTGCACATATTATCAGATAATATCCGATGTATTGCATTGTTTAAATGCCTACTATGTCTGCTAGCTCGCGCACTGTTAGTCGAAGACCATCCAATACTGCTTTGTGTATTTTCTTCACCATTTCTGGAGTCGTCGACCACTGCAATGCTCGCCTTGGCAGCTCATATGGCCTCGTTCAAACTCTACCACCCAATATTTCTCTGTTGTAAACGAAGGAGCAGACTCTTTCAGAAATAGAATCCTGTTCAGTTCTTATATCGGTTGAACTGATGCCTTTCAAATAAAAGTATTGTATCACGTAACGATGACCAATTTTCTCCATTTTTACAAATTAAGTGAAAGCGTTCACTATTGATGGCTGCCAAACAAATACTAAACAACGTGACGTCTTCAAACTTGAAACATATGTTTTATAGATTGTGTACTTTCTAATGCAGTGATATATTTTAAACAACTACCACCATCTCTAGGTCAGGCCGGGTACTTATGGGACCGCCCTCGTACATTCAATATAGAATTTTATTTCGATATTCACTACTCAGATACGAGGTTCATTTAAAATTTCTATAAATGTTTATTGCATTTTAGTGACTAAATAATTAATATTTCTCCTATACTGTACACATTAGACATTACAATATCCAAAGAAAATAAAATTAATAAGAAAAAATATATTTTATGATATATTTGGAAATGAGTTTATTATTTTCTTTCTAATTTACTTTCAAAAAATTTCTTAATTAAGTAAATAATAATAATCTGGTTTGTAGACTTCCGCGATCGTGGTCCATACTATCTGCTTTTGGGCTTCCAGGCTAGAACCGCGTCACTAGTATAACGCCATCTCCCATCATCATCCCGCCCAGAAACAGGGCATTATCAGCTCCTCAGTCCAAAGAGCTTTAAACATATCTGACCAGCATTCTCTATCCCAGCAAATAAGTCATGTTACCAAAGCTCTTATAAACAACAATTTCTCCAACCATAATATTCAACAAACTATAGATCGACGTCTTAATTTCAAAGTTCCACAACTTAATACACAGCTTACATCATCTCTCCCCCTCTCCAAAACCCATCTACCGTATATACAAGGTGTTACTGACCGCATCAGTAGGGCACTTCTCAAAAACAACACCAAAACTATCTTCAAACCTCATTCCAAATTATCTGACCCTTTTTCCGTAAAAGACCGTGTTTCTTTATAATCACTTGGTGTATACAGGATTCTTTGCTCGCGTGGCAGTGTATATATTGGTGAAACAAAGCGGTCTGTCGGCACTCGAGTTTCTGAGCAGGAGCTTTGTACTAGGTTGCTGCGCGTAGCTGGTTCTGCACCTGCCGAGCATAGGCTAGAAACCGGGCACCATATCTAATTTAATTCTACCAAGATCCTTTCCCGTACTAACCATTACTATGGTCGCGAAATCTGCGAATCTTTAAAGATCTCTAAGCACTCCAATAACCTTAACCGTAATGATGGCTACCCCCTACACAACGCCTGGCAATCCTGCATCTCCAAATAACCCAACCTCAACCGTAACGCTCCATTAACCCATGACCCATTACCCGTATATAAACCCGTCCACCATCGACTTACACCAGTTTCTATGTACGAAACCTCGGCAGTTATACCAGTGACGCGGTTTCAACCCGGAAGCCCAGAAGCACGTAGTAATTAAACAATAACAACAAATAACAATAATAACAAATTCAAGCAATTACAATATTACTACTAAATTAAACAATAAAATTATTGTAACAAAAACAAATATAGCTTTCAAAATCAATTTAAATTATTAATTATTATTAATGATTAATTATCTTCTGACGATAACAACTTACTTTTCGAAGCACGTATGCAGAATACGATCATCGATGTGGGAGGGTGTTTTGTTTACAATTTCTTGATTAGCTTGTAGTACTATTCTTTATTTATCCAATGAAATAAAACTGCTATTGATAGTATTACTTATTTACGTTTTCCTACATATTTAAAAACGTATAAGGGTATACAGTCATTAAATAAGGACCACGTGCAATGGCAATGGTTGTTATATGTGGTCCTACTATAATAGCAAGAGGCTATGTATCAGGTTGTTACAAATGTAATGTCCGTTTTTTCCTTCAGTCTGAACTGAATCGCACCTGTGTGAAGACTTGTATGTTTTTGTGAAAATTATTATTGTATTTGTAGAAAAGGGTATTTATTTTGAAGTGTGTACCTGTTCCATTTCTTGGAAAGATTAATACACCTATCCTTGCCTCGCCTATGGAAATGCTGTCGGCAAGAGGTATTCGGGCGCAATTTACCTCTTTCAATTTAAAAAGGGATTAAATGCAGCTGCAGCAAAGCGAGAAATTAATCAGATGTCCGGTGAAACCATGTGTAATGAACGCACATTACGGCGATGGTTTAAAAAATTCAGCGAGGGAAATTTTGATTTGGAAAATGAGCCTCGCGGATATGCGCGTAGCACCGTTAACGACGATGAGCTGCGTGTAGAAGTTGAAAGTAATCCGTCGACATCAGTACGTAGCCTTGCAGAAACATTTCAAGTGTCCATTGCCACCAATAGTCGTCACCTTTCTTCGATTGGCATAGTGAAGAAACTCGATCGATGGGTGCCGCACCAATTAACGGAAGCCAATAAGCTCCGTCGATTAGAGGTGGCTACCTCTTTGGGTAATCGACAGAAAGTTGAACCGTTTCTTTATCGAGTGGTAACGTGTGACGAAAAGTGGATACGTTATGATAATCGGAGACGGTCAGGACAATGGTTAGATCGAGGTGAAACACCAAGATAGCATGCACGAGCATCAATACACCCGCGAAAGATTATGGTGACTGTATCGTGGACCAGTAAGGGTATTATTCACTATTCATTTTTGCAACCTGGTGAAACCATCACGGTAGCGTCCTATTGTGCCGAACTGGAAACTATGCATGGAAAATTGAGCCGCTTGCAGCCCTCACTAGTCAATAGACATGGACCCATACTTCTTCATGATAATGCAAGACCTCATGTTGCACGACAGACAATCCAAAAACTTTCGGAATTTGGTTGCGAAATTCTCCCTCACCCACCTTATTCACCTGACCTTTCGCCAACTGATTTTCATTTTTTCCGAAGTTTAGACAGTCACTTAAAAAATAGGGACTTCCCTGACCGGGAGTCTGTAATAGTAGTGTTTGAGCAATATGTGAGCTGTCAAAACCTAGATTTCTTTTTAAATGGAATTTTTCAGCTTCCAGGCCGTTGGCAACGAACTATTGATGTAAATGGAGACTATTTTGCAGAATAAATATTTATATTTTTTTAAATTTAGACTTTTTTATTCCTTACAAAATCGGACATTTCATATGTAACAACCTGATATAAACGTAAATTGGATTTATGTGTGGTTCATAAATATTTTGATATGTTAAGACAGGTACAAGTTTGCATAAGTAAAAATTTTAAACATTTTATCAGACTAAATAATTTTAGTTCAAGAAGGACGGTTAAATACAATCAAATGAATAGCTATCAGTTTATTAGCATAGGATGAGCTTATCTTTATCGTTTTCAAGGCCTAATCCCCCAAATTGAACGTTAAGGGATTACACGCAAAAAGCGATTAAGTGCGCGCAATGTTCAATTAAAACACTATGGAACATGATACTTCGATGGTAACTGCCACCACCCACTAAACCGCTCTCTTTACAGCCGACAGCTGTAAATGAAATGGATATAAAGTTTATGCGCTATAAATCCATACATGCGACTATATGCATTGAAATTTACCCAGAGGGAGTTTGATACTATCAATTCCCGAGTCTCAGCGAGATATTGACTGTTTTACTTATATAGATACACATACATGCGTTTATAAGTAGATATTCTATATATATATATATATATATATATATATACATATATTCTCATGTGATAAAACATAAAAGAAATGTTAGTTATTTCGTCACTAAAAACTAACAAACATTTATGCAAGTTTTAAATGAACCTCGTATACATATGAATAGTGAATATCGGAATCAAATTCAATTTTGAATGTATATAATTAAGCATGTATCACTCTAACAATTAATTTAAGCCTGTGCTTACTACTAAGCACAATAATAATCTTTCTTGGTAATATTTTCATAGATATACATTTGAAATTTCTTAAATTCAGAATACTTAAATCACAAGTTAGCGATATAAATTCACAGTCTGTCGCAGAGAAAACGAAACTATTTGAAAATAGTAAATTTTAGTGGCGCCATCTATTAAAGAAAATATGCGTCGGTAAGGTAGATCTTTCGCCAATGTTATGTCAAAATATCATGACATTTGCATCATTAGAAGCGGAGAAATTGCCCATAAAGTAGGTGTGTATTTGGCATTGGTCTAAGAATGAATTTTGAACAAAGAGCAAATATCAAGTTCTGATTTAAACTCAGTAAAACGTCTGCGAAAACGTTTAATTTGATGAAACAAGTGTGTGGGGATATGTGCTTATCGCGTACGAGTATGTATGAGTGGTATAAACGATTTAAAGGCGGTCGTACGGACATAAATGACGACGAACATCATGATGCAAAAAAACTGTGGTTATGGAAAGTAACACGAATTTATGCGTGAATTTATCAGAAATGAGGCAAAATCCTCATTGCGAGACATGGGAATGGAATTAAATATTTCCAAAGATTAAATTTATCGCATTTTGATGCAGCATTTGTGACTGAGAAATATTTGTGCAAAGTTTGTACCACGCAAGCTAACTGATGATGAAAAATTGCCCCGAATTCGACATTGTACAGACTTTGTTAAAGACTCAAAAAATGACGAAAATTTCAGTTATTCTATTGTAACTTGCGACAAGACGTGGTGTTTTCAATATAATCCTAAGACCAAGCCTCAAAACTCTAAATGGAAGCATCCAAGCGAAGAAAGATCGAAAGAAAGCCGTTTGGAGAAGTCGAAAGTGAAGACAATGTTGATTTATTTTATGATTCCAAAGACAGTGCGGAATGGGTTTGTACCAGCTAGTTAAACAGTCAATGCTGTATATTATCTTGATGTTATGAAGCGTCTTTTCGCGAGCAATTGACGTATGTGCCCTCAATATCGTGAAAATGATAGCTTGCGTTGTCACATTAAAATGCACCATCTCATTGCTCGATGTTTATCACTGATTTTCTAACCATAAATTGTATTTTAATAATGAACTATGCACCGTATTCACCGGATTTGGCCCCCTGTGATTTCTATTTATTCCACAACTTATGTACATTTTTCGATGAAAGGACAGTGTTATGCCGATGTCGAAGACATTAAAAAGGCGTCGACAATGATCTTGAAGGACATCTCTAAGGATGAACTTAAAAATTCATTCTACATATTAATTGCCCATGCAAAATGTTGTATTGGGGCCGAAGGTGACTATTTTGAAAAAAATAAATTAATTTTACCAATATAGTAAGCTTCTGCTTTTAAATTAAAAAAGTTTCCGTTTTCTCTGAGACAGACTGCATGTTTTGTAAATATTTGTAATTGTTATTGACGTAACTTATTGTATCCTTATGTATTAGTCAAACCTAGAGTCCATGAGTCTAAGAATACATATTTAGAATCAAATCATATGTACAATTATAGCATGTTATTGTTAATATGTAGAAAGTTATTGTAAAATCTATCGACTAATTGGAACAAAGTATAACGTTTTTTTACAGAAATTCAACTGTGAGTTTTAAAATAATTTAAGTATTGTTATTGAGATGAATTGCTTTTAAAGAAGTAAATCAAGATAATAAAAGGTATAACTCAAATCAAACAAAATATCAATTTTATGTATAATATTTTTATTTTAGAAAATGCTTCGAAACTAACATTTTCTATAAGAATGGAAGTCCCAAAATGAAATTTGAAAAGGACACATAAAAGTATAATGCCTTAATATAAAATATATTAAGAATTTAAATGAATTTTTGTATATTTTATTTGAGCGATATAATATATGAAACTTGAGAATCTGATTAATTGAAATTCAGAGAATCCGAATATTGTATCCAAATACTTATTCAAAAATGAATAAAAATTCATTATTTCAAAATTTGATTTGCTAGAACGGCATACGGATTTTTTTAATTTGTATCTTGGAGATTTGTTAATGATCGCTTCGTTTTTGTCCAAAAATATATAAAGGAAAAATTGAAAATTAGCATTCATTCGGTGTTATGATGGCTTTGTCAAATAATATTACTTACGAGGTCGTCGATACCTTGACATTTGATATGGCATCACCCTTAATTGATCTATTGATTACAAAGGTTACGGTTGAGGCTCAGTTTTATTACTACTTAGTCTTGGTTTATATTCCTCCTGGCCTGGACTGCGAATCTTTAGAAAAATTTTTTGATTTACTTGAGGTCTTCGTCTCGGATAGGCATGTGGTCTTGGGCGGTGATTTCAATTTTCCTCATCTTGCTTTTGATGAGGGTTCTTACGATCCAAAGCTTAGTTTATTTATGTCTTTTGTGGGATCTATGGGTCTGCGCCAGTTTAATAATGTTCTTAATTCGAATGATAGAACGCTCGACCTGGTTCTGTCTAATATTACGAGCAACATTGAGGTTCTACACGATTCACTGCCGCTTCTTCTTGAGGACGCTCATCATCCTGCCTTGGATATTACTTTACCTAATGCTAAGTCATCCAAACCAACCATTTTCCCTACCAATAATAACATTAGGTACAACTTTCGCAGGGCTGACTTCCGGCAGCTCTATCTTGACTTCTCTGCGTCGGATTGGTCCTTCCTGGATGGCTGGGGGAGTGTGGACGAGACTCTTCGGGCTTTCTACAGTAGGGTGTATGGTATATTGGATTGTTCTGTCCCTAAGTCTCGTTCTGTTCGTGGTCATCATCATCCTCCTTGGTTCTCTTCTACTATCAAAAGGAACCTTAAATTGAAGTCGTACTATCACAAAAAGTGGAAGTCCACGCGGCATGATTACTACCGGGTGGAGTTCCAGCGATTGCGTGGGTTGGTTAGAAGGGATATTGGTTTGGCCTATGAGTCGTACCTTCGCAGGACGGAGTGTAGCCTGATCGAGGATCCACAATCCTTTTGGCAATTTATTCGAATCAGACAGGGTGTTCCCAGAATACCTGGCAAACTTCATGATACTGCTAATGAGTATACTCACCCAGAGGATATTGTTAACGCATTCGCTACGGCCTTTTCTGGAACTTTCCTGCCTGCATCTACTGATTCTGCACTGCCTGATTTGGTGTCTGGTCTTCCTCCTCTGAGTATATTATCTTTCTCTCCGGCTGAGGTTGCCCAGAGTATTAAAAGGTTAAAAAATAAGTGGACCGCTGGGGAAGATGGCATTCCCTGTTTTCTGGTGAGGGACTGTGCCCATGTTTTGGCCGTTCCATTGTGCAAAATTTTTAATCAGGCCATCCGCGAGTCCGTGTTTCTGGATGCCTGGAAGGTCGCTAGGATATCACCTGTATTCAAGAGGGGGGACAAGTCTGATGTCCGGAATTATAGACCTGTCGCAGTGATCTCCACTTTTGCTAAAATATTTGAAATGCTGCTCTATAGGCGTGTGTCTGCTGGCACCAGACCACATCTGTCCATCGCACAGCATGGCTTTATGACTCAACGGTCTACTACAGCTAACTTGGCCATTATATCCCAGGAGATCGCTCAATCTCTCGATGCTGGTAGTCAATTGGACGTCATTTATACGGACTTTTCCCGTGCGTTTGACTTAATTGATCATCGACTTCTGCTGTGTAGACTGAGTTCCTTTGGTATTGGTGGATCGCTGTTGAAGCTGTTCCAATCGTATTTGAGCAATAGAATGAATTATGTTTATTACAATGGGTTTAAGTCTCGGTTCTTTCATTCTTCCTCCGGTGTTCCACAGGGGTCTAACCTTGGACCACTTTTGTTTAATATTTTTGTGGATGACTTGATTAGGTCTATCGACTGCCCGGTTTTGGCTTACGCCGATGATATTAAAATCTTTCATCGAATTGACTCGCTGTCCGACGTTGATTTGTTGCAGGCCAATGTCAGCAAAATCTATAACTGGTCCTTGTGTAACCGCTTAAGTTTAAACATTGAGAAGTGCTTCCTAGTGTCTTACTCTAGAAGGATTTCTAGAATAGAATCCTGTTACTCAATTGGCGGCGTTACGATTTCTCGTAAGTCCTCGATCAGAGATCTTGGGGTAATATTTGACGAGAAATTTACTTTCTCCGATCATGTTCTTGGTGTGACGGCTGCGGCTTCCAGATCTCTCGGTTTTATAATTCGAACATGCCGATACTTTCATAATATGGACACTTTGAAGACTCTTTTCTTTGCTCATGTTATTTCCAAACTGGAATATGCATCTATAGTCTGGTACCCCATCTACAAATCTCAAACTAGCCTCCTGGAACAGATACAGCGCAAATTTCTGAAATACCTCTCATTTAAATGTGATGGTCGATATCCTGCCCGTGGAGTGAATTACAACGACTTGTTGGAGCGACATGATATCGTATCGCTGTCTGATAGGAGAAAAACTCTTAGCGCTTCATTTATGCAGAGTGTCGTTACTGTTAGTGTTGATACGCCGGATTTACTGTCACGTGTTTGTTTCATTGTTCCACGCCTGGGATCTAGGACAAATCAACTAATTTATGTCCCTACGGCAAGGACCAATATTTTGCTGAAGGCCCCTTTGGTTCATTCGGCGGTGAATTTCAACAATCTGCAGTACGATTTGCTGTGACCACTATTTGTATGTATATATTTTGTTTTAAGATACATATTTCATTTTGACAATGTAACTATGGTTTAATTTTTTTTTTTTTGTATTTCTTTGTTTGTTACCCGTTTTGGAGTAATAATCTCTGTTGGGTAACTTAATAAATTATTATTATTATTATTATATAAGTGCTTGTTAAGTAACGATGCTGAAGAAAAATTGTAGAACAAAACTTTGCAAAATAAAAATGACATTGACATAGGTCAAATTAATAAACATATTACTTACCATAAATAAACTAGTAAAATGATGATAAAATCCAGTAAATTTAAGTGAATATGTAAAACAGTTTCAAGTGTATTATAAAAATCTACATCTATGAACTATATAAACTTAAAAAAAAAACAGTGGAATAATAGTCATATAAGCCACATATGCGTGGAAAAGTTATGTTGGACACGTAATTAAAGCAGAAGTGGAGGGAATTGTTTGGAAACGACTCCTATAGGAAAAATGGACAAATGGGATAAAAAGAAAGATGAACTTTTTGATGTATTAAGAAAAGTTAACAATTAGGTTTTAATTATAGTAGATTTCTTATTAATATTATGTGTGTTGTTTGATGAAAATATTACGTCTATTCGTTTCAAAGCTATTTGCGATTTCGTATTTTTAAGATTTCTCAAGGCCTATATTCAGTTCAGTTTAGATATAGTTGTCAATTAATATAATTTGATCGTATAAATATCTCACTTGAAAAAAGGGGGACCCCGAAACTTCTTTAATGTAAATTAAATGTTTTATTAACTCTACGGTCGAAAATCCCAATAAAAGAGAGAGAATTGAGATTATAGTTACTTTGTAAGAGAGTAACATGTATAGAGTAACATATGTGTAACAGCGAAACTGTACGAAACAATATTGGAAAATTGGAAAGAGGGTTACCAATTTGAAACAGAACATAAACTGCAGGACGAACAAAGCGGATTTAGGAAGAAGCACAGCATACAGGATCATACATTTACAATCCAACAAGTAATAGAGAAAACCCTAACGAAAAATAAACAGATGTACCTGAATTTTATAGATATGGAAAAGGCATTCGAGTCCATCAAAGGAGAAGAGATATAGAACAATTTAGAAAAGAAACAAGTGAATAAAAATATAATAGAACGATTAAAGGTATATATAGGAAAACAACTAACTAGATAAGGACACAAAATCAACTCACAGAAGTATTTATAACAACGGAAGGTGTGAGACAAGGGGGTAGCTTAAGTCCGGCTCTTTTCATCAACACGATAGATGACGTAATTAAAGAAAGCAAAATGAAATTTAAGAAATATACAGTGGAATGGCGTAGAATGCAACCAGTGTACGCGGAGTTATGCATATTTGCGGAAGATGTCGTTTTAATGGTTAAATCCGAAGATAAATTAAAGTATAACTTGTAAATATGGATTGCAGCAGCAAAAAAATCGGATTAAAGATGAATACAGGGAAAACACAAGTAATGAGGACAACGAGGAACAAAGAAGAGAAGAAACAACTAGACATAGTCATTGACAACACGAAGATAGAACAAACAGACAAGTATAGATACCTGGGAACAATACTCAATAGCAGGAGAAATTTGTATGATGAAATAAATAACAGGATAGACAAGACAGGACGACTATTTAATGCATTGAGGAGGGGATTCTTAATTAATAAACAAATCTCGGGAAAAACAAAAATGAATATTAATAAAACGATATATACTCCTACAATAATACACGGTTGCGAGAATTGGATACTAACAGAAAGTCAGAAAAGCAGATTGCAGGCAGCCGAAATGAGGTACCTCAGAAGAGTAAAGAACATTACAAGGAGAGAAAAGATAAGAAATATGGAGATAAGAAAATCTAAAACCATTGACAGAATTAACAGAAGAGAAGAAATTGTGATGGTATGGACATCTGGAGAGAATGGGGAATGATAGACAAACAAAAAGAATTTGGGTAGCAAAAGAAACGCGGAAAAACAGAAGGGGAAGACCGCGCAAGACCTAGAATGAAGATATCCGGGAGATACTGAAGAGGAGGGGTAAAGCATGGAAAGAGGCTCAGATTTTGGCCAGGGACAGGAAACAATGGAGGGAATTTGTGAGAAAATAAACAAAACACCACCTCGACACCGCAAGGTAGCGGAGGAAGGATTATGATGATGATGTAATAGAGAAGATACCTGCGCTTTGTGAAAAGATTGCATCTTCAATATGTTATCAGTGTTCACTTGTTGTTAGACTATCGGCAAACCAAATCAGAATTTGAAGTAGAGTTTTGATAAATCCAAATATTTGAGGCTTTAGAATTTACTCCATCCTAAAACTACAAATGTCACACTTTTAATACGAGACGAACCATAAAAATTGACACTAATTAATGTGTAAATTTAAATCGCTATTCATCATTGTTTACATGGATAGGTAGATTACATAAAAATCTCCTTCATGGTTCGAATTCTGATTTAACGTAACTAGACTTTTACTTTCAATCGATTTCCATCCACCGTAATCATTCACTAATCTACATAAATAGACATCGATTAATCTCGCACGTTCCTGAATTTGCAATGCCGATCAACGAATCTATCAAGTAAGTAAACACCGAACAGTTTCTTGGTGCTTAACTTAAATCCTCCACAAAATACAATGTTATCGATTTCATTTTACGTCGTCCTCTCCAGACCGTCGGTCTACAGTAACGGCAACTGACTATATTGTGTAGTAGTACAACTCAAGGTGGGTAAACTTTCACATTAATCAACTTTGCAACTGTGTTGACAGACAAATGTTAGGAAGAGGAAAGACGGTACATTAGCGCTAGACAATGTAATTAATAGAATCTGCTGTGCAAAATACACCTACTTTACGGCCATATAATTTCTGGAATGGATCTTTTGCTCAAAATGGGCACGATGAGCGATGGATTGATGAGTTTTAGAGCGAATAAGGGCGAAGAGGCGTTGGTATTTCTCCCTTTATACTCTTAATTCGACTTTTACTCTCTAACAGAACCGGTTTTGTTACGAAAATTGCACCTCTATTCAGAAAGTATTGGAAAAATTAAGTGCTTAAATTTTCCAAAATTTCCAGTTCATAGAAAATTTCCGACAAAAAAAAAATTTGGATGTTTCATATACATTAGGAAATAGAAATTACTTAAACATTTCATACTGATTTGTAACGTAAATATTTTGTAACAGAATATTGGTATGTTGCTTGTAAAAATTTCCAGTTCATAGGAAATTTCTAACAAAAAAATTTTGATGTTTCATATACGAGAGTGGTTCCATAAGTACCTGGCCTGACCTAGAGATGGCGGTAGTGTTTTGAAAAATATGACTGGATTAGAAAGTACACAATCTATAAAGCATATGTTTCAAGTTTGAAGACGACACGTTGTTTAGTATTTGTTTGGCACACTACTCTATGAGACGCTTGCAAATATTCCTTTTAATGCTGTATATTCATTTTGCTTTACGTAGAAGAGCCAATTGGAGACGATTTCAATAACTCTGTGTATTGTTTAGGCAGCAGCTTTTTAAGATTGCAATTCTTCGAGCAAGACCTTGTCAAACGTCTGGGACACATCGAGGAAAATGACCGAATATCTTTTCTTCCCTTCAAGAGCTTTTTCAATAATATTTGTGATACGATGCACTTCATCGATGGTGGAATGTCTCTCTGAAACCGAAATGGTGATCAGGGAATAACCCTTTCCTCTCAATAACTGGTCCTGGTCCTTTTATTAGTAGTTTTTTGAACATTTTGAGATTATAGATAAGAATGATATACGTCTGTATGACTTTGCGTCATATTTAGGTGCGCAACTAAGTTCTCGCTGATTTTTTGATGAAAATTCAACTTTATTGTGAAAAAATGTTTACAAATGAATCATTCAAAATATTGCCCATAGCTAGCGACAACTTTTTCCCATCTTTCTGGCAGAGCTCGAATACTGTCACGGTAGAAGTGTTCGTTTTTTGAGGCCATCCACGAGTCAAGCCATTTCGAGATGTCTTCATATGAGCGGAACTGCTGATTAGCCAGACCATGTGCCATCGAACGAAACAAGTAATAATCGGACGGCGCAATATCTGGGAAATATGGCGGGTGGGGTAGGACCTCCCATTTGAGCGTTTCTAAGTAGGTTTTAACGGGTCTGGCAACGTCAGGCCGAGCGTTGTCATGCTGTAGAATCACTTTTTCGTGCCTCTGCTCGTATTGTGGCCGCTCAATCGCATCAATTGAGTTCGATACCTTTCCCCAGTGATGGTTCCGTTCGGTTTCAACAGCTCATAATAAATAACACCGCCCTGGTCCCACCAAATACACATCAAAACCGTCGCAGCGTGAATATTCGGCCCAACCGACGACGTGGAAGCATGACCGGGCAGTCCCCATGATTTTGTTTTCTTTGGGCTGCTGTAATGAATACATTTTTCATTACCCGTAACGATGCGATGAAGAAAACCCTACCTCTTTTGCCGCTGGAGCAGTTGTTCACAGGCGAAAAAACGACGCTCAACGTCTCTTGGCTTCAAATCATAAGGAACCCAAGTTCCTTGTTTTTGAATCATTCCCAACGCATGCAATCGCTGGACGGAACCAATAACGGCACGTTGTTTTACTTAGAGCGGCATCTCCGTAAACTTTCTGGAGTTCTCGATGCGCATCAGCCGCCGTTTTCTTCGAACGAAAGAAGAAAAGCAACACTTTCCGCAAATGACGATTATTTGGCACAAAATCAGACATTTTCATACAACCAGAAGTATACGATGCAAAGAAAATCACTAATGTGTCAAGTCGGTTTGTTTCCCATATGTCTAATCTTGGTTCATGACGTTTTGGTTATATTTCAGTCGACCAGCACTTACTACTGGAGCCATCTCTTGAAAAACAGCGAGAACTTAGTTGCGCACCTAATATATATTTATATATATACCTTTCAAACCCGACCTCATGTTCAAATATGTAGATGATATTATTTGTTCTGTACCACACAACATGGTAGAAGAAACTCTCTTTATCTTTAATTCTGTGAATAAACACATTCAATTCACTGTAGAAACAGAAGAAGAAAGATCTGTTCCTTTTCTAGACACTTTGGTCATAAGATCAACTGACAACAGAATTAAACAGAACTGGTATCAAAAACCTACGGCTTTTGGCAGATTCATCAATTATCGTTCTCACCAGCCTAACTCCCAAAAATTTAATACTGTAATATCCATGAGAAACCGAATCCTACATATCTCAAATCCAGAATTCTCAAAGGAAAACTTGAACAGTTTATTCAAAATTTTCGTCAACAACGGTTATCCTAAACCTCTATTGAAACACTTGATATTTAGTAAAAACAACAATTTCTATGATGAACCGCAAGTTACGTTCAGAAAGTAAGTACAAAAAGTTACCATATGTTGAGCCATTGACTAATCAGTTAATTAAAATATTAAATAGTACCAATATCTCTAGCACAATAGTAAAATATAATTTCAAAAAAATTAAAGATGTCTTTACAAAAGTCAAAGATAAAATTCCCTTGTGGTCAATGTCTAATGTATTATGTAGACTATCTTGCAAAGACTGCTCTGGATGTTACATAGGTCACACATCGCAATCAATATAACAAAGGGTGACTCAGTATATAAGTGATTGCAAATTAGGCAAGAACTCGTGTGCCCTGACCACACATGTCTATAATAATGATCGCAAATGACGATTATTTGGCAAAAAAACAGACATTTTCACACAACCAAAAGTATATGACGCAAAAACAAAATCACTAATATGTCAAAGCGGTTTGTTTACCATATGTCTAAGCTTGATTCATAACGTTTTAGTTATGTCACGATCGACCAGCACTTACTACTGGAGCCATCTCTTGAAAAACAGCGAGAACTTAGTTGCGCACCTAATAGCTGAATTGTTGATAACACTTGTTAATAATGTTAAAATTTTTGTTATTTCTCCTTAATCTAATTTTCAACTCTGCAAATTTTATGAACTATTGTTTAATTTAATATTGTTGTTTTCTATTGTATTGTTTTCTTAACAGAGTAATAGAGTCTGTTGGACAATAAAGACAATTGTTTCTATTATTATTAAATACTTGAAGGATGACCATTTATCTTAAAAATTTTTTACTGTGTTCTATCTATCTATATGTTGCTTGTTTCTTCCACTTATTAAAATATATATGGTATAGTTTCATATCTTCTGTGTATTTAGGTGACTTGTTGGGAAGTATACAATATTATTATTGTAACGGAATATAATGCAAACAATTTATACAGCTTCTACATTTGATATAAACTTGACTTTCCAACAATAAGAACCTTATAAATACTTATATCAAACTCATAAATTCAAGAAGAGGCAAAGTGTGTTTAGTTTTGGAAGAAATACGCCGCGAAATTTGTCTTTTTTAATTAAAGTCGTCGTCGTCTCCTAAACAAGAGGGCGTAACCGCTCTACATGTGTCATGAAGTCGCGTGGAAATCTCAACAATGAGAAGCCCCTTCAAGCTACTTAGCAATTACGCCCAGCACATTTAGCCTACATCTCATATTTTATAATTTAGTTTTCTCCGCCATTACCTACGTTGGGAATTTTACGGTCGAGGCCCCTTCGAACTCCCGCTTTCTCTTTAAGGTACATTGCTTTGCCGGAGAATCCTCCCCGGGTTGGCGGGTTGGTTAGCAACCTAAATTCTCATCGTTAAGTTTCACAATGTCTAATATCTTTTAGCATAATGTCAATTTTGATTAAGTCTCGAACTTACGTTTTACGTAGACGGTGGTCGTGCGGTGCTACCTTCAACCCTTTCATTCGTTTTAAATTCGGGAATCGGGAGGGTGAAGATTCGAATAGAGTCAGTACAGGGTTGCCAAAATGATTTTGTTCGATATACTCATTTGAATTTTAAAAACGATTGTTGGTGTTGGGTTTTATAAAGGTTGTAAGAACCAGTATTTCTAAAAGTTTGCATTGTCTTTACTAAAATCAGTATCAAAGTTCCCGCTAAGAAGAATTGTATACATATGTGTAAAGCGCCTCAGAGGGTGTTAATCAAAATAGCAAAGAAGCCCTTCAGGCTTCCCCTAGATGGTTTGTAAATGTTTATTTGTATTATTGTCATTCAAACTAATCTTATAGCACTACATTCTAAGGCGTGATTCATTTAGCGATACTTTTTTCAAAAATAAAAAAAAATAAAAACTTCAATTTTATCGAGTATTCTTTATTATCACACAAAAAAAACACCCTTGACATTTATTTTTTTTAAATTACTTCATTCAAATGTTAGTAGTAACTGCACCTAACATGGTCCGTTCTGAAGTTCCAATTTTCGATGACGCATTCGAGCAATTCCAGTGGTATTTGGCGAATAATGTTGGCTTCCAATTGTTCAATCGTAGCTACCTTTTCCGTGTAGACTTTCGACTTTACCTATCTTCAAAGGAAAAAGCCTAAAAGTATGATGTCACATGATCTAGGCGGCCATTGCACACATCTATTCCGTGAAATTAATTGTTCACCAAGTTGTTCTTGCCATGCTTTCACAAGCTATGTGGCAAGTATTTGTTGGAACCAAATGTCGTCGAGATTAGAGGCTATAATTTCAGGCAGCAACTAATCCATCATTATGAGGCAATAACGGTCACTATTCACAGTTATGTTACGGCAGTCTTCACTTTTGAAGAAATATGGACCGATGATTCCACTTGTTCATAAACCGCACCAAATCGTGGTTTTGTCTGGATGTAATAGCAGTTTTTGAATCTCTTCTGATAGCTCTTTACTGCTAATATGGCAATTGTACTTATTTACGTAGCCATTAAACCAAAAGTAGACCGCATCGCTGAACAAAATTTTAGTCGAAATTAGTGGATCTTCTTCAAATTTTTCAACAGCTTAAATACTGAAACAGTGAAGATTCGCAGAGTCGGCCGTTTCTAATACTTGAACGAGTTGAATTTTGTATGTTTTTAAGCCAAGATCCTTACGTAAAATACGCCAAGCTGTGGCATACGACATGACAAGCTGTTGAGATCTATATCGAGTCGGTTCTTCACGGTCATCACGTACACTCTTAGCAACAATCATTATATTTTCTCTACCACGTGCTGGATATGATCTACTTGGTCGCCTATTATCTAATGATGGAAAGTGCGTTTCAAATTTTTCGATGGTATAACGAATTGTGCATTCGTTGGGTTGAATACGTAGACCACAAGTTGTTCTAAGCGCACGAAACACATTTCTCGTGGTACGCGGATTTTCGTAATACAGCTGAATAATTTGTAGACGTTGTGTCGGGCTGAGCCTTTCTATAATAAGATGTCGCACAATATCTAACCAAAATAGCGTGAAAGTTTGATACGACTCACATTTTATTTATCAGAAAATCGCTATTGAAAAATCTCTACATCATAATGAATAACCCATCATTAGAAATTCCTTAAAAGCTGCGGTGGTTCTAATTCAATCATCAGGTTCTACATACTCATGAAAATTGATATTTTGTTTGTCGTGTTTTAACAGATATCTTTGTCCTAAATCATAGTAATTATAGCTTAACTCTCTTGGTATTATGTGCCAGTGTTTAAACTTAATCCATAGTATGTAGTATTAAAACACTTAGATATCTCGTAACTGAGATAGCATTATTAATATATCTATTTAATTATATTTTATTAATGTAAATTTAATACTATCTGCTTCTGGGTTTCCGAGCTGGAACCGCGTCACTAGTATATCTGCCGACGTTTCGTACCCATTTGTATGGGACATCTTCAGGGTTGAACTACTGCACTGAACTACTGCACCGAAACTGAGTTTCACTGCAGTAGTTCAGCCCTGAAGATGTCCCATACAAATGGGTACGAAGCGTCGGCAGATATACTAGTGACACGGTTCCAGCCCGGAAACCTAGAAGCAGATAGCATGGACCACGACCGCGGAAGTCTACGTACCAAAGTAAATTTAATACTTTTGTTTTAAGAGTTGATTTTCATCAAATTCAATTCACTTCTATTAAGACAAAATGTTCTCCACGGGGACCGGAAGTTCTTGAAAGGCAGGATACAATTTTGTAATCATCTATGTAAAAGGGTGTCGTTTTGTCTCAACCAATGCTCTGTAAGAGCAGTAGTAGTAATTGTATTACAGGGGTTCCCAAACTTTATCACTCCGCGGAGTACTTACAGGTTTTGGTGTTTTGTCCCAGCGCCTTTGTTAAAATGTGGGCACAATAACATAAATTAGGCACAAAGAAGAAGAGAACTGCTAAGAAAAAGACAGGGCCGAAGTAATGGTTAAGAACATAGCTCTACAATTAAACTCTTTTCTGCTGATTGCTATGTGCTACCTGTTTTTAACAAATTTTTAACAAACTCACTTTTTTCTCTCACGTTAGTTTTTATTCAATCGTATTTTTTTCAATTTTGCTCGTTCGAGTTTTATTAATGCTTAAATTGTTCGGATTGGAAAACATACCAAATACATTCAAGTCGTTAACATAATGTGAATATAATTAGTTACTCCGCCCCAATAATGCCTACTTCCGTTCACAACAATTATTTATAAATCAATACCAAATATCCACAATAAGGTAATTACCAGTGAAGCAAGGAAAAACGCTAAATACTAGCCTTTGGCGCTTCAATAATCTGGCGCGAACCGAAGAATCATGTCGATGGTTGCAATTTTTGTTTACTTCGAAATACTTTTGTTTACTTACTACTTACTAATTTCTTGACTTTTGGTGACAATAAGAAAAGTAAGAATAAAATTGTGTATACGAATCTCGACTCGGCTCTTCGATCAGTACCTCATTCCGATGAAATACCTGTGGTAGTTTATGAAGAGATACCTTCAGTTGGTATTCATTCACATAATATGCTAGACGTTTTTGAGAAGCAAGCTCTGGATGATGAAGAAATAACTCCTAATTCTGGACCGCAATGTTTTACTCAGTCGTAATGACTTTGGGTTTGTCGAAGGAATCATCGAAGCTGTTAGCTTCAAAATTACACCAAAGAAAAGCTTAATCGAGCAAGGTACGAATATAAATTTATATTGTATTAGGGAAAGTAATTTTGTACAATATTTTAAACACGAATGTGAATTTCTTTATTGTAACAACGTGTCAAGTTTACTAACTGAAATGGGAGTTAGAAAATAACACCCAAATGAGTGGCGTTTATTCGTCAACAGTTCAAGCAGAAGTCTCAAGTGTGCTTTACTATACAATGGGTATGTGTATGATTCAATTCATATTGATTATTCAACTCATTTAAGGAAAACATGAAGAAAGGTTTTAAAGTTACTAAAGTATGCCTATAAGTAGATCATCTGAGTGAATCATAAATTGGTAAATTTTTTATTAAGATTTCAAAGATGACACACAAAGTTCTCGTGCTTTCTGTACATCTGGGATAGTCGTGCAAGAAACCACCACTGGAGTCAGATACACTGTACTTCTAGATTATCCTTAGATGTTGGAGAAAATAATGTTATAAGCCAATCATTAATGGACAGAGAAAAATTAATTTTTCCACTTCTCGACAGTAAACTAGGTCTTATGAAGCAATATGTAAAAGCGTCTGGCGAACATGCAGGTCTTTGAAAAGATTTATTATCACCCTGATATGTAACTGGTTGCTCCATTCCCATTCACAGGAAATTATTGAAGTTGTGGAATAAGGTAGGTGTATAATATTTAAACACGACGTGATAATATTGCTGTAACAGCCCTCTTCATTTTCCACAAGATACAGACTGATTACTCCAGTCGAAAAAATCACCCACCATACTGTAACTTCGGCCGAATAGAGGGGCTGCTCCTGAAGTTGTAGAGGATTGGCAGCGGCCCAATTGCAACAATTGTTTTTATAAATATATCCACTGAAGTGCAAATGAACTTCGTTACTCATGCATAGATTATCAGATAAGCTCTAAATCATCTTAAAGCAGTTATAACTTGTACTCAGAAAAATATATTCAGATAGGATAACTTTCGCAGTTCGAAGCATGGATTACACAGGCCAACACACATTTTGGTGCCTACGATTTTTTAACTGTTCCTGGGTAATTTTTGGATGCAGAATGTAAAAAAGTTCTCAGATTTGGTCTATCAGATCTAGTTTTTGAGATTTTTTTACAAAATTGTGTATATTGTTTACGTTATAACTGTTATAATATATAATATTACTATTGACAGTTAAAAAAACAAAGACACATGGATTTAAGTATTTATTGCAAAAACTTAATTTACATAATTACATTAGTCACTAATTACAGAAAAACTTTCTTTTATACGACTTTCTAGAATGGAGTTTACTAGGGCAGTCTCGCTGAAGGCTCCAGCAGTAGTCCGCCATCATGTGGCTATCCCATCGTCCTTGATAACGATCTTCCATAGTTTTAATATCCTGATGGAATCTTTCCCCCTGTTCTTCACTACAATCACCTAAGTTTTCTGGAAAACGATCTAGGTGGCTGTGGAGGTAGTGAACTTTTATACTCATGTTACAGCCGAGAATATTAAAATTTGAAAGCATAGTTTCCACTAATTCTACGTAATTCTCTGCTTTATGATTGCCAAGAAAATTTTGTACTACTTGAACAAATGAACACCAAGCGTTAGATTCAGTCTCGTTCATTGATGTGGTGAATTGTGGATCTTTAACAAGTTGCCTTATTTGAGGACCATCAAATATACCAGCTTTTAGTTTTTTCGTGCTAGTGCCAGGAAATTTACGTGATAAATACCCAAAACAATTTCCATCTCGATTTAAAGCCTTCACAAATTGCTTCATTAAGCCTAGCTTGATATGCAAGGGCGGAAGTAAGATTTTTTCTCTTGCAACCAAAGGTTCGTTGATCACGTTTTGTTTTCCTTGAATCATGACATCTCTTGAAGGCCATTTTTTTTAACCCAGTGCTCATTTTTATCTCTGCTGTCCCAAAGGCACAAAAAACAAGGATATTTTGTATAACCACTCTGCTGTCCAAGGAGGAAGTTAACCATTTTTAAATCGACACAAATTGCCCACTGATGTTCTTCGTATTTGATTTTTCTTAAAACTAATGCAATTGTTTCATATACTTCCTTCATGGTAGTAGAATGACCAATAGGAATTGAGCCATATTTGTTACCGTTATGTAAAAGAACACATTTTAAATTATGTTTTGAACTGTCAATATCAATTAACCTGTAACCTGTATCTCAAAAACTAGAGCTGATAGAAAAAATCTGGTGGCATTTTTGGAATCAGCACATTAAAAACATCTAAAATCAGATGTTAGATTTCCGGCACCAAATTTTTTTTTTCATTTTGTTACCCTGTGTTATTTGTAGTTTATACAGGCGTTGGTGTGTCATCATGCAATATTCCTCTTACCCTTCGAGTTAAAAGTCCGAAAGCAATTCTATAGCGCTCGGAAGATCTTCGAGGACTTCTTGTAAACGCTTGCAGAACAACTACATTCTCAGGAGTCGTCACAATTCTTGAACTACCACCCCTTCCTCTTGTTTGATCCGTTGTCTTTAAGTTGGTAACACAAACAGAAAAGGCTTTCCTACTTGGAACAGGATTAGATGCGGAAAATGAAGATATAACAGCGAAGGTACGTTATTCACTAGTCCACCGTTGCATGACTATTAAGCTTGTATGTATTTAGAACGTGGTTACGATGCTTACTTTTCCCGCCGCAGATGCCCTCACAATATAGGCTTTCTAGAGATACCGTTGGACTATTTTACTCTGTATAATTGATCCTTTTTATATGAATAAATTACATGTGAGAAAGGTAGGAAAAATATTTGCCTATCTTACGATTATTATTCAAAAAATACATTCTCAGTTCCTATTTAAGCAAACAGACAATAAAATACGCATACGTATGTGTGGGTAACATTAATAAACAATGAACCGCTCAAATATTTACTTCAACTAAATGGCAATCTCGATTAGGACGAACTATAGTAAGCCTCAAATTCGGAACAACACGAGGGCAATAACAATGGCGGCATAAATACTTGATGACATAAAGTTAGTTGTAGAACATAATCCAGGCATTAGAACCCTTATAATATTTAGTGCAGGCCTTGACCGTAGGAAATATTCGGAGAACCCCTGACAGCACAACATCGGAGTAAAGTAATGAATTAGGTTGTCCGCCCCATCGGAGAACACTTCAATCCAGCATGTTGTAAGTGAAGGTACAATGGCGCGGTGACGAGGCCTTGCGTGTGTTACGGTGAAATCAATTCGAATTTAAGATAGTATGACGTGTTTGTCCTGCGGTAAATTTATATCAATATTGGATAATATAACATGCTGCGTTGGCCTCAATTATTGTGTCAATTCAATAAATCCAGAGCCAATCAGAAATTGATGTGTGCTGCGGTTATCAATGCTGGAGGTCTGTAATATACCTCTACGGTGATATGTTTAATTCAATAATGACACGCCGTAATGAATGACGTTTATGTGTGGAGATCAAAGGATTATATTTAAATGGTTTAATTACATTTTCTTTAAATTAAAAGAACACATCGATTTTATTCCTTTTCATATGAACTACATCTTTGATGCAGTAGCAAATATAGTGCCACTATTAACTTACTTTTTCCCTTATATGTACATAAACGGTGTTTCAAGTTTCGCGGTTTTTTTTAAGAATAAATAAAGCACATAATTTGCATTCACTTTCAAAAAGCTTTTATTAATAATTGAAGTATCAGTTATGACATTTATTGCGAAAAATAATACCTGCCAAATGGCCTCCTCTTGCAGTTTCACACACGTCCACTCTTTTGTTAAAATTTTCAAAGACATTTTGACATAGTTGAGGCTCTATCTCACCAATGACACGAATAATTTCATCTTTCAAAGCAGGAATTGATTGTGGATTATTTTTATAAACCAGACTTTTCACATAACCCCGAAGAAAATAGTCCAACGGTGTCAAATCACATGGTCATGGTGGTCAATTAACATCACCGTTTCTTGAGATTACACGTTCAGGAAATTTTTCTCTCAATAAATCAATTGATTCGTGTGCAAATTGGGGGTAGCTCCATCCTGTAGAAACCACATATCCTCTAGACTAATATTCATTAATTCGGGCCACAAAAATTCGGTTATCGTTCGACGATATCGATCACTATTGACAGTTATAGTTTCACCAGCAGTATTTTCAAAGAAGTAAGGTCCAATTACACTACCTGACCATAATGCACACCAAACAGTAACTCGTTTAGGAGGCATAGGTTTCTCATGAATAATTCGTGGATTTTCTTCACTCCAGATACGGCTATTTTATTTATTACCATAGCCACCAAGTTCAAAATGTCCCTCATCGGAAAGCATTATGTTTTGAGAAAAATCAGTTGGTTGTTCATTGATGAAATTGAGAAATGAACTACGTTTTAAATGATTTAATGGCTTCAGTTCGTGTGTTATTTGAACCTTATATGCCCTCAGAGCTAAATCCTTGTGTAAAATGCGCCATGTTGTTGATCCACTAAGTCCAAGTCCTTGTAAACATCGTCTAATGGACATTTCAGTATCTACAGCAACACTTTCACGAACCAAATCAATATTTTCTTGTGAACGACCACTGTGACTGTATTTTTCACTTTTCTGATTTTCACCGGAACAGGTCCCTTGAAATTTTTTAATAATTCGACCAATAGTGCTTTCAGATGGACGATTATGTAAACCATAAAATTCACTTAATTTTCTAAAAACTCTTTTCACAGAACGCTGATTTTCATAAAATAATTTAACAACTTGAGCGCGTTATTGTACCGTGTACGAAGCCATTTTTATAAATGTCACACTATTTAAGTGCCCGCATACCCAGACAAATTCAGTGCGCCACCTATATTTTATTTATTCTTAAAGAAAACCGCGCAATTTGAAACAGCCTTGTTCATTGATGAAATTGAGAATTGAACTACGTTTTAAATGATCTAATGGATTTATTCCTGTGTCATTTGAACTTTATATGCCTTCAGAGCTAAATCCTTGTGTAAAATACGCCATCTTGTTGATCCACTATGTTCAAGTTGTTGTGAACGTCGTCTAATGGACATTTCAGTATCTACAGCAACACTTTCACGAACCAAACCAACATTTTCTTGTGAACGACCACTGTGACTGTATTTTTCACTTTTTTGATCTTCCACGGAACTGGTCTCTTGAAATTTTTTAATAATTCGACTAATAGTGCTTTCAGATGGACGATTATGTAAACCATAAAATTGATGTAATTTTCTAAAAACTCTTTTCACAGAACGATGATTTTCATAAAATAATTCAACAATTTGAACGCGTTGTTGTACCTTGTACGAAGCCATTTTTATAAATGTCACACTATTTAAGTGCCCGCATACCCAGACAAATTCAGTGCGCCACCTATAGTTTATTTATTCTTAAAAAAAACCACGCAATTTGAAACAGCCTTTACTTTAACATTAAGATTCATAATCTGGACCTATCCAACCCAGAGCAATATTTAATTACTTATAATTAAGGCTGCAGAAACGAGTGCTTTCGCAGTACCGTACGGCCCAATTACTATCAATATTAAAAATAATAAATGTAATTACTCGCTATTTTATTTTTTTGTGTTGTTGATGTAGAGTGTCTTCCAGTGCTGATCCAGTCATACTCCTACGGCGAGGTGAAAATATGTTGGTATATTTGGAAAAAGAGCGTTCTCCGTCTAATGATGTTCACGAATTTAAAAAGGACTCTCTCAGGTTATATGAAGCAATTGAGGATAAGATTGTGGGGGGATGCTGTACTTGGCTAGAAACCTCTTTACTGACAATGCGGAATGAGCCGGTGCATTGTCTTGTAGCAGAACCCATGCTTTTCCTTCCACAATTCGGTTCGTTTTATCCTTATTCTTTCACGGAGTTGAGCAAGAATGTGGACGTAGTAATGTTGATTAATAGTTTGATTTTCGGGAGCCCAGTGAAGGTATACAATCCCATGAATATCGAGAAAAACCATCATCATTGCTTTGAATTTGGATTTGCTCATTCGAACTGTTTTTGGCTCTCGGTGAAGATGGGCTCTTCTATTGTATGGATTGGTGCTTCGTTTCAGGATCATAAGTAAAAAACCATGATTCGTCACGTTATTATCCTTTCCAATAAGTTTGAGTCATTTTAAATGGCATTCAAAGTGCCAGTACAAACATTTTTGCGACTTTCTTGTTGTTCAAACGTGAGAATTTTAGGCACTACTTTGACACACTCTTTTTGCATGTTAAAATTGTTATGCAAAATTTGCCGTACGGATTCTTTATCAATTCCTACAGTTTTAGCAATCACACGAATAGTTAAGCGACGGTCAGATCGAACTTGATTATCGGTTTCTTCGATATTATCATCCGTCTTTGATGTGGAAGGGCGACCCGGGCGTGAATCATCTTCAGCATCTTCTCGGCCATCTTGGAAACGCTTAAACCACTTAGAAACACGTGCACGCGATAAGCATTTATTGCCATATACTTCTTTCAATAAATTATAAGTTTCAGTAGCGGTTTTTCCAACTTTCATGTGAAATTCCACAACAATTCCGTTAGTCTATTGTTACATTTAAGATTTTTCAGGCGAAACAAAAAAACAACTCTAATGCGAACGAAGACTACGGCTATGCTATACTGATTTGTTTGCAGAGGCGAGAGGCACTGCAATCGAAAGAGAAGGCTTCAGTCGTTGGCGGTTAGCGCATGCACACTTCTTTTGTACCAGCGTCAGTCTCTTTATTTAATAGCCACACCTCGTATGCTGTATATATAATAGTTAGAATATTATTATTCTTAAAAATAGTTCAACAACTTTGATTAAGACTAAGACTAAAAAATCTAACAATTCGTTTTTGTGTTATAAATACCCTGCTTGTGACACTGCTTTGGCCACACGAAACAATCCTATACTGCATTCTAGCATAAAAAAAGCATAATAAATGTTAATCAGAACGGGGAAATCTACAACAGGTATTAAGGTTCTATTGCCATAACAAATACAATTTAACAAGGAAATCTTACATTTCAGCAATGCATTTTGTAATAATACAATCTCATTATCGCGTCACTTAATGTATAATTAAATGAGATTTCTAACGTCGACAAAAATATAGGAATTATTGCTAACATTTATCGTGGTTCCTCCGCTCGAGAAAACAAGGGTCCTGAAACAATCCTTTTAATTTCTTATCGTTACTTTCCCATTTTTCTGCACGATATCTCGTTTATATTGTAATTATACAGCTTAACACAGCTCTAATAAAGGTTTATGTGAGGAACCTATTAATTTACACCTTTGGAAAAATAAATTGTTACCTTTAAATTACGCACAAGTTGGTTTGACCTTTCCTGTTTCAATGGGAAAAAAAATGAATTTTACTCGCTAAACATGTATATTTCATCTGATTAATGTTCATTATGTAGAAAATTACATATATTATTTAAAGAGTTTATAAATATATTTTTGTGATTCCAAAAAGTTACATAATAATTAGGGTAAAGAATAAAATAATATAAATATAAAACGTTAAATAATATACATATCTAATACAAGGGAAGCCGTTTATATTTCGATAACAAAAAAAAATTTTTATTATTGAAAATAATTTTGATGCTTTTCAAAATACATAAATGCAATTTTGCATTCGTTTAAATCAAACTGAAAAGCATTGCTGCCACTGTGAAGGCGGTATCTCCAAATGGTTCCCACGTGTCGAAACAAAAAGGAATCACAGGGTGCCAGTTCAGGGCTGTACGGCGAACAGCTCATCAATTCAATGCTTTGCCCAGTCAAATATTCAATTGTTTGAACCGACCTGTGAGAGCTCGCATTGTCGTGGTGGAGAATGATCGTTTTCGGTTTGTTTTCATTATTTCTTCAAAAATTTTTGGCAAACGAATAGTTATGTACCATTCGGAATTGATTGTTCTACAACTCTCTAAATGCACGGTTGCATCGTGACCGGTTTTTCCGAAAAAACAAGCGACCATTTGTTTTGATGTGCTTCGAGCGCGAACAACTTTTGTTGGTTTTGGGCTCATCTTGGAATACCCAGTCGACTGGTGTTTACTATCGGTCTCTTGTGTATAGATCCAAGATTCATCACCTGCGACGACTTTATAAATATTCTCTGAAGCACCGCCATTGTATTTCTTGTGCATTTCTTGGCACCAATCGACGCGAATACTTTTTCGAGCGGTTGTCAAATTATGTGGTACCCGACGCGAACATAGCTTCATAACGCCTGAATGTTCATGCAGGATCTTATGCACGCTGGTGTTACTAATACCTAGAGATGCCTCGACCTTACAGGATGCCGCATGACTGTCCTGCATTATCAATTCAGACACTGCATTAATATTTTCCGACACAACGTTTGTGGGACGACCTTCACGAAATTCATCGTCCAAAGAACGCCGTCCAAGTTTGTATTCAGACTACCAGCACTGTAGTTTTCAATGGTGCTTCATATAAAGAATTCAGCTCGTCGATGTATTCTTGTTGATAATCCACGCCGAGAGTTGTCAAAAATAATTGCACGAAAATGTTTGCGAGTTTCGTTGCTATAAAATTTTCAAGTTACTGTCAACAATAGTAATAGCGACCGGTTAATAAAACTGTCAAGGTAAATATATTGTCGAAAATGACAAATTTCACGATGCATTAATCAAATCGGAGACAACACTAACAGTGTTACCAATTCCCGAAATATAAACGGCTACCCTCGTATTAGATACTATGCAAAAACTGATTAGAATTTTTTTAGTCTAAAAAGTTCTTCTCAAAACTGTATGCATTTAGTCTTCGCGTAAAGTAAACAGTTCGCGAAGTTTTTTGTGAATATTATAATTAATTTCTGCTAGTGATGACAACTTAGTTGTCGAAATGCGTATACAGAACACAAGCTAGCTATACTAAGGAGTTTTTACCATTTTTAAATTAATTTATTTAACCCCAGTCAACAAAATTTACTTTCAGTTTTGGAATTATTGAACGTATTTCATAAGATGTTTCCGTAGCGTATATGTATTTACAATAACATTAAATTCAGTAAGTTTCCGAACCTAATACACAATTATCATAAATTCTAAGTAAATATTGCCCGAGATTCTGCCCTGTAATTTTGTCCTAATCATCTCATCCCAGATATCAAAGCCAGTATACGAAAACTGGAACGGTAAAATCAATTTCCACCAGTTATAATAAACGATTATTTCCTCCTGAAGAAGCATTTCCCGAGTCATCATTTTCCACGGACATTCGCCCCCACGAAGCAGCACCAATACAATAAGTAAACAAACAAACAGCGGAAACGATTTTCACTTTATTCTATCTCACTCGCCCATGCACAAACTGAAATTCCTTTTTTTTCATCATTCATAAATCAGCTACTTCCTGTGTTCTCTTTGTTTTCCGCATTTTTATTCTGCTTTTTTTTCTAGTTCGACGCGCCCCTAAGCTTCTATCGGACGTTAAATTAATTTTGATACATTTTACACGTTCAGTAAACACGTTATTAAATCAACAAGATTTATTCCCTTTTTAAAACCCCCAACACTTACCACCGCCGCTAGCATTGCCACTGCTGTGGGCTCTCTGGTATTCATCCCTCGGATCGTTAACTTTCCTTCTTGCTTCGTCTCGCTCCTTCGCTTCCGTTCTCTTCTTTACTTGATGCTCTCTGACATACCGAAGTTGAGATTTATATCCGCTGAGGACGTCAATTCCTTAGACAACAGTAGTAGCCGTTAATCGAATCAAAAAAGGCACTATTTTAAAGTATTCGGATTCGCTTCAATGTTTTTGTATGTCCTAAATAGGGACACATTTAGATGCGTAAATGTAACGATCACCACAAACGTATTTTATTTCTTTCATGTTGAAATATTAAAGTGGAACTTTCGTTGGTAAATATAGTCGGCTGATAACTTAGTGGTATTTTACTGTCTTATCATGGCGGGGGTCTCAGTATCGAATCCGGCGGAAATTTCACTCAATCCACATATTTATGGGTTTGGGCTCGGATTGTACATCAGTAATATTGGACAGTTTTATTATCCATCACGAAACGAAACTTACTTTGTTTTATTTGTTGTATGCCCATTTAAAAGTGGTTTCCATTGTTGCAACTGTGTTGCATTTCCTAGAATTGTAGGATGTACTGTCCATAACTGACAGAATTACTTTTCAACTATTGTATGTGAACTATTTTCAAATGTTTTGGCTATGAGCAACGGAAAATTTGCTAGTTCATAACTATTGTTTTACACATTACGGAGCCCAATTTCGAAAACTTTTCTTTTGACAAAAATTTTCCAATTAACGTTTTACAAAAAATATTATAAATTAATAAAAGCTTCTATGATGATTTTCGAAGGTCCTAAAAATGACTTTGATATCAAAATTTACCCACTCCTTTAGGTTTAATCCTTATTTTTAATCCAAATCTTAAACTATCTACAATTCATCCAATACATAAAAAAGGCGATAAAAACCATCTAGAGAACTATAGGCCTATTAATTTATTAACAATCTTCTCCAAAATATATGAAAGTATTGTAAATAGGAGCGTAATGAATTATTTAATCCATTTCAATTTACTTTCATCTAACCAGCCTGGTTTTCGCAGGGAAAAGGGTACCGATACGACGCTCTTCGAGTACTTGAACACCTTCCATCACTCATTGGACAACGGCCTGCCTTGTCTTGGGATATTTATTGATCTATCAAGAGCATTTGATCTGGTCCATCATAATATTTTATTTCACAAACTCTCAATATGGTATTAGGGGCATCGCTAACAAATGGTTTGAATCATATCTTACTAACCGTAAGCAGAGTGTCAGGATCGGTAACTGTCGGTCCAGCTACACTGGTATTAACAGAGGTGTACCCCACGGATCTATCTTGGGACCCACATTATTTTTGGTCTACATAAATGACCTTCCGAACATTCTCCGAAATTTAGACCGAGTCATTCTCTATGCGGACGATATTAGTGTAGTTGTCAGTTCTTCAAATGTTGGTGATATTTTTGATGTGACCAATGAAACATTTAACAAAATTAACGATTGGATGGTGTCCAACAAGTTAATTTTAAATAGGCAAAAAACAAAGTTGGTATACTTTCACAGTAGGATTAAGCATATTTCTCATTTACAAATTAACAATGAGCTCTTCGAATGTGATTCTGCAAGAATCCTTGGTTTGCTAATTAACAAAAATCTGAAATGGTCTGCACATATAGATGAAGTATGCAGAACCCTGGCTAAGGTGTGTTTTACCCTCAAGCAGCTCCGTAGATCCTATAATTTTAGTACCCTGCTTATTTTCTGTCATGCTAATTTTGCTTCTTGCATGAGATATGGTGTGATACACTGGGGTGTGTCGCCGAAGGTGGGCACGGTGTTCCTTATGCAAAAACGGGCCCTAAGAATTATCTTTGGGTTGGGCTATAGGGATTCTTTCAGAGAACATTTTCGAAGTAATTCGATATTAACTATTTATGATATTTATATATTAGATCTCCTATGTTTCGTTTATAGGAACAGAAATGCTTTTTCGAGTGGCAATGTAAACCATAAATACGATATACGAACTCATAATTATTTATTACCGGCTTCACACTCTAAATCTATATTCCAAAAAGGAACATATTTTATGGGATGTAAATTATACAATAAATTACCACTTTGCATTAGAAATATTACAAACTTCTCTATTTATAAAAGCAACTTTAAGCGGTACCTGCTTACGATAAATTGTTATTGTTTAAATGACTTTGTATGTCCGAATTTATAGTATCTCTTTTTCTTGATGAGACGTGTTTCTAGCATAAGTGTGCGTAGTATGTATTAATTGCTATTTTCTTATGTGTAATGATATGTCCTGTGCGCACATTGTTTTGGAAATAAAATTTATTATTTTTATTATTATTATTATTATTATTATTAAATAAATTACTTCCAAATTTCGAAAGACTGCTATGAGCAACAGAAAATTCACATTTGGCTGGTTCATAACTATTGTTTTACGCATTACGTAGTCTAAATTGGAAAATTTTTATTTTGACCAAAATTTAAATTTTTTCAAAGCTCGCAAAAATTATCATTTTAGAAAATATAATGTAAATTAATAAAAGTTCGTACTCTAACATTTTCATAGGTCCTAAGAATGATATTGATGTTATAACTTATCTCGTCTTTTGGCTTAATTTCGACAGGTTTAAATATTTTAAAAATCATAGTAAAATGTGAACAATTATACATGTAAATGGATTATCTTCATGTCTCGATTAAATTCTCTATGTGCAAAAGAAAATTCACATTCTGTTGGTTCATAGGAAATATACGAAAACAAATATTTTGGAAAGAAATATATTTATTTTTCAAAATAATCTCCTTTTATCTCTATACACTTTTCTGTTCAATAAGTTCGATACCTTTTTTATAATAGGACCTGTTTTGCTCCTCAAAATAATCGTTAACTATCGACATCACTTCTTCATCGTTGGAAAATCTTTAACCACTGAGCCATTTTTTCAAGTTTGGAAACAGAAAATAATCTGAGGGGCTAAATCTGGTGAACAGAGTGCATTAGGTAGTAATTCAAACCTTAATTCATTAACTTTGGCCATTGCAAAAACGGATTTGTGAGCTGGTGCATTGTCTTGATGAAACAACACTTCCTTCTTAGCCAAATGCGGCAGTTTTTACTTGATTTCTTCGCTCGAACTTTGCAGTAAGTTCGCATAATACTCGCCGTTGATAGTTTTTCCTTTTTCAAGATAGTCAATGAAAATTATTCCACGCGCATCCCAAAAAAACCGATGCCATAACATTGCCTGCAGATGAAACGGTTTTTGCCTTCTTTGGAGTCGGTTCTCCCTTTTGAGTCCTTTGCTTTGATTGTTCTTTTGTCTCGGATGTGAAGCGATGGACCCATGTTTCATCCATGGTTATGAAACGGCGCAAAAATTCTGCTTTATTGCTGCGAAACTTCGCTAAACACTCAATTGAAACATCGACACTGTTTCTGCCCGAGATCAAATCGTTTCAGATAATATGCGATGTACCACACCTTTTGAAATGCCTACTAGGTCTGCTAGCGCGCGCAATTTCAGTAGACGATCGTCTAGTACCACTTTGTGGATTTTCTTCACCATTTCTGGAGTCGTCACCTCATTTTGTTGACCACTGCGATGCTCGTTTTGGCAACGCATACGGTGTCATTTAAACTCTGCTAGCCAATATTTCACTGTTGTAAACGAAGGAGCAGACTCACCTAGTGTAGAATCCTATTCAGCTTTTATATCGGTTGGGCTGTGGCCTTTCAAATAAAAGTATTATAACACGTAACGATGACCAATTTTCTCCATTTTTACAAATTCACTGAAAATGCTCACTATTGATGGCTGCCAAACAAATACGTGGCGTCTTCAAACTTTATGCTTTATAGATTGTGTACTTTCTAATACAGGGATATTTTTCAAATTACCGCCATCTCTAGGTCAGGTCGGGTACTTGTGGGACCACCCTCGTAGCTATTGCTTTACGCATTACGAAAAAATTTTCCAATTGGCATTTTACAAAAAATATTGCAAATTAATAAAAGTTCGTACACTTATAGTAAAATTACTTCTTTAGACTTAATCCCGATCGAATTAGATATTTGAAAAATCACAGTAAAATGGGGATTATATATGTGCAAATGGATTATCTTCGAATTTCGAACGGCTTTACTATGAGCAACAGAAAATTCACATTTTGCTGGTTCATAACAATTGTCTTAGGAATTATATAACTGAAATTAGAAAATTTTTATTTTGTCGAAAATTTAAATTTTTACAAAGCTTGCAAAATTGTCATTTTACAAAAGATAAAAATTAATTAGTAAATTAAGAAAAGTTCGTACATTGACATTTTCTAAAATCCTAAAAATGATTTTGATATCAAAATTTACCTTCTTCTTTAGATTTAATCCTGATGGAATTAAATGTCTGAAAAATCATAGAAAAATGTGGACTATTGTATGCGTAAATTGATTATCTCCAAATTTCGAACGGCTTTATTATGAGCAACATACAATTCACATTTCGCTAGTTTATAACTATTGTTTTACGCATTACAAAGACCAAATTTGAAAATCGTTCTTTTGTTGAAAATTTTCGAATTGGTATTTTACATGAAATATTGTAAATTAATAAAAGTTTAACATTGATATTTTTTAAAATCATAAAAATGATTTCGATATCAAAATTTACCTACCTCTTTTGGTTTAATATTAATACAATTAGATATTTTAAAATCAAAATGTGTAAACAAGTATACGTGGAAATGAATTATTATATTCGAATGATTTTGCTGAGCATTACATAGTCAAAATACGAAAATTTTTTCGAAGCTCATGAAAATAGGCATTTTATATAAAATATTGTACCTTAATCAAAGTTTGTACTTTAGTATTTTCAAGGGTCCCAGAAGCGATTTCGATATCAAATTTCCTTTGTTCGTTTCGGTTTAATTCATGTATACTTTTATAATAATAATTAGTATATATATATATATATATATATATATATATATATATATATATACAGTAAGTTTATGGAGATTGGGTTTTGTTAAAGTATTTTTTACAAACGATTTTGTATTCCATTTCGTAACGAAATTGTAAATCAGATATACGAGGGAGCGTTTTTATATTCGCGGAATGAGCGGCTCGTAGAGGGGTGACTAGGCGCATTGGGGGCGTGGCCTGTGCAGCGACTCATGATTAGTATAAATACGAAGTTTCATTGTTATTAGACAGTTAGTCTTTGAGCTATCGTCAACCAAGTAACATAATTAGGAGTGAAAAGTGAAATATGGAAAAAATCGAATATCGTGCCGTTATAAAGTTCCTTACCAGGCAAGGAAAATCAGTCGCGACCATAATGAATGAGATGTCATTAGTTTACGGCGACTCTTGTCCAGGAAAAACCATGGTGTACAAGTGGCATAGTTTATTTAAACAAGGAAGGGAATCCCTTGAAGACGACCCGAGGCCAGGCAGGAGCATTGAGGTGACCACGCCAGCGCTTATCCAAAAAGTTGAACAAATTGTACTCGAAGATGATCGACTAAAGAAGAAACAACTCGCAGAAATTGTTGGAGTATCCAATACAACAATTTTTAAAATCCTACACGATCATCTCGGCATGTCTAACGTCAGCGCAAGATGGGTGCCGAGAATGCTCACGCCGCCGCAAATACAACAGCGCGTAAAGTGTTCGCATTTTTGGACCTCTGTAATGAAGACAAGGATGGTGTATTGAGTGGAATTGTTACTGGAGACGAAACTTGGGTTCATCATTATGAACCTGAGTCCAAACAAGACTCCATGCAGTGGCATAAAAAGGGCGCAGCACCTCCCAAGAAATTTAAAGTGTCACAATCAGCTGGGAAACTCATGGCAACGGTGTTTTGGGACTCGGAAGGAATATTGTTGATTGATTATAAAGATAAAGGTGTTTCTATAACCGGAGAATATTACGCTTCAATATTAGAGCGACTAAAATAAGCCATTAAAGAGAAAAGACGGGGAAAATTGACAAAAGGTGTTCTGCTTTTGCACGACAACGCGCCCGTCCACAAGAGCCGCGTTGCGTTAGCTGCCCTGCATAAGGTGGGCTTCGAAATTGTGAATCACCCACCCTACAGCCCAGACCTGGGCCCGAGTAATTATTACCTGTTTCCGAAAATGAAAAAAGAGCTGCGGGGTAAAAAATTTACTGCCGATGATGAAGTCAAGGAGGCAGTTTCGGCGTATTTTGCAGATAAAGAGAAATCATTTTTTTATGAGGGTATAAATAAATTAATTGAAAGATGTGAAAAATGTATCCGTCTTGCAGGTGAATATATTGAAAAAGAAAAATAATTTGTTTTTTTTATTTCCACCCCTTGGCCCCCATTCCGCGAATATAAAAACGCTCCCTCGTACATACGTACGTCTCGAAGAATACCTATGTTGTAATTCCTTGCCTATTATCGTGGTGTCATTTATTCATTTAAACCAGGTATGGGCAACCTTTGACATGTTGTGGGCCAAACTTTAATGTGCAAATACGTTCGCGGGCCGCGTTTAAATGTAGTTCATTTTAAAGTAGTGTTCATAATTTTTAGCGATAGATATCAGATATGAAATAATACGACAAAATCTCGCAGGTCAGATCAAATCTTAGAGCGGGCCTGATCCGGCCCGCGGACCGGTTGTTGCCCACAAATGATCTAGAGCAGGTATGGGCAGTTTTTGACATGTCGTGAGCCAAACTTTAATGTGCAAATACGTTCGCGAGCCGCGTTTAAAAGTAGTTCATTTTAAAACAGTGTTCATAATTTTCAGCGGTAGATATCAGACATAAAATAATACGACAAATGTCTCGCGAGCCGGCTGTTGCCCACATATGATTTAAACTGTGGCATTTTTAAGGATTTTATTATTTTTTTATTCAATATATGTGACATTATTACATTCATCTTGTCTTCTTGCATATCAATCAACTAAGAACTTGTTGCCGAAGCAGTGTTACAAATCATGTCCTATACATCGCACCCACCTACCACAAATTGAAACCTCTATCCTCTTCAAATTTAAATGGCGCGCTTGCTATTTCAAGTGAGCTTTATTAAAATTCCACAATTTTCAAGCAGGTCTTCATACGAAATTAATTGTACTTCACTTCTTCTCATTTACGCGAAAATTTCAAAATACCGGCATCTGAGGAGACTGGGGAACATTCCTGTCATCTTATTTTCGCGAAAATTTTTCTTTTTTAATTCACGGCGATAATTTTTACGGGCGATCTCTCTCTCTCTCCCTCTCTCGTTCCCCTACTGGCTCGTTTCAGCGACATTAATTTTGATTAGTGTGCACCAAAACGGGAGATTTCAAACAAACCAGTCAGGCTCTCATGACAGAGCGGCATTTAAAATAAAATCGACTTAATCGACGCCATTGATAAGTAATGAAGATTGGTCGGTCGAAGTGACACTTTCCTGATTACCGTTAATGAAGACAAATTTGACACGCGATTAAAATCGAACCGAGGGGAGAATTTTTTTCGCTTCGACGGAACAAGGACAAGCATTTTGATGAGAATATTCGAGATTGCTTGTACCTGAAGCTTAACAATAACTTTATTTTCGTTTTACGCCGCGATCTTAATGAGATAAAGGTTGCGTTTTAGTAAGCGATTATACAATAACTTGGGAATTGATGTTCTTTCAGTTACATGATTTCTGGACTTATTTAATGCTGCTTTTTAATTTAAATATTATTGCTAGGAAATACATGAAATGATCAAAAGAATAACGAAACTGTTTAAAGAGGTAGTTATTACTAAATCTCTGCATAACAGATTAAGGGTGCAAGCGTACCTTAATCATACAAAGAGTAACAGGAACATTTTGCAATATGACGCAACAATGAATCGTAGGAAGCTGCTTATTACTGCATGTTGGGATATGTTCATATGCGCATAGTAGCCGCCGTGCCATGTCGATGCGCTCAGTTATTCATTAGCAGTGAGAGTGTAAAGTGCTTGCGATGCCATCGTTGTCACGAAATGAGATAAGGGCAGTTTTGCGTTATAATTTCGTGCGTGGTTTAAACATAGACCAATGCTTCGAGGAAATGACTCTTGCACTAGGTGATGTTTGCCCTTATCGCACAACGATATTCAGGTGGTATAGAGAACGTCAGTTACGGAGGAAAACGTTACTACTGTGAGGAAAATGCTTGGCGAGGACAGACGAGTGGCCTACCAAAAGATAGAGGGTACTTCAGGCCTAAATGCACCAGCAACTCGTTTGATTCTGCATGATCATTTGCACGCGAAGAACCTTTGTTCTCTCTGGGTGCTGCATCGAGTGACAGGAGAGCAGATGACACGACGTGTGACTTGGTGCTGGGAGATGCTAAAAAAGTTTAATAAGGAACAATCTCGGTATGTAAACGACATCGTGTCAGGTGACGAGACTTGGCTGTATTATTACGATGTGCCGACCAAAGCTCAAAACAAAGTTTGGGTCTTTTATGATGAGGACACACCCGTAGTGGTCAAAAAATCCCGATCTGTAAAAAAGAACATGATAGCAGTATTTTTCAAATCGAGTGGAATTGTGGAACGCGTCGTTTTGGGCACACAGAAGACAGTCACAGCTAAGTGATATACTGAGCAGTGTTTAAAGATTGGTTTCGGAGGATGAAGAGGTGTACTGAGTGTAGAGGATATTACTTTGAAAAAATTAGATAAACAAAACTGTACGCTGTCGAAAATCTAAAATCAGAGTGTTATATATTAGTTTCGATAGGCAAACGATTACAAACTACTAAATAAACTCCATTAAAATTGCAGTTCATATTTAGAATATATTTTGCGTTGATTTTGCGAAGGTTAGATTCGATTTTAAAGATGTCATCTCTGGGTTTTCCATCTGTAATTCTTAATATTATTAATTCTTACTTGAGGAATCAATCTTGCTTCGAAACCTACAATAGTTACATCTAGAGCACTTTTACAGTGCTTGCAGGTGTGCGACAAGGCTTTAAACTAGGGCTTCTTCTATTTAAAGTATCCACCATTGATTGCGTGCGAATGTACTGCGTATGCGGACGATCTGAAAATTTTTTCATAAATTGCGTATTTCTCGGATTTTATTGAACTTCGAGACCCCTAATTCTCCATTGATTAATCGTCTCATTTTATATCCTGCGCTGCACATTTGTGGCCTCCTGTGCACACAATCATTGATTTGTTGATTTTGTATACCTCAAAATTTCCTTAGTTCTTTGTAATTTCATTTATCTCATTTAAAATTCAATTTTATATTAGATTTGTACTTTTCCAATATTTTTAAATAAATTTCTTAATTTGCCGATGTCATCTATCTGACATTTTCTTACCACAAAGGTTGAACAGTTAAAGATTGGAAGCGATTTTTGTTTTCGGAGGACGAGACTAGGACAAGACTGATGATTGATGTAGGTGATCGCATAAGCGAATCGTGGAAAACTCTGGAAAGATATCATGGCTATACAATCTTTCAAAAAGAGCTTTTTGGTGGTGGATCAAGAACGTTCTGGAGGGTTATTTGCTTTGACGCCTCAGCTAAATAACTCCCTATTCGTCAACGGTCAATAAAAATTGAATATTATCTAAAGATTGTTATTCAGGACCATGTAATGCTTTTTGCACCATTTTTAAGAAACAGTTTCATGCACGACAATGCAAGGTCAATACTCAAGTCGTGGAATAGCCACCACGAAGCCAATTGAGTACGTTTGAGATTCTCTAAATAAATTAGTAAAGTAACATTTATCAGTTCCTAGTAATCTCCATGAATTGGAACAAGACGTTCTTTTCGACTGAGACAAAATATTCCTGGAGAAGAAATTTAAGACTTGATAT
This sequence comes from Dermolepida albohirtum, assembly GCA_031893035.1. Lineage (NCBI taxonomy): Eukaryota > Metazoa > Arthropoda > Insecta > Coleoptera > Scarabaeidae > Dermolepida > Dermolepida albohirtum. The sequence continues at coordinate 584,667 of JAVIWB010005137.1, forward strand.
TGAGCTTTCCACGGCTAAACTACATTTCTTAGAATGGGGATTAATAAGTGAAATAAACTCAATTCCTGTTACTCTTCTTAATGATCAATTAGATTTAAACAATTCACTTCTTTTAAATTTATGCTAATTCTTAGCATTCACTATTTCTAGATTAATTTCTTGCTTTAACTGTACTTAATAATTTCATTAGCTCTTAATATTTTCCTGTTATTTATATTTATAGATATTTCGAATAATGGTATTTTACTGACAAATAATCTTGTATATACAGTGTGTATCAGCCAAATGGAATAAATTCGATAATAATTAAATAGAAGGGTGTTCGAAAAAACGCTCGGACATCTCGATTGGGATTTTTAGCTGCGTATTTTTTTAAATAAAAAGTTTATATACAAGGTGTGTCATGTAAAAGTGGTCAATACCAACCTTCTTATTTTAATTGCAACACCCCGTCAAATATTAAATTTTTGGATTCTTTAGAAAATTCCAGACATATTTCATGTACAATATCCTATACCTATCTTTGATTGTTTCGGAAATATTAAATGTTTTCAGATTAATAATTTTGTTTGCCATTAAAATAAGATTTTCACATAATAGTTTGTTTACCGAACTATTAAGTGAAAATCTTTAATTGTACTTGTACTTCGTTTTAAAATACCTTGCCTTAGTAAAGTGTTGTCAGTGTCATAACTGTTTGAATTTCGTTAACTACATTTCAGCAAAATGGTTCATTTAACAGAAATGCACAAAATAACAATTCTGCAGATGATTGGTTATGGAGATAACACACGGACACAAATGGAAGTTGCTCACTTATTTCATGAGAAATTTCCAAATTTGCCGCCTATATCCCAAGGAACAATTAGTAAAATAGAAAAGCAGTTTCGCGAGTTTGGACATGTAAGGCAAATAAAAAAAGCAGCTGCGAATGCAGTAAGTAATGATACCAAACTGGATATTGTGCTTGAGTTTGAAGAAAACCCGCATACTTCTAGTAGACAAGCAGCGTCAATGTTCGATGTTTGCCATTCATCGATTACTCGCACATTAAAAGAAAAAAGAAAATAAAATGCATCCCTATAAAATTATACCAACTCAGGAGCTCATGGACGACGACTTTGATAGGAGAACGTATTTTTGTGAATAAATGATGACAATGTTAGATAACAATGTGATCCAATTAGAACATATTTTATTTTCTGATGAGTGTACCTTTACGCTTCACGGTCATGCTAATCGTCAAAATTGCCGCTATTGGTCCAGGGAAAATCCTCACTGGATGTGGGAAGAACATACGCAATACCCTGAGAAGGTTAATGTTTGGGCAGGAATTGTTGGAGATCATATCGTAGGTCCTTTTTTCATTGATGGAAATTTGAATGGCGACAATTACTTAGCATTGCTTCAAAATAATCTCGTGCCAGCTTTGACAAACTTATATCCTGATCTAGCAAACCCACAACTTCCAGCAAATACGATGTGGTTCCAGCAAGATGGAGCACCACCCAATTACCAAATCAATTTCCGGCAGTACCTCAACCAAATATTCCCGAATCAGTGGATAAGTAAGCGAGGATCGATGGAATGGCTAGCACGATCCCCCTGATCTAACGCCATTAGACTTCTTCTTATGGGGATATGTCAAGAGTATAGTATACAAAACTAAACCCCTCGACTTAGCTGACTTAAGAAGACGAATGATAGTTGCGATTAGATCGGTCACACCTGAGATGTTGAGCAACGTTAGAAAAAAATTTTGTTTAAGATTAGGATGTTGTCAAGACGTTTACGGCGAACATTTTGAACGTCTCCTATAGTGACATTAATGTTTTTCTTTTTATTTTTTTCATTATCAAAAATTTTTCAAATTAATCTGAAAACATTTAATATTTCCGAAACAGTCGAAGATAGGTATAGGATATTGTACATGAAATATGTCTGGAATTTTCTAAAGAATCCAAAAATTTAATATATGATAGGGTGTTGCATTTAAAATAAGAAAGTTGGTATTGACCACTTTTACATGACACACCTTGTATATAAACGTTTTATTTAAAAAAATACGCAACTAAAAATCCAAATCGACCTATCCGAGCGTTTTTTCGAACACCCTTCCATTTAATTATTATCGAATTTATTCCATTTGGCTGATACACACTGTATATTTTACCTTTACCCCTTTCTTTAAATCGGATATAATTATCGCTTTTCGTTTTCCTGTGTAAAGGAGATTGTAACCTGTATTGTACTTGCTGGTTAGTATCCTAACAGAGGTAACTAGTCGCAGTAAATATATAATATAATGTCGAATTTAGATAAACGGTGTTATTTGTCCGTTAGTATTTTATTTATTCCTCAATTTAACGGAATTTTACAGAGTAACGACTTGGACGATCAACTATTTGAAAGTAATTCTATTTTGAACTAGACATGTATATACAAATATTTTCAATACTTATAACAATATGTAACTGTAATTGAAAATATGTACTTTTCTTTGTATTTCAATATTTCATTTTACTTTCAGTTTGAATAAACAAACGCCATGAATACAAAAATAATAATTATTAAGCCATTGTTATCGTCAAAGAACTGAAAACAGAAAATTTGCGAATAAACACAATGGTCTGCTATTGTGTCGAAGTACTATTTTATAACAAAAACAGAATTGTAAGTGGACCACTTGAACATGTATAACGAGGTGAGGCACTTAGATCTTATATGAGATCAGTGTTGGGCGGTGCGCATAGCCCTCGGTCGTTTCGAGAAAGTGCAAAGGTTAAGTTTCTTTTTTTATTGTTGCAGGTGACGGGAATCGTCGGCAGAGCAGATGTGCTAGCGTGCATCTTCTTCCTGGTGTCTTTCCTGGCCTACCACGGGTAATAACTCCTTTGTGTTGTATGTGCTTCTATTATTATTCGTCGTTTCATTGTAATCAAGCTTTTCGGCGTATAGAATATGGAGAATGTCAGTCAAATTTATTCGTATAGTGATATTCAATACAAGTAATGTTTTGAAAGTAACAATTTTTGTATAATACCCTATAATTCAAGAATTTAAATTATTTATTTAGAAGACTGATGTTCTTAAATTATTCCTATGATTTTCACTTTCGATTGACACTCTACGAGGGTAGCCGTTTATATTTCGGGAATAGCAAACAAAAAAGACTTTTCACTATCGAAAACAGCTTTACTGGTTTTCAAAATATTCTCTTTGAAAATCAATACGCTTTTGCATTCGTTTAAACAAATCCGAAAAGCATTGCTGACACTGTGAAGCCGGTATCTCCAAAATATGAGTATTGAATGCCTAAACTGCAGCTTCCGGCGTACAAAACCTTTGACCACGAAGTTTATTCTTCACGTGTGGGAACAAAAAGACATCACAGGGTACTAGAATAGGGCTGTATGGAGGATGGCTCATTAATTCAATGTTTTTTCCGGTCAAATATTCAATTGTTTGAACAAACCTGTGAGAACTGGCATTGTCATGGCGAAGAATGATCTGTCGTTTTCGGTTTGTTTGCCTTATTTCTTCAAACACTTTTGGCAAACAAATAGATGTGTACCATTCGGAATTGACCGTTTTACAACTCCCTAAAGGCACGGTTACAACGTGATCGGTTTATCCGAAGAAACATGGTTTTAATGCATTTCGAACGCGAACAACTTTTGGTTCATCTTAGAATACCCACACAGTCGACTGCTGTTTACTATCGGGCTCATACGTATAGATCCAAGATTCGTCACCTACGACGATTCCATAAATATTCTTTGAAGCACCGCCATTGTATTTTTTGTGCATTTCTTGGCACCAATTGACGCGAGTCCTTTTTTGAGCGGTTGTCAAATTATGTGGTACCCAACGTGAACATAGTTTCTTAACGGCTAAATGTTCATGCAGGATCTTATGCACGCTAGTGTTACTCATACCTAGAGATGCTTCGATCTCACTTTATGTCACATGACGGTTTTGCATTATCAATTCAGGCACTGCGTTAATGTTTTCCGACACAACAAGATTTGTGGGACGACCTTCACGAAATTCATCATCCAAAGAACGCCGTCCAGGTTTGAATTCACTATACCAACAATATAATGTAGTTTTCGATGGTGCTTTATCACCATATAAAAATTCAGCTCGTCGATGCATTCTTGTTGAGATAATCCACGCCGAAGGTTATGAAAAATAATTGCACGAAAATGTTAATCCAATTTTTTCGCTGACAAAATTTTCAAGTTACTGAAGGATAATAAAACTGTCAAGGTAAATACGTTGTCGAAAATGACAAACTTTACGATGCAATCATCAGATCGGACGCAACACTAACAGTGTTGCCAGTTTCCTAAATATAAACGGCTACCCTCGTATTACATACTATGCAAAAACTGTAAAAATTAGAATTTTTTTAGTCTAAAAAGTTCTTCTCAAAACTGTATGCATTTAGTCTTCGCGTAAAGTAAACAGTTCGCGAAGTTTTTTGTGAATATTATAATTAATTTCTGCTAGTGATGACAACAAAAATGGGTTTCGTTACTTTTTCTTATTAAAAACAATTACTATAAATCTCTATCTAATTAAAAAATTATTGTAAAAAATTGAAACAAAAATATATTTAAAATCAATGTGTGTACATAAAAATAAAATATAGTATAACTTCTTCACATGTTCTCTCTTTTTTAATATGGGTTGCTTTATTTTAACTATAGATTTTATTTGGATTTTATGGCTAGTATAGTATAATAAAACACTTAGTTTATGGTAATGAGCAGAGGAATATAATAAAACAAATGAAGTGTAGAATTACAAGTCACAACCGAGAGGATATTTATATAAGACGAACGTATTATTAAATATGGTGAACGTGCGTAAAAGAAAAACCTGAACAATGGTTATCGCAGTGTTAAACTATATTGATAAACTGCTAAAAGAAATGCTGAGATATATTGTAAGGTTTGTGATAAATTGCTGTTGTGCTGGTACAAACGCGACTGTAAAAAACATATAAAGGGTATATAACACCAAAATAGAAATAATAACATGCACCCAAAAACGCAATTTATTGGTTTGAGACATTATCTACTCTATGAGCAACCGTTTTATGACTTCCGGAATAAATACAATCACAACTGAATGTTCCCATCCCAGAGAGCGTTACACAACCATAGGTCAACTCTGAGTAATGATATCGAAAGCATGTTCAAAGCTGTTGTAAAAGATAAACAGCTGTGGTTATGTGTCGACAAAATGAATGATCGAAAACACATTCTACTTTGAGTATTATAGTGCGTGTTGGAGATCCTGTTAAAGTGATATTTTCTATTGCATTAGCCTTCAAAAGATTAGAAAAGTGTAACTGCCGAAACAGTTATGAAGGTAGTGAAAAAAATGTACCTACTTATAAATACTAATATATTTTAAAAACTATAAAAATCTATCAAATAAGAATATGTAAATATAAAATCTATTCATTGTGAACGAAAAAGGAAACGAAGAACAAACAAGCCCTTTCCCTTCCGCTACTAATATATAATTTTTTATTAAACGTGAAATTCTAACCAACTTGTATATTGTTTATTCATGTTGAATACAAATTTACAAAAATACAAAAAATTTTAACTAACAAAATTATAGCGAGTCTTTCGGGTGTTTATACTTACATATGTATGGAACTGACGGAACTGTTATATTGGGTTGGCAACTAAGTAAAATTAAGACCAAGAATCAATCTAGTCATTCGTTTTTGTGCTATAAATATCCTATTTATGTCCCTGGTACGGCCCCATAGCACGATGCCATATTTCAATCTGACATAAAAAAGGTCATAATAAATGCTCATTAGAGTGGCGGCATCTAAAACAGGTATTACATTCCTAATGTCATAACACAAAATATTTAGTTGTTTAGCCAAAGATTTAATGTAACTGCGCCAGTTTAAATTTTGATCAATATGTACACCGAGAAATTTGGTAGGGTTACCAGTGTTATATACCTTATTATTAAGCTACAATTCTGATGATACACGAGTACTATTGATTATTTTAAATATCATGCAGACCGTTTTAGATTCATTTAGTAACAAGTTATTTGAATCGAACCAATTATTCATAGCCCCGAAGTAGTATTGACATTCACTCGCTAAACGAAGTAATTTGTCTCCTCGTAATAGGAGATTTGTATCATCAGCATAATTTATTAACAAATGTTGCTCATTCTGAAGGATGTTATGTATATCATTTAGATAAATGTTAAAAAGCAAAGGTCCAAGTACGCTTCCTTGAGGTATTCCCCCATCAAGAAAATGGGAACGCGAAAAGCTGTCCCGCCATTACAAGAAATACTACGTATTTGTTGTCTGCCTGACAAATAAGACGACAGTAATTCATTAGCAACTCCACGTACGCCTCAAGTTCGAGTTTTGTCAATAGTATTTATGGTCGACGCTGTTGAAGACTTTACTTAGGTCTCGAAATATACCACAAGCATATTCACGTTCTTTATTTATTTGCGTTAAGATTGATACGTATAGATTACGTATAGATTGATAATTACGAAGACCATGGCCTTGAAAAACCACGGTATACCTAAAAGTTATTACCGGTTTTTTCATAAAAAAACTACATAATTTTCAATAAAATGGAAAAATTTATTTATTCAAATTATTGGCCATTTAATTCTACACGTCTTGCCCATTTTTCAGACAATTTGTGGATGTCATCCTAAAAGAGCTGTTTGTCCTTTGAGTAAAACCATTCATCGAGCCATTTTCTAATTTCCTCGAAATTGGCGAAGTGCTGCTCTTCAACTACCATGGTACGAGTTTTAATGGTTTCACTCGTTATTAATTGAATTTTACTTGTAGTGTTCTAAGTTCTCCTTAATTTGTATTTTACAAGCCTCTTTAGTGAAATTTTTTGAACCTTGTTCGAAGTATTTAATCGAGGTTTCAGCGCTTGCAATTACTTTCTCTGTAGGAATGTTATGGCAAGCAGTATTTTAAACTTTTGTTTAGTAAGTTTACTTCGTCTCGATTAAAAGTTTCAGATGTATGATCGACGATTAGATTTTCTTTTATAGAAATTATACTAAAACTCTTTTCTAATGGTGGATAAAACTCTTTGGATTTCTGATTTGGACCTCTAACTTTTCCCTCAAATTTATGGTTTGTGATTTCTTCGATTTTTCTATGAAAATTTCACCACTTCAAATTCACCACTATTCGAATTCCTTGTTCATTTCAAATGCAACCGTATAAATGGCTTTACCGATTATTCTACAGTTTGATATTACTTTTGCTATTATAAGTTTTGTAAAAATTTTCGATTCTGAAGAAATTAATATCTAAACTTAATAATTTAAGTTTACTATATAACTTGTCAAATTTGTTAAGCTCCTTTTATCTCACAAACATACAGCGCTTGTATTGGGTTGGCAACTTAGTACTTTCGGTTTTGTAGTATAAAATAAAACACTTTTTTTAAAACAAAGAATAGTTTTTAATCAATTACATATTTTCCATTTTGCTCAATGACCTTTTGCCATCTTTCTTTCAGCTGCATGATTTCGCGCTCATAAAATTTCTGGTCCTTATCAGCAAAAAAGTGAACTAAGTGCGAGTGAAGGTCATCGTCATTTGTGAAAGTTTTACCATTCAAAGAATTCTGCAAACTTCGAAATAAATGGTAATCAGATGGTGCTAGATCAGGGCTGTATGGGGGATGTGGCATCACTTCCCAGCCAAGCTCCAATAGTTTCCCACGAGTTGCCAAATATGTGTGAGGCCTTGCATTATCATGGTGGAAAACTACATCTTTCCGATTTGACAATTCTGGCCGTTTTTCTTTGATTGCTTCATCCAGTTTTATTAATTGTTGACAGTAAACATCAGAATTGATCGTTTGGTTCCTTGGAAGCAGCTCAAAAAACACAACACCTTTGTAATCCCACCAAACTGACAGCATGATTTTTTGGGATGCAATTCAGCTTTCGATGTGATTTGAGCTGGTTTATCGTGTTTGCTCCATGATCGTTTTCGAACTATGTTACTGTACAGGACCCATTTTTTATCACCAGTGATGATTCTTTTTAAGAAAGGGTTGGTTTCATTTCGTCTAAGGTGCATATCGCAAAAGTTGATTCTATGTGTTAAATGAATTTCTTTCAATTCGTGAGGTACCCAAATATCAAGCTTCTTAACTAGCCCAAGACATTTTAAATGTTTTTCAATTGTTGTGTGCGATACATGTAGCCTCTCCGCAACCTCTCAAACAGTTATATGACGATCCTCTTCAATTATAACTTTGATTTGGTCATCAACTTCAGTAGGCCGACCAGAACGTTGCTCATCTTTGAGGGAAAAATCTCCAGAACGGAATTTTTTATACCAATTCTGACACGTGCGCTCTGTTAAGCAATTAGCACCATAAACTTCACATATCTTTTTGTGAGCCGCAGCAGCTTTCTTTCCTTTACGGAAATAAAATAGTAAAATATGTCGAAAATGTTCGTTTCTGCACTCCATTTAAAAATTAACCCACAACTAATAGCTTTAATAAAAATCACGCACTACTTGCTTCTGAAGTTACGTCAATGTGACTAGTATCACGCGACAAACGGTAAAGTACAGCACTAACATACGTTATGCAAAAAATAAAGCAACTTTCTCTATCAGTAAAAATCGAAAGTACTTAGTTGCCAACCCAATACATTTGGTCAAAGTATAATCTGCAGGCATATATTATTTCTTTCTTTCTCTTTCACTCTTATATCTATGTAGGAATGTTTATGAATGATTATATGCATGTGTGTTTGTAAAATTTATCTTCTAAATATTAAGCTAATATAAAGATCATTGAGATTAACAATATCTCTTCTATCGTTGGTTCTTTTCTATATAAATCATTTCTTTAATTATGCGTTACTGCGTACTCTAATTATTTTTTATTTCAAGGATTTTAATATTGTTGAAGTCGAATTTATGCTCTTTTCTTCCAAAGTGTGTTTAGATAAAGCTGCTGCCTTCATTTTGTTACTACATAAACTGTACTTGTGTTCATAAATTCTTTTATGTAGATATTGATTTGTTTGTCTTACATACGTACCTTCACAACATTGTCATTTTATATTATATATATTGTGTTTGCTTTACTTTAGCTGTTTGATGTTTAATTTTCGTAATGAAGGATTTGTTTGTATTTTTCGGTTTGTAAGCTATTTTTTCGACCGTAACGATATTTCGCTGGCAGATACGAGAGGGCGTTAAGTGTGCCAAAGAACAATAAAAATATACCTACTCGATACCAAATGCAGAGAGAAGATTATGCGTGCAACAAACTGTTAACAAAAAAAGGTAAATAAAACCCCTTACCACGTCAATATTCGTATTCTGTATACGTATTTCCGACAACTAAGTTATCATCATCAGCATATAATTAATTACAATGTCGCACCTGGATTCGCACTTTGATTAATTATCTGCTGATGATGACAACTTAGTTCTCGGAAATTCGTATACAGAATACGAACAATGATGTGTTAAGGGATTTTATTTAATTCAATTAACAACAGTCTGCATTAAAACTTATCAATACAAAACTGTTAATTAATTAGAAAAAAAAAACAGTGGTAGATCAAGAATGCTTTGGCAAGATATTTGCTTTGACGCCCCCGCTAAATAATCCGCATAAAATAGTTTATAATTAGGCAACTTGTACCTCTATCATATTGCCAAATGTTCGAACATATTTTGTTATTTTTATATTCAACCAACAACAGCAACTTTAAAACAAATATTATTCCAGTTTAAGCAGACAAGGGGAAATTGTTTGTCGAATTTTTTTCATGATTGTTCAATCATTATATATGTATCTACATACAATTCGGTGAATATTTTTTTAGTGCTTACGCAATTGAGGTTGAAAATGTGTGTTTATTACGATCGAAAAAGCGAACTCTGGTATAGCGGAATGGAACAAATATAAAAACATTTCTCTCTCGGGGGAATAAAATTAATTTCATTTTCTCCACATTCTATAATATATAGTTTTTTTGTTTAAGTATGCACCTACGATTTTTGGTATATTATTAGAAAAAGCGATCTGCAGACAGGTTTTCCGGCGGTGAAAATAATATTATTTAGAAATGGAGCTGTTGCAAGAACATACAAGAATACACACTTAATCCATAGTATACAAAGCGATCGGACGTATTTTGACGTAGTTTTAATATTTTATTTTCCCAAATATAACTCAATCGGGGGCGGGGATTGTGCGACTGGTTAGTTTTACCTTGTGTACGTTCGCAAGGTTTTTATCTTCTTTTTTTGTGTGTCCAAGATTTCCATTTGCCCAAAAATGGAAAGTTAGTATTAGTAAAAAAATAAAAAATATATATTTTCTAATTCTCTATTATTAGGTGCGCAACTAAGTTCTCGCTGTTTTTCAAGAGATGGCTCCAGTAGTAAGTGCTGGTCGATTGTGACATAACCAAAACGTCATCAACCAAGCTTAGACAAATGGTAAACAAACCGCTTTGACACATTAGTGATTTTGTTTTTGCGTCATATACTTTTGGTTGTGTGAAAATGTCTGATTTTGTGCCAAATAATCGTCTTTTGCTGGAGGTGTTGCTTTTCTTCTTTCATTCGAACAAAATGGTGGCTAAAGCGCATCGAGAACTGCAAAAAGTTTAAGAAGATGCTGCTCTAAGTGAAACAACGTGCCGTGATTGGTTCCGTCGCTTCAAAGACGGTGATTTTTATCTTGACGACCGTTCGCGTGAAGGAAGACCAAAAACCTTCGAAGACGCTGAATTGGAGGCATTGCTCGATGAGGATCCATGGCAAACGCAAAAAGAGCTTGCTTCGGCATTAAGAGTTACTCGCCAAGCTATTGCCCAGCGATTTCATGCCTTGAGAATGATTCGAGAACAAGGAACTTGGGTTCTGCTGTGTATTTGGTGGGACCAGGGCGGTGTTATTTATTATGAGCTGTTGAAACCGAACGAAACTATCACTGGGGAACGGTATCGAACTCAATTTATGCGATTGAGCCGAGCACTGCGCGAAAAGCGGCCACAATACGAGCAGAGGCACGAAAAAGTGATTCTACAGCAGGACAACGCTCGGCCTCACGTTGCCAAACCCGTTAAAACCTACTTAGAGAACCTTAAATGGGATGTCCTACCCCACCCGCTATATTCCCCAGACATTGCGCCGTCCGTTTATTACTTGTTCCGTTCGATAGCACATGGTCTGGCTAATCAGCAGTTCCGCTCATATGAAGACATCTCAAAATGGCTTGATTCGTGGATAGCCCCAAAAGGCGAACACTTCTACCGTGACGGCATTCGAGCTCTGCCAGAAAGATGGGAAGAAATTGTCGCTAGCGATGGGCAATATTTTGAATGATTTATTTGTAAACATTTTTTCACAATAAAGTTGCATTTTCATCAAAAAAACAGCGAGAACTTAGTTGCGCACCTAATACTTTAAATCCCGGAAAATGTATATTTTCAATATTAAACATTAAAATTTACCGGTACTACCTTAACCCTATTATTTACAAATACAATAATATTAATTCTTTGAAATCTATGTATGTATACTTTACAAAATAGGTGATAAAATGTTTGGATCTTCTTAAATTTTTTTTAAAATTGTATTGCAAAACATTATTCTTTGCAAATTTTCATTTTCTATTAATAATTAGATACGAACTGCTTACAAGTGGTATAGATTTGGCAATATGGCATAAAACCATCAATAAATCAGTGGGAATTTTATTTAAATTTAATGAAAATAATAAAAATGATAATTAGCGTAAATGCTAAGCAGGTAACCATTGGTTTAAAGATAAAGCTGTAGCTTTTGTCGAATTGAATTTGGGACGCGTTGCAACATATCTGGGGTAATTAATTGTAAATTGCGTGCTGTTACTAAACTTTCTAGAATCATGTTCGGTCTCAGACTTGCTTGTGTACTAGGTTTGCCTGCATTGCAATACATTAGTACAATATTGTTCCCATTTATTGTTTTGTGGTGATTATTTCAAATAGAGGTCTAAAATCCGATTTTGATATCATATGATCTGTTATCATATCTAGGTATATGCTCTCCCACATGTCGGTTAATGTGCGACCTGATGTCACCATAAAGTTGCTTATAGTTTTGCAGTCTGTCGACCCATTTAAGAACCTAACCTTAATCACAGAGTAAGATGGGAAAAGGACCATTAGAGCATTCGTTGTGGTTTGGGATACCTTTCATTTCCCCTTTAAGGCAAACTAGTCTTTGTATCTTGTTTAAAATTTTGCCATCGCTTTGGGTTGCAAATTTTTCAACCACAAAACCAAAGATATTTAAAATTGATGCTGGGATTTTCATAAATGTCTAAAAGTGGATTGAAAGTAATGATACATAAATGAGTTTACAAGTACTGTAAAAGGTATTTTCTATATTTTCTCACAAAATATCAAGTGGTACTATGAGCATTTTTTAATCTTTATTTTGTAATTTACTTCGTCAGTTTGCAATAAAACATAATTTTAAGCTACAAAATAACTCAGAATTCGACAGCATTTCCTGAAGACGGAAAATTAATTAAATTTTGCTTATGTACACGTCCATATGTGACTTGTTACCCGAATACATATCTGCACGATTCAATTATTGAATAAGGGACACGACGCGTACACGATCATATGGTGACGGAACTAATAGATGCAGTAAGACAACTGTTACACGACGAGTATATATGTGGGGCGAGCAAAAGCAAAACCGAAAAAATTACAAGGTGTGTTGGGTGGCATTTCGGGATTTGCTTTTACTACACGAAAGCATTTGCATTTTCAATTTTCCCTCTGATGGTAGACACGGGCTTTTGTCGACGGAATCCATGTCAAAATAACTAAATGCAAAATAGGTCATGGTGAATATGAACAGGAAAAGATAGAAAGAGACAAATAAGGAACGTAGGGTAAGAAAATGTGAAAAACGAAAATTAGAAAATGAAATGCAGGAAATACAATTACAAGCATAAAATATTTTATTAAACGGGTATATCTTTTATATATTTTTTATGTGGTGTGTTTTGTTACTTATTTTTTAAATTCATATTATGTTAATGAAATGACTATTTATGACGCACGTTGATTTGTGTAAAAAATGTATTTTCTCTGAGTGTGTCATTCTTTTTTTCTTTAATATCCAGTCAATTTAATTTTAGTGGAAGCTTCATGTTAACTTGTCAAATGTTATGAAATAAATGTGTTTATATTTAGCAAAGAAACTTAATATGGGACCTAGGTGAATAAATATCTAAGACTCAGGTTAAGTTGTAATTAATTACAAGGAATTGTATGTTTAATAAAATGTATTAACAATACTTTGATTTTATATTAAACTTTTTTGTTTTTACTCTATCTCAAGGTTATAGGATTGTGCACGCATTGATGAGATATGGATAAAGATAGATACTAGGTGTACCGGAAAGTCATTACCAGTCCTTCTAACAGATATCGCAAGGCTTAAGTATGGAATGTTGACATCAAGCTTAAAAGCCATACATGCTATATTTTGCGAAAGTAACATTTATACCTCTTTGAAAATGTCGAATTTCGTGCATGAAAAAATGCATTTACTTTTCTTATTTAATCGAAAAAAAAGTCACCGGTTGGTGGTAGAAACTTGCGGTGAGCATGCTCGAACCAAAAAAACGCGTGAGGCTCGGTTTCGACAATTCAAAAGTGGTGATTTCGATGTGGAAAGCAAAGAACGTTCTGGTAGGCCGAAAAAGTTTGAAGAGGCGAAACTGCAGGAGTTATTCAATGAAGACCCAACCCAAATTGAAAAACGGTTAGCAGAAGTGTTAAATGTGGGCCAATAGACAATTAGTGACCGATTACAAGCAATAGTAAAAATTTAAAATGTGGAAAAATTGGTGCTATATCAATCGAATGACAGGCAAAGAGAAAAACGAAAAATAGTCTGTGAAATGCTGCTTCGAAGGTATGATCGGAAGTCATTCCTGCATTGAATAATGGCGGGTAATGAAAAATGGATTTATTTCGAAAACACTAAGCGCAAAAATCATGGTTATCACCTGGTAAAACCCATAGACTCCAAGGGCAAATCGTTTGGGTTGCAAGACAATGCTCTGTGTTTAGTGGGACCAGAGTGGCTTGGTGTATTACGAACTGTTGAAAGCTGATGAAACAGTTAATACTGATCGCTACATGCAGCAAATTACTAATTTCAACAACGCATTGATATAAAAACGTCCAGAATTGTCCCATTACACGGTAAAGTAATTTTACAGCACGATAACGCGCCGTCTTATACAACATAACTAATGCGTGGAAAACACTTGAATGGGATATAATATCGCACCTGTCGTACTCTCAAGAGATTACCCCGTCCGACTATCACCTTTTCACATCAATTGAGTATGCGCTTACAGAGCAGCACTTCGCCAATTTCGAAGAAGTTAGAAAATGGCTCGACGAATCGTTTTGCTCAAAGAACAAACAGTTTTTTTGAGATGGCATCCATAACACATGGATCAATAAGTCCCGAGACTAACCCATAGATGGCGCTCGTAGTAAACCAGTAACCACGTCTTTCTAGAGTACTAACCTTTGCTTGAAACGTGTCAAAATTTTAAGTCGATCGGACCAGAAACAGCTGAGTTATCGAGGTTGGAGTAAAGTCGTTTTGTAGTTTGTTTAAACAATGGAAAAACCCGAGTTTCGTGTTCTGATAAAACATTGTTTTTTAATGGGTAAAAACACCACGCAAGCAAAACAATGGATTGAAAAATGTTACCCGGACTCTTGTCCATCAAAAGCAACGATTTGTCGGTGGTTTGCCGAGTTTAAACGTGGTCGTACCGACACAAATGACGCGGAACGCTCGGGTAGACCTGTGGAAGCCGTTACACCGGAAAATGTGAGTGAAGTGACAAAAATTATAATGAAAGATCGTAAAGTGAAGCTCCGTGAGATTGCTGAGATGACACAGATATCATATGGAAGTGTATTTACTATCCTTCATGAAAAATTGAGCATGAAAAAGGTTTTTTCCAAGTGGGTGCCGCGATTGCTTTCGATGGAACAAAAACAGCAACGAGTCGATGATTCAGAAAGCTGTTTATCGCTATTTACTCGCAACAAAAAAGATTTCTTGCGTCGTTACGTGACCATGGACGAAACATGGATACATCGCTACACTCCAGAGTCGAAGCGGCAGTCATCTGAGTGGCGAAAGCCGTCCGAAACGTCCGAAAACGCAGCAGTCAGCTGGCAAAGTCCTGGCGTCAGTTTTTTGAGATACACATGGCGTGATATTCATTGACTACCTCGAAAAAGGTAAATCGATCAACAGTGATTATTATATTGACTTACTGGTGCGTTTGAAGGAGGAAATCGCAAAAAAACGACCGCACATGCAGAGAAAGGAAATCCTTTTTCACCAAGATAATGCACCCTGCCACAAGTCGATGAAAACAATGGCAAAATTGAACGAATTGGGTTTTGATCTGCTTCCCCACCCCCCATATTCGCCAGATTTAGCCCCCAGTGACTACTGGCTCTTTGCTGATCTTAAAAAAATGCTCCAGGGAAAAAGATTTGGCTCAAATGAGGAGGTCATCGCTGAAACTGAAGCTTATTTTGAAGCGAAAGATAAATTTTTTTATAAACATGGTATTGAAAAATTGGAAAAGCGTTGGAACCATTGTATCACCCTAAAAGGTGATTATGTTGATGAATAAAAAAAAATTTTGCAAAAAAAATGTTGTTTTCATTGTTAGTCTCGGGACTTATTGATCCATGTGTTAAATTGCCTGAAAGATGGACAATATTTGTAGAATCGAATGGCCAATAATTTGAATAAATAAATTTTTCCATTTTCTTGAAAATTATGTAGTTTTTTTTACGAAGAAACCGTTAATGACTTTCCGGTGCACCTGGTATATAGAAGAAATCGAAATATCTACAAGCTATAACATTGACTAAAACAAATAGGAAATTTCAAAATAAATTCATATTACGTCTTTGTATAATACATTGATTCCCTTTAATATTGACTGAGAAATAGTTATTTTGTAAATTTGTATGCTATTTTGAATTTCTCTATGTTTAATAATTAAAATTTTTTTATATGTAAAACTTTGTGAATAAAAATTGTAAATTTGGTGAGGACATTAATGAGGTAAGGGATTTTTAGATATCTTTTTTCATTAACTTAAATTTAATGTTAATCTTAATTTTAGTTTAACATCGAAATCATATTTTCTTTGTTACTAGATATAGTAGATAGAATTACTATACTGTTGTCTCTTTGTGTTACTTATTTTTGAACACTAGATTATTATATAATCCATCTTCCCTTTAACCTATTGTGTGTTGATATACAGTTTTATGTTTTAACTGTGGTGCAATCCAATTACACCTACATAGAAAAAAGATCCACATAGAGACTGAGGGAACCTGTTCTTCGTTTCATTCATGTATTTATTTTTGTACTCATTTATTTTATATTTCGGTTAATAATACGTTTCTTTCTTTAGTTACATATATTTTTACAAATTCACCATATCTGGCCGAATTCGGTTGCATCAACTAATAGCGCTTTTTTTACACCCAATTATACGGAAATTCAAAGCAATCGGTATTACAACTATTGCACAACGCGTTTAGCCAAATAAGCTGGTCAACCTGAATTTCGCTTTAACGTGCGTTAATTACTAGGTTGGGTTCCTACCATTACCGCGCTTCCACTGTAGTGCACGCATGAATAGTCGGTTTAATTTAATGATTAGTTGAACGAAAATTACTAGTTTGCGGGCACGTACAGTTCACCTGCCGCAGAAATGAAGTCCCCATGCAATATTCTACTACGAAATAATGCCTTATATTGCTTACTGAAATGCTATTCTTCGCTTAACAATTTTAGCAAGTAATAAATTAATTAATTAATAAAATTTGTATTTGTTTTCTGAAACAATTTAATAACTAGGACAAACACAGTATGTTAAAGATATAGCTTCTTAAATACACAATAAAACACACATTATGTTTGGAAGTTAATATTTATTCAAAATAAATTCCAATAGAATCAATATAATGTTGTTTACCATTTGTGCCACGGTTGCATATTCAAGAAAGCGAGATGCAAAATCTTCATGAATCGCCCTTGGCATAACAATTTTCAATTATTGGAAAAGAAACTAGTCGTGCTGTGAATATGATGAATAGTTAATGAGAAAGTTTTGATTTTTGTTCAAAAAATTACGAGCCTTAATTCTTGTTCGGTGGCGATACCAGCATGCATTAAAGACATCTACTTTTCTGCTGGATATTCAGATTTAACTAGAAGAATTCTCGACCACAAACAATGTAAAATACCTAAAAGGCCTGGTATTCTTCAACAGTTTGATCTCTTGAGAGAAACCAACCTTGGTTCTCGATTTATGAAAACCGAATTTTTTTAGTTTTGACTCTCGCCTTTGGACTTCTATTCTTCAAATTCATGCTTAGTTTCAAGATTATATTTAAAGTGTTATGAATCATTACCAGTTAGGATAGAATCAAGAAAAGTTGAGTCGTTTTCAACAGTTTTAGTCTGCTTTAGTTTTTACAATCGTCTACACGAACTGTTTCTTGATTTGCATTTAAATTGTGGTAAAAAAACGTGCACACCCTTTTGGATTATTTTAAATGAAGATTTGGCTAAATGAAATCTTCATTTAAAAAAATCCAAATGGTAAAAATAGTTAAATTTGATTCTCCAGATAATATTCTTGTATTTCCATTGACAACAATGATGACATTGTGGGGCTCAGGATCGGTTGTTAGTCACAGAAGCTTTATTGTGTTGTGTTTATTATTGCGAAAATTATGCAGTTCCTTAGAAATTAGTATTATACAGTTCCTTTTATATATTTAATGTTATTTATTATTTCGATGTTGGTCGTATCATATTGACAAGCCCTATAGGTTGTGCAACACTGGGAGATAAGTGACTACCTATCTATCATTTTTAACTAGTTTAGCACTATTCGTAGTTTCTATATATCCAGGTCTTGGAGAACCATTTACATTTTCATGGCCACATCGTATAAATAACGTACAAACTTGTGTACGAAACATACAATCGTCGCTATAAACTTTTTCAACAATCCGTACATCTCATCAAATTTTGCTGTTTGTTACATTGTATTTTTGCGACATAAGCAACAAACTGTAAGTAATTAAGTTTGGCACCTATTATCCAATTTAGCATTAACTAGCCAGCGTTTGAAATAAGAAAAATGTACGTTTCTAATGTAACTACTTTTCTGTAGATGGCGCTACGTTTTCAATGATATAAATTTCTGTTATTTTTCCGACATACTATGTAGTACGTAACAGGATATATCAGTTAATATAACGAATAATTGACGGAAAGGTAGAAGGAAATGAATGGACGGGTAGAAGATGGCCGCCCCTTATAAAACAATTGAGCAAACTACCAAGGATAGGGACTTTGACATACACATCTAAAAATCAACAAGTAAAATTCATATGCAAACTTGCTGTTACCCATCAATTTAGTACTTGAATAAAATATATGTTATATTTCACACAGTAGCTCACTTTTTCCTTCCAGGCTTCTGCTTTAAACACAAATGTCGCATTATATGACACACTGTTTCCGCGTCGAAAGAAAAATATATATTTCATACATACTAACATATGTACAAGGGTGGTCCCAGAAGTATCCGACCCAACAAAGTCAACACAAAAATTTTGGAAAAAAATATATTTATTTTTCAACATTTTTCAACAGCTCTATACACTTTTCCCAGCGATGTTTAATAAGCTCGATACCTTTTTTACAATAAGAACTGTCTTGCTCCTCAAAATAGCCATTAAGTGCCGATATCACTTCTTCATCGTTAGAAAATCTATGACTATTGAGCCATTTTTTCAAGTTTGGGAACATGAAATAATCCGAGGAGGGTAAATCTGGGGAATAGGGTGTATAAGGTATCAATTCAAACTTTATTTCATTAATTTTTGCCATTGTAATAAAGGATTTATGAGCTGGTGCATTGTCTTGATGTAACAACGCTTTCTTCTTAGCCAAATGTGGCTGTTTTTGTTTGATTTCTTCCCTCAAACGTTGCAATAGGTGCGCATAATACTCGTCGTTGATAGTTTTTCTTTTTTCAAGATAGTCTATGAAAATTATTCCACGCGCATCTCAAAAAACCGATGCGACGCCTGCATATGAAACCGTCTTCGCCCTTTTTGGAGCTGGTACTCCCTTTTGACTCCATTGATTTGATTGTGCTTTCGTCTCGGGTGTGAAGTGATGGCCCATATTTCATCCATCGTTATGCAAATGCGTCAAAATTTTGCTTTGTTGCTGTGAAACTTCGCTAAACACTGAATTGAAACATCTTCACAACACTGTTTTTACTCGAGTATGAGCAAACGCTGCACCCATCTTGCACGCAGCTTCCTCATGTACAAATTTTCATACAATATGCGATGTATTGCGCTTTTCGAAATGCCTACTATGTCTGCTAGCTCGCGCACTTTCAGTCGACGATCATCCAGTACTACTTTGTGGATTTTCTTTACCATTTCTGGAGCCGTTACCTCATTTGGTCGACCACAGCGATGCTCGTCTCGGCAGCTCGTACGGCCTCGTTTAAACTCTGCTGCCCAGTATTTCACTGTTGTAAGCGCACCCAGAATAGAATCCAGTTCAGCTTTGAGTTGAGGCCTTTCAAATAAAAGTATTGTATCACGTAACGATGACCAATTTTGTCCATTTTTACAAATTAACTAAAAACGTTTACTATTGATGGCTGCCGAACAAATACTAAACAAACTTCGAACTTGAAACGTATTCTTTATAAATTGTGTACTTTCTAATGCAGTGATATTTTTCAAACAACTACCGCCATGCCTGGGTCAAGCCAGCCACTTATTGAACCCCCCTCGTAATTAATATATAATTAATATAAAATAGAAGGAGATACAATAAGCTATTACTTATTTAACTCCATCAAAACTTTTCGAAATCTATTTATATTGGTCTAGCGCTTACTTTCATTGATAATAAGACGTTCTCTATTGAAAATTCATCGTTCGCTTGATTAGTTCCCGGTATAACATCATCTGGTACTCGTTCAACTTTCGCACACCACTAGCATATAATATTTATATTTTAATCTCACAGTCGAACCCTCAAAATCAGTGACGTAATAAATCAGAAAATTAACACGTAAACCCCTCTGTAGCTATGGCAATTCTGCGCGGATCGTCTTTAAATATTAAATGATACGAGGCCTTCGGGAAATACGCTTTTTAATTATTTCCCAGCAAGTGAAAATTGCCGACGAAATGAAACAAAACGCATCGACCAAATTATTACGGTACAACTTCGCTGTATGCCTTACCGACGAAGCAATAAATTTAGTAGGCTGCATTCTATATTGTTTACCTCTACCAATATCTTCAGTGGTTCGTCTTTTACGATAAATAAAATATTGTGAATATAACAGATGAGTAATAGGAAGTTCCCATTGTTGTTTAAAAGCATTTCGTTGTTATTAATGTTTCCAAGAAATTTTCTTTCATTGGGGAATAGAGATAAAAAATGTATTGAAATTTGGATGAGATGGGTTATAAGAGTGCTTCATTAAATAAGTGCTAAAAGTGTTCCAATAAGACATTTCATTTTCAAAAGCCCGCCATTTTAACAGTTGTCATGACTCAACCTGTAACTACTTGACAGATGACAAGTAAAAACCTCGCCATTAATGAAAATGGAACGATATACCCTTCAACAATGCATCGAAATTATTAAAATTTACTACAAAAATGGTGAAAATTTCGCGGTCACAGTTCGCAAAACTAAAGCATTTTTGGGTCATCGTGAAGCATCTTCTCCGCCAGCAATCGTGAAACTGGTGGAAAAATTTGAGCTGTTGGGACAAGTTAGTGATGCGAAGAACCGAACTCGTGCAAATCGCTCAAGAACAACTGAGGATATTGCTGTTGTAGCCCATAGTGTTAAGGAAACCCCAGATTTGTCTATTTCTCGTCGATCTTTGGAATTGGACATTCCACAAAACGACATTACACCATATTTTGCATAAAGACTTAGATTTTAAGGCTTTCAAAGTGCAGTTAATACAAGAACTCACGCCTACCCACCTTCAACAACGTCGTGTCTTTGCTGATTGGGTCCTTGAAATGCATCAAACTGACCTGGAATTTCATCGAAAAACCATCTTGAGTGATGAGGCCCATTTTCACCTCGGAGACTAGGTTAACCAACCAGCAGAATTGTCACATTTGGGGCTCGAAATACCCAAGAATTATTGTGAAGAAGCTTCTTCATCCTCAACGTGTGACTGTTTGGTGCGGTTTTTGGTCTGGCGGAAACATTGGACCTTACCTTTTCGAAAATAAGGCTGGTGTAACTGTTGTGGTGCATAGACCACGTTTATTTTCAACAGTACGGCGTTGCGTGCCACACAAGTAACGATACCTTCGCTCTTTTGCGTGAAAAGTTTCCTGATCGTGTGATTTCTCAAAGAGGCGATCACAATTGGCCACCGAGATCTTGTGATTTAACACCTTTAGACTTTTTTCTTTGAGACTGTCAATGGTCCGCAATCAATTCAAAACCTCAAAGATGGAATTCGTGATGTTATAGAGGAATACCGCCACAAATGTGTGAATTGGTAATCGAAAATTTCACGAATAGAGTATGGTCCTTCAAACGTTGCCATGGCTGCCATTTGGCTGATATTGTTTTCCATTATTAATGTCATTAAAAATACTCGTTTTGTTTTGCATATCAAAATGAAATCCTTATTGGAAGACCCGTTCGCATGAAAAAAAAATAGGTTTTTATAATAAAAACAACCAAAACTGCATCCAGCATCCAGCAAATCCAGAGCTCATCAGGTAATCTGTATTTTCTCAACCGTTTTGCGTATTTAGCGGTTACTATTATCATAACGATAATATAAAAATACTACTTGAATAAGATACTAAAGATTACAAGACACACAATACAAATACTTAGAGGTATTGTTTAGTCAAAGTTTCATATAAAATTCTCTTATTCTAGAAACCACCCATAAAGTAACCATAGTCTTGGACAGGAGAATTTGTGGAAAAAAATTGTAGACTTAGTTCCAAGATGACTAGACAATTAGAATTATGATAATCTATGAACCAATCACACAGTGGTCAAAAGCTACAGCTTAGAGGTGATATTAAATTTACCATCTCTAAACACTTCCACAAAAGAGAAGCAAAGAAGCAAAATCAGTAGCTTACAAATTAATGCAAGGCCAAATTCCTGTAAGACAAGCCCACGGTTTTGGCCAAAATTAGTTAGTAGAATATGAAGGCAGATTCTCTTATGAAGAAACCGAATGAACAGCGATCTCAAATTAGATTGTTATGGAACCCCAGATGACGGAGTATTTTCTAATGAGTTACAGTCATTGTAATAAAGCTAATTTGATTTGTTTGCAAGATATGACATCAAAAACCGAAAAAGGAAAGAACTCAAACCAAACGTCGACAGTTTAGTGCGAAAAATTCTATCTATTGTATCAAAAAGCACTATTAGAGTCGGCGTAAATGATATCTAATAAGCTACAAGCATCAAGTTGTTCGCTGATAAATTGACATATGAGAGCGGAAACAAATAAATTTTTTACTAGTGGCGCCTTTCGGCAAGCTTAGTAATTACTGATCCACTTTCACAAAATTAAACCTTAAAAATTTCAATACACACTCGTCCTGCAAAAAATTAATTCGCTCCGGTTAAAAGGAATTACATCCAGCGCGTGTATGTACGTTTGCACATATAATTCTCGTAAATTTTTTAACGTGGTCACATTACCCTTCTCTTGTCGTAATTAGAATAAAAGAGTCGTCTAACGCAAGAAGATTATACGACGTAATTTTCTTTTGACGACTACGTTGGCGACGCTCCCTATCTGTCTCCTAATGCGGTTTTAATGTTACAAGAACTATAAAAGTGCTAACTCGAAAAAAGCAACATCATAGAAATGTAAAATTATCTTGTCACGGACCGCCATAATAGCTTTTTCGTAATCGTTTCTGAAGACTATCATTCCTTATTTCCAATTACACCTTCCGAATTAAATCGCAAGAGCGTTTATGCATTGTCAAACTACGCAAAAAAATTAGGTGCGGGTAGCAGAAGATGCATTTCAATTTAGAAACGAATTCTGGATTGGATTTACAATTATACAATACCAAAATAATTATTTTCAAACCTGGAACACTATCCGAAGCACAGGTGTACTTCAGCCTTTCTTGGAACTTCTATATCTTATAGTCATAGTCACAGTCATTTATTTAATTTTCAGTGGACTAACAATACAATTATTTAAATTCTAAATTATGTACACAAAAATATGTCAAAATAAGTAACAAAGCATTTCTAGATAGAATGTACCATTAAATAGTTGTAATATTCCTTCAATGAGTATGGCTCTATACTGCAAAGTAATTTATTTACAATTTACCTTTCATTGCACTGTAATTTTCCAAAGATTTTATTTCCCTGGGCAATTCATTAAATAATTTCATGCAAGAGTAGTATGCTCCACGTTGATATAACGACAGTCTATAGCGAGGATATAGATATTTTAGGCTGTGCCTGGTATTGTAAGTTAATGTTACAGTGCTGGATTCAAAAATTTCTGGATGGACCCAGACAAATTTAATACATTCATATATATACACTCCGCGCAACATGAATAGGACCAACTGCATATATGACATTTGTAGTTGGTATAAACATGGTAGCGCGCTGGAATTGTTATTTTCGAAAATAAGAGGGTTGATAAAAAGATGTATGTAGGTACCAAATATAATTTTTGTAAAAGTCAGTGCAAATGTACGTTACTAATGACAATAAGTATAAGTAGAGTAATTAAACGCCACTTGAATACGACCAATCTACAAAATAAAAGATTCGTTTGCAATAACAAAATACTTTATTGTTCAATAATGAGTACTTTTGCCATTATTTCTTATAACCTCAAATAGTCGGGATGGAATGGAATTATACAGGGTCCTCAAGTAGTCAACGGGAAGTTCCGCCCAACTTCGTTTCAGCGCCTGCTCAAGTTCGTCAGCGCAACTGAATTGGGTAGCATTGGAGTACAATTTACGCGACAACCATCCCCAAACATTTTCTATGATGTTCAGGTCGGGGGAGAGCGATGGCCAATCGAGAACCTCCATGCCTTGTTCTTGAAACCAGCGTCGAACTATGCGCGCGGTGTGAATACTGGCATTATCCTGTTGGAAAATAAATGGCCCACCTGCCATAACGTTGGAAAATTTGTCTTTCACCTGTTGCAACAGCTGGACGTACTTTTCCGAATTCTGTCTGCCCTTCACTATTACTAAATCAACAGGTCCGTTATAGGAAACAGCTCCCCATACCATGACTGAACCAACATCGGCTCGCCTTCGTGACTGAATCACTTCTTCTTTACGTAAATCGTGGAAATAATAAGAAAACCCATCCGGACCATCTAAATTAAACTTCTTCTCGTCACTGAAAATAACAGTTTGCCATTCTCTTGTCCACCCCATTTTTGCTTGAGCAAATTGAAGACGTGCAGTGCGCTGAAATTCCCTTAAAGGAGGCCGTCGTTTAATTTTCAAACGTTTTAAATGCGGACAGGTCTTGAGTAACTTCTGTACAGTTCTTACCGATGCATTCGTTCCAACGTTATTCGCGATTTGTCTTGCCGTTAATGCCGAATTCGATGCTTCGCGTAATATGGCTCGACGTTCTCTCTTAGTTGTAACGGATGTTGTTCGCCCTTTAAAACGTTTTTAATTCTCGGGATCCCTAATAAAATTGTTCACAACCTGGTGTGATCGACTTATTTTCTTTGCAGTAGCCCTTGAGGAATACCCTTCTTGATGGAACGCTTTAATTTTTCCAATTTCTTCCATACTTAAGCACTTCTGTCGTCCCATCGTTGCACAATACCCTTAATTACAGATGTTTGTTTATCCGGATACACGTTGTAACTCGACACTCATCCAGTAGCTTACTATTAAATACTGGTCGTATCCAACCGGCGCGGTGCATTTTATATGTATGTGGTACTTACGTCACCCAATGCATAACGTTAGGCACTATTGCACAATAATGCGTATTATTTGCCATATCATACCATTACAAACTTGCATTGTATTTTTAGTAAATGAATTGTTTTTCAAACCACCGAAAGCTTGCAACAAGTCGGGTGGTCCTATTCATGTTGCGCGGAGTGTATACTGCTACAGTTGCTAGCATATTTTCTCGTTTGGAAGCACCCCTGCAGCTATCTCTGTGTCTCATATTATTGAGTATTCGTACTGCTTGCTTTTGAACTACAAAGACATATTTTAAATTACTGATAAGAGCTCCCCAAAAGAATGACCCCATATCTAAGTTGACTATAAAAATTTGAATAATAAGATAGCTTAGCTATATCCTTATTTGTATTTTTGACCAGTGTTCTTAAATCGTAATTAGTGTTACTTAGTTTCTTGGTTAGTTTGAATACGAGTTCAGTAAAAGTTAGCGAGTCATTGATCGTTATACCTAGGAATGGGACACTATTTACAAAATTATAAGGTTTATTATGTAATGTTATGACTTGAGGAGTATAAGTATGGTAACTTTTGAAAAGTACGCATTTAGTTTTTGTCATATTTAATATGAGATTATTATCATTTAATCACTTTTCTACTTTCTCCATTATAAAATTTCTTTTTTTATCAATTTAGAATAAGTTTCAGCTTTAAATAGTAAAATGATATCATCTGCATAATTAATAACAGAACAATTATGAGTATTAGATATGAGATCGTTTATAAATATAATAAAAAGTATAGGACCCAGAATACTGCTCTGCTCTCTAGATACGATATCGGAACCATTAGCTACATTTTTAGCTTTTACGAGTTGCTTTCGTTCTGTTAAATAGATGCATATGTCAGTTTATTTAGTACAGTCGTTGCAGTGACACGTGTTTCCGTTTGATACAAAAACTCTGTTCAGGGTACAGGTGCGCCCCTGGATAGTATAGAAACAGATGTATATTTTTATCCAATGAGATAGGAATATGTGTATTTATAATTATATTACAGTTAAGGTGTTTTAGAGCTCAGCATGATATTTAGCTGTTTTAGACCACTTACTCAGAAGGAACTTCAAATTTGCCTAATTTCGAAACAGACGGCAAATCAAATATTTCAGAAGCGCGACTTGCCGCGACGCCTAGTTCCGGAGTTATGATTGAAAAACCAGAATTTCTCGTGAAAAAAGACATTTTTACAAAAATTCAAGCTGTCGCGAAGGCCAAACGGTTCGTCCTATCGCGACAAATTTGTACCCATTTCAATAGCCTCGAAGAGTACTTTAATCTGGTGAATAGTGGTCCTACAATTTTAATGTTTAAGGTTATTAACAAGACATTCATAGATAACCTTCTTTGGTGTTAAAATTTTAGAATTTTCATCTGCCCAAGAATAGTAATTGTTGAAGATGCTATGTCTTATGAACATGCATTCGTCACTCCATAAAAAAGTATTAAAATGTTTGGATCTTTTTGAATTTTGTTTAAAATTGTGTATCATACCTTGCAAATTGTCATTTTCGTGTAATGGTTGCACTTTTGTAATATGAAACGGCCATAAAAAACTTTCCTTAAGCGCTGAAAGAAGTGCTGTCTTACTTGGAATACCCATTTTCAAGACTATTTGTCTAGTGCTACAAGTAAGATTCTGGTGAACAATATCCAAGTCTTCAATTAACTTGTATCGCATGACAATGTCTTGGTCTACCTGCATCACGTTGACTGGAAACAAATGTGCTAGCTTCATAAGTCTCCGATTCAAGCTTTGACATGTATTGATACATGTGCGCCGTCATATTACATTTCGTCTTTTGCGAAGTGCACATTTCCATTGTAAAACACAAATATCATATACATATACACATATATATATATATATATATATATATATATATACATATACACATATGAACGTTATCGTTGAAAGTGTACATTACAAATTGCTTGGGATATCACAAAAAAAAAGGTAAATACATTGGTAAACTGGTAAACGTCAAAATTCGACAGATAATTATTTTTAAATTACACACATTATTCTAGGCCAAGGTTTCTAGTTATCAGTTTCTGCTAGTCACAAGATCGAGGAAAGAGCTAGAAAGGGTGTTTGATAAATTGGAGAGCACAGCAAGAATATATGGGCTAGTAGTGAATGAGGAAAAAATGAGGTATATGGAAATACGCCGAAACAGCGGGAGGGATATAGTTATTAGCTTCAAAATGGAAGAGAGGAAGTATAAAACCGGGAAGATAAATAGCTTTGATTACATGGGGATAACTATAACAGACACTGTAGATGAAAGTTTAGAAATCCAAAAGCGAATGGTAAAGGGTA
Source organism: Dermolepida albohirtum (assembly GCA_031893035.1). Taxonomy (NCBI): domain Eukaryota; kingdom Metazoa; phylum Arthropoda; class Insecta; order Coleoptera; family Scarabaeidae; genus Dermolepida; species Dermolepida albohirtum. The sequence continues at coordinate 612,201 of JAVIWB010005137.1, forward strand.
GCAGGGCGGCGGATACTATCAACAGTATATTCAGTCAAAAGAGATTCGAGGGCAGCGAAATTGAGAATATATCAAACAATTGTTCGATCAACGGTAACGTACTCAGGAACCGATGGAGGGCGAATTCGTGCAGGTATTGCCGACAGTTTGCACCATGTCAATGACGCGAAGATTCCATACAAAGATAGATTGTTAACTGCAATGGGTGTAAATACATTTCTGTATCGTTTCTCTACGTTAGTTTATACCCTACTGAGAAGGAAGTTTCTTCAACGATGATTGGCTGTAACATCGCCCATCCCATCATCGACAATATAACTGGATTTCATTGTACTTAATTCACATACTCATATATTAAAGAAATAGTTGCCGCTGAAGACTTTTTCATCTATACTGAAATGCTCACAATACTGGTTGTTACACTTTATAGTTTTCATATTCACAGAAAAGCTATGTTAATATATTTACATGTATCTGCACTGATTGCAAAAGTTTCATAAAGCATACAATGTACATTCAAGAGAGACGTTTTCCGGTATTGCATCTCTTTAAATAACGCCGGATTAAAAAACTAAGGGCTCTCGCCTACGGCAGTCTTATGCGTATAGAATCAACTGACGAAGAGAGACGCTTTAAAGCCAGTAAAGATGCATTGTGTTAATTAAATTTAATATGAAGCCGTTGATGTCTCGCTAAAATTTTAATAATCATTCAAATAGTGCCTTCGCCGTACATCATTTCAAGAACCGTTATATAAGCGAGAATTATATAAGAGCGAACTATGGACTTTGAGAAAACAGATGGAAGTAAAGCTGAAAGTATGGGAAAGGAAAATGCTTCGTAAGATACTGGGAGGACTGAAGACAGAGGAAGGTAAGTGGAGGTGAAGAACGAACAAGGAGGTTCAGGAAATTTATGGTGACCCATCCACCTGGGCATGTCAGCCGCATGCCGGGAAGAGGACAAGCGAGGAGGATGCTGGAGGAAGGGACTGGTGAGAAGAAGAGGAAGGGACGCCCAAAGAAGAGATGGCTGGATGCGGTAGTGAGTGATGTGGGAAGAGTGCTAGTGAAAGATTGGAGAAACAGGGCGGGAGATATTTGTAGAGACAAATGGAGGAAAACTGTTGAAAAGGTTGAGAAAATGTAATGGATGGGTGTTTTGAATAGTAATGAATGTAAGGTTACCGTATACGCTTCAATGTAAAAAAGCAGTTAAATTACTATCTTCTTCTGGGCTGCCGGGCTGGAACCGCGTCAACTACTGCTACTGTTTGTTGCACTGAAACAGGAAATGGACCACGACCGTGGAAGTCTACGTACCAGATTGAGCAGTTAAATTGTTTAATAATGGAAAATATTGGCACAAAGCGATTAATTATTCCAACGTAGTGTCGCATAATTTTATTTGACAGTAAAAAACAAGTCGCACATTTTCAAAACTGATTATCTTCTGTGCCTTAACGATTGACAACACAACATTTCAGTATTAGGGTTGTCAATTCGAAATAATCATCATCCCACCTGGCGATTATCCGTATTTCTGACTACTGTACACAAATAATGTACACCAAACACTACCAATTCTACCAAAATCATAATTTTGAACGCAATATTTGACGAAGGACCTTATTTTGCATGGCTTTTGATTTACTACGCTCGGAATATAAATTAATATTCGAGTTAATTTATATTCGTCCAAAACAATGATCTAAAAATAAACACACATATATTAGAGTTACGATATAACGCGAAATGTTTACTGTTCAGATTACGGATGCTAAATATGTGTGACATATTAGTTACGCAACTCTCTCGCAGCCCTCGATCCTGTTTTTCACGAATTTGCATAGATTACAAGTTTAAAATAAATACAATAATATAATTTTGTCTGGTATCTCTAATCTGACATTTCCTATCGCAATTTAACGAAGACACAAAATTACTGGAATACATTTGAATAGATAAATGTATTGTCAGTACATACATATATACACTCTACTACATAACGGGTGTCCCAAAATTAACGCAAGATTTGAATTAAATAGAAAACACAGTTTTTAGTCTTTTAATTGTTATTTTTTTATTGAATCATAAAGTACATAGGATAGGGTTATTTATGGAATAACACGTCGGGCAAATGGCTTCCACCGCTTTGCATGCACATACCCACTCGTCTGTCGAAATTTTTCATGACCATTATAATAATAATAATAATAATAATAATAAGTCTTTATTGTCCAACAGATTGTTATAACTTCATCAATAAGGTTGATATATAACCCCTTTCCACATTAACTTTTGTAAATTCTGTATACGGATTTCGCAAATTATCTGCTGATGATGACAACCAAGTTGTCATCATCAGCAGATAATTTCAAAGTGTCGCACCTGGTAAAACACGGCGAAAAAACACCTGTACGAAAAACAAACCCGGTACGCGGCCGCTCAGAACCAAGATGTACACTGTGTGTTTGTTTCACAAGATTTTTAAAAATTACTTTTACTTAAACTAACATGCACTACATTGAAAAAGGTTGGTATGGTCAAGACAAGTGCCTGCCTATGTGATTTGTGATATTGTTCCTCCTCTGACATTCAGTAGAGAGAAAAGGGGCGATTGTAAGGGGCCGGCGTCATTATAGTTCACCACATGGTATAAATTCTTTAAGATGTGCATGCTTTCATACGTGTCTAGTTCGCGATAATTGTACACGTTTTTTATCAAATGTAAACAATCCATATTAATACTGTGGTTATTTTCTAATACATGTCTCGCTATACCTGATTTTTCCGGTCGGTTGAATTTTATGTGCGAAAGGTGTTCTTTATACCTGGTTTCGATCGATCTTTTAGTTTGGCCGATGTATTGTCTATTGCACTCTAAACATTCAATTCGTTCTAGGGGTTATATATCAACCTTATTGATCAAGTCTATCAACCACAGGCTCCATCAAATTCAACTAGATTGTTATAATCCAATAACAGGACAAAAAATACATATATATATATATATATATATATATATATATATATATATATATATATATATATATATATATATATACACACACACATACCATATATGTATATATACATATACAAAAATACAAATCATCAGATAATCAAACAAAACAAAAGTAACACAATTAATGTTCACAGTGCTTTAGAAAAAAAAAAGAAAAAATCAAAATAAATATATAAATGAATATAAATATAGGTTATACACACACACCCATAATTAAGAAAATAAAGAAAATTAAGAAAATTAAGACCAACGCGCCCTACCGACAGCCATTATCCGCCCCAAGGAATCAAAATTTAAATCACAATGGTCCGACAAACCGTTGAAGGCCCGACATGCAACTGCCAATGGGGAATTGAAACCAATATTCGTACTAAATGTTTCAATATAAAAGCAATGGCTATGGTGGTACCATAAAATTGAGCTGAGATAGCAAATGAGCACAATCTATATTCCCTCTAACCAAGTTAAATACAAACTTAATACTGCTCAGTCGACGCCTGACCTCCAAGGACTCCATTCCAAACTTATTTAGAAGAAAAGAGTTCTCGACTCCTCGCGGAGGACACACATTATGGAGGACATTATGCATAAATGCGGCTGAATTTCGCTGATACAGCGTTGAATCTCCTCCTTTAATGCACGGGTGGTTGTGGGCTTGTTGACATAGACCTGTGATTTCAAATAACCCCATAAAAAGAAATCTAATGGTGTTAAATCACACGATCTAGGGGGTCAATTTTGATCACCGAGACGAGAGAGTACACGACCTGGAAATGTCTCATGCAATAATTGAATTGTTTCACGGGCTGTATGGTATGTGGCACCGTGGCAATTTTGGCGATTAACAAAGCCATCAAGGTGAAAATGTGCTTCATCGCTTAAGATGATTTTGCTCGAAAAATCAGCATCCATTTGTTGATGTTCAATAATCCATTCAACGAACTCTCTTCACTGTGCATGGTCATTAAGCCTCAGTTATTGTGTTAATTGAATTTTGTAAGCATGGAGACACAGATTTTTAGTGAGTATACGCTGTAGAAACCTTCTTGAAATTTGCAATTCTTGTCCAGGACACCGAATTGAGGTTCCTGTATTGTCACCGACACTCTCACGCACTGCTTTGATATTGACATTTGAACGGCTTGTTTTTGGACGACCAGTGTGTTTGGCGTCTCTAACGGATCCAGTTGACGAAGTTAGAACATTATTCCGACCATATTTTATATGAAATTTTCGAACTGCTGCCGCCAAGCTTTCATTATTTTTGAAATATATTTCAATAATGAAGACACGTTGTTCTATCGTGTAACGCTCCATTTCTACTAACCCTAAACTGTCAGCTGTCGAATTGTTTTTTTTTAGGGTTGCCAACACTATACTGCACAAATAGCGACAAATTCAAATCTTGCGTTAATTTTGAGACACCCATTACATACGTTAATATTTAATGTGTACGAAGTTCATTCAATTAAACATCAATTGATCTCTTTTATGAAGTAATGATTATTTGTTAATTTCTCATGGAACTTCAAGAAAAGTCGTACTCTTTTTAGAATGACTAATATTTTTAGAAAAAGCATATTTGTTCGATTTGGCAACTAAATATACAATTTCGAGAGACATTGCTAGAGTTTCCAGATGTGGCAACATTGTTAGATGTTTCGATATTTCATTTATCACACAAACTATGAATCGTTAGCCAAACCGTTTATGATGTTTGGTACACCATAAAAAAGTAAAATTGTAACTAATTCATCTCTAAAAGTAACGAATATACTCGGAGTGCTTTTTAAGTAAGGACTGTTTGAAAATAAAAACCAAACGAAAGAAAATATTTAAAAACCAAATTTATTTTCAAATTCTTCATACATGTCTCTATTTTTCAACATAGCTGCCGACCAGATTTTGAAAACCCTCTTCATAGAAACTTGACGCCTGCTCCGATAACCAAGAGAAAAGGAAAGTCGTTTGAAAGAGTGCTTATGGTGAAGCGTCTGTTCTGAAGCATTTTCGCTTCAACTCAAGCCAGCATATCGCCTATGATCACAGATGGGTGACCGGAGCGGGACTCATCATGGACGTTGTCACGGCTAGCTTTAAAGTCTCTGACCCACTTTGCCTTCACACATGGCAGTAGCTCCGTAAACTTCACAAATCTGCCGGTGAATGTCTGCAGCAGATATGTTTCTTGCCGAGAAAAAACGTATCACTGACCATTTCTTGCACGGAGCCGGCAATTCAATAATCTTGAACATGTTAAAGACACAGAACAGCCCGTACAGGTTACCTACACAGCTGTAACTGAGCACAGTTGTTCCAAAGGAATGTCGGGACACGACATAAGCACTCGTTGCGGCGCGTACCACCTATTAGTGTATACAACACCTTACTTAAAAAACATGCCTCGTATATTTATGTAAAAGTGTAAGGACAAAATTAACTATAATAATTTATTCAGCATATTTATCCAGCAGTCTTAAATACTGACAGAAAGTCGGTAATTTAATACAATTTATAAATCCACAATAATTTACCCATGAATAAGTTCTTTCTTACAGAACATTCTTTTTAATTGAAGCACTCCATTTCGATCGGTCTTGGGTGGCTTTTTGATTATCCAAAATTAAACCAAAATTTCCGTTATTGTGCGGTTGGAAGTGAAACTGTTATAAAGTTTAATTAAAGCCTACCATCCTTATAATTCATTATTAAAGGAATAATTTATAAGTGCTTGAAAGTTTAAGCTCCCCCCCCCCCATACGCCACCCCAATTTCGGAGCCATATTTGTTCCAATCTTTCGCGCAACAATCCCGAGCCCAAGAGTTCATTTCGTAATGAAATTTATACGATGCTGTAATAAACGAAACTATAAAATTTTGGTTGAACGTCACTGGAACAGTAGTAGAAGGGACATAAACTTTTATATTATAGGCGAACGGCAGGTTGAAGATGAGGACGCACCACTTCGAGCTTTACGCTTGCCCCCCTTTCACATGCTACACCTAGCTACTACCGAAATAAAGAAAATATAAAAACCCTTAGCGTATAAAGGTGAAAATATCGTGCACACATAAAATGACGATAAGTCAAAAATGAGGAATGATAGAGACCTACGTAAAGAATGGTTCCCGGGTTCTTTAACATTTTTTTTTCCGTAGCAGACCTACATTCCTCTCTTACTTTCAACGTGAAATTGATGGATTACATGTCATTGATATAGAAAGTTACGCGTGCCCCCATACACATACACACTTCTTTCCATATTCACCCGGGCATGCGAAGTTCTCCTTCGTGAATGTGAACAAGCTGACGCTTCGCAAATACAAACTACTCATTGTTATCGTGTATCTCACGAGCAGGACTCTGGAAAGATGCTGGAGTGAAGCTTTTTACAATTTAAAAATCTTCCTTCTTTCAAATTTTCGCTGTAACATACGCATCATTTACTTCGACGGCCGACTGCCTTCAGGTGTCTCGTGTACTTGACGTTTCTATTATATTGTGTTTTCTTTTTTGATTTATTATTAATGTTATTCCTGTGTTTTGAAATTCTTTCGCTGAGAGTTCTTGGAACTTCATAATTTCGACTTTCGAAGAATAATAATCAGTTAGGATACAACCTCTTATTTATAGGTATGGCTTGGGGCTGTTTTAATGAACGAATAAAGAATTTGTCTTTTTACATGAAGTCTATTTTTGTTTGTTTGATACTACATAGTATCAATAACTCTTTAAAATTCAATTCAATAATAATAGAAAAGGTAAATAAAATCCCCTCCATAATAATATTCGTATTCTGTTTACACATTTTCACAACTAAATGATTCCCTTAAATTATCATCATCAGTAGATAATTAATCGCAAACCCATACTAGGCATTAACCATCAACAGTCAAACACACACAGTAAATTCGTTTCCCACAATTTAAAATGTATCCCAGTCTTAAAAGTAACCCCTTATCTTAAACTATATCCCCCGCTTACACATGTAAACCCTTTTTAACGGTGGTATTTTTCTTTTCCACGAATTTAAACAGACAAGAATAAGTTATTCGACCCTTATCAGTGTTTAATATGTGCTTTTTGTTTTTTCGAAATGTATATGCGTTCGTAGCTAGCTACTTCGCGATGATTATTTATATTTTTCATTAAACGTAGACAATCTACGGTTACATTACGATTATTTTCTAACACGTGCTTTAGTAAACTGGGTTTCTCAAGTCAATTAAACTTAATGTGCACTATATATGTTATGTAAAGTCTACAATGCTGTACCTAATGAATTTAAGCGCTTCTCTGTGACACGTTTTAGAGTTCTCTTGAAGCAGAAGTTGTTGTCCAGAGAGCTGTGTGTTATTTTCACTACATCTTACCTGATTATTTGATTTCAGCGTGTTGTGTATCATTAAAAACAGCTTTTTTTTCTGATATATGTACGAGGGAGCGTTTTTATATTCGCGGAATGGCGGACAAGGGGTGGAAATAAAAAAAACAAATTATTTTTCTTTTTCAATATATTCACCTGCAAGACGGATACATTTTTCACATCTTTCAATTAATTTATTTATACCCTCATAAAAAATGATTTCTCTTTATCTGCAAAATACGCCGAAACTGCCTCCTTGACTTCATCATCGGCAGTAAATTTTTTACCCCGCAGCTCTTTTTTCATTTTCGGAAACAGGTAATAATCACTCGGGGCCAGGTCTGGGCTGTAGGGTGGGTGATTCACAATTTCGAAGCCCACCTTATGCAGGGCAGCTAACGCAACGCGGCTCTTGTGGACGGGCGCTTGTCGTGCAAAAGCAGAACACCTTTTGTCTATTTTCCCCGTCTTTTCTCTTCAATGGCTTCTTTTAGTCGCTCTAATATTGAAGCGTAATATTCTCCGGTTATAGAAACACCTTTATCTTTACAATCAATCAACAATATTCCTTCCGAGTCCCAAAATACCGTTGCCATGAGTTTTCCAGCTGATTGTGACACTTTAAATTTCTCGGGAGGTGCTGTGCCCTTTTTATGCCACTGCATGGAGTCTTGCTTGGACTCAGGTTCATAATGATGAACCCAAGTTTCGTTTCCAGTAACAATTCCACTCAATACACCATCCTTGTCTTCATTACAGAGGTCCAAAAATGCACGCGAACACTCTACGCGCTGTTGTTTTTGCGGCGGCGTGAGCATTCGGCACCCATCTTGCGCTGACCTTAGACATGCCGAGATGATCGTGTAGGATTTTAAAAATTGTTGTATCGGATACTCCAACCATTTCTGCGAGTTGTTTCTTCTTTAGTCGAGCATCTTCGAGTACAATTTGTTCAACTTTTTGGATAAGTGCTGGCGTGGTCACCTCAATGCTCCTGCCCGACCTCGGGTCGTCTTCAAGGGATTCCCTTCCTTGCTTAAATAAACTATGCCCCTTGTACACCATGGTTTTTCCTGGACAAGAGTCGCCGTAAACCAATGACATCTCATTCATTATGGTCGTGACTGATTTTCCTTGCCTGGTAAGGAACTTTATAACGGCACGATATTCGATTTTTTCCATATTTCACTTTTCACTCCTGATTATGTTACTTGGTTGACGATAGCTCAAAGACTAACTGTCTAATAACAATGAAACTTCGTATTTATACTAATCATGAGTCGCCGCACAGGCCACACCCCCAATGCGCCTACTCACCCCTCTACAACCCGCTCATTCCGCGAATATAAGAACGCTCCCTCGTATGTACTTACAGGGTTTTAGGTTAAGTTAGCTTTTAGGCATTTTCTTTTTAGTTAATTTGTTTGTTAGTCTCAGGATGCATAGGAAGAACAACTTTGCTTGAAGTTAATATGCATCCTGTGATTTCCAGAGGGGGAAGAGGGGAAAAATTAGGAAAATGGTATTTTGATTTACTGTATGGATATTGGATATAAACTATTATTCTTCTTATTATTATTATTATATTCTGTATACCGGTTTCCTATCAAACGTTTCGTCTGACTAATGTATTGCTTATTGCAATCTAGATACTTTGATTCTGTAAATAGGAATTTACCAAATAAAATGTCTAGACTGCAATAAGCAATACATTAGTCAGACAAAATTTAGGATAGCAACCTGATGTATAGAGATTTTATCAAGATATAAGTTAAAACGCGCTATAAAGGAAATATGAAACGAAATCATGTCTGCACACTATTGCTGGGATCTTAAAAGAGACGAGCCGTCAATAAAATACAGGCGAAAGCCAAATAGATTTATGTTCTTTAAATAAATAATAAATTTTAAATTATATAATGTACCATTTTTCCTTAAAAAATTAAAATTTCTGAAACTTGTGTTTTACTGGTAAATATTGCGCGTTGGGAAAATATGCAAGCCAAATTGGGAATTAGCAGGAAAAATATCTATATAAATCTCTTCTTTTAGTTCAAGTAACATTTAAAAAGTTTAATTTTGTATATAAATGAACTTAATCACTGATTTCATTGACTGGTACTCCACTTTTGTTATGTTTCAAAACAGGTTGAAAACAGTTCATTTTCTGTTCAAATATCAAGCGTATTTCCGATCGGAATGAACTAAAATTCTGGCAGTTATGTTTCGGAGAATTGCCAAGTTTAAAAATAAATAAGATTTTTTATTTGGTCTGCCCTCGTTTGCCAAATTCACTAATTACTGATCCGACATCGTGTTGTACTCTAACATTATGGGATAGCCTGCAAAAAAACTTGTCTCTGCGTTGAATAATAATGTAGTTAATCCTACGTATATTTTTATTACGAACCTATATATGTAAGGTACTTTAAAATGACCTCTTTTGGTCCAGAACTTCATAACAAAGATGACCAGTATGTAATATTTTGCGGCGGAGATATAAAAGCTTTTATGGATCACTGACGAAACACCACTAGCACTGCTAATATTGACTCTACATCACGCCGATACATACATACATACATGTGACTGCGAGATAAACGCGCGTTGCTCCTGGAGGGAATGTTTCGCGTCAATAATTTTTGTGGTAATGATTACATTTTCAATATTCATACAGGCAAACTAACTGCAAGTAACTGGGACGATGTTGCACCATAGTAGCCATAGTAGTAAGTTCCTTTAGTGTTGCAAAGAGGATTTATTATTCGCGTCGACCGGACGCGAATTTTTTAACAAAATTTGCACAGATATTATTAAAAGTTTATATAGTCGAAATACTTTTTTATTCTTTCAGGATCAAGCTGAAAATGTTGGAAAAAATTTTGATTTCAAAATCGTTTTTAGGACATTCAAAAATGTCAACAGGAAAATCTTGGTTAATTTACAATAACTTATTTAATGGAACGACTTTCTAATAACTTGTATTAATATAAAACATTTAGTTCTTTATAATAATGTAATTTAATACCGGCTGGTGCACAATTCACGAATAATCGTCAGGTAAGGCGATTCTATGATTAATTCTGAGACGACAATCCCAATGCACAGATGTTGTACGAGGGTTGTCTCATAAGTACCCGGCCTGACATAGAGATGGCGGTAGTTGTTTGAAATATGTCACTGAATTAGAAAGTACGCAATCTATAAAGCATATGTTTCAAGTAGTATTTGTTTGGCAGCTATCAATAGTGAACGTTTTCAGTGCATTTGTAAAAATGGAGAATATTGGTCATCGATACGTGATACAATACTTTTATTTGAAAAGCCTCAGCAAAACCAATATAAAAGTTGAACTGGATTCTACTCTGGGTCAGTTTGCTCCTTCGTTTACAACAGTGAAATATTGGGTAGCAAAATTTAAACGAGGCCGTACGAGCTACCAAGACGAGCATCGCAGTTGACGACTCCAGAAATGATGAAGAAAATCCACAAAGCGGATGATCGTCGACTGAAAGTGCGCGAGCTAGCAGATATAGTAGGTATTTCAAAAAGTGCGGTACATCGCATATTATCTGAAAATTTGTACATGAGAAAGCTGTGTGCAAGATGAGTGACGGGTTTGCTCACACTCGAGCAAAAACAGTGTCGTGAAGATGTTTCAATTGAGTGTTTAGCGAAGCTTCACAGCAACAAAGCAGAATTTTTGTGCCGTTTCATAACCATGGATGAAACATGGATCAATCATTTCACACCCGAGACAAAAAAATAATCAAAACAATGGACTCAAAAGGGAGAACCGGCTCCAATGAAGGCGAAGACCATTTCATCTGCAAGCAAAGTCGGCATCGGCTTTCTGAGATGCATATCTTGAAATAGGAAAAAGCTATCAACGGCGAGTGATGCGATCTTATTACGACGTTGGAGCGAAAAAATCAAGCAAAAACGGCCGCATTTTTCTGAGAAGAAAGTGTTATATCATCAAGACAATCCACCAGATCACAAATCCGTTATTGCAATGGCCAAAACTAATGAATTAAAGTTTGAATTGCTACCCCAGTGGTCAAAGATTTTCCAACGATGAGGAAGTGATGTCGGTAGTTAATGGATATTTTGAGAAGCAAGACAGTTCTTATTATAAAAAGGGTATCGAACTTATTGAACGTCGGTGAGAAAAGTGTAAAGAGTGATTTTGTTGAAAAATAGGTATATTTCTTTCCAACATTTTTATGTTTTCTTTCTTAGGTCGGGTATTTTTGGGACCACCCTCGTATATGTTATGTTAATCTAGTTTAATTAACCTGCTTGCTAATCATGGCGGAAATATTAATTCCAGAAGTTCGATTATTTTATTCATAGAGAATAAAATAATATGGCAATCGCTTTTGAGAGTCGTGCTTGTATTTCTAGATAAAAGCCTTGTATATTTCGTTTCAAAAAGAAAGGGGATAAATTTCTGAATAGACTGAAATGGTAGGTAATTCTCGTTAATTGAGATTAAGGCAAAACCAGCGTCGTATGTTATCGACAGTCGAATATTTCGACATCTTTGACTGTTTAAGATTTGTTTATAATTATCATAATATTTAAGGTTTTTACGCTGTACATTAGCTTTGTCAGAGCTTTGACTTTTAGATTAACATGTTATGTAAGTACAGTAGATTCTCTGTATAACGAAGTTTCACAGCAACAAAGCAGAATTTTTGTACTGTTTCATAACTATGAATTAAACATGGATCTATCGCTTCACACCCGAGACAAAAGAGCAATCAAAACAATGGACTCAAAAGGGAGAACCGGCTCCAAAGAAGACGAAGACCGTAAACGCTGAAAACTGGTAGCCATTGATTTAAGACAAAACTGCAGCCTTTTTGGAATTGAATTTAGAACGCTTTGCAACCTATTTGCGGTAATTAAATGTATCGTGACGTTAATTCTATTTATTACTTTCTGTTCACTGCCCTGAAGCGTCGCATAAACAAAACTTAGTTTCAAAAAATCCCAAAGAAGTCAAAGGGATTCATATCTGGAGACCTTGCGTGCAATAATAATGGTTCACCTTTCGAAAGACATTCGATCAACTATGCTCTTGTAATTCTTCCATTCTGAACTGATGCACTGTCGTGCGTATAATTCATGTTGACTCTGACATTATCCAATATTTCCTCCACATTTATTTATTCATTTGCATTTAGTCTATTTGGAAGAAATATTGGTCCTATAATTTGAAGGTTCAAGATGCCTAGACATACATTAACAACTTTCTTTGTTGTCCAAATTCTCGAGCTCTGGGATTTTCATCCGCTCCAAAAAAGGAAATTGTGACTAACGAAATATATAAAATATTATATATGGGATATTTCATCCGCTCCAAAGAAGGAAATTGTGACTAACGAAATATATAAAATATTATATATATATATATATATATATATATATATATATATATATATATATATATTAAGAAACAACGATAGTTGTAACTCAAGCAGATTTTGTATGTTAACTACCCTTACCATTCATTTCTAGTAATGCGCGATATCAATGCCATATTCTCTCTCTATTTGATGTAATTACTTTGATTTATTTCATAAATTATATTTCCGTGTATATATATAATACACAATAACAAAGTTAACTACCCTTACCATTCATTTCTAGTAATGCGCGATATCAATGCCATATTCTCTCTCTCCTATTTGTCGCATAACAGTCTCTCCAATATCATTTATTAATATAATTATGATATAATGTTTCCGCATAGCCATTGGATGAAATCATCATGTACATGTTTCCACGAATTTTTCCAATTTACAAGCAATAGGCTGGATAATATCCGCAGATTGTGTTCAACTAATGAGGAACGATTGACAATGAAATGATTCATTATCAAACTGATAAATACAGAATTTATATGGATTGAATTCAATATCTCGTTAATATTTTAAAATATAATTAACAGAAATATAATCAGTTATAAATGTAGATAGTGTATCTATATACTATATATACACATATATACATATTTATATTGCTACATATTACGAATTTCCAAGCCTTTATATGTAAATAATCAGACAAACTGCACCAACAGCCAAATATATTAACAATGCGATGAAAAACTGAAATCGCACATAATATACTTAATTCATTATGAAACATGTTTAAAATCTTATATATAGAGATGTACTATATATTACACTATAGAAAGGTTAAATTTAATTTCAAAAAGGACACGTCATCATATATCGATCATATTCGAATACACTCAGAACTGTGAGAAATTTCATATGTCTCAAATACTGCCACTTGCCTTATTGTGTGAGAATTGTATTCCACGATCTCAATAAAAGTTAAAACATTTACCAAAAACACTTCACACTTGCAAATAATTTTTAAAGTTGGTAGATAATTTCTTGAAATTTTAAAAATGTCCATGCTCTAATTAAAATTGAGACAAAATATCAGTTTCTAGCAATGCATTTAGCAATTTTATTGTAGCTTTAATATCTAAGAACAAATTTGAGTATGTTTCAACAACAGTTTAAAAATTAATATATACCTAAAAGCAGAACATTATGAAAGACAATCCACAAAATTGACAAAACATGGTGTACCATAAATAATGTACAATAATAATTGGAGATAAAATCTATAATATATTCAATCCCTATGTAATAATGTAATTTCATAAACGATTCACTTTCTTATAAATAAAATGTCGAATATAGTAGATATTAAAGAGTAAATATACACTATCGCTCATAAGTATTTTGTCACTCGCATTTAACCTGCAAATTGTAACAAAAATCAAAATTGAAATACTAATATCTTTTTATTATTTACATATATGAAAAATATATATTTTTACATCTAAAATAAATTGTTGTACAATATATTCTTCTATATTTTAGGCTCGCCTGTATGTCCTCCTTCATTTTTAATTACTGCAGCACACAATCTAGGCATTCTTACAATTTATTTTCGTAATGTCTCAGGTTTTATTTTACCTAATGCCTCTTGCAGGTACTTCCACATATTAACAGCAGATGTGGGGGCCGATTTTCTCACGTCTCAGTTAAGTTCTTCCCACAGCAAGTCGATGGGATTTAAATCGGGGCTCTGGGGAGGCCACGTTATATCTTTTATGGTTCCCTCGTTCGCCAATTCCTACAAATAGTCCCAGCATAGTTTGGAAGTGTGTTTCGGATCTTTATCTTGTTGGTAGATGAAATTCTATCTGGAAATTTGGATTCTGGAGGAAATTGCGCTTTTCTCTAATACGTGCTTATACTGTTCTTTTTTAATATAGTTTCAATTTTTACGAGATCGCCCACATTTGATCCAGAAAAGCAACCCCATATCATGACTGAACCTCCGCCGTGCTTAACAGTAGGGGCTATGCATTCTTCCTGAGCACGCTCACCCACATACCTCCTCACGAAAACACATCTTCGTGAACCAAAAATCTCGGATTTGGATTCATCGGTCCACAAGACTTTATTCTATGCATTCTTCCTGCGCACGCTCACCCACATACCTCCTCACGAAAACACATCTTCGTGAATCAAAAATCTCAAATTTGGATTCATCGGTCCACAAGACTTTATTCCAGTCTACTATGGTCCAACTTTGGTGATCGCGTGCCCACTTTAAACGTTTTTGCTTGTTTTGCTTGCGTAGAGGCGGCTTCCGCATTTCAATTCATCCATGAAGACCGACAGCATTCATTTCTGGGGCTGTTTTTCGTCTATTTCTCTTGCCTGTTACCACCATTGCAAGTTCTTTTTCAGAGGTTGTCGCCCTTAGTCTGCCTTTTCGAGTTCTGCTCAACACAATTCCAAATTCGCTATGTTTTTTAATGATATAACCCACGGTGGACCGCTTTAATTTAAGTTCTGTGGCAATTTCGCCGTTTCTTTTGCCAGTTTTATGGTATGCGATTATAAACGATCGTGTTTCTGCACTCGATTCTTTCCGTTTAGGCATTTCTAATCGATTGAACTTCTTAGAAACACACGATGTTATCACCATGAGCACTTCACAAAAACTAACTGCAATTTTGCATAACGATCGAAAATTTCCAAGAGTTGAGAAATCTAATCCCTTAGGTGCAATTATTCCACCTGGAGTTTTATTAGGGTATTATCATTCATTATAAATAACAGGGTAATGCAATAATTATTTTTGAATAAGCTTTTATAGATTTTAATGTTTACTAAAAACTATTTCCTACCATAGATATAAATTTTGTAATTAGAACTTTTCTATAGAAACTGTAATGAAACAAGGGTGACCAAATACTTATGAGCGATAGTGTAGATCGTACTGCAAGAATTATTAAAGATATTTCTATGAAAACATTTTGCCAAATATATTAAGAAAAGTCTTCGATTGGTGACGTAAGAGAATTAGGAATTTTATTTAAAAATGTTAAAAACTATGAATTTAATGTAAAATTTAATTCTAAGTGAGATAAATAAAATTAGTAAGAATTGAGGAAATCAATTCGAGAAGTTTTAAAAAAGGAAACAAAATTAATGGACATTTTCCTGTCCACCTTCTAAACGTAATATATTACTAAAGTCGCCTCTATATATAATCTGCAGTAATTTTAATAAAATATTTTGTATTGGAAACATTCACCACGACTCTATGGAAGCTCTACTCAGTCTAGCAGTTGGGGACAAGTAGAGGAAAAGTCTCCCCTTTTCTTTACTTGATTATTGTAATTTTTTTATACTATGCACTTACATGTAAAGAATTATTATTATTTATATTATATTGGGTTGGCAACTAAGTACTTTCGGTTTTTACTGATGTACTTTACCGTTTATCGCGTGATACTAGTCACATTTGCGTAAATTCAGAAGCAAATAGTGCGTGATTTTTATTAAAGCTATTAGCTGTGGGTTAATTTTAAATGGAGTACAGAAACGAACATTTTCGACATATTTTACTATTTTATTTCCGCAAAGGAAAGAAAGCTGCTGCGGCTCACAAAAAGTTATGTGAAGTTTATGGTGCTAATTGCTTAACAGAGCGCACGTGTCAGAATTGATATAAAAAATTCCGTTCTGGAGATTTTTCCCTCAAAAATGAGCAACGTTCTGGTCGGCCTACTGAAGTTGATGATGACCAAATCAAAGTCATAATTGAAGAGGATCGTCATATAACTGTTCGAGAGGTTGCGGAGAGGCTACATGTATCGCACACAACAATTGAAAAACTTATAAAATATCTTGGGCTAGTTAAGAAGCTCGATATTTGGGTACCTCACGAATTGAAAGAAATTCATTTAACACAAAGAATCAATTTTTGCGATATGCACCTTAGACGAAATGAAACCGACCCTTTCTTAAAAAGAATCATCACTGGTGATGAAAAATGGGTCCTGTACAGTAACATAGTTCGAAAACGATCATGGAGCAAACACGATAAACCAGGTCAAACCACATCGAAAGCTGAATTGCATCCAAAAAAGATCATGCTGTCAGTTTGGTGGGATTACAAAGGTTTTGTGTTTTTTTGAGCTACTTCCAAGGAACCAAACGATCAATTCTGATGTTTACGGTCAACAATTAATAAAACTGGATAAAGCAATCAAAGAAAACGGCCAGAATTGCCAAATCGGAAAGGCGTAGTTTTCCACCAAGGTAATGCAAGGCCTCACACATCTTTAGCAACTCGTGGGAAACTATTGGAGCTTGGCTGGGAAGTGATGCCACATCCCCCATACAGCCCTGATCTAGCACCATCTGATTCCCATTTATTTCGAAGTTTGCAGAATTCTTTGAATGGTAAAACTTTCACAAATGACGATGACCTTCACTCACACCTGGTTCAATTTTTTGCTGATAAGGACCAGAAATTTTATGAGCGCGGAATCATGCAGCTGAAAGAAAGATGGCAAAAGGTCATTGAGCAAAATGGAAAATATATAATTGATTAAAAACTATTCCTTGTTTAAAAAAAGTGTTTTATTTTATACTACAAAACCGAAAGTACTTAGTTGCCAACCCAATATTATATATTATATTATGTTTCTTTACTTATGATTTGTGGAATTTTGGTCGTAATATTTCTTAAATATATACGTGTCATGCATGTACGTTTGGTTTTGTTTTATTAATTGAAGAAATTCTTTTGAGCAAAATATAAATGAAAAATAAAAATAAATTAAAAATAAAATCTTTGTCTTAATAACAATTGAACATTAGATTTAAGAAAGCAAGTTTTCGCTTTTACATAAGGTAAGTAAAGTGAATGGATGACTACCATAACATTTTTCTTATTGCTCTGAGGTCAAAGAACATGAATAAAAGATAAAGGCCTTCAAAGGTTTCGACCGGCACAAAGTCAACGTTATTTCCCACACAGAAGATGAGCACTAAATACCAGCTTTTCTCAAAGAATAATGTAAAAAAGTTAGAATTTTTTAAATTTTAAAAATTACACTTGAAAATTATACTTGGGAAGAAGTTTTCTCGATCAAAATTAATGAAAAATTAAATTATTATCTTAACTTCGTGGAGTCAACTTTCTATTAAAAGTATTGAAAACAAAATTAATTAGGGGGAAGTTAAATTACAAAGCAGGTGGATGATGATGCTGATAGAAATTTTAATTATGTGCAGAGTTCTTTGTAAAAATATACTTAAACGTTATCACTTTCAGTTACTGAAAATATTTTGACATTATATACAATAGAATATAGAATGAGATGGATTCCACATTTTACTTATACTCGTACTAGAATTAGTGAGTTGGAAAATAATAATATTTGTTGATTATTTGGACACGACATGTGTATGTAGGGCCAGACAAGTGTATGTATCCTATCTTTGATACGCCTACTTAGGTTTTAATAAAATTTCTCATCCATATCACGTCAAATGGAAATAAGGGATTCGATCAACATATTTGCATTTGAAGTAGACTTGATGGATGATTTAGTTTTTTTATTTTAAATGAAATATTATTCCAATATAGTTCTGCTCAAGAAGTTCAGTGATGACAATGTTATGACAACAATACTGATGTATTTGTACTATCAGTCCTGTGGAAGAGATAAGTTAGAAAGCCAGCATGAGGACTGAGGGGAACAGAGTGGATTCAGATCAGAAAGATTGTATATTGATAACTTGTTTTTTTATAGAATAACTAATAGAGAAAACAATAGCATATATAAGCCAGTTACTTTTGTTTTAGTTGATTTTAGAAAAACAGCCTACACTGTCCCAGTAAAGAAACTTTTTTGAAAGAAAGCAACATGCATTTCCAATACACTAACCCTGTGAAAATCTTCTTTAGAGAAACATCAGCTGTATACGTATTAAGACACGAAGAGAACTATCAGAAGACCTTCAAACAAACAAGGGTATTGGACAAAGATGTCCGTTTCTTACGCTCTTCAAGATTTATATAATCTCGGTTATGAAACTTTGGTTCAAAAAATTTTAAAAAAATGGGGACAAAAATTGGGAAAGATACCTTACTAGCTTATTGTTTGCCGACGACCAGCTTGTACTGGCGGAAAATGATAAAGATGTGACCTACAGAGTTCGTCAGAAGCGAGAAAATTTGAAAACTCTGTTAATCATCTGACGTTGAGGTGAGGGCGCTGAAGTTAATGACAAATTGTGAATCGTTTAACGCCATTTAGTAATCATGGAGCAGTGGTCAAGTGCTCATCGTGCTTTCTATGTAAAAGAGTTTTATAAAAATAGTCAATCCGTGACTACTGTGGGAGGGTTACTTCGCACTCAGTTCAATATTCCGCGTCATGGGCGTGTACAGTCTATTCACGCAATTAATGTATGTGTACAAATGTTCGAAGAAACTGGGTCCACTTTAAATTTAAAACATAAAAGAGCAGCAAGAAGTGTTAGAACGCCAGAAAGCATGCCATAACAAGTAGTTCAAAATGTTCTGCCAAAAAACATGCAGTAGCACTGAATATTAGCGAATCGTCAATACGTTGAATTTTATATAAAGACTAAGTTTTAACTCTTATAAGATTCAAATTGTTCAAGAATCACAAGAAGCTGATTTGATTTCTCCCATGAATTTTTGTCAAGAAATGTTGCTGCACTTGGATGGTGATGAAAACTTAATCCACCATACGTTAATGTATGTCAGATGAAGCCCCCATCTAAACGGCTATGTAAATAAATAAAATAGACGATATTGGAGCGCTGAAAACCCGTTTCACTTGCATGAGAAACCTTTGCATAGTTTTAAGGTGACAGTATGGTGTGTCCTTTCATCATCTGGCATTGTTGGACAATTCTTTTTTGAAGACGAACGAGGAAATGCTACAACCGCTAGTGCAGTTCGTTACACAAACATAATCACAATATTTTTGAGACAAGAACTGATTCGAATTCCAGATATTACGTGGTTCCAGCATGATGGTGCTACTAGTCATACTGCTTTACGGCGAGTAATGAAAAATTTTCTAGTAAGACTACAAGAGCGCGTAGAACGTAATGGTGCCCATCTGTCAAGTGTTGTTTTTAAAAAATAAAATGGCAAGTCCAACTTAACTGAAAACTATAAAAATCTTGTTAAAATAAAAACTTATGCAGAGTACAGTAGTTTTAAGATTTTTCGCTTCACTGACAAACCCTGTGCATGATTTGAAAGCTGATGAAGGAGTTTAAAAAATGGGATATGGAAATGAACATGGCAAAAACTGAATATGTGAAAATTCAGAACTACGGCTCTGCGCAGTACAAAAGCTAAATTGGCAGCTTCTTATTTTGACGAAAAAGGAATCAATTTTTCAAAGGGGCTCGCAAAAATTTGTATTTTTCAAAAGTTATTGTTAATTAAAGAATGCTTGCGTGCTGACATTTTCAAAGGGACTAAAAACGATGCTATGGTCAAATTGTCTATAACTCAAATGTTGTTTAAACGTATACGCAATAATGCGTTGTTGTTTGAATGAAACTTAAATAAACATCTGCAGGAGACCATAAGGTATATTACATACATGAACAATTTAATAAAGTTGTTCATGACTTGATATACACTCATTTAAATCGCGTAGGCTCTCAAATTTTTTCTTAACGATATTGGACCCAAAACGAAAGAAAATCGACTCCTATTGGGTTCCCATAGATCACTATTTCAGCTCCTTGCGCCCGAAAGTGTAATAAGATCCATTTATGCAGTTAAAGTGTTGGCAACCCTAAAAAAAGAGTAATTCGACAGCTGACAGTTTATGATTAGTAAAAATGGAACGTTAAACGATAGAACAACGTGTCTTCATTATTGAACAATATTTCAAAAATAATGAAAGCTTGTCGCCCGCAGTTCGAAAATTTCATACAAAATATGGTCGGAATAGTGTTCTAACTTCGTCAATTGTGAAGAGATTAATTGAATAATTTCGGGAGACTGGATACGTTGGAGAAACCAAACACACTGGTCGCCCAAAAACAAGCCGCTCAAATGTCAATATCGAAGCAGTGCGTGAGAATGTCGGTGACAATTCAGGAACCTCAATTCGGCGTCGTGGACAAGAATTGCAAATTTCAAGAAGCTCTCTACAGCGTGTACTCAGTAAAGATCTGTGACTGAAGTCTAATGACCATGCACAGCGACGAGAGTTCGTTGAATGGATTATTGCACATCAACAAATGGATGCTGACTTTTCGAGCAAAATCATCCTAAGCGATGAAGCGCATTTTTAACCTTGATAGCTTTGTTAATCGCCAAAACTGCTGCTTTTGGGGTTCTTAGAACCCACATGTGATTGTCGAAACACAAATGTATCTACAACGTGTCACTGTTTGGTGTGGATTTTGGGCTCGAGGCATAATTGGACCATACTTTTTTGAAAATGTTACTGGTGCTCGATATCGCGACAAGGTAATACAGTTCTTTCTGATGAAATTGGATGTTATTGATATGGCCAATATGTGGTTTCAACAAGACGGTGCCACATGGCATACATCCCGTGAAACAATTCAATTACTGCACGAGACATTCCCAGGTCGTGTACTCTCTCGTTTTGGTGATCAGAATCGGTCCCCTAGATCGTGTGATTTAACACCATTAGATTTATTTTTATGGAGTTATTTGAAATCACAGATCTATGTCAACAAGTCCACAATCACCCGTGCATTAAAGGAGGAAATTCAATGCTGCATCTACGAAATTCAGCCACATTTATGCATAACAGTCATGGAAAATTTCGATAAACGAGTGCGTATGTGCATGCAAAGCCGTGGAGGCCATTGGCCTGATGTGTTATTCCATAAATAACCCTATTCTATGTACTTTCTGATTCAATAAAAAAATAACAATCAAAAGACTAAAAACTGTGTTTTCTATTTAATTCAAATCTTGTGTTAATTATGGGATACCCATTATAATATATATAAGAAAAGTACAACATGGTAAACTACAAAAGCAAAGTAGTACTAAAATTATATTTTAAGATGTAAGCACACATTTTACAATTATTTGTAAAATTTAAAATTTTTCAAATGAAAGAGATGACGTGGCAACTTTTGTTTCGTAATTTCATCGACAATTTTTTATCACAAATAGTTTCTGTGTAGTAATATTGTTCTCGATATATGTGATTATTAAACCAATTAAATAAGCATATATTTAAATTGGTTAGTTTCACTATACTACTATATATGAAAAATCCGAAAACGTATATGTGTCAACAAGTCCCTAAATCTGCAAATGAACGTGATCTGAATACATTCTCCCGTTCAGCTTTAGCTACCATCATTGATTTGACAGTGCAAAAGTTGACATAGCAGAACTCAATTTATTAACTTGTCATCGAATGAAACAAAAAAGCAATTCAACGTTAGAAAAAAAGAGACAATTAATCAGCAAAGGGAGGAATAAGGACTGACAGTCGGGCATTATTAAACACGAAACCCGTCTTTTACACTCATACACAGGCGCAGAGAAACTGAAAGCGATGGTAAACGTATACATATATACACAGAAAATATATAAACAAAAGACGACAAAAGAATTTATCCTTGTGTATCGCGAACGGAATCACGAAACGTTCAAAACGACAGCCACCGCTCGCTCGCCTACCCCCCGCCCCTCCACCTTCTTCTTCTTCCTTCGCGTTTCATGGGTTAGTTGAGAAAAGAGAAACGTTTGAACATAAGGAGAAAACCCTCTTCTCTTGATGTTTATTTAAGAATATATATTGTATTTCGTTCACGCACGCTAACTTGTTAAACGGCGTACTAATAAAATGTTCAGGATTTATTGCTTGCGTTTGTCTCTCACGTATCACTAAAAAAAGAGGAGAGAAAAAAGGCCAAACTCACTTAACAAGTAAAGCAGTAATAGTATACTAAAAAAAAGAAAATTGGACATAGTTCAGCGTACAGCAAGTTATCTACTAAATTTTCCAAAATATCCTAAGTTTGAAGTTGCAAAAATGAAATTAATGAGCACAACTTAGTTAGTACTATGTACAAATTACGTTAGAAATTGTGGCTAAACAAACAATTAAAAAAGGTGAAAAACCCTTTATCGCATTCACATTCATATTTTAAAAACGTATATCGGCAACTCAGCTGCTTTGGTAGACAGTAAACAGTGTTGTACATGGAGAAACTCACTAAACTCTATATTCGATGTCGACACAAAGACTAAATTTCATAAAAGCTCATTTTAATCACTTTTCTTAACATTCAGACTCCTAATAAAGACCCCACTGGTCTTTTTACTGGTTGTATCTGTTAGGAATTCTTACAAATACGAATCGATCCTCTGTCTCTGAAAACGACAGTAAACTAACCGAGAACATAGCTACGACGATCGTTTCGTTTTCATTAAGACTCTTCAGGCAGCCTCAGTTCTCGTCGAATAAATGTCGTCACGACCCTATAAGGTGACATATATAATAAATAAATAATTGAGTAGACTGCATATCCGTCTTAGATTCAAATGTTAAAGTACTTTTGTGTCAACAGATACTTACTTGTTTATATTTGACTGGCTTCTCAAATATGCCGATTTAATCGACAAGTTAGGTACCCTATCCTAACTGTAATATCAGACAAAAATACTTTAATATTTCAAGCAGAGATAGATAGGCAATATTCTCAATTATTTGCTTATTATATAGTATATAGTCGTGATGACAAAATTTGTTGAACGAGAACTTGGGCTACCTGAAAAGTATCAATAAAGGCGAAACATCATAGCCATGCTTTAGGTCAACAGATACTTACTTATATGCTTAGAAATATATTCAAAACATCCTTTTTTTCGCTACGACTATTAATTATTGTTAATAGTTTGGAAAATTTGATGTTTAATTTAATTTATTTGTTTCTAGATACTTGAAGTACCTTATACAATTACATCTAGGAAGAATGTGATTTAACTTCAATATGTATTCTTTCATGTGATAGCAAAGTGTTGAAAGAAGCTAACGTTTAATTGCACCTTGTTACTTGAACTTATTAATAACAATGATAATTGTTGGTCGAATTATTAAGAAATTTCAAGAGACCGGTTCCGTGGAAGATCAAAAAAGTGAAAAATACAGTCGTAATGGTCGTTCACAAGAAAATATTGGTTTGGTTCGTGAAAGTGTTGCTGAAGATCCTGAAATGTTCATTAGACCACGTTCACAACAACTTGGACTTAGTGGGTCAACAACATGGCATATTTTATACAAGGAATTAGCTCTGAAGGCATATAAGGTTCAAAAAACACAGGAACCGAAGCCATTAAATCATTTAAAACGTCGTTCATTTGTCAATTTCATCAATGAACAACCAGCTGATTTTTCTCAAAAAATAATGTTTTCCGATGAGGCATATTTTGAACTTGGTGGCTATGTTAATAAACAAAATTGCCGTATCTGGGGTGAGGAAAATCCACGAATTATTCATGAGAAACCTATGCATCTGTAACGAGTTACTGTTTGGTGTGCATTATGTTCAGGTGGCGTAATTGGACCTTACTTCTTGAAAATGCTGCTGGTCAAGCTGTAACTGTCAATGGTGATCGATATCGTCGGATGATAACCGAATTTTTTGCCTTGAATTAATTAATATTTATCTAGGATATGTGGTTTCAACAGGATGGTGCTACAGCTCACTTTGCACACGAATCAATCGATTTATTAAGAGAAAAATTTCTTGGACGTGCAATCTCAAGAAACGGTGATGTTAATTGGCCACCAAGATCATGCGATTTGACACCGCTAGACTATTTTATTTGGGGTTATGTGACAAGTTTAGGTTTATAAAAGCAATCCACAATCAATTCCTACTTTGAAATTTGAAATTATTCGTGTCATTGGTGTCGATTATGTCAAAATGTCATTGAAAATTTTAACAAAAGAGTGGACGTCTATGGAGCTGCAAGAAGAGACCATTTGGTAGACATTATTTTCACATATAAATGTCATAACTGATACTTGAATTACCAATAAAAAGTTTTTGAAAGTGAATGCAAATTATGTGTTTTATTTATTCTTTAGAAAAACCGCGAAATTTGAAATATTCTTTAGTATGGCATACTAGACGCAATTGCAAATAGAAACTAGCGTCATCTGTTTACAAAAACTTATCATGACCTCCACAATCCAATAGAACAATGAAATCTAATTTTAGTCTTTCATTGTGTTCATTCGGCTATTAGCTTGCTTTTATACTGCCGATATATACAAGAATACAGAATCCTCCAGGCAATATCGACTGAATCGTTTTGATTTTCACGCGTCGCTTCTTATTAGTAACCGCTGTTCTATCCCTAGATCACAGACACATTCTGCAACTAAATATCCTTTGTGCGCCCACCAAACAGCCGTACACGAAATACGTTTTACCAGCGGACAAACTGGCTTTAATAACGACGCGCGCTCGTTGTTTGTGTTGCGTTCGAAAGGATCTGATGAAAATTCCAATATGAGAAAGAGCCCCGAAACAACGAGAAGTAAAGAACGATATGTTAGCAGAATTAATAGAACGCAGCAAAAATTATTAAACATAGACAGAGAGAATGAAGGAAGGAATGGCGGGATCTTGTTTACAATATCTTCATTAAGGCCGTGTAAACAGAACCGTCTCTTTTCCATTAAACGTGTATGGATTTTTATGTGTATTTATATACAGGGTGATATTTTACTTTCAACATTTCTTCATTAAATTAGTAAATGATGCTGCTTGTTCGTTATTGTATTGGATTACTTTTCTACCATTATCTGGAAAGAAAGCTGTATCATCGATATAGTCTGCATTTAGTCTGCAGCCTATATTAATGGGTGTCCCAAAATTGACGCAAGATTTATCACCATTTGTGAAGTAAAGTGTTGGCAACCTTAAAAAACAATTCGACAGCTGACAGTTTAGGGTTAGTAAAAATGGAGGGTTACACGATAGAACAATGTGTCTTCATTACTGAACAATGTTTCAAAAATAATGAAAGCTTGGCTACCGCAGTTCGAGAATTTCATACAAAATATGATCGGAATAGTGCTTTAACTTCGTCAAGAAGTGTGAAGAGATTAATTGAAAAATTCAGGGAGACTGGATCCGTTGGAGACGCCAAACACACTGGTCGTCCAAAAACAAGCCGTTCGAATGTCAATATCGAAGCAGTGCGTGAGAGTGTCGGTGACAATCCGGGAACCTTAATTTGGCGTCGTGGACAAGAATTGCAAATTTCAAGAAACTCTCTACATCAAAAAATAGATGCTCATTTTTCGAGCAAAATCTTCCTAAGCGATGAAGCATATTTTCTCCTTGATAGCTTTGTTAATCGCCAAAATTGCCACTTTTGGGATTCTGAGAACCTCCATGTGATTGTCGAAAAACAAATGCATCCACAAAACGTCATTGTTTGGTGTGGATTTTGAGCTGGAGACATAATTGGACCATACTTTTTGGAAAATGAGGCTGGTTAAGCAGTGACTGGTGCTCGATATCGCGACATGATAACACAGTTCTTTATGCCAAAATTGGATGATATTGATGTGGCCAATATGTGGTTTCAACAAGACGGTGAGACATGCCATACAGCTCATGAAACAATTCAATTACTGCATGAGATATTTCCAAGTCGTTTACTCTCTCGTTTCGGTGATCAGAATTAGTCCCCTAGATCGTATGATTTAACATGGGGTTATTTGAAATCACAGGTCTATGTCAACAAGCCCACAACCACTCGTGCATTAAAGGAGGATATTCAACGCTGCATCAAGGAAATTCAGACTCATTTATGCATAATGGTCATGGAGAATTTCGACAAACGAGTGCGTATGTGCATGCAAAGCCGTGGAGGCCCAATAAAATAATAACAACCAAAAGGCTAAAAACTGTGATTTCTATTTGTTTCAAATCTTACGTTAATTTTGGCACACCTTTAGTAGTACCGGTGTAGTGCCACAGGTGGAGCACCGGATTTTAGGACAATTATTGTTAATTATTTAAGTTTCTTTCTAAATAAAGAGCCTATAATAGTGTAAATATCATAAGTTACTATTACATGAAGAAGGACAAATACTAGGACATGGTAGATGCTATAACATAATAAGATAACTGTATCGTCGATGGGAAAAAGATGAATACGCGTTCCGGCTATTGAAGACTCATCAGTTAATCACGAATTGTTCTTTTTTCATGTTTCATCTTCTTGAGACAATACATTATGATAATAAAAAGAAACTATACTTCCATCTTTCGAATAGAAATGAAATTATCCCAGCAAAGGAAAAGAGAGGTTGCACTTGTTTCGTAATTCCTTTCACTTTCATGATGTATTGAGACGAAGAACCGTGAACAAAAGAATAAGTGATGACGAAATCGAGATTTACTGACGAGTCTTCGGTAGACGAAACACGTATTAATCAATATTTCATCGAAAATAGATTATTTTATTAGATTATAGCACCTGCCGTGTTTTAGTATTTAATACTCTTTCTTCATGCAGTAATTTTCTTTTGTTCAAATAGTTTTATTTCTTTCCGAAAGATGGAAGTATAGTTTATTTTCTACTAAATCACTACTAAATGATTTCTATGTACAATGTGCGAATTAAAGTCAAAATACTAAACAAGTCGATGATAAGAAGGTATGAATTCCTAAAAGAAATTGCTTCTCTGCTTCCGGACTGTAACAGCGTGCCTAGAACTGCCTCTTAACTCACCAACCAACGTGTCGTCCGTTTGCGCATGAGAAATTATCAAGTTTGTTGTTATATTCGTTGTTACAATCAATTCAGACATAGATTAGATGAATAACTATATTTGGTAAGAGTCGTGTAAAGGGTAGCCGCATTTAAGGTTGTGGAGATCTTCTAGAATTATAGATTGTCGGATTTTGCAGCTGTAGTAATATGATACCACCGCACTTCACCTGAAATGGATCTTTCTGTGCTTACTTTACTGAAATGCAAAATTAGCAGTTCTCTTGATGTACTCCCTATAGTATTAAGAAGTATAGTATTTTACGACGTCAAATACAACAAGAAAAAAATAGCGAAAATATGACCAAGTAAGGGTTGCTATCCCTCCTGAACCTACATGCTGGCGTGTTTGGAAATTCTACCCGATCTTGAGCGATACAGGGCTGAGAACCATGAATTACAATAATCCAATTTACAGGTGGAAAAGAAAGGTACGGGCGAAAACAATAATACAAACAGGAACATTCATTCAGCAAATTGTGTAATTACGTAAGTAAAGATTTGTTATAAGAATAGCGAGGTAAAACAAAAACCATAATAAATACTTTAACACGTCATCTTTGCCGATGATGAGGTTTAATTATATAAAGTAAATAGTGTGCTAAAGAAAGATGCAGATTTGACCGTATTGAAGTAAATTTGTAATGGTGAAAGGTATCGAGGGTTAGCTAATGAGAAATAAATCGTCCTTCCAGTAGCATGCCAATGCTTAATCCAAAATGGAAATTCGACCACGTGTTCGCGATCTATCGAGCTATCTGACACAGTCCAAGTATAAGTAGATGAATTTATCGAATTGCAGATTATTTTCTAATACAATAGTGGCTAAGTAATATCTTTACACAAAAATAATTTTCTATAATCTGGATCCAAATTTAACCGTTTACAGTGTGATACACGACAGACCTCTTAACTATACGAAGTTAGTAATCGATAAAAAGGACGAAACATCGATACATCAGAAGTACGAACATAAGATAAATTTAATTACCCAAGGTTTATTTCGGGTGTTTTTTAAGAGCTTGCGAACTTGAAATGATAATACAAGACAGAAATGTTGAAATGAAGTCTTTTTTATTATAGTCTGGTAGATACTTTCAAGACATTAATTTTTCAAATATTGATTTCCGGCATATGCCTGCCGGGGCTACGAATTACGTGGTCCATTCGATCAGTCCAATTTTTGACAACTTTTTCCAATAAATCTGGCCGTATGGCGTTAATGGTGGCTTGAACATTTGCTTCCAATGTTTCAAGATTTGCTGGTTTGTCGGCATAAATCAATTACTTAACATAAAAAGTAATCCAGAGGCATTAAGTCGTACGAACGAGGGGGCTGGTGAATAGGACCACTTCTGAAAATAAAGTTGTCACCAAATTGATTTTGCAATAAATCGATTGTTAAGCGCGCTGTATAGCAAGTTGCGACGTTTTGTTAGAACCAAATGTCGTCGATGTTTAGCTAATTAATTTTTGGAAACAAAACTTCAGTCAGCATGGCTCGATGACGCTCGCCATTCACCGTAACAGCAGCTCCTTCCTCATTTCGAAAGAAATAAGGACCAATGATGCTGCCAGCGCATAAATCACACCGAACAGTCAATTTTAATGGATGTAATGGTGATTCGTTAACGGCTTGAGGATTGTCTTCGCTTCAAATATGGCAATTTTGTTTATAGAGGTAGTCATTTAACCAGAAATGAGCATCAGCACTAAACACAATTCTTTGATAAAAGTGCTCATCTTCGGCCAGTTACAAATGAGCCCAATTAGCAAAAATGCGAAGCAAACGATGGTAGTTTGGCTTCGATTCTTGCACGAGCTGTATTTTATAGGCACGTAAGCCAAGATCCTAACGCGAAATTTTCCACGTAGTCGAAGGACAAAAGCCAACAAGTTGAGAACGACGACGCATCAACATTTCGGCGTCTTCTTCAATACTTCGCGCTACAGCAGCAACATTCTATATATTTTGTTTGTTGATAGTTTTGAATCGAGAAGAGTAAAATTAGTGCGAAAACGATCAATAGCTGCATGAATTACTTGCTCACTAGACCGATTATGTTGACCGTAAAATGGACAAAGTGCTCTATGAACTTCGCGAACAGATTTATTTTTTTCAAAGTAAATGTCCACAATTTGAAAGCATTGTTCTGGCATTAAACGATTCATGATGACTTACCGAACCTTACTAAACAGAAATGCCAACACAGTTTGACATTATTAGCTGTCAAACCATAGTTCTCATGCAGCTTAAGAAACACCCATTATATAACATTAATTTCCGTATTCTGTATCCGTATTTCGACAGTTGTCGTCGACAGCAGACAACTAGACAGTGTTGCACCTGGAAAACTATGACAGAAAGCCGCACGAAACAAATTACAGTGCGCGTTTTGGCTTTCGATGGGACAAATTGTGTACAGAATTTGTTCCGTGCAGATTTTTGCCGCAGTTTTCCAGGCGCGGCACTGTTTAACTGTCTGTTGATGATGACAACTTAGTTGTCAAGATACGTATACATAATACGAAAATTAGTGTGGGAAGGAGTTATATACCAACCTTAAGAGGTTAATCAACCACAGGCTCCATAGAAATTACCTATAAGATAAATTGTACATATCGAAACCTAGTACCAAGCGCTCCTGTAGCGCGCCGACCATATTTCTCGCTCTAGTTTTATGTCATAGCATAAGTATAAATACGTAAATACGACCTTCTTAACAACACAATACATTAAATTTAAATTTAACAAGAAATGCGTTAAAATTAAATGAAGTCAAATGCAGCAAATATACATGCGAAGAACTACAATATGTCATAATGTACATAAAACAATAACAAACGAATTTGAGGAAATACAATATTGACCGTGCGATGTAATTGAAGCTTTATGTTACAGTACA
Source organism: Dermolepida albohirtum (assembly GCA_031893035.1). Classification (NCBI taxonomy): domain Eukaryota; kingdom Metazoa; phylum Arthropoda; class Insecta; order Coleoptera; family Scarabaeidae; genus Dermolepida; species Dermolepida albohirtum. Next base: position 642,697 of record JAVIWB010005137.1, read on the forward strand.
TTGGATACTTTTTATATTGAAAATAAATCCCAATGCCTAAACCATGTTTGATCTTTTTTTAATTAATTTTTAACAGGCTTTGCCTAACCCCTACATTTCCCCGTTTCGCCGATGGCGTCTGAAAAATTCAAATAGCAATTTGCAATTCGTCGATTACGGCACGCTGAAAAAAATATTCGTTCTTTTCGCATTTCCAGCATGGCCGGGCCTAAAACTGAATTAAATACATACCGACCGCAGGAATATCCGTGGATATTGAACGAGTCAACCTGCACGCAAGGGCGATGTAAAATTTTGAAAGCGCGTGCAGTATTTATTTGCTGACTTTGTCAGGGCTCGTTCTCCTGATGTTTTCTGGAAAAAGCGCACGAGTCCGACAATCCCGGAATGTGTTTTGAATAATGCGTGTGCTCGGAATTGAAAATTTCGACTATTTCTACTCTTCTTTTTAATGTCAATTTCAAACATGTCACTTATTTTTGCTTAAACGAAGCAAAAATTTGACTTCGCTATTGATTTTAAAATTTTATACGAGGATGGGTCGAAAAGTCCGTGGAATAATGTCGCAATTTGATACTGTTTTTGTAGTGCGCCGACAGCGTCAACTGTCAAGTTTAGGATCACTATATTTATTAGATTTGTTATGAAGACTGTTTATTCAAGAGCGTATCGGAGCTTTTTACGAGATGGATAACGTTAAAATTTAATAATAATGTTAAATACTCGTATATTCCATAATAATAATAATAATAATCTTTATTATCCAACAGCAAATTGCTAATTACAGGATAATCTTATCAGAAAATATGAAAGGTTAACTAAAAATTATAATCATATATAAAATGAAAATTAATGTAACATAAAGAAAATAGATATAATATTTATTAATATCATATATGTGCATATACTCACATACATAAACATAAATATATAAGTATACGGAAACTGAGGAGAAAGAAAATCAACAATAAGTCGGGCTCCAAAAAAAGAAAAAAAAAAGAGAAGAATGTCAGAAAAACATGGAATATGTTCTATACAAAAAAAAATGCCAACTGAACATCAATTACATGTTAAAATAGTTAAAAGTATGTATACATGTACATATATATGAGTGCTTGTACTAGTGAACGAGGGTGGTGCCATAAGTACCCGACCTGACCTAAAGATGGCGGTAGTTGTTTGAAAAATATCACTGTATTAGAAAGTACACAATCTACAAAGCATATGCTTCAAGTTTGAAGACGTCACGTTATTTAGTATTTGTTTGGCAGCCGTCAATAATGAACGTCTTCAGTGAATTTGTAGAAATGGAGAAAATTGGTCACCGTTACGTGATACAGTACTTTTATTTGAAAGGTCTCAGCCAAACCGATATAAAAGCTGAACTAGATTCAACGCTGGATGAGTCTGCTCCTTCGTTTGCAACAGTGAAATATTAGGTAACAGGTTATAAACGAAGCCGTACGAGCTGCCAAGACGAGCATCGCAGTGGTCGACCAAACAAGGTGACGACTCCATAAATGATGAAGAAAATCCATAACGCGATATTGGATGATCGTCGACTGAAAGTGTGCGAACGAGTAGACATAGTAGGCATTTCAAAAAGTGCGGTGAATCGCATATTATCTGAAAATTTGGACATGAGAAAACTGTGTGCAAGATGTGTGACGCGTTTGCTCACACTCGAGCAAAAACAGTGTCGTGAAGATGTTTCAATTGAGTGTTTAGAGAAGTTTCACAGCAACAAAGCAGAATTTTTGCGCCGTTTCATAACCATTGGTGTCCATCACACCCAAGACAAAAGAATAATCAAAACAATAGACTCAAATCGGCTTTTTGGGATGCGCGTGGGATAGGATTTATTGACTATCTTGAAGAAAGCGAGTATTATGCGAATTTATTGCAACGTTTGAGCGAAGAAATCAAGAAAAAACGGCCGCGTTTGACTAAGAAGTAGTGTTGTTTCATCGAGGCAATGCATCAGCTCACAAATCTGTTATTGCAATAGCCAAATTTAATGAATTAAAGTTTGAATTGCTACCTCTTGCAACCTGTTCGCCGGATTTAATCTCCTCGGATTATTTTCTGTTCCTAAACTTGAAAAAATGGTTCAGTGTTCAAATATTTTCCAACAAAGAAGAAGTGATGTCGGCAGTTAGTGGCTATTTTAAGAAGCAAGACAATTCTTATTATAAAAATGGTATCGAACTTATTGAGCATCGCTGGGAAAAGTGTATACAGCTAAAAGGAAATAATGTTGAAGAATAAATATATTTCTTTCCAAAATTTTTGTGTTTTCTTTGTTGGGTCGGGTACTTCTGTGACCACCTTCGTATACTTATATATAAAAATACCAACTAAGCAACAATTCCATGTTAAAATAGTACACATGTACATATATGTGTGTGCTTGTATAGTACACACTAGTGTACACCATTGCATAAAAAACATCTTCGGCACTCTAGAACTCTGTTAAACAAAACATAAAAATTCTCCTAAATAAGGGCATTGCTGCGGTAAGGGATTTTATTTAACTTTTTTTTTTAAATTAACATATATATCTTAATTATAGTACATAGGTTCCATATTGCACTGCCGATTACATGAAAAGGGTTCGACCGAAACTTCGCATAAAAACAAATACAATAATAAATAAAACCTTAAAGTAGTAGTATATACACTTGAGAGTGTTAGGACTTTCTAAATAATATTTGTTATTAATATTCCGAGTCTTAGGGTTAAACAAAACATAAGCTATATAAATTCCAAAGCTAAAATAAAGCTAATCATTTAAAAACCTTCATACGCCTTAACATACTAGATATAGCAGCATAATAAGGCCCACGGATGCGATTTTCGAAGATAAAAAAATTTTCTTTGTAAAAGATTGTAAACATTTTGTACTTAGCTTTCGTATTAAGTTAAACCAAAATCTTAAACTAACAAACTGCGAATTTTCTATTGTTCATGGAAAAGTCATTGAAAATCTAGATCTAATCCACTTTCACATTCCAAGTGTCCGATTTTGTAATGATATTTTAAGTTTTTTGTAGTAACAAGATTAAGTAGAAGGAGTTAAATAAATTTTGACACCAAAATCGGTTTCAGGACCTTCATAAGTGTCGACGCACAAAAACCTGTTGATTTACAAAATCTTTTGAAACATTAATTTTTGCTCGTATACGCCTTTTAAAAACTGAAATTTTCGTCAAAATGATAGTTTTTTATTTAGCTTTCGTACTAAGTTAAAAACTAGTCCTCAACTAGCAAACAGGAAACAATTTAATAATGCCCTGTAACAACAAGACAAAGGACTCGCAATGGATTCACCACCGAGTCCTCTCTTTGGTTTAGATACTTAGATGGTCTACCAGGTTGTTAAATAAGCTTTGTTGTTCGCTATTAGGTTTGTAGTTCGGTTTTTCCAAAAATTGTACTACTTTTTTATGAGCACGTGAGAAGTTCTGTAATTTTATATTTTCTTATTTGTATAGTAACAATTGTTCAAAGTTGATGTGTCACAGCATTTTTTGTAATGAAAAAAATTGAATATCGTACAGTGAAAAAATTCTTATTTTTGGAAGGTGTAGCGCCAACACAAATTGATGAACGATTGTTGAAGGTGTATAAGGAATCTTCATCTTCAATTAGAACAGTAGAGAGATGTGTTGCTGAATTTAAACGTGGTCGTATAAATCTTGAAGACGATCCATATGGAGGACGTCCAAAAAGCACATTAACACCAGAAAGAAATCGAAGCAAAAATACAAGATATGGTTTTGGAAGATCGTCGATTAACCGAGAGAGATTTAGTAGATACCCTAGGCATCTCGTTAGTCAGGTTGAGCAATATATTGACTTATGTTTTGTACTTCAGAAAGCTGTATGCAATATAGTTTCTGCATTCGTTAACAATGGAACAAAACACACCCAAATACGACTTTCTCAGCGACATTTAAAGTGGTTTGGAAAGAACAACAACGAAACACGAAAACGATTTTACGCATCCTTTCATCACTATAGATGAGACTTGAATCTACCACCATGATCCTCAATCAAAATAAGTGGCTATGGAATGGTGTGAACTCGGTAGTTTGACTCCAAAGCGGGTTAGAGTTCAGAAATCGTCCAGGAAAGTTTTAGCATCAGTTTTTTTGGATGCAAAAGAATATTGTTCGTGGCTTACCTCTAAGCTGGTAAACCAATAAACTCAGGTTACTATTGTAACCTCTTGGACCAGCTGGATAAAAAAATTCGTGAGAAAAGATCCGGTTTACAGAAGAAACAATCAATTTACATCAAGACAACACACCCTCCCACACAGCTCAAAAAATCATAGCAAAAATCCGTGAATAAAAGTAGGAATTGTTGCAGCATCCACCCTATTCAAAATATTTACCTTCTTCTGACTCTGATTGTTCTCACATATCAAAAAAAAGTAAAAATACATCTTAATAAAAATCTTAATAGCAATATAGTTTTTAAAACAGATATTAATTTACGCAAAATGTTATTTAAGGCCAAAGATAAATCTGATCCTATGGAGAAATGCGGTGTTTATAAACTTCAATGTCCAGAATGTAATAGGGTGTATATTGGCTAATCAGGGAGAACATTCAAAATTGGAACAGAAGAACAACTACGAAGCCAAAAATATCAAAGAAATGATCCTAACTTCAGCCAATATCTAACAGAAACTAACCACAATATAGAATAAGATTTTAAACTGGAAATTCTTCACATATGTTAAAAAAGTCTGAAACTATATTTCTTGGAATGCATGGATATTAATAAATGTAATAAATCCAATTCTGTTACCCTTCTTTACTACCAATTTAATTTAAATAATTTACCTCTTTTAAATTTATCTTAATTTTTAGCACTCACTATTTCTATTTTAATTTCTTATTCTAACTGTACCTAACAATTTCATTAGTTCTTAATGTTTTCCTGTTATTTATATTTATAGATATTTAGAAGAATGGTCTTTTTTACCGACAAATAATCTTGTATGTATATTTTACCTCTACGGCTTTCTTGTAGTCGGATTTAATTATTGCTTTTCGTTTTCCTATATAGAGGAGATTGTAATATGTATTGTGCTTGCTCGATAATGTCTTAACAGACGAAACTAGTCGCAGTTAGGGTAAAATTTAGACAAAGTGAGTTATTTATTTCTTAGTATTTTATTTATTCCTTTGTGTAATGGAATTTCACCAAGTAACAACCACAACGATCAACTATTATTAAACTTGGATTTAATTATTGCTTTTCATTTTCCTATATACTATAGAGGCGATTGTAACCTATGTATATTGTACTTGCTTGATAATATCCTAACAGACGAAACTAGTCACAGTAAATATATAACGTCGTGTGAAATTTAGACAAAATTCGTTTTATTTATTCCTTAGAATATCTTTATTTGCTTTTGAAATTGTACAATATTACGATACAGAGAAAAACGAAAAGAAAAACGAATTTTTTAAATACAAAATAATTTTTATTTTTCAATATATTCTCCTGAAAGAGCAACACATTTATTCCAACAGTGCTCCAACGCCCTAATGCCATCTCTAAAATGCGATTCCGAAAGGCTTGCAAAATACTCATTTACGAAGATGATAAGCTCGTCGTTAGACGAAAATTTCTTTCCACCTAGTGCTGTTTTCAATTTTGGAAAAAGGTGGAAGTCGGAAGGGGCTAGATCTGGCGAATAAGGCGCATGCGATACTAATTTGAAATGCAACTCGTGGATTTTGGACATCGCAACTGTGCTGGTATGCGAGGGAGCGTTGTCTTGGTGAAACAGAATCTTTTTCTTTGCGATTCCTGGCCGTTTAGCACGAATCTCAACATTTAATTTTTGTAGAAGTTCTGCATAATATTGTCCGTTTATTGTGGTACCTTTCTGAAGGTAATCAATGAGCAAAATGCCCTTTGAATCCCAAGACATTGATGCCATCACCCTGTTTGCCGACAAAGTGGATTTCGGCTTCTTTGGAGGTGCAAAACCACGTTCTAACCATTGTTTCGACTGTTGTTTAGTTTCGGGTGTACTGTAGTGTGTCCAAGTTTCATCGCAAGTAACAAATCGCCTACAAAAATCTATCAAATTCCGCTTATGAAGGTCCAAACACTCATTGGGAATGCATAAACGAGCGAACTTTTGATCAGTCGTAAGCAATCGTGGCAACCATCTTGCCGAAAACTTGGAAAGCCCCAATTCTTTCGCTAAAATGTGGTGTACGCGTTCTGTTGAAATGTTTATCATGTCTGCTATCTCTCTCACTTTGAGCCGTTGATCTTGCGTAATAATATTAAGGATTTTTATGATCATTTCCTTAGAAGTCACGATTTTGTGTGCTCCAGAGCACGCTTCATCAACACAGCTTGTTCTACCACGTTTAAATTCATTTACCTATCTACTTATTGTGGCGGATGATGGAGCAGATTCACCTAATGTTTCCCGTAACTCATCTTTTATTTCGGTGGCTTTCATACCCTTAATTACGAAGTATTAAGTCACCGCACGATACTCTGCTTTTTCCATTTTAACAAAACGACGTGTTGCTTCTTTTTCATTCAGCTGTCAAAAATAAACTAGTCAACCGATTTATCTAAATATCGGAATGTAAACATATAAATACCAACCTAAATTACAGTGTATTTGTTTTATCAATTAGAGCGCCACCTATTTGTCATTCTCACTAATTGTCAAACTATCCTCGTAAAACTTAAAAGAACGCTCTGATAGAGCCCTGAGTACAAATCACACGGATAAATATGATATCCTGAAGGTAGAAAATTATGAATAAACTAGAATTTTGATCATTATTTTTAAACACAATTAATACATTTTATTTCTAATTAATTACTATTTAATATATTTACATAAATCCACTAATGTAACACACTGGAGTCTCTAAGTTATTTGTTATTCTCTTTACTTTTGCAAGCGCATCGGGAAGTATAAAAATTGAATGCAGCACAATCTAGATCTAATCAATAATGTTCTAAAATGAACCAGACGAAACACGTTCTAACCAAGTGCGGTTTACGTCCAAATCTTTTCAATACAGTCGCCACAGCGTCACCGAGAGCGTAAAATAAAATTAAACCGGTCACCCTTATTGTACGAGAGAAAGAATAGGAGGAATGGATTTCATACACACCATATGTCGGTCAAAAATAAATCTTCCCATACGATATTGAGTACGGTCTGGAAGATAAAATGTGCGTGGATCCGGAGCCCGTCACGTCTCACTTATGAAAACGTGCCGCGTCCAGTTCCTTGCTTCTCGGGCCGCTTATATTAAATTTTACAATCGAAAAGTTTCCAGAGTTATCTCCACCAAACGAAAGAAGAATTTCGTAATTGAATAACAGAAAAATGCTGTGTACAGGGCGAATTACGATTTTTGACTTTCGAAATGTAAACTGCCTATGTGTAGGTTTCGGTGAAATATGAATGTTACGTGAAAATATTTTACAAATTTTACTGCAAAATTTATAAAATTTTAGTAAATATTTTTTAGAAAAGAAAAGGTGTAATACTCCCAGATAAAAATGTTTAGTAATAATAATTTCTATTGGGTTGGCAACTAAGTACTTTCGGTTTTGTAGTATAAAATAAAACACTTTTTCTTAAACAAAGAATAGTTTTTAATCAATTATATATTTTCCATTTTGCTCAATGACCTTTTGCCATCTTTCTTTCAGCTGCGTGATTCCGCGCTCATAAAATTTCTGGTCCTTATCAGCAAAAAACTGAACCAGGTGCGAGTGACGGTCATCGTCATTTGTGAAAGTTTTACCATTCAAAGAGTTCTGCAAACTTCGAAATAAATGGTAATCAGATGGTGCTAGATCAGGGCTGTATGGGGGATGTGGCATCACTTCCCAGCCAAGCTCCAATAGTTTCCCACGAGTTGCCAAAGATGTGTGAGGCCTTGCATTATCTTGGTGGAAAATTACACCTTTCCGATTTGACAATTCTGGCCGTTTTTCTTTAATTGATTCACCCAGTTTTATTAATTCTTGACAGTAAACATCAGAATTGATCGTTTGGTTCCTTGGAAGCAGCTCAAAAAACACAACACCTTTGTAATCCCACCAAACTGACAGCATGATCTTTTTTGGATGCAATTCAGCTTTCGATGTGGTTTGAGCTGGTTTATCGTGTTTGCTCCATGATCGTTTTCGAACTATGTTACTGTACAGGACCCATTTTTCATCACCAGTGATGATTCTTTTTAAGAAAGGGTCGGTTTCATTTCGTCTAAGTTGCATATCGCAAAAGTTTATTCTTTGTGTTAAATGAATTTCTTTCAATTCGTGAGGTACCCAAATATCAAGCTTCTTAACTAGCCCAAGACATTTTAAATGTTTTTCAATTGTTGTGTGCGATACATGTAGCCTCTCCGCAACCTCTCGAACAGTTATATGACGATCCTCTTCAATTATGACTTTGATTTGGTCATCATCAACTTCAGTTTGCCGACCAGAACGTTGCTCACCTTTGAGGGAAAAGTCTCCAGAACGGAATTTCTTATACCAATTCTGACACGTGAGCTTTGTTAAGCAATTAGCACCATAAACTTCACATATCTTTTTGTGAGCCGCAGCAGCTTTCTTTCCTTTGCGGAAATAAAATAGTAAAATATGTCGAAAATGTTCATTTCTGCACTCCATTTAAAATTAACCCACAACTAATAGCTTTAATAAAAATCACTCACTACTTGCTTCTGAAGTTACGTCTACTTAACTACTAATAGATCACGTATGTAATAATATTTTTTGCGAAAAGACGATTTTTTTTAATGAAACGTGATGGGTAACTTCATATACATTTATTGAGATTCATTTTTTGAATCCATTGACGTCTAATACTTCCACATTTTTTAAATTGAAAGAAAAATTTCCGTTTTTCTTGGAAAGATGTATTTTATTGAATTTAATTTGAATTTTAAGAAAAATATGGTTAGCCATGGATGTAGACGATTCTAAATAATAAATTCGTAAATGAAAATTAGCATTTTCTGCTACTCCATTGTTCTTATTACTTATAGAAAGTGAATTAAAAAATTTTTGATATGAACTAGAACTCGAACCTGTATCTACCGTTATATAGACGATGGCTTTACTCATCAGCAGGTTATACAAAGAGTGTCTCAAATTGTGCGGGTTTTTAAGAATAAATAAAAATAAATTTGTCTGGGTATGTGGGCATTTAAAAAGTGTGATGTATGACACTTATAAGAATGGCTTCGTACACGGTACAACAACGCGTTCAAATTGTTGAATTATTTTATGAAAATCAACGTTTTGTGAAAAGAGTTTTTAGAAAATTACGTGAATTTTATGGCTTACATAATCGTCCATCTGAAAGCACTATTGGTCGAATTACTAAAAAAATTCAAGAGACCGGTTCCGTGGAAGATCAAGAAAGTGAAAAATACAGTCGCAATGGTCATTCACAAGAAAATATTGGGTCAAATAACACAGGAATGAATCCATTAGATCATCAAAACGTCGTTCAATTATCAATTTCATCAATGAACAACCAGTTGATTTTTCTCGAAAAATAATGTTTTCCGAAGAGACACATTTTGAACTTGGTGGCTATGTTAATAAACAAAATTGCCGTATCTGGTGTGAGGAAAATCCACTAGTTATTCACGAGAAACGAGTTACTGTTTGGTGTGCATTATGGTCAGATGGTGTAATTGGACTTTACATCTTTGAAAATGCTGCTGGTGAAGCTGTAACTGTCAATGGTGATCGATATCGTCGGATGATAACCGAATTTTTGTGGCCCGAATTAATGCATATTAATCTAGAGGATATGTGGTTTCAACAGAATGGCGCTAATTATGTCAAAATATCATTGAAAATTTTAACAAAGGAATGGACGTCTGTGGAGCTGTAAGAGGGGGCCATTTCTCAGATATTATTTTTCGCATATAAATGTCATAACTGATAACACAGTTTATAAAATTTTACTTTTTGCCTGTTGTCACGAATTTCATAGCAGATAAAACTTATGCAAAATGCTATTTCCGAATAATTTTCTTGTACACATACAGCTTCTATAATATTAGTTTACGTGCATTTATTCATTGATGTGCATATTTTAAATAGCATCATTATGTCAAGATTATTAAAGAAAGTTCTTTCGCCGTGAGTAATTCAAAAAGGTGTTGTTCAAACAACCCAAAACATTTTTATATGTGGAGAGTACGTGGTCAAAGATTATAGAAAAAATATTCGTTAATAATATATTTATTGTAATTTCTTGACTGGAAGGTTATTTGAAGAACCTTTGTACAATACTTTTCATATTGAAATTGTTTTAACGCAGAGCTTTGATTTTTTAACTGTGTCAGCTATCTATTAAACTTTGCGCCCCCTGTCGGATTACACTGGGAAACACAAATTTTGTTGATCTAGATCCGGCACTTGTTTTGACAAACTTGTGCCATCTGCATACAAAAATGTCCTGAGTTTTTTTATATCACGTCAACTTCTTAAGCTATAGGCTACCATCTCTTTGTTCTAAAAGTCATAAAAATGCGCATAGAGGGAAAATAAAGGAAAAATTATCAAAAGCTATTTTTACCTTCTGTAAATTAAATTGTGATCTTCGAATTTTAGTAGAACCGTTCAGCTTGGGAAGTCAGCAAGATGTAGAAAATGTAATTTAATGCTCATGTTGCAACCAAGCATTTTGAAGCTCTACAAGAGTTGCTGGAAGATTTCGGTGTCATTCTGCGTTCGTGTATTTACAAGAAAGTCATTGACAAGGTTTTAAAATGCCAACCAATTTGTCACTGTTCCAATGAAATGTTCATTGGAGCATTCATGTTTAATCAACTAGAAGAAATGCTGAAATGAGATACTTCCTTTAATTGACAAAGCTTTAACAAATTGATTCATGAGTCCCAGTTTTATATGCAGAAGTGGAAATATAATGTTCTTTCTGTCGACGTGTGGCTGATGTAGATTTGTATCACCATGCTTGAGATCAGATCTTGGCGGCCAATTCAACAGCATCAAATATTTCCTACGAGTTCCAGTGTCCCACATAACCAAAAAAACAGCTACTTGGTATATCCGTGTTGCTGGCCAAAAAGAAAGCAGGACTTTTTACGGCAAACACAGATGACCTATTTGTTCGAGTAATATTACAACAAATGAATGACTCTACCGCAACATAACATAGTTATCGTATAAGCAAAAATATAGTAGGTCGCCAACAACCAATTCAGAAAGCTTTTGTTTGTCGGAGCAGCAACAGAATAATAACCAGTTAGCTGTCGCGAAGGTCGTGGACCACAAGCAAAATAGTCGGAGAGAGATGTTCATAAAAAGGCACCAGGAAAATAATAGCACTTATAAAGTCTGTTAGTAGGCTGTAGTTCTATTAATCCACTAAGTTATACAATACAACAATAGAGCACCCAGTATATGGACTAATTCTTTATTTAAATAATAAGTTAGTTAACAAGTTAATAAAGAACTGATTCAACGTAAAAAAATGGTAAAAAAAAAGGTAAATATGAAACGAATAAATAAGCAATATTTCAGTGTTACTGTCGCGTAAGTAATTCAAACAACAGATTGTTTCCCTATATGTATATAAACTTGCGTGCATAGAAATCGGTCCACTGTAAACTTTTGACTTAAACTATATATTTTTTCAAAATTATTCATCAGATCAAAAAAAGAAATATGCTGTTTTAACGACAATTTAATATGCTTTAATATGAGTATAAATTTATCAAGAAGGCTTATCGTTTATAGCGTAGCAACCGGTAAATAAATAAAACGTGGATGATTCCAACGAAAATAACAAATTTGTCAATATTAAAATTATTGCGTTTGCAACTGATACTTGCATATTATTCGTTTTTCTTAATCTCAATAGTGTTCAAGTGTGTTAGTTTAATGCATACTACACCAGAAAAAGCCGCCCAAGTTATTTCTTTAATCGAAAATGGTCTTGGGCATCGAGCTGTTGCTAGACAATTGGATATGACACGCGCGGCGGTTCGAAGAGTGCAACCGTTATGAGGAGACTGGATCCTTTCATAGGCGACCTGGAACAGGCAGAAGGCGATTTACTACCGCTCGTGATGACCGCTTTATTGTGTCAACAACATTAAGAAATCGTCACCTTAATGCCGTTGAAGTGCAACGACAGCTCCGTGAGGTGCGAGGAGTGGTTATTAGCCAGTGGACAGTAAGACGAAGACTGCAGGAAAATAACCTGACCCCTAAAACACCTGCGATTGGCCCAAAACTTACTTTAGCTCATCGGCAAGCACGCCTGCCTTTTGCACGGGATCATTTGAATTGGACGTTAGAAAAATGGCGATCTGTTCTGTTCTCAGATGAGACCAGAATATGCCTCCATGGTAGCGACCGAAGAAGGAAAGTGTACCGAAGACCAAGAGAGCGATTTGCAGATTGCTGCTTTGAAGAACGGAGTGCTTATGGAGGTGGTTTCTGTATGATCTGTGGTGCAATTTCTATAGGAGCACGAACCGACCTTGAGTTCATTCGTAGGGGCGACCGTGTTCTCGGAAGAAGAGGTTTAACGGCTGCTAGATATATCGAGGAGATTTTAGCAATTCATGTGGTACCTTACGTCGACTACATTGGAGACTAATTTACCTTTATGCATGACAATGCAAGGGCGCACACCGCAAGAATTGTGCAAGATTACATTGCAGAAGTCGGTTCTCGGGTTATGGAGTGGCCAGCATGCAGTCCTGACCTAAATCCCATCGAACATTTATGGGATGAGCTAAAACGAAGAATTCGAGCTAGACTTCATACCCCAAACTCGATCCCAGAGCTTATTGTTGCAGTAGAAGGAGAGTGGTTTAACATCCCTCAAGAAACAATAGCAAACTTGATTAGATCAATGCCTAATCGTATGAGAGATGTTATTGGGGCAAGAGGAGGTGATACCAATTATTAAAAAATTAAGTGTTAAGTTTTAAATTGCCAATAACCCTCTTTATGTTAATAATAAAAAAGCTTAATTTGTTTAATGCATTACTTTCACTATGGTAAACATAGTAAGTCGAAATAAGTTTTCATAAATTTATACTCACATTAAAGCATATTAAATTGTCGTTAAAACAGCATATTTCTTTTTTTTGATCTGATGAATAATTTTGAAAAAATATGTAGTTTAAGTCAAAAGTTTACAGTAGGCCGATTTCTATGCACGCAAGTTTACATAAAATATATAACAGAGTACTGCACACATCAAATTCATGTGTTGGAAAGTAATCATAGTATAATCGCAGATTGTTTGCATTTGGTAAAGGATGTGTGTAATTATCGCGAATTAGGTATATATAAAAGCATGTACATTGTTTAACACTGACATGGGCCCTACCCATAACTCTCTTTGACCTCTTATACAATAGACGAGAGAGGGTGTAGTAAACGCATGCGGGTACTTTTTTTGGGACAGTTTAGTACTAGAATACAACTTCTTTAAGAATTATATGGAACGAATATACAGTGTGCGTTTTGGCTTTCGACGATACAGATCGTGTACGGAATTTGTTTCATGCGTCACGGTTTTTGCCGTGGTTTCCAGATGCGACACTATTTAGTTATCTGCTGATGATGACAACTTAGTTGTCGAAATACGTATACAGAATACGAAAGTTAATGTTTAAAGAGGTTATATCAACTTTAAGTGATTAACTAAGTTGTCATCATCAGCAGATAATTAATCACAGTGTCGGAGTAAAACTGGCACAGCACAATTCCGCATAACTTTCCTTGCTAACCACCGAATACACACATAAAATATGGTGTGTGTCTAGCCCATAGTAAAAGAAAATTATTTGTGTTTCCACTCTAAAAAAGTACTTTAAATAATTAGAATAAGAATAAAAGTCTAGACTAAAATAACACCTATTTCCGTATCCATTTTCCCGAACTTCAATTGTTTAAAGTGAAGACTGTACAAGATTTAATTAACCTGAATATATACCGCTTCAGAATTATGCGTTACATTCACATTTCTCATCCTTTTTCGTACTTACCTTTACCGAAGCGAAGTAAAAAAGAAACGGAAAGAAAAAAAAGGAAACATTAGAGAAGCGCTCAGTAATTAGGTTTTTTTTTTAGATATCTGAGTGTTTCTAGTTAATTAACTCTTAATGCTTTGAAAGTTTTATACTTTTTCAATAACTCTGATCGCGCGATTTATTCTCGCTTCCTTCTCATTTCCAGCCTTGTTTTCTTTTTGTTGTGTCTCTTTCGTCTATGGCCCCGAGGCTCTTCCGTGTACTTCAAAGTTTCACGTTCGGAATTCGGTGTAAAGTGAAGATGAGATTTAATGATGCGACGTAAAAAGTACATGCCGCTGTTTTGTTTTGTGAGACTAATTAACGAAAGAATTTTACTTTGTGAAGTCCATTCATTAACACATTCTATTCTGCGCCCTTGTGGAAAGTTATCTAAAAATATTCCCTCTTCGCAAGCGGTGTGTATTAATACATCCCGCTCTTTATACACTGTTTTTAAGTTTAATTCAATTTTAAATTAAATTTCGATATATTTTTTTTGTAGTGTCGGAACGGCTTTTTATATTTACCAACTTACATGCAATAAATGTTAAAAGGAATCATACGAATATTAATAATACGCTGTTTATTACATACGTTTCAGAGATTCACTCTTCATCAGGTAAACTTGTGATATTAACGAAAGATTTCTTTGTAGACTTTATCGTACCTTTTCGATACAGAAAGATAATGAAAAATCATTGCCTCCTTCTCTGGTACAAGACAGTGTAGAACTCAAAATATTGACTACGCAATATCTGTTCCTTCACCGCTAGATTGAGACGTGTTGGTGAGTTCATTACGCGTTTGCGACCATCTTGAAAGAAATTACTTCACTCGAAATTGAAAGCGCTGAATTTGGGCTTCACAATTTACTTAATATGAAGCCCAAATTAATAAAGTCGTTCTCAAGTGAATGCAGTTCTTTATCATATGGATTAATGGTCCATTTTCTTCCCATTTCCGCTAATTTGTGGAACTCAAATTATTGACTACGCGATATCTCTCTCTTCTTCGTTGGATTGAGGACGTATTGGTAAGTTTGATACGCCTTCACGACCAAAAATTTACTCTAGTCGTAATTGAAAGTGCTGAATTTGGGGTTTACAATAAATAAAACAATAGAAATTTACACTGTTCATAGCAAAATCATTTAAAAATTACCTGGTAATCCAGTCACACATTCAAAAGTTTAAATTTTGGTATACTTTTCGAATCTTTCAAATAACACCCTGTTTACTACGCGTTTCGAGGGATTCACCTTTCATCAGGTAAGCTCGTATTATTAACGAATGATTCTTTGTGTTGACTTTCGTCAAAATTTAATGTTTTAAATTTGGTCTTCATATTACGTAAAAGAATAATTTTAAACCAACAGAATACTAATTTTCTATTTTTCATGGCAAAGTTCATTCAAAACTTAGAGATAATCGAGTCGTGCATCCGCAAATTTAAATTGCGACATGTTCTTTGAAGTTTTTTGTTCTCCCGAGATTAAGGCGAGAGAGTTTGATCAATTTTATGTGAAAATCGTTATTCATTACAGAAAAATAATTAAAAAACATTGCTTCCCTCTATCGTACAAACACATGAATGTATGACCGACAGAACTACATACGTACTGGTAACCTTGTTACCGATTTAGAGTTTTGTGTGAAAATCGTTATTATTATTTTTGAAACTGCCAATGCATGAATTTTTATTAATTTTCGACAAATTTTGAAAGTGACCAATTTTTGCGAGTCCCTGAAAAAAATATAAGTAAAATAATAGTTATAGACTAGCAGACAGAACAAATGTCTCAGGATGAAGTCAGTGGAGTTAGAAAAGCTCTTCTGACTGATAAACACTCTCTTCCAAACCGTTTATAGTCTATGTTGCTTTTACACCTTGTTCCCTGCATCAAAAAGAAATTTGCAAATTTTCAGGGAAGGGCCATGAATGGCCTACTGATGTGGGGCGCGTCTGGCGCGGCTGAGACGTTTTTCAGGATGCAAAAGAGTGCAATTAGAGCCCTTAGTGGTGTATCTAATATTACAAGTTGTGTAAATCTATTCAGAAAACACAAATACTGACCCTCCCATCCTTGTATATATTGTACTTGCTTGCCTGGAGTTTGTTCATAAGTCGCCAGATAAGTTCTGCAAAAATGGTGATTTTCACGAGTATGAAACACGAAACCAGAGTAATTTGGTCATCGCATTGGGAAAAGTCAGCTAAGTTCAAATTACATGGCCGTAAAGATATATTTACAATGCTTTGCTTTATAGGTTTAGGAGCCTACCATGGATTAGTCTCAAAAGATTAATAAAAACAGTGCTGGTGGAGAACTGTTTCTATTCAGAAAATGAACTTCTGATATATAAATTTTGACATTGCCATTTTTGTGTTTTTATTTTTTCATTGTTACTGTGTTTTGTATAAAACTTGCGGGTTTTAACGTGTTTAGTGGCGTATTAACTGTAAGCCAAAAAGATTTTCTTTTTTGTATTTTTATTTATATTATGTAATGATGTGTGTATGTACATATACATCAATATATATTATTATTATTATTATTAATTACACGTGGTGTAACAAAATTCAACACACTGACAGTATGGACACAATCGAGTTGCTGTCGCTTATGGTGTTAGCTAACATGCCTACTTCAATGAATATAAAACCACTTTGTAGTATCTCTTCAATTATGTTCAGAAAAAAAAAATATAATGCAGATCAAATTTGAATTGCCTTCGTATTTTTAAGAGTGAATCGCTTTTTTGTCACGTCGTATAAACACGAGAAAAGGTCGCGAATTATTTTTAATTAAGTTAAAACTCAACTAATTTTATATAAACTAAATAATATAGATATTATCACTTACAAATATTTACCAATGACATTTATTAAATTCCTTTATCAAGGTAGTTTCACCATGCTTTGGTTGAAGATAAAATTTTCAAGCGTAATTGTTCCTGCGTTATAAAGGGAAACAATTAGATGCGAAAAACTTTCAAATGGAGATTAATAAATTTTGACATTGCCATTTTTGTGTTTTCATGTTTTCATTGTTACTGTGTTTTGTATAAATCTTGCGGGTTTTAACGTGTTTGGTGGCAAATTAACTGTGAGCCACAAAGATTTTTTTTTGTGTTTTTATTTATTTATATTATGTAATGACGTGTGTATGTACATATACATCAATATATTATTATTATTATTATTATTATTAATTACACGTGGTGTAACAAAATTCAACACACTGACACTATGGGCATTATCAAGTTGCTGTTGTTTATGGTGTTAACTAACATGCCCGCTTCAATGAATATAGAACCACTTTGTAGTATCTCTTCAATTATGTTCAGAAAAAAAAATATAATGCAGATCAAATTTGAATTGCCTTCGTATTTTTAAGAGTGAATCGCTTTTTTTGTCACGCCGTATAAACACGAGAAAATGTCGCGAATTATTTTTAATTCAGTTAAAACTCAACTAATTTTATATAAACTAAATAATATAGATATTATCACTTACAAATATTTACCAATGACATTTATTAAATTCCTTTAACAAGGTAGTTTCACCATGCTTTGGTTGAAGATAAAATTTTCAAGCGTAATTGTTCCTGTGTTAAAAAGGGAAGCAATTAGATGCGAAAAACTTTCAAATGGAGATTAATTTTATTTCTCCAGTTACCTACAACTTTTCCCAGGTGATATAAGTGAGACCCAACAAGCAGTTCACGAGACAATGTTCTAAACTATATGCAGTTATACTTTAAAATATTTTTAGCTAATTGCATGTAATTGCTCTTGAATGCATAGTTGTCTTTGTTTATTTAAGTGAACTATATTCATGAAACCATCAAGTGAGCTTATAATTCTGTTATTTTTACATAATTTATTCTGCTTCGGGTCGGTACAACGTAACTTTAAATTACATTGAAATAATATTAGGGAAAATTGGAATTTAAATTTTGACAAAAAGAAGACGTTAAAAGATATGGGTTTTAAATAGTTTTGTAATTAGAAACGAAAATCATTTAATATACATAGAAGTAAAGAGTGTAGACGAAAAATTCAAAGTTAATTATCCAAAAAAGAAAAGTTAAATCCCTTACCATCAGCGAATAATTAATCGCAGTGCAGCACTTAGATACGCGGTAAAACTCGCACAGAATGAATCCGTACATTCCCCGCTAGAAACCAAACACGCACTGATTTATTTCACACTAATTTATATGTTTCCGAGAGTTAAAATTTATACTAGAGTACATCCCCCTTACACTACTAGACCTTTTTTAACGGTCGTGTTTTCTACGAACTCAAAGGGGCAAGAATATGTTATCAGACCATTGTCCGTGTGGTTAGCACATGATTTTTAATTTTCGCAATAAATATGCTCTCATAACTCTCCAATTCGCAGTAATTATTTATATTTTTGATTAAATATAGACCATTCGCGGTTACACTATGATTATTTTCTAGCACGTGTTTCGCTAAACTGGATTTCTCAGACCGATTAAACTTGATGTGCGACAAATGTTTTTTATATCGGGTTTCTATCGAGCATTTAGTTTGATCGATGTATTGTTTTAACTTTGGATATTATTTAACACATTTTTAGTGTCCCTAATCATTTTAAGTAACTCGTTTTTCTTAGATTTTATGCATGGACTTTTCGAAATTAAATTGTTTAATCTTCGAAAGTAATCAATTTTGTCCACAATTATTTATTTATTTCAATTTTAAGCAAACTTGTCTTTCGACGTAAGACTTTTAATCAAATTCCACACATTATTAACTGACTTTTGTTAGTTCTACCGTAAATTCTCCTTTGCATTGTACAAGGCTCTATAATGAAGTTCTTGAACATGGTTCCAAATACTTAATTGAGATTTCAATGCTTGCTGTCACCTTGGTAGCAGTATCAAAGATTGACAAACAATATTTTAAACCTCTGTTCAGCAACAAAATAAAATTTCCAAATAAACACTTCTTTAATCTGGTAAGTAGACTTCCGCGGTCGTGGTCTATACTATCTTCTTCTGGGCTTCCGGGCTGGAACCGCGTCACTGGTATAACTGCAGACGTTTCGTACCCACTCGTATGAGACATCTTCTGGGCTCAACTATTGCTACTGAAACAGTTTCAGTGCAACAAACAGTAGCAGTAACTTGAAAATATAAATGCACTAATCTAGTACGTAGACTTCCGCGGTCGTGGTCCATACTATTTTCTTCTGGGCTTCTGGGCTGGAACCGCGTCAGTGGTATAACTGCCGACGTTTCGTACCCACTCGAAACTGTTTCAGTGCGACAGATAGTAGCAGTAGTTGAGCCCTGAAGATGTCCCATACGAGTGGGTACGAAACGTCGGCAGTCGTACCAGTGACGCGGTTCCAGCTCGAAAGCCCAGAAGAAAATATAAGTGTACTAATTTAAATTTTAATATGGAAAAATATGGAAATGGTAATATATACGATAATTTCTGATACCTTGAATGCTAAAATCGCAGTAATGCAAGCGTCTGTCTAAAATACGCTCTAGAAACTTTGCTGGTGACATGCGAGATGGACGCGTTCTCGCTTTGTCGTTCAATACATTTTTGTGTTGGACAAGAGAGGGAGGCAACGATTATTCATTATTTCTCTGTATCGAAAAGATAAACGATAAACTCTATGAAGGAATCGTTCGTTAATAACACAAGTCTACCTGATGATCAGTGAATCTCTGAAACATGTGTAGTAGACAGGGTGTTATTAACATTTGAATGATAGCTTTTAACATTCTTTTATTCTGCAAATCGCTATGAAGCAAGCCTCTGTCTATAATACGCTCTGGAAACCTTGTTGCCGACATGCGAGATAAACGCGTTCTCGCTTTGTCGTTCAATACATTTTAGATCTGAACGGGAGAGGTAGGCAATGATTATTCATTATACCTTGAATGTTGACGAATGAAGGATTTTTGAAAGTACAGGAAACAATGAGAAAAATTTCTTCACGATTAAAAGTCTCACTTGAATGATGACTACTGACGACGACTAATATTCCTTTTATAGCAATTATACCAATATTATTTTCTAATAGCTTAGCTTAACCTTTTCTTTCTAGTTTATAGTTTGTGATTTCACCAATTCTCCTATAAAAATTTCACCACCCTTCGAATCTAAAATTATACAAATTTTCTGTTAATTTTAAATATAACTCGTAGTCTACAATTAAAATTCACCTTTACCGAAACTAATTTATACTTTATTTTACGCTTATTTACGTTCCACAGCTTCGTAATTACATATACAAATCAACATCGTCTCCGTTCATAGACGAAAGTGCATTTCACCGGAAACTAATTTTAAAGTTTGCAAATCATACGTTCCACAACTTTTAATTGGTCCGTCGAGTGGTGGTAAATGCTTTTTTTTTTGAAAAAAGTATGTTCGGATCGCGTGCAGAAGCTATATACACAAAAAAGAACAGGACGTGGAGGATAACAAAAGTACATAATTAAAAAATTATATGCTTTTAATTAGATTTCGCCCATCCAGTTGTTCATGCACGTATAAACAGGAATATCAGGTTCGCATTATTTACGTTTTTTTTTTTTGGTTTCAGGAGACATGACGGACGCTGTCATATCTGGACCAGTGTTATATTAGGAGGATTGAGCATGCTTGCAAAGGAAACTGGAGTTTCTGTTTTCCTGGTTAATTTAGCATACGATTTCTATAAGTGCTGGCCAAATGTTAAAAGGTACTATATACTTAGTCATAGTCATTTTGTCACAGGGTGTTTTAAGACAACTTTTAAAGATTTTAAGTGTCGGTTTTTATTTATAAATCTTTATATGCATACAAATAGTGAATTCTTATCTATTTGTATTAATATTTTAGTGATGTGATTATTTTGTAAAAACAACTGCCAATTACCAAAATTCAAATTTCGTAAAGCAATGTGAGTAATCGAGTTATACTAAGAGCACTTTTTTATTGTACGAGGGTGATCCCATAAGTACCCAGCCTAACCTAGAAATACTGGTAGCTGTTTGAAAAATATCACTGTATTAAAAAGTACACAATCTGTAAATCATACATTTCAAGTTTGAAGACGCCACGTTGTTTAGTATTTGCTTGGCAGCCATCAGTAGTGAACGTTTTCAGTGAATTTGTCAAAATGGAGAAAATTGGTCATCGTTACGTGATACAATACTTTTATTTGAAAGGCCTCAGTCGAACCGATATCAAAGCTGTACTGGATTCTATTCTGGGTGAGTCTGCTTCTTCGTATACAGCAGTTTGGGTAGCAGAGTTTAAACGAGGCCATACGAACTGCCAAGACGAGCATCGTAGTGGTCGGTCAAATAAGGTGAAGACTCCAGAAATTGTGAAGAAAATCCATAAAGCGGTACTGGATGATCGCCGACTGACAGCGCGTGCTAGCAGACTTAGTAGGCATTTCAAAAAGTGCGGTACATCGCATATTATGTGAAAATTTGGATATGAAAAAGCTGTGTGCAGGATGGGTACTGCGTTTGCCCACACTCGAGCAAAAACAGTGTCGTGAAGATGTTTCAATTGAGTGTTTCGCGAAGTTTCACAGCAACAAAGCAGAAGTTTTGCGCCGTTTCATAATCATTGGTCCAGCACTTCACACCCGAGACAAAAGAACAATCAGAACAGTGGACTCAAAAGGAAGAACCGGCTCCAAAGAAGGCGAAGAACGTTTTATCTGTAGACAAGGTCATGGCATCGGTTTTTTTATTGACTTTCATTGACTATCTTGAAAAAGGAAAAACTGTCAACGCCGAGTATTATGCCAACTTATTGCAACGTTTGAGCGAAGAAATCAAGCAAAAACGGCCACATTTGGTTAAGAAGAAAGTGTTGTTTCATAAAGACGGTGCACCAGCTCACAAATCCGTTATTGCAATGGCCAAAATTAATGAATTAAAGTCCGAATTGGGTTGTCTTGCACCCTATTCGCAAGATTTAACCCCCTCGGATTATTTTCTATTCCCAAACTTGAAAAATTTCCTCAGTGATCAAAGACGTTCCAACGATGAAGAAGTGATGTTGGCAGTTAATGGTTATTTTGAGGTGCAAGACAATTCTTATTATAAAAAGGGTATCGAACTTAACATCGCTGGGGAAAGTGTATAGAGCCGAAAGGTGATTATGTTGAAAAATAAATATATTTCTTTCCAAAATTTTTATGTTTTCTTTGTTGGGTCACATACTTCTGGGACCGCCCTTGTAAATAAATTACGAAATCTAAATGAGATATGCAATTATTACAAAACGAAAGCCTTACGCATTTGGATTGAAATAAACATAATTTTGGTTTGAGTTTTTTATCCTATAAAACTACCTATGCTAAAATATTAAATTTTAGAATTTCTGTTTCGTTAAAGCTTAATAAACTCTTAAATTTATAATGGAAAGTGTTTCCTAAATGAAACAACTTTAACTAGGTAAATATTAGAATAAATATTTGATGGAAAACTGTAATAACATTTTTGTTTAAAGCGGTGTAATAATAAATATTTAAAAGAAGATTTGCTTACCACTCTTGCGGTTCTTCTATAATACGGTGTCACCCAAAACGTGTCACTCGCGCGCGATATTCTTTCGACACTACCGAGACACCATACGTTTTGATGATAAGCAAATAACAAAACAAGAAAACTGACACAAAAAGTTAAATTAAGAACTGAATCCAACATTATTCCGCCTACCAATTGTATTCTAAAATAAAATTCAAATATAAATAAAATACTAATAGTAATACTAAACCACAAATACCGAACAAGCGCCTATAATATAATGTTCTAGCTGATTACCTATTTTAATATCTGATTCATATTCATCCAATTGATCAAGTTTAACACAAATAGATCTTACTGCCGATTGCGTTTGTTCGTATTGTTCGAAATAATTTTCTACCCTAGTATATCTTGCTAAAAATAGAGCAATTTGCGTTTTATCAGACAAAGTTCCTATTCCAAATATTGTCTCAAATTTAGTAAATATATCTTTAATTTTCTTACGAAACACTACTAAAGACACTTCTAGTTTTTCGATTTCTTCCTGTGGTAATTGACGCATTTTTGAACGTGTATATGTACTTCGATGATGACAAAAACTAATACTATACTACTGTGGGCAAAAAATAGTAAGATTTTGTTCACAATTTTTAAATTCTTAATTTATTATTATTGCGCAAACGACGCATAGCACTCAAATAGTATTCTTTGTTGACAGTTTGGCCGGTCGGAAGGAATTGGGAGTGCACCACACCTCGATAATCGAAGAAAACTGTCAACATAACCTTGATTTTCGACTTGCTTTGACGTGGCTTTTGGGCTTCGGTCGATTGATCGTCTGTTTGCGGGTCATGAGCGTAGATCCAAGTCTCATCTCCAGTTATGATGCCTTTCATTTTGTCTTGATAGTCGGAAAGTATTGTTTCACAGACGTCAACGCGACGCTGTTTTTCGAAAAAATTGAGTGATTTTGGAACAAATCGTGCTTTCACTTTTCTTAGGCTCAAATGATCTTTCAAAATGGTTTTCACTGATCCTTCCGATATTCAAACGATGCCAGTAAGGTAACAACCCTCTTTGAATAATTTGTACCAATCAAAAACACTTGCTCGCGACAAACAATTATCACCGAAGGCCTTTTGCAACATTCTGAACGTTTCGGCACCACAAATTTGATTCCGTACACAAAATTTAATGGAACTTCTTTGTTGAATAATTTCACTCATTGTAAAAATCGCCGAATGCACTTTTTGTACTTCAGAAAGACAAGCGTATACTAAACACTAATGATTATTTTGATGTGACATTTGGCACTGATATCACTGACAGTCATACCAACCCAGAAAAAAAATATTTCGACGAATGGGTTTTCGCGCGAAATTTAAATTAAAAAGTCTTACTATTTTTTTGCCCACAGTAGTATACCACAAGGTCAACAGATGTGCATTAACACATCGAAAAAAGAAACTGGTCCAAGTATAAGTTTATAATCTGTGTAAATCTATTAAACTATTAAAAATTCTTAACTAATATTAACAAGAATTTTAAACAATAATAGTTACTAGATAAATATATAAATGTTCATATGGAAAGGAATTAGCGAAAATAAAAAACGGGCGCTTAAAAAACTACGATTTTAACAATAAAAACATACTAATGAAGGACTCAGTTCATAATCCGACTACGAAAGAACAAAAAATGTTTAAATAATATTTCAACGAAGATTTGCTTACCACCTTCTCGATTCATCTTAAATGCGGTGTCAGCCAGAAAATATATCACTCGCGTACAAGATCCGTTTCGACACTGTCGAAACACCATACGTTTTTATTGTAAGCAAATAAAACAAAAAAAGCTCAAGCAAAAAACTTAACTAAGAACCGAGTCCAACACGTATACTATAGTATTTATAAGTATGTACAGTAATGAAAAATTATAATTTAAAATAGAAGAAATAAGATGTCAACATTTGATAGTAAATAAAAGAATTTATAAATGAAAATTTCGAAATACAGCAGCACAACCTGTAAGAGAAAGCAGTAGAAGGGGACAGGAAATATTTCAGGCAGGAATACACAGTCAGTCGCAGACAAAACCGAACTTTTATAAAATAATAATTCTTAGTAACGCAATCTTTTAAAAAAATGAGCGTCGGTATGGTAGTTCGTTCACCAATATTATGTCAAAATATCATGACATTTGCATCATTTGAAGTAGAGAAATTGCGCATAAAGTAACAGGTGTATTGGCATCGGTCGAGAAATGAATTTTGAACAAGGAGCAAATATCAAGTTTTGTTTTAAACTCGGTAGATCTTTTACTGAAATGTTTAATTTGATAAAAGTACATGGTGATGCGAGTTTATCACGTACGAGTGCGTATGAGTGGTATAAATAAAGACGGTCGTACGGATATAAACGACAACGAACATCCTAATGCAAAAAACATTGTAGTTACGGAAAGTAACATCGGACTTGTGCATAAATTTATTAGAAATGAGCCGAAGTTTTCATGGCGATATGTGGGAATGGAATTAAATATTTCCAAAGATTCAATTCATCGCATTGTGACACAGCATGTGGGACTGAGAAAGATTTGTGCAAGGTTTGTACCACACAAACTAACTGAATTCAACATTGTGCAGACTTGATTAAAGACTCAAAAAAGGACGAAAACTTCAGGTATTCAATTGTAGCTGACGATGAAACGTGGTGTTTTCAATATGATCCAGAGACCAAGCGTCAAAGCTATGAATGGAAGCATCAAAGCGAAGAAAGAATGAAAAAAAACCGTTTGGAGATATCAAAATTAAAGAAAATATTGATTTGTTTTTACTATTCGAAAGGCATATTGTACAAAGAGTTTGTATCAACCAGCCAAACATTCAACACTGTATATTATCTTGGTATTATAAAGTGTCTTTTAGAGCTTATTCGTCGTGTACGCCCTCAATATCGTGAAAATTGTATTTAGCGTTTGCTACATGATAATGCACCATCTCATCGCTCGACGCTTATCACAGATTTTCTAACTACGAATGGCATTTTAACCATTAACCATTCACCGTATTCATCGGATTTGGCCGCTTGTGATTTCTATCTATTCTCCAAACTAAATTTGCCGATGAAAGGACAGCATTATGCCGACGTCGAAACCATTAAAAAGGTGTTGACAACGATCTTGAAAGATATCTTTAAAGATGAACTTAAAAATTTATTGGGCATGGTTATTGACCGTGCAAAGCGTCGTATTGAAGCCGACGGAGACTACTTGGAATAAAATAAATGAATTTTATATTAAGCTTTTGTTTTTATTTCAAAAAAGTTGGGTTTTCTCTGCGGCAGACTGTGTATGTAAATTCTGTCCCAAAATTAACGCAAGATTTGAATTAAATAGAAAACACAGTTTTTAGTCTTTCGATTGTTATTTTTTTATTGAATCATAAAGTACATAGGATAGGGTAATTTATAGAATAACTCATCGGGCAAATGGCCTCCGCGGCTTTACATGCACATACGCACTCTTTTGTCGAAATTTTCCATGACCATTTTGCATAAATGTGGCTGAATTTGGTTGATGCAGCGTTGAATCTCCTCCTTTAATGCACGGGTGGTTGTGGGCTTGTTGACATAGACTTGTGATTTCGAATAACCCCATAAAAAGAAATTTAATGTTGTTAAACCACACGATCCACCAATTCTGATCACCAAAACGGGAGAGTACACGACCTGGCAATGTCTCATGTAGTAATTGAATTGTTTCACGGGCTGTATGGCAAGTGGCACCGTCTTGTGGAAGCCACATATTGGCCACATCAATATCTTCCAATTTCGACAGAAAGAACTCTGCTATCATGTTGCGATATCGAGCATCAGTAACAGTCACTGCTTGACCAACCTGATTTTCAAAAAGTAAGGTCCAATTATGTCTCGAGGCCAAAATCCACACCAAACAGTGACACGTTGTGGATGCATTTGTTTTTTGCCAATCACATGTGGGTTCTCAGAACCCCAAAAGCGGCAATTTTGGCGATTAACAGAGTCATCAAGGTGAAAATATGACTCATCGCTTAGGATGATTTTGCTCGAAAAATCAGCATCCATTTGTTGATGTTCAATAATCCATTCAACGAACTCTCTTAGCTGTTCTTGGTCATTAGGCTTCAGTTCTTGTGTTAATTGAATTTTGTAAGCATGGAGACACAGATCTTTAATGAGTATAAGCTGTAGAGAGCTTCTTGAAATTTGCAATTCTTGTTCACGACGCCTAATTAAGGTTCCTGGATTGTCACCGACACTCTCACGCACTGCGTCGATATCGACATTTGAACAACTTGTTTTCGGACGACCAGTGTGTTAGGCGTCTCCGACGGATCCACTCTTCCAAAATTTTTTAATTAATCTCTTCACAGTTGATGAAGTTAAAACACTGTTCTGACCATATTTTGTACGAAATTTTCGAACTGCGGCCGCCAAGCTTTCATTATTTTTGAAATATTGTTCAACAATGAAGACACGTTGTTCTAGCGTGTAACGCCCCATTTTTACTAACCCTAAACTGCCACCTGTCGAATTGTTTTTTTAAGGTTGCCAACACTTTACTGCATAAATGGCGACAAATTCAAATCTTGCGTTAATTTTGGGACACTATTATGTATATTACAGATTCGATAACGTATGTGAAACGATTTTAAACCACACCCTTTTATAAAAAATTATGTAAATATGTACGCTACATTCTTACATTTTTACCTTAGGAGAAATATACAATTTTATATCGTCTAGAAGAACTATTTCAAAAATTTGTCTTATAGACTATAATGTGAATCATATCAGTGAATGTATCTGACGGTAAAATCAAGCAAAAGTGAATATAGGTCATGTCGCGGTTGTATTGATCTACCAACTCCTGCAACTTGTAAATTATAAATTACTCTTTTAAAACTTAATCTAATTTGATTGCACATCATTTGTTTGCAGAAGCTTGCCAAGAATAAATACAATTTTCCTCAATAAATATCCTATATTGAATCACTTTTCTAAAAGCGTTTCACTTAAATGAATTTATAGTAATGGGGTACCGGTATACGTAAGATTTCCGCGACAATATTATTAACTTTGCAGAATCTATTTTCGAGAGTTAAAAGGTTAAACGAATAAGGCCATAGATAATGGTGGTAGAAATCACATGGGGAATATTGAAATATTTTTTCGCTTCTTAAAGGCATTTTGTAAATATTACCATTATTGGCAATCAAACATTAGAAGCTTAGATAATTTATTTTGAAAATCAACGTACAATATTTTTTAAGGTGTCCCCTAGTCTTCTCTGTTTCACTATTTATGATATCTTTGGACATATACAAGGTGCGGCAGAATGACCTCCCCGATTTGTGGAAGGTATAGCCAGGGGCCGGGTGGAGGTAGAGCGGTGATGCATACTTAGAAAGACAGCTCATCTCATGCAATTTCCAGTTCACATCATGGCATGGTCGGGAGTACACCGCGCTTTTGTTGTGGAGGAATTTATTAGAAATGGCGGTTCGCCGATATCGACGCAACGTGCTTTTCGTAATCGCTTCGCGCTCGCTGCTCATGATCCCGTTCCCGATAGAAAAACAATTCGCACCTGGGTGTTAAACTTTAGACAAACAAGTAGTGCATTAAAACGTAAATCTACTGGACGTCCTCGGACTTCAACAGGGCCGGAAAATGTGGCTGCCGTGAGAGCTTCGGTTGGTCAATCTCCACGGCGTTCTGCACGAAAGCATGCATCTGCCCTACGATTATCAGATCGAAGTGTCCGTAGAATTTTGCACCGAGAACTGAAAATGCACCCTTACAAAATTGCAACTGCACAGGAGCTGGACGAAAGAGATTATGAAACCGGTACAACTTTGTGTCGAGAACTTCAAAACTTTCCTCGAAGAAATGTTGTGCTCTTCACGGATGAAGCACATTTTCACTTTTCAGGCATGGTTAGCAAACAGAATTTCCGATATTGGGCAGACCATAACTCTCGGCAACTTCATCAAACACCACTACATAGTCCTAAAGTTACAGTGTGGTGTGCCGTGTTTGAGTTTGGTGTGTGGGGTCCGTACTTCTTTGAAGAGAACGGTGTAACTGTAACGGTAACCTCCGATAGATATTGTTCACTACTCGAGAACTTTCTCAGGCCTAGATTGGTTGCTTTTTTTGATGAACATGGACAGGAAAATGTATGGCTCCAACAAGATGGTGCGACATCCCACACATCTCATCGTAGCCTTGGAATATTGAGAGAAATGTTTCCTGCCCGTCTCATCTCCTTGCGTGGTGACATTGGGTGGCCTCCGCGTTCCCCCGATTTGACCCCATGTGATTTTTTCCTTTGGGGCTACTTGAAATCCAAGGTACACCAACATCGTCCTCAAACTTTGGAAGCTCTTAGGGAGGCAATAACCCAAGAAGTTGCTGTTATTTCACCGGAAATGACTCACATGGTCATGGAAAACTACCGGGAGAGACTAAATCAATGTATCGCCAATGAAGGTCGCCACTTAAGTGATGTCATTTTTAAAACACGCTAATCTAAAACTGCTTTATGTACACTTTTCAGAAATATAAACATTTTTCTTGTATCTTGCTTGGTTTCGTTTTTATTAGCTTCCCAAGTTGGGGAGGTCATTCTGCCGCACCCTGTACATATATATCTCTTTACTTCTTACCATAGATTCTAACTTACTTTTACAAACCTGCTCATAAAGTAATTTCGAGTAGGTGGAACTTTAAAGCACCGAAACTCTTTTTTCAAGCGCAATGCCCCATATTTTTGTTCGTATTTTAATACACAATCTATATCTTTATTGAATAATTTCCATCATTATCCGCTTCTGGGCTTCCGGGCTGAAACCGCGTCACTTGTATATCTGCCAACCTTTCCGTTTACCGCAAACCCACACATACTGATCGGTATCTTAATGCCCTCTCCCATCATCATCCCGGCCAGGAACAAGGCGTTATCAATTCGTTAGTTCAAAGAGCTGTCAACATATCTGACCAGCATTATCTATCCCAGGAATTAAGTCATGTTACCAAAGCTCTTATAAATACTAATTTCTCCAACCATAATATTCAACGAACCATAGATCGACATCTTGACCGGTATCTTAATGCCCTCTCCCATCATCATCCCGGCCAGGAACAAGGCGTTATCAATTCGTTAGTTCAAAGAGCTGTCAACATATCTGACCAGCATTCTCTATCCCAGGAATTAAGTCATGTTACCAAAACTCTTATAAATACTAATTTCTCCAACCATAATATTCAACGAACCATAGATCGACATCTTAATCCCAAAATCCCACAACTTAATACACAGCTTATATCATCTCTCCCCCTCTCTAAAGCCCACCTACCCTATATACAAGGTGTTACTGACCGCATCAGGAGGGATCTTCTCAAGAACAACATCAAAACCATCTTCAAACCCCATTCCAAATTATCTGACCCTTTTTCCGTAAAAGACCATATTTCTTTAGATTTACCTGGTGTGTACAGGATTCCTTGCTCATGCAGCAGAGTATATATTGGTGAAACAAGGCGGTCTGTCGGTACTTGTGTTTCTGAACATGAGCGTTGTACCAGGTTGCTGCGCATAGCCTGTTCTGCACTTGCCGAGTTTAGGATGGAAGCCGGGCGCTCTATCCAATTCAATTCAACCAGAATCCTATCCCGTACTAACTATTACTATGGTCACAAAATCCGTGAATCAATAGAGATCTCTAAGCACTCCAATAACCTTAATCGTGATGATGGCTACCCCCTACACAACGCCTGGCAATCCTGCATCTCCAAACAACCCAACCACAACAGTAATTGACCCATGACCTATTACCCATATGTAAACCCGTCTACTATCAGCTTACACCAGTTTCAGTGCAGTAGTTGAGCCCTGAAGATGTCCCATACAAATGGGTACGAAACATCGGCAGATATACAAGTGACGCGGTTCCAGCTTGGAAGCCCAGAAGCAGGTAGCATGGACCACGACCGCGGAAGTCGACGTACCAGATTAATTTCCATCATTATTTATAACTTCTTGCCAGCTTGATGGTAATTTGTATATCCCATTTTTAAAAATGCCTTATCCCTGGACGCAAAAAATTGAACCAGTGTTGGTCAGATATACGCCACTATATTTTGTTCGAATTCCAAGGAAGAAATGCTACAGAAGCATGTAGAAATTGAAAGTATTTGGTTAAGGTACAGTTTCTGATAGAACATGCAGAAGATGGTTCAAAAATTTCAAATAGGTGATTTCAGCATTGTTAATAAGCCACGTTCTGGGCGACCATCTTTGATCGACGGCGATATTGTCAAGATTGTGTTAGGGTAAAATCCTTTTTTAGCAACATCGATGACTGCGGAAAGGCTTGATTGAGCTCAACAAATCGTTTCGGAAAATATTCGGAAACTAGAATTGATGTCGAAATATTCGAGATGGGTACTACATAAGATAAGTGAAAAGAATTTGAATAATCATATGCACATCTCTGCATGCACGGAGCAAAATCGAACCCTTCAGAGAACTGGAGATGAAAAGTGGATTACCTATGGGTAAACATCGTGTGGAAAAGGATATATTGTGAATCCGGAAAACCTGCTCCTTTTTCCTCTAATTTATTTTCTGTTCCTAAACTTGAAAAAATGGCTCAGTGGTCAAAGATTTTCCAACGATAAAGAAGCGATGTCGGCAGGTAATGGTTATTTTGAGGAGCAAGACAGTTCTTATTATAAAAAGGGTATCGAACTTATTGAACATCGCTGGGAAATGTGTATAGAGCTGAAAGGAGATTATGTTGAAAAATAAATATATTCCTTTCTAAAATTTTTGTGTTTTCTTTCTTGGGTCGCGTACTTCTGGGACCACCCTCGTAGAAGAACTTTTGCGCCCTTTCTTTCTTCAAGACATGTGACTACCGATAAATTAGACAAGTGCCGGTGTATGTTCGTATTTTGCAGCGTTATTGATACACCGGCAAACTTTCGTGGTTCCAAATTTATAAGTCGTTGCCACCGTTTATACCAGCTATTAAGGGGGGCAATAGCTTTCAGCTAGTTGACTGTTTTCACCGAGTTTTAACATTAATATTATTTTGGTTCTTTAGTTCACGGTTAAATTACTTAAGGAAAAACAATCAAGTTATATACATCAGTCTTCTAAATAAAATTATTCTGTAAACCTCTTTCCCTTGCATATTATTATTTAATATAGTTAAAATCGACGTTGTAATATTACTTTTGTCTAAGATATGAAACCCATATTATGGTTCATTCTTAACAATATTTTGATTAAGTTCATAATCAAAATTCTTGTTGTTCAAAGCATGTACGTTCTTTCCAAGAGATGTGGTTTGCTACGGTTGCATCATTCTTCATTTCGTCCGTTCTTGGATGAAACGAATTTTTATTATAATTGGAGCTCAAATATTATGCGAAACGTGCACATGGTTTCATCGTTTACCCGGATTATAACAAGGAATACATGCACACAGCCCCGAGCTTAAATATTAATGGAAAATTTCGAACTCTTCGGCGGAGCCCCGCATTTAGTTCCAACGAAAACGGAGTAATACGCCAGGAGGCATCTCAAATGTTATTGCACCAAAAAGAAAAGGAATACGTATTGCTTTGATACGTATATCGATGACAGAGAGCCTTTTCGCATTTCAGATGAAAGGTGCTTCCCCCGAGCGACGCTTCTGATACGGAAGTTCATATCTTATGGAATAGTTATACTTTTGAAATCGCTTCATGTAGTTTAAATAAGCATTTTGACATAACAATGGAAAAACGTAGAGCGTGGAGAAGTGATTTCGAATAGCTTTTAAAGTCAAAAGTAGGTTATTAAAATATTTGTGTGATAAGATTCTGAATATATTTTTATCATTATTTTTACCGCTTATTGTTAGTCAGATAGTTCTTTCTCGCTAATATACACTCCGGCTCATGGAAGTATGGACACTTTATATTATATAACGATCATAAAAATTATATTAATGACAATAGCCAATAGCGACAGTATTATTATACCTTATTCTTAAAAAGGTTTATAATTCAAATAGGTACAAAATGTACTAGGAAAGTTTTGCAATATGACGCAAAAATGAATCGTAGGGAGCCGCTTGTTGCTGCATGTTGAGACATGTTCATACGTGCATAGTAGCCGCCGCGCCATGTCCATGGGCTCAGTTATTCATTAGCAATAGTGTTTACGATGGCATCGTGGTCACGAAATGAGATAAGGGCAGTTTTGCGTTATAATTACGTGCGTGGTTTAAACATAGACCAGTGCTCCGAAGAAATGACTCTAGCACTAGGTGATGTTTATCCACATCGTACAAAGATACTCAGGTGGTATAAAGAATTCCAAAGGGTAAATATAACTGTGAAGAATGCTGAGAGGCCGGGAAGGCCACGGACGTCAATTACGGCGGAAAACGTTACTACTGTGAGGAAAGTGCTTGGCGAGGACAGGCGAGTGACCTACCAACAGATACAGGGTACTTCAGGAGTAAATGCACCAGCAATTCGTTCGATTCGAAAGTTAAATAAACGAAGCTGTATTGCAAAACTTTCCTAGTACCCTTTGTATTGTATTTGTATATACTCTCCAAATAATATGATTTCATTTAACAATAACTATAATTACCTGATATCGTATCTCAATAGCATTGTACTATGATTCCAACTAGTATATATAAACAGGATTAGTGGTACGGTCATTAGGAAGGAACTAAAGTCTAGAAACTTACCTGAAATGAGTCGGTTACCCTATTACTACCTCCTTATGTCCATCAGTAGATCACTGAAGGTGCTTGGGTGAAGTTGTCTATTTTGTAAGCGAATTGTGTAATTTCCGTTTGCAAAATGTCAAGGGGAAAGCCGCTTGGTAGTGGAATACGATCAGCGATACTTGCTTTGCATCGTGAAGGGTATTCAGTTCGCGGTATTGGCGAAAAATTAAAAGTGAAAAAATTGACAGTGAATCTCACAATTCGTGGGTTTCAAGAAACTGGCAGTCTGGAAGACCGTAAATGGCCGGGACCATCGAGAGGTACTTCCAAAGCTGACGACGAAAGAATTAAATTAATTAGCAAACGAAATAGAAAATTAACGGTACCTGAAATAACAGCCGAATTTAATCATGGCCGTGCTAAAAAAATTTCTGCGAGTATAGTGAAACGATGATTAGTGGAAGCAAATTTACACGGTCGTGTTGCCTCACGGAAACCATCATTACGACGTGGAAATAAGTAGAAACGACATCAATGGGCAAGGTTACACCGTAATTGGACAATCGATGAGTGGAAGAACGTACAGTAGGGTGACGAATCGAAATTCGAAGTGTTCGGGCAAAAGAGGAGAATTTTCTTCAGACGATTGGCGCGAGAAAAAATGTTGCCAGATTGCATAGCCCTAACGGTGAAACACGGGGGTGGTTCTGCTATAGTCTGGTGCTGTTTGTCATTAGCTGGAATGGGAGATTTGACCAAAATAGATGGTATTATGAGAAAGAAGAATTACCCAGAAATTTTGGAAAATCACGTTTTATCGTCAGGCCTGCGATTAATCGGTAATAATTTTGAACTTATGTATGATAATGACCCCAAACACACTTCGCCGTTTCAAAATTACCTAGAGGTGGAGAAAAATGAAAATATTTTGAAGGTAATGACATGGCTGCCTCGGAGTTTGGACCTCAACCCTATTGAATTATTATGGGATAAATGGGAATGTCCAACATCGAAGAAAAAACTTTGGAATATTTTACAAAACGAATGGAATAACATTACATCAGATGTAATAAAATAATTAACAGAAAGAATGCCCCGAATAACAAATGCTGTAATCGTCGCGAACGCTGGTTTCTTCGATGGAAAGAAAGTATAATTAATATAATATATACATAAGTATATTAGGAATAAGTTTAATGAATTGTAATTTTAATTTTTATTGTATAAAGAATCAATAAATATTAATTTCTGTTCAATTTCATTGATATTTTTATTTTTCTTCTTGTTGCTTGTTATAGTTGCTGTTCATACTTCCGTAAGCGGTAGTGTACATATTATCAGTAAGATGGTTTTTAAACTAAAATTAATTTTGCTTACAGTTTCTAATGTTTTAATTCTTTTCAGGACGATATCTGAAGTTCGATGGACTAGTGAAACACAACAGTTCGCCAATAGAGCTGCCAAAATATTAACATCGGTAAAGTATCTTTTTTTTTAAAATTAATCTATTAACTATTGAATTATTGCAAAAACATACTTCCCTCTATCAAATAAACAAGCAAACGTCCGAAATAAGGAAATGGATAGAAGTTCGTATTCATCGTGCTAGATGTAGAAATAAGGTGTTGCGACGTGTATATGGAGAGAATACTTTAGACTTGGCGTAAGCCATAAAGTGCACACGCAATAAAATAATTCAAATGTCAATGAAATCCAGGTTGCGACGTGTCTCGAGTAATTCAACCTTTAATTTTATTAACGAAATATTTTTTATAAATTAATGGTATCTTTTGCGATACAACGGAAAAAAACACATCTTTAAACTATGGCAATCCTGCAATGGGACACCCGATATATAACGAAGAGATAAAATGCAGGTCAAATTTGAATTATGCTCGTAAAATTATAAAGGCTGTCTCAAATTTCGCGTTTATTTTAAAAGAATAAAAAAACACATAATTTGCATTCACCTTCAAAAACTTTTTTTGGTAATTGAAGTATCAGTTATGACATTTATATGCGAAAAATAGTATCTGCCAATTGGCCTCCTCTTGCAGCTGCGCAGACGTCCACTTTTTTGTTAAAATTTTCAATGACATTTTGATATAATTGAGGCTCTATCTCACCAATGACACCAATTTCATCTTTCAAAGCAGGAGTTGATTGCGGATTGCATTTATAAACCTGACATTTCACATAACCCCAAAGAAAATAGTCTAATGGTGTCAAATCGCATGGTCTTGGTAGCCAATTAACATCACCCTTTCTTGAGATTACATGTCCAGAAAACTTTTCTCTCAATAAATCAATTGATTCGTGTGCAAAGTGAGGCGTAGCGTCATCCTGTTGAAACCACATATCCTCTAGATCAATATTCATTAATTTAGCCCACAAAAATTCGGCTGTCATCCGACGATATCGATCACCATTGACAGTTACAGCTTCACCAGCAGCATTTTCAAAGAAGTAAGGTCCAATTACACCACCTGACCATAATGCACACCAAACAATTCGTTTAGGATGCATAAGATACTCATGAATAATTCGTGGATTTTTTTGAGAAAAATCAACTGGTTGTTCATTGATGAAATTGACAAATAAAGGACGTTTTAAATGATCCAATGGCTTTAGTTCCTGTGTTATTTGAACATTACATGCCTTCAGAGCTAAATCCTTGTGTAAAATACGCAGTGTTTTTGATCCACTGCGTCCAAGTTGTTGTGAACGTCGTCTAGTGGACATTTCAGGATCTTCAGCAACACATTTACGAACCAAACCAATATTTTCTTGTGAATGACCACTGTGACTGTATTTTTCCCTATATTTATCTTCCACGGAACCGGTCTCTTGAAATTTTTTAATAATTCGACCAATAGTGCTTTCAGATGGACGATTATGTAAACCATAAAATTTACGTAATTTTCTAAAAACTCTTTTCACAGAATGCTGATTTTCATAAAATAATTCAACAATTTAAACGCGTTGTTGTACCGTGTACGAAGCCATTTTTGTAAATGTCATACATCACACTTTTTCAATGCCCACATATCCAGACAAATGCAGTGCGCTGTCTATATTTTATTTATTCTTAAAGAAAACCTCGCAACTTAAAACACCCTTTAGGTTCTTGTTATTTCGCTTATTGACGTGAGAACTATTTCTTTTCGTTTCATAATTTTGCCTACTACATACTCCAAATCAAAGTTTTTTTATCCCAGACACACACAGCTTTCGCTTGCTTCACGATTCAGCAATTATTGCGGTTACAATGCGCATAATTTACCAATAATAATTCTGACAGACGTAGTTGATAATTTCACGTTGTAACATCATGAATACTGATAACAACGGCCATTTTCCGCCCAAAGCCAAACAAAAATTAATTATAGTGAAATATTATACGACATTTCGTTAAATTACAAATGGTCTGTTGCGCTGAGGCAATTTGATAAAATTATAATCAGTTCAAAGGGCTCGTTTCGCTGCGGGGCGACGAAAATCATCATAAATAAACCGCCTCACCCCCAAGTTCATTTGTTTATTTTTTTTGCGCGTGTCGCCATTGTTGTCGCGTTTGCTCGATTGCCATTGTCATGGGGTGTTAAATTTTTGCAGTTTACCGGGACCGACTGGCGAATAAAAATCCATAAATTTCGGTGTGAATTGGAAATGGAACAAACCGCTTGTTTTAAAATGTTTATTCGATCAATTCCGCACATGATTCAGTCGCGTTCATTTACTTTTCAGACAAGTGCCGTCGCTTGAATTTCGTAAACATATAAATTTGAATGCGTAATTACGTTTTCGGAAAAAACATCACTCCTACTGGATGTTTATATTTCATAATGAGTGAACAGAAATTATAGGAGAGTTTTGCGAATTCTCATTATGTAATACAACATAAGGCAAGCACTTTGCTCGAATGTCTGCAAACGCTTTCCTAATTGGCTTAAAATTGTTCACAGGCTCGTTAAATTAATTTCGCTTCGTTTTCATTTGTGTTTTCTTTAAAAAAAATATAGAACGTATATTGATGTTTAACGTTATTTTGTATACTTTTATGCAATTAAATTGTTTGGGTGAAAACAACTCATTTTATGTTAATTTCCTTGTTTCGAACAAATACATAAAACAAAACAACAATACTCCATAATTTATAATTTTAGACGCTTTTTAAATGCTCATACTTTCTGAAACCATGTTAACCTGTACGAATATATATGACTTTTATGCGAATTTTATTGTGTAAACGTAATATAGTATCTTACACACGTTTGTGAATCCTTAGTTTTGGAACGCTGTTATCAACTGAAATTGATAGCAAATTATACCCTCCTAAATTAAACAATCTTTTGCTTGACTTCTAAGGCGCTAAAACTAGCTCAAAGCTCCGTGTGCATACAGATCAAAAGAAGGTGCCGCAGTATTGTTTCTCTAAAAATCATTTACCAATACTGAAGTAAAGGGAATACGTTCGGTTACAAAACTACCTTGAACAGAGGTATTTTTTATTGAAACAAGTTAAAAGCTTGGGTATATAAATTCACTAATCAGAAAGGCACAAATATATATATATATATACTTATATACGAGGGTCGCCGTTTATATTTCGGGAACCGGCAACACTGTTAGTGATGCCTTCGATCTGATGATTGCATCGTGAACTTTGTCATTTTGGACAATGTATTTACCTTGAGAGTTTTATGATCCGGTCGCTATTTCTATTGTTGACAGTAACTTGAAAATTTTATGTCAGCGAAAAAATGGAATTACCTCGAGGACATTTCCGTGTAATTAGTTTTGATAACTTTCGGCGTGAATTATCTCAACAAAAATGCATTGATGGGCTGAATTATTTATATGGTATTGAAGCACCATCAAAAATTACAGTATATCGTTGATATAGTGAATTCAAACTTGGACGGCGTTCTTTGAACGATAAATTTCGTGAAGGTCATCCCGCAAATGTTGTTGTGTCGGAAAACATTAATACAGAGTCTGAATTGATAATGCAAAACTGTCATGTGACATACCGTGGGATCGAGACATCTCTAGGTACTAGTAACACCAGCGTGCATAAGATCCTGCATGCATGAACATTTAGCCGTCAAGAAGCTATGTTCACGTTGGGTACCACATAATTTAACAACCGCTCAAAAAAATACTCGCCTCAATTGGTGCCAAGAAATGCACAAAAAATACAATGGCGGTGCTTCAAAGAACATTTACAAAGTCGTCATAGGTGATGAATCTGGGATGTATATATATGAGTCCGATAGTAAATAGCAGTCGACTGTGTGGGCATTCCAAGATGAACCAAAACCAACAAAAGTTGTTCGCGCTCGAAGGACATCAAAACAAATGGTCGCCCGTTTTTTCAAAAATACCGGTCACGTTGCAACCGTACATTTAGAGAGTTGTAGAATGGTCAATTCCGAATGGTACACGACTATTTGTTTGCCAAAAATTTTTGAAAAAATAAGGAAAACCAATCAAAAACGACAGATCATTCTCCACCATGACAATGCGAGCTCCCACAGGTCGGTTCAATCAAATAAATATTTGACCCGGCAAAACATTGAATTCATGAGCTATCCGCCGTACAGCCCTGATCTAGCACCCTGTGATTTCTTTTTGTTCCCACACGTGAAGAATAAACTTCGTGGTCAAAGGTTTTCTACGCCGGAAGAGGCAGTTGAGGCATTGAAAACTCATATTTTGGAGATACCGCCTTCACAATGGCAGCAATGCTTTTCGGATTCGTTTAAATGAATGCAAAAGTGCATTGATTTTCAAGGAGAATATTTTGAAAAGCAATAGAACTATTGTCGATAATAAAAATTTGTTTGTTGTTTGTTACTGGCGAAATATATATATATATATATATATATATATATATATATATATATATATATCTTAGGGCGGGTCAAATTGTATGGAACGATTTTTTTAAATAAAGCGTATAGCAAAAACGTAATTTATAGGTGATTCTGAGAAATTTTGCTCAAGAGACCATAGCTCTAAGTCGGGTTTGGAGCCCCCCAAAATTTCAAATTAGATATTTTTCCATATATACATAGAATAATTTAATTAAATTCGCCATAAAATCGGATAGAATTATAGTAGATTTCTCAATCTGGACTTGTTTGAAAGGTATTTCTATCACCTTTCCGAATCTGTATCGATACCAATATTTTTTTTTATTTTTAGTAGAGATATTAGGAATTCTTTGTCGAAAAATAGCCTAAAATGAACTTTTAAGTCATAAATTCTGAATTTTCTTCGATTTTTTTCGAGATTTTCTTTTTGCAGATTATGAAAGTTCAGACAATTTCCAATAACTTTTATTACGATCAATTTTTTTGGTTTCGAAAGTTTATTTTAGGCTATTTTTCGACAAAAAATTCCTAATATCTCTACTAAAAATAAAAAAAATATTGGTATCAATACAGATTCTGAAAGGTGATAAAAATACCTTTCAAACAAGCCCAGATTGAGAAATCTACTATAATTCTATCCGATTTTATGACGAATTTAATTAAATTATTCTATGTATACGAGGGAGCGTTTTTATATTCGCGGAATGGGGGACAAGGGGTGGAAATAAAAAAACCAAATTATTTTTCTTTTTCAATATATTCACCTGCAAGACGGATACATTTTTCACATCTTTCAATTAATTTATTTATACCCTCATAAAAAAATGATTTCTCTTTATCTGCAAAATACGCTGAAACTGCCTCCTTGACTTCATCATCGGCAGTAAATTTTTTACCCCGCAGCTCTTTTTTCATTTTCGGAAACAGGTAATAATCACTCGGGGCCAGGTCTGGGCTGTAGGGTGGGTAATTCACAATTTCGAAGCCCACCTTATGCAGGGCAGCTAACGCAACGCGGCTCTTGTGGACGGGCGCGTTGTCGTTCAAAAGCACCTTTCGTCAATTTTCTCCGCCTTTTCTCTTTAATGGCTTCTTTTAGTCGCTCTAATATTGAAGCGTAATATTCTCCGGTTATAGAAACACCTTTATCTTTATAATCAATCAACAATATTCCTTCCGAGTCCCAAAATACCGTTGCCATGAGTTTCCCAGCTGATTGTGACCCTTTAAATTTCTTGGGAGGTGCTGTGCCCTTTTTATGCCACTGCATGGAGTCTTGTTTGGACTCAGGTTCATAATGATGAATTCCACTCAATACACCATCCTTGTCTTCATTACAGAGGTCCAAAAATGCACGCGAACACTCTACGCGTGAGCATTCTCGCCACCCATCTTGCGTCGACCTTAGACATGCCGAGATGATCGTGTAGGATTTTAAAAATTGTTGTATCGGATACTCCAACCATTTCTGCGAGTTGTTTCTTCTTTAGTCGAGCATCTTCGAGTACAATTTGTTCAACTTTTTGGATAAGTGTCCTCAATGCTCCTGCCCGGCCTCGGGTCGTCTTCAAGGGATTCCCTCCCTTGTTTAAATAAACTATGCCACTTGTACACCATGGTTTTTCCTGGACAAGAGTCGCCGTAAACCAATGACATCTCATTCATTATGGTCGCGACTGATTTTCCTTGCCTGGTAAGCAACTTTATAACGGCACGATATTCGATTGTTTCCATATTTCACTTTTCACTCCTGATTATGTTACTTGGTTGACGATAGCTCAAAGACTAACTGTCTAATAACAATGAAACTTCGTATTTATACTAATCATGAGTCGCTGCACAGGCCACGCCCCCAATGCGCTTACTTACCCCTCTACAACCCGCTCATTCCGCGAATATATAAACGCTCCCTCGTATATGGAAAAATATCTATTTTGAAATTTTGGGGGGCTCCAAACACGACTTGGAGCTATGGTCCCTTGAGCAAAATTTCTCAGAATCACCTATAGATTACGTTTTTGCTATACGCTTCATCAAAAAAAAAAATGACCCGCCCTAATATATATACAATATGATTTGTTGATGTTACGATTTTTTTTATTATTTATGTGTTATATTTTAAATGAATGTCTAATAAATGTAAATGTAATCTTCTTATGATGTGTATTATTTTACTTTGTATATTATCACATTGTGTAATTAATAATTTATATTTACTGTATATTTGTATATTTTGCTTTTGCTCTTTTAAATTATTTTGTTTTACTTGACTAGCTTAATATTTTATTAGCTAAGTAAGCAGACACGGATTTCTTCTCATGTATTCTGAATCGAAATCAAACCCTTACTTATTTGATTTTAATATGGATTTGTAATTTATTACTTTGTGTATACATAGTTTTAATATCTGTGTACGTTTTAATAATTTTTTTATTCAAAATATTCTACTTTTTATAAGCATTAATTTGATTTTTTAACTCTCTCCAATAATATTAACTTCATAATTTTACTTACGGATTTGCTTATTTTTACTATTTGACTTCTTTTATTATATCACTATTTTACCCTTTCAACATTAATTTTCGTATTCTGTATACGTATTTCGACAAATAAGTTGCCATCATCACCAGATAATTAAACAGTGTCGCACCTGGAAAACTACGGCGAAATACCAGTACGAAAATACATTCCGCACGCGATTTGTACCGTTGAAAGGGGTTATATATCAACCTTCAGTAATTAAGTGAATCAACCACATGCTCCATCATAATTACCAAAAACACAAGAGTTGTTGAAGAGGCTGACAACTAATGAACTATACCATTGTTATGAAAAATGAAAGACACATACGGCGGTGTACAAAGGGTACTAGGAAAGTTTTGCAATACAACTTTGTTTATTTAATTTTTTCAAAGTAATTTCCTCTACACTCAATACACTTCTCCATCCTCCGAAACCAAGCCTTAAGCCAGTTCTGCCAAGTTTCACTAGGGAGTAAAGCACACTCCTTTCCACAAGCCCGAAGAAGGTCCTCGTCACTGGAAAACCGCCTCCCTTTTAGCTTCATTTTCGCATGCGGGAACAGTGCAAAGTCGCAGGCAGCAAGATCTTCACTGTAGGGAGGGTGAGCTGGAGCATTATCATAATGGGGGAACCAGGTGTCCATTCTTGACTTTGGCCGCAGGTTCTTCATAGATCCAATGATTTTAGGCAGGCACTGTTCAGTATACCACTTAGCAGTAACTGTCTTCTGTGTGTCCAAAACGACGCGTTCCACAATTCCACTCGATTTGAAAAATACAGCTATCATTTTCTTCTTTACAGATCAGGATTTTCTGACAACTACGGGTGTATCCTCATCATAAAGGTCCAAACTTTGTTTTGGGCTTTTGTCGGCGTATCGTAATAGTACAGCCAAGTCTCGTCACCTGTTACAATGTTGTTCACAAACCGAGATTGTCCCTTATTAAATTTTTTAGCATCTCCCGGCACCAAATCACACGTCGTATCATCTGCTCTTCAGTCAGTCGATGCGGCACCCAGACAGAAAAAAGTTTCTTCACGTGTAATTGATCATGCAGAATCGAACGAATTGCTGGTGCATTTAGGCCTGAAGTATCCTCTATCTGTTGGTACGTCACTCGTCTGTCCTCGCCAAGCATTTTCCTCACAGTAGTAATGATTTCCTGCGTAACTGGCATTCGTGGCCTTCCCGGCCTCTCAGCATCCTCCACAGTTAAATTTGTCCTTTGGAATTCTCTATACCACCTGAATATCGTTGTGCGGTATGGACAAACATCACCTAGTACATGAGTCAATTCTTCGAAGCACTGGCCTATGTTTAAACCACGCACGGAATTATAACGCAACACTGGCTCTTATCTCATTTCGTGACCACGATGCCATCGCAAGCACTTTACACTCTCACTGCTAATGAATAACTGAGCCCATCGACACGGCGCGGTGGATACTATGCACGAATGAACATGTCTCAACATGCAGCAACAAGCCACTTCCTACGATTCATTGTTTCGTCACATTGCAAAACTTTCCTAGTACCCTTTGTATAGATAACATTTATCACACCAGTCTCGTTATTTAATAGCCACACCTCGTATATCTTAGAGCGATCACTACAAGAAAATATAAATTCACAATTTGTTGCATTTATTTGAGGCCGGAGGATTCACAGCGCTGATAAAACAGTTGTTACCCTTTTTCAATAAAGATATTTTGTGAAAATCACACAACTTAATTTATATCTTTAACTTAACTTAACTTTTCATTTATCACATAACTTTTAATAACAACAATATTATTTAATCTTTTCGTTATTTAATCGCCACACCTCGTACACAATAAATTGTATTTTTACGCATCTGACTTTATGAAGTCTTTATGAAGTGTAGTGGCTTGACATTATCTTGCAATACAGGCAGTAACACTATTTAATTTGTTTTTCTTAAGTGAAACTTTTCTTTTAAGTGATTGTATTCGTACATATTATATTACATTACCATTTACACACATATAAGAACACAAGCGTTTTAAAAGAACCCTTGAGACAACTTCATAAATAGCAGATCGAGTGGATACTACCCCAGCTCTAACTCATTTATAGTAGTTTGTGTAATGCATGTCGCCTGTAGATCAATATGTTATTTGAACTTTGTTACAATGTATCACTACAGGCAATAACAGTTAATCTTCTACGCGTCCTCCATTATAGAAGTTTCTCTGGGAATTTGTCTTATCCACTATAAAATTTCTACAATTCAGATCGAGATA
This sequence comes from Dermolepida albohirtum, assembly GCA_031893035.1. NCBI lineage: Eukaryota > Metazoa > Arthropoda > Insecta > Coleoptera > Scarabaeidae > Dermolepida > Dermolepida albohirtum. Next base: position 686,770 of record JAVIWB010005137.1, read on the forward strand.
TTCGCAAAAAACCCTTTTGCAAGTTGCGAAAATCGCGAAAATTTTGGATTTTCGTTCAAATCGGCATGCTATCTCGCGAACCAAGAGTCTCTCGGCAACGGCGCGGACACTGCCGGATGCGTCTTGACGTCCGGAATCGACTGCTTCAAACCGGAACCCGCTACGACGTCGCGTTCTCGAGTTATGACCGGAAAACCGGAAATTTTTGCGAAAATTCAAACTGCCACTGCGGCCAAACTGTTCGCTCTACAGCGATGCGCGTGTGCTCATTTTAATCCCTGTGAAGAGTACTTTCATTGGTGAAAATTTTGTGGCGATCGGACGAAAAATGTGGAAGTTATGGCCGTTTGACGATTTTTGCGAATTTTTTGTACCTCAACCGATGCATTTTAAAAATCGGAAAAATCGAAGTGTCGATTTTCGACGTTTTCATGAGTCTACATTGTGTATGTGGACCCGCTCATTACGAAAAACAAAACCGGAAT